>CM055124.1:137058650-137699650 GCA_029206835.1 Rana muscosa | reverse complement strand
CCGCTGGTTTGATTTCGGGCCCTGAGTACAGCTCCACCAACCCCCGGCAATCTTGTCTAGTCTCCTATGGCACAGTTAGTCTAAGGATTCTACTTGAATCACAAGCAAACAGTATTGCAAGGGTAACCTCTTTGGTCTGAAACAACACACTGATGCGAGAGATCAAATATAACGGTTTTACTTTTGTCTTAGAAGGCATAAACAGAACATAACACATACAACTTGCTTACAGAGCCCTGCAGCATTTGGTATAGCACACAATAATGGCGCAGCGCAGTAATCCACCACGCGCAGCTATTATGGTGTACGCGCCCTATGGCGCACTAAACAATGGTCTATCTCCCCTCCCTGGTCAGGCCTGACACAGAATAAATCTCAGTCTTTTCTGAAGGGGTATCTTTGCATGAAAACTTTTGGTGGTGCACTTGATGAACAGTATTTTGTAATCCACAAGGTAGGCAGTCACAAGGAACACTATACTGGAGACCCTTTAACCCTGTCCTGCTACTTGTCTCCAGTGGAACAGCAAACAAACGATCGGTGGGCCAAGGCAGTCTATAGGCCTAAAATCGGTACAGTCTATTGGACTGAGCAAGTGCTCGCTCACCACTCCGGATGCGATCCCAGTCCGGGACTTCCACCTGCTGTGTCTCCGCACACAGCGTCCGCCACGATCGGGTCCCCGATCCAACTGATGTCCTCACTCGACAAGTCAGGTGCCACCCAGGCTCCGCAGTGGGGTGGAAGGCTCTCCAGAAGTTGCGCAAGGCCCCAGGCTTCAGGCCTTGCACTGCAGCAGATCCGCACAGGAAGAAACTGTTGCTTGCAGCGCGGTGTCCCAAAGAGGCCGAGCTCTGCCTCGCCTCCTTCTTAAATAGCCCCTCCCATGAGTCTCTGCGGTGGCCAATTGCACTCTGGGTGCCGAACGGGGTTCTGGGTAACAAAGTCCCAGGGCCTTAAAGGAGACCCCGCTACACACTCCCCCCACTTAAACTCTTTGGTCCCCAAAGATAACTTTTAACATACACTACGTACAATTCTAGACAATGTTGTGTACGATGTCGGCAAAGGGAACTCCCACCAAAACTGAGGGGTTGAATTCCCTTGCCCACAGGTCACACTATCATGTGTGGCCTGCCTAACTGTGCCAGAGGACGAGTTGGGGTTGCCCTCCACCAAATGAACAGTGGAGGGAACTGAATGCTCTGTACTCCTCCTTGCAGTGACCACTGTTTCTTCTGAACTCATCCCAATTTGTGAGTAAGTCAGCTTCTTAGGAGGCCTTATAACTCTTCTAGCTCTTTGCTCTCTTGGGACTTCTGGCTGGGACACTGCAGGCTCCCCTCCTGGAGCAGACTTGAGGGATTCTGCTGGCTCTGAAACACTTGGCTCAGGATCCTGGAGGTACATAGAGTCCCTTGGGTCCTCCTCTGAGTATGTGTCACAGGCATCTTCCCAGTAATCTGACAAAGGACTGGATGGAACAAACTCAGTAGCTTCTGCATTCAGTGTTCTGTCCATAGTGTCTCTAGTAGGGGGAAGATCTATAGGAGAAGTTCCTGGAGTTGGGGAAGGCCATAACCAATCAAGTTCCTGTCTCTCATCTTCACTTTGTTCAGAGGTCTCTACATCTTTATTTTGAGAGGACTGAGACCGAGTGTTTGGCCTAGAGGTATCCAGAATGGAGTCTGGGCTTGGGGAGTCCCTCGCAGGAGGTATCCGAACTGCTTCAGCAAGTGGGAGTAAGTGGTTCCGGTGCCAGGTCTTCAGTGGGCCCACCTTCCCTTCTGGATTCAACTTATAGACAGGTAGGCCTGACAGCTTCTTACAAATGACATAGGGTTCAGGCTTCCATCTGTCTGCAAGCTTGTGTTTTCCAGGGACTCCCAGGTTTCGTAGCAGAACTCGGTCTCCAGGCTGCAGGTCCTGGATCCGAACCTTCAGGTCAAAGTTCCTCTTGTTGCGGGCCCCCCTTTGGTCTGAAGCCGCTTTGGGCCTGTTCATAAGCCAACTTCAAGCTGTGTCTGAGTCTGTCCACATATCCCTTGTGAGAGGTGGCTGAGGAATGATCTATGGAGGTGCCAAAGGCCAGGTCCACAGGTAACCTTGCTTCTCTTCCGAACATGAGACGGTAGGGGGAGTACCCTGTAGCATCACTGGTGGTACTATTGTAAGCATGTACTATAGCCGCTATGTGCTTGCTCCAATGCTGTTTCTTCTCGCTATTCAGGGTCCCCAACATATTGAGCAAAGTTCGGTTGAACCTCTCCGGTTGAACATCCCCTTGTGGGTGGTAAGGAGAGGTTCGGGTCTTCTTGATCCCTAAGGAATCCAGGAGCTTCCGGATCAGCCGACTCTCAAAGTCCCTCCCTTGGTCTGAGTGAAGTCGCTGTGGTATCCCATAATGAACAAAATACTTCTCCATAAGTACCTTGGCCACTGTGGAGGCCTTCTGATCTTTGGTGGGGAAAGCCTGGGCATACCGGGTGAAATGATCACCAGAACATTTCCAAGTCCACTCAGGTCGGGTTTGAGGCAGAGAAAATCAATGCATACCAAATCCAGCAGGCCTTGACTTTGCAGATGGCCCGTTGGGGCAGCTTGATGGGGTAAAGTCTTCCGCTGGATGCAGCGTGCACATGAATGGCAGTACTCCTCTACTTCAGCCCTCATGCAGGGCCAATAGAAGCGACTCCTAACAAGTTGGAAAGTTCTTTCAGCCCCTAAGTGTCCATGATTGTCAAGCAGGTTAACCAAGACAGTTTCTCTGTGTTTCTCGGGAAGAAACAGTTGCTATTTGTTTTCCAGGTCATCGGAGGGGCCCCTTCGATAGACCACTCCCTGATGCACCTGCAACCTGTCCCACTCTTTCCTCAACAGGCGAGCTTCCTTTGAAGGATGTCGTAGGAGTCTATTTGGATCCTGATTCTCCAGGGCATCCAGGACCAATCTCCCCATGGGGTCTTCCAATTGGTCACATCTCAACTCCTTCCTTGACAGTTTTGGCAGATTATCTTCTTCCAACTGGTTTACTCCACAGTATTGCTTGGGAACTCTTACCATGGTAACCCTTATCTCTTCTGCCCTTGAGCCTCCTCTGGCTTGAAGTTCAGCCCCTTGACAAAGGGCCCGCACCCCGTCCGGTGCCACTTGGGTCCAGTCTTCTATATCACTGAGAGGGGCATGAGATCTCCTAGACAGGGCGTCTGCGTCTCGATTCCCAGCCCCCGGCCTGTACTTTAGGCTGAAATTGAACCCAGACAGTGCAGCCAACCACCTATGTCCTGTGGCATCCAGCTTTGCTGTGGTAAAGAGATAAGTAAGGGGGTTGTTGTCGGTTTTCACAGTGAATTCTGCCCCATACAGGTAGTCTCTAAGTTTGTCAACTACGGCCCACTTGAGGGCCAGGAACTCCAACTTATGAGTGGGGTAGTTCTTTTCAGAGGGGTCAGACTTCTGCTCACATAGGCAACGGGTCGCAGTTGTCCTTCATGCTCCTGATAGAGCACTCCTCCCAGACCGTCATATCTGGCGTCTACGTGGAGTTCATAAGGTCTCTTTGGGTCTGCATAGGCCAAGACAGGGGCGGTGGTTAGGTTTTTTTTTAACATCTGAAAGGCCTCTTCACACTTTAGATTCCACTGGTCTTGGACTGATTCTCCCCTGCTTCCTGGGACCCGAGTCATCCTCTTCCCCTTCCGTCTTGAGTAGCTCATTCAGGGGTCTGGCAATTCAGGAAAACCGCTCCACGAACCTTCTGTAATAGGAACAGAACCCCAGGAAGGATCTGAGTTCTGTTACCGTGGTAGGCCATGGCCAGGAAGTAACTGCCTCCAACTTCTCGGGGTCTGTGGCCACTCCTTCTTCAGACACTATGTGCCCCAGATAGTTAACGGAAGATTGGTAGAACCTACACTTCTCTGGCGAAAGCTTGAGTCCCTCCTCACTGAGTCTTCTCAAAACCTTCTCCAGTCTCTCTTCGTGTTCTTCCAAGGTCCTCCCGAACACAATGACATCGCCTAAGTACACAAGGACCTCGATAAGGTTCATGTCTCCTACAGTCTTTTCCATGAGACTTTGGAAGGTGGCTGGGGCTCCTGACAGTCCCTGGGGCATTCGGTCGAATTCAAAGAACCCCACTGGGGTTATGAAGGCTGTCTTCTCCTTGTCTTCCGGATGCATAGGGATCTGATAGTATCCACTCTTGAGGTCCATCACACTGAACCACTTGGCTCCAGACAAGCTCTGTAGGGCATACGCTATCCTCGGAGTGGTGTACTGGTCAGGGATGGTTCTCCTGTTGAGGGTCCTGTAGTCTATACACAACCTCAACGATCCATTCTTCTTTCTGACTACTACTATCGGAGAGGCATAGGGACTTCTAGACTCCCAGGTCACTCCAGTCCTCTTGAGTTCTCCGAGTTGTTCCCTCAGATCTTCCAGGTCTGCTAGTGGGACTCGCCTGACCCTCTCCGTGAAGGGCTTGTCTTCCTGGAGGCGGATTCGATGGGTGGCACTCCTCGCACACCCCACATCGAACTCATCTTGAGAGAAGATTTTCTTCCACCTGGTCAACTGGGCCTTGGCTCTCTCTTTCCAAGCCCTGGACAGGTTTGGGTTCTCCATGGAGAGTTTCTCCCAAACATTCCCTCCTTCACCCGTCTTCTCCACCTCCGACAGAGCAACTGGGGTAGCAGGGCTCACCTGGCCCAGCAACATCCTGGCTGGGATCTCCATGGGGCCATCCGTGGTATTCCTGACACTCACAGGTACCTTACAGTGGGCCTTCTTCAGGGCCCTCAGTGGGACCACTTCTGGGATTACTTCTAAACCCAAGTGCTCTCCCCTTTGATTGGGTTCCAACATGACAAAAGGTCCCGGTTGCTCCCAGGTAAGCTTCACAGTGGCTCTGAGACAGGTTACTTCGCCGGGCTGCAACACCACTCCCTTCTTTCCAAGTCTCCAAACCTTCCCCACTCCCTCTTCTGGGGCCTGTTGCTCCAAGACCAACCGCTGGTAGGCTGTCTTCAACATGGGGTGGATCTTGGTGGCCATGGGGGCTTTCCTGCATGCAAAAGGGGTCAGGAGCCTCCGGACCAGGTCCGTGTTCGTCCCTATTATTAAGGAACTCTTATTGGCTCCAGGCGGCCGAGGGCACACAACTGCCAGAGTGTCAAACACTTCAGCCTTCCCGGCCACAAATGGGTCGAAGGTCAGTTTTATGGGCAGATAGCCATCATAGGGGAAGCTCTGGGTCCCGATACCCCATATTTCTAGTTCCTCTATCTTCTTGATGGGCAGGTGGCTTAAGTGTTTGTCATAAAAGTCCCGGTACAACAGGGTCACCTGCGCCCCAGTATCCAATATGGCTCTTGTGTAGACTCCCTCTACTTGGACAGGTACTATCGGGGAGGGGCCCACCAGCTTCTCTGGATATCGCTTCGAAGGGGTCTCCTTCTTCGGATCTTTGCGTTTCCCTTTTGGACTTTCTTCCTTCCATTTCTCTTTGGACTTAAGTCTCTCTTGGGCCTGGTATGCATTGATTTCCCTCCTTTTAATGGGTGTACAGACCCGCTGAGGGACACTATGTTTTCTTTCTGGGGTGTAATCCCACTGTGGAATACTGTGCTTCTTCTGAGGAGTTCTATCCTCTCTTTTCTTGGGCTTCTCAGTCAGTTTGGAGCTCACTGAAGATGGTGGGCACCCGGTTGACTCCTTCACCGGGGCCCTCTGGAGTTTCCCGCCGGCTTGCGGTTATCTGCTTTCTTTTTCTTGGGACTGGAACATATAGCTGCAATATGGCCAATCCCTCCACAGTTAAAACAGATCACATCCCCCCAATTTTGTAGGGGAATGGGCACTGAATGTCTTAGAACAACTCCTTCTTTGGTCCTTCTCTCTCAGGAACCTTTGAATCTTTTGCAATCAGGGAGGTCAGCATCTCTAACACCTGAGACATCTGTGATTTTAAAGCGTCTACTTCTGGGTCTCTTTCTTTCGTCATCACTGAGTTGACTATCACTGGTGCAGCAGAGTTATGTGTCTTGATCACTTGTTGATCCACCTGTAGTGACTCCTCATCCCTAATAATTTTTATCAGATCAGAGTAAGTTAGTGACATTCCCCCTCCAGAGGTTTTCAGGTGAAGCCAGACTGGATCCGAGCGTAACGCTCCCTTTAACACTTGCTTCATTCTTGCCGCATCTGTGTCTTGGGGCAACATCCCTTTCTTTAACATGATCTTGCAAAGCATCTTGTTTAGTCTTCTCACATACTCTGAAAGCTTCTCTTTCGGCTGTTGGAAAGTATGTTCGAATTGGTACACTAGCTCTGTCACCTTTTCTAGCTTACCGAACTCCTCTTGTAACATGGCTAAACAGTCCTGAGCTGTGCAATCAGCATTGCCAAACCAGAAGCTTTTCACCGCTTCTGCTGCCGCGCCTTTCAAACTTTCTATCACGCGCTGTCTCTTCTGCGCTTCAGGCACCTCCCATGCCTCTACTGCTAGTAGTGCCTGCGCAACCCAGGTATCAAAATCTTCTTCCCCTACAGGGACAGGAAGCTTCCCTGAGAATGTCTTTAGTCTGCGGTAACTAGCCTCTATATGTACCGTGCTTGTCCTCTGGCACTTTGTCAGCAGATCAGAAAGGGCGTTTATTAATTCTGGCGCTATGGTAGTGACTGGTGCTGCCGGGGGCATCGCCCTTTCTCTTCTTTCAGGTGAGACACGGGGTGTCCCTTGTGGTGATCCCGTTGGGGATGACTCTGTCTTAACGGTTATTGCGTGCGCCAACTTATAAGTTCTATTGTCTGGCGTGCGCACACATTTGCGCTTAAAGGTTTCCGGCATTCCGTCCCACCACTAGGGATGAGCTTCGTGTTCGAGTCGAACATACGTTCGACTCGAACATCGGCTGTTCGATCGTTCGACGAAGATCGAACGATTTGGGCCGTTCGCGCCAAATTCGAGTGACGCGAACGGCCCACAATGCACTACGCAATCGCAGTGTCATCCAGGCGCTGTGATTGGCCAAGCATGCACTGTGACCCCGCATGCTTGGCCAATCACAGCGCCGGCAGCGAGGAGAGCAATGATTGGCCACAGGCAGGATGCCTGTGGCCAATTATTGCTGAGGGTGTTTAGTACACGCCCCACACTATAAAAGGCCGCCAGCACGGCGGCTTAGTGTAGTGTGTTCCGGAGCAGGGAAAGACAAGCATAGGCAGGGACAGTGACATTTATTTCTTTCTTGCTTAACCTGGATTCCTTTAGTTTAGGGAAAGAGAAGGATAGGTAGTGAGAGTGTCAGTGTGTTTTACTGTGCGAGTCCTTGTTTCTAGGGACAAAGAAGGAAAGTGAGGGGATTTCTCCTTGTGCTATAGTGTGCTTTAAAAAAACATTTTTTCTAGGGACAGAAAACTCTAGGTAGGGAGAGTGTCAGTTTCTTTCACTGTGCGAGTCCTTGTTTCTAGGGACAAAGAAGGAAAGTGAGGGGAATTCTCCTTGTGCTATAGTGTGCTTTAAAAAAACATTTTTTCTAGGGACAGAAAACTCTAGGTAGGGAGAGTGTCAGTTTCTTTCACTGTGCCAGTCCTTGTTTCTAGGGACAAAGAAGGAAAGTGAGGGGAATTCTCCTTGTGCTATAGTGTGCTTTAAAAAAACATTTTTTCTAGGGACAGAAAACTCTAGGTAGGGAGAGTGTCAGTTTCTTTCACTGTGCCAGTCCTTGTTTCTAGGGACAAAGAAGGAAAGTGAGGGGAATTCTCCTTGTGCTATAGTGTGCTTTAAAAAAACATTTTTTCTAGGGACAGAAAACTCTAGGTAGTGTGACAGCAGGAAGGTAAAGTCACCTGGTTGCATCCAGGGGGGTAGATATATTTCTCCCAGATTCAGGCTTTATGCTGACTTATACAACTAGGGTGGAGAGTTGTATAAGCCCAGCTGAGGCTAGTAGGCTCATGGATGACTCATACCTCTAGGGAGAGGGCTGGGCGTCGTGCAGGCAGGGAGTTGATGAGACCAGCTGAAGCCTGTCAGTTCGTTTAAGGCCTCTATAAAAACTCCCAGATTCATTAGGTGTTAGCTCATGCCTGGAACAAGACCTGTGTGGACTGTCTAGGGAGAGTGAACCCCTGTGCGGTGAGGCAAAGCCTGTGTGGCTATTTGTTTGGACTTTTACTAAACCAGGGACTTAGGGACTAGGACAGCACCAGGCTGATCCCAGTTGTTAGTTTAGGAAACCTGCATGTTTAGTCAGAGGTCAAACTGACCAGGATTTATTTTGTTTATGTTTCTTTTTGGCTTTGCTGTGTTTTTGTCACTGTACATAGAGAAATAAACCGCACCTTTTGATTTTGAAAACCACAACCTCCGTCTGCTGGCCCTGTTTTTGTGTGGGGAGCCCAACCAGGGGGTCACACACACCCGCTACCGAGTTAACCCCCTCACAGTTGGTGGAGAACCAGTGGCAGTTTTTTTTTAAGCCAGCATGGAGGAGATACTGAAACAGCTGGCTCTAGCAAATGCCAATCAACAGCAGACAAATGCAGGTTTGCAAAGGAGCCTTGCAGCCCAGCAGCAAGCTCATCAACAAGCCCAGCAGCAATCTGAGGCCCGCTTCATAGACCTGTTACAGAAGCAAGAGCAGAGACTACAACAAATGGAAGCAGTAATGCAGCAACGTCCGCAGACCAGTGAGGAAAGCCGTCCCACTAATACCGCGTCCTTTGGGGTGAGTCGTTTATTGACAAAAATGACTGGAGAGGATGATCCAGAGGTATTTTTGACCACATTTGAAAGGACTGCTGAAAGAGAAAAGTGGCCTGAGGAGCAGTGGGCTGGACTGGTGGCTCCTCTGTTAACTGGTGAATCGCAGAAGGCTTACTATGACCTAGAGCCTGACCAAGCAAAAGACTATGTGATGCTAAAAGCTGAAATATTGGCAAGGCTGGGTGTCACCCTGGCTGTCCGGGCTCAGCGTGTGCATAACTGGACTTTCCAGCTTGGAAAACCCCCCAGGTCTCAAATGTATGATCTCATTCACCTGAGCAGGAAGTGGCTACAGCCAGAGACTTTGTCCGCACCAGAGATTGTGGAACGTGTTGTAATGGATCGGTTTTTGAGAGCTCTTCCTACTGCCATCCAAAAGTGGGTAAGCCATGGAGACCCAGAGACGGCCAGTGGTCTTGTGGATCGTGTAGAGAAATACTTGGCTACAGAGAACCTGACGGCCTCTTCCAGAGACTCTCGGACTTTCCACCCTAAGACCAGACCATCCCCAGGGGCGGATAAGAGGATTCCAAGGGGTGAGGGTGGAGAGAGTGAGAGGGTGGGAGCTCTACCCAAAGTTTGGCGAGAACAGCCTGGGAAGTCAGGGGCTCAAGAGGCAGCCAAAAGGATTGTTTGCTACCGCTGCCGGCAAGCGGGACATATTGCAGCAAATTGCCCGGTTGTGGAGGAACCCATGCAATGTGACTTTCTGACGGACAGACGTCAGTCGCTGTGTGCGACAGTCGCATGCACTGCCATTCGGGGAACTGAGAAACATTTATGCAAAATGTGTATTAATGGTAGAAATGTTGTGGTATTACTGGATTCAGGTAGCCTTGTGACCCTGATAAAGGCTGAATTAGTTAAAACAGAGGTCTCTGGGAATAGCAAGGTAGCTGTTATTTGTGTGCATGGGGACACCCGAGAGTATCCAGTGACTACAGTGTGTTTCGAGACCCCCAAAGGTACCCTCTCTCATCCAGTGGGGTTAGTATCTCAATTACCGCATGATGCCATTGTGGGAAGAGATTTTCCGAAGTTCTGGGAACTGTGGGATGATCCTGAGCCCCCCACTGGTGCCCCTATGTACCAGGAATGTGATAGCCAGAACTCCTCTGAGAGTGGTGAGGACTCTCCAGAATTTCCCTTGTCAGTATTGGCAGGGGAGACTCAAGAAACTGGAGAGGAGCCCACCTCCTCAGACGAAAACCTACCGTCTGTGGAGTTTTCTGATCTGGAGGTTCACAGGGAAAATTTTGCCACAGAACAGTTAAAAGACCCCGCCCTAATAAAGGCACGGGAAAACGTAGTGGAAATAGATGGCGAGTTAGTGAACCCAGATAATACCTGCACTTACCCATACTTCAGCGTAGAGAAGGACCTACTGTATCGGGTGGCAAAAAGGGCAGAAGAAACCGTTGAGCAGCTTGTGGTGCCCAAACCTTACAAGAAGTGTACCATTGGGCAGGAGGAGGCCAAATATCTTGGGTACACCATTGGCAGGGGAGTGATAAAACCCCAACTCAACAAAGTCGAGGCCATCCAGAGTTGGCCACGTCCCAACAGCAAGAAGCAGGTACGGGCCTTTCTGGGAATCGCGGGTTATTATCGGCGCTTCATTCCCCACTTTGCTTCTAAGGCTGTGCCCCTAACCAACCTGATGAAAGGGAAAGGGTCGGTCATGATTAAATGGACCCCCGAGGCTGAGGCAGCATTCCAATTCTTGAAACAAGCCTTATGTAGCCAGCCAGTGTTGTACTCACCCGACTTCTCTAAAGACTTTGTCGTACAAAGTGATGCGTCAGATGTGGGGTTAGGAGCAGTATTGTCCCAGGTCTGGAACGGGGAAGAGCACCCAGTCATTTACCTCAGCAGGAAGTTGAAGTCCCATGAGGTAAATTACGCCACGGTTGAAAAGGAGTGTTTAGCGGTGAAGTGGGCTCTAGATTCCCTTCGGTACTATCTGCTAGGTAGGCACTTTGACATGGTTACGGATCACGCTCCGTTAAAGTGGATGGCTCAAAACAAGGAGACAAATAGAAGAGTGAATAGGTGGTTCCTGGCCCTACAGGAATTCAACTTCACAGTAAAGCATCGCCCTGGTGTTCAAATGGGGAATGTGGATGCTTTGTCTCGAGTACATGAATGCCTGATTGCTGGTGTTCCAACCCCAAGGTTAAAACAAGAGGGGGGGGTATGTGACAGCAGGAAGGTAAAGTCACCTGGTTGCATCCAGGGGGGTAGATATATTTCTCCCAGATTCAGGCTTTATGCTGACTTATACAACTAGGGTGGAGAGTTGTATAAGCCCAGCTGAGGCTAGTAGGCTCATGGATGACTCATACCTCTAGGGAGAGGGCTGGGCGTCGTGCAGGCAGGGAGTTGATGAGACCAGCTGAAGCCTGTCAGTTCGTTTAAGGCCTCTATAAAAACTCCCAGATTCATTAGGTGTTAGCTCATGCCTGGAACAAGACCTGTGTGGACTGTCTAGGGAGAGTGAACCCCTGTGCGGTGAGGCAAAGCCTGTGTGGCTATTTGTTTGGACTTTTACTAAACCAGGGACTTAGGGACTAGGACAGCACCAGGCTGATCCCAGTTGTTAGTTTAGGAAACCTGCATGTTTAGTCAGAGGTCAAACTGACCAGGATTTATTTTGTTTATGTTTCTTTTTGGCTTTGCTGTGTTTTTGTCACTGTACATAGAGAAATAAACCGCACCTTTTGATTTTGAAAACCACAACCTCCGTCTGCTGGCCCTGTTTTTGTGTGGGGAGCCCAACCAGGGGGTCACACACACCCGCTACCGAGTTAACCCCCTCACAGTAGGGAGAGTGTCAGTTTCTTTCACTGTGCCAGTCCTTGTTTCTAGGGACAAAGAAGGAAAGTGAGGGGAATTCTCCTTGTGCTATAGTGTGCTTTAAAAAAACATTTTTTCTAGGGACAGAAAACTCTAGGTAGGGAGAGTGTCAGTTTCTTTCACTGTGCCAGTCCTTGTTTCTAGGGACAAAGAAGGAAAGTGAGGGGAATTCTCCTTGTGCTATAGTGTGCTTTAAAAAAACATTTTTTCTAGGGACAGAAAACTCTAGGTAGGGAGAGTGTCAGTTTCTTTCACTGTGCCAGTCCTTGTTTCTAGGGACAAAGAAGGAAAGTGAGGGGAATTCTCCTTGTGCTATAGTGTGCTTTAAAAAAACATTTTTTTCTAGGGACAGAAAACTCTAGGTAGGGAGAGTGTCAGTTTCTTTCACTGTGCCAGTCCTTGTTTCTAGGGACAAAGAAGGAAAGTGAGGGGAATTCTCCTTGTGCTATAGTGTGCTTTAAAAAAACATTTTTTCTAGGGACAGAAAACTCTAGGTAGGGAGAGTGTCAGTTTCTTTCACTGTGACAGTCCTTGTTTCTAGGGACAAAGAAGGAAAGTGAGGGGAATTCTCCTTGTGCTATAGTGTGCTTTAAAAAAACATTTTTTCTAGGGACAGAAAACTCTAGGTAGGGAGAGTGTCAGTTTCTTACACTGTGCCAGTCCTTGTTTCTAGGGACAAAGAAGGAAAGTGAGGGGAATTCTCCTTGTGCTATAGTGTGCTTTAAAAAAACATTTTTTCTAGGGACAGAAAACTCTAGGTAGGGAGAGTGTCAGTTTATTTCACTGTGCCAGTCCTTGTTTCTAGGGACAAAGAAGGAAAGTGAGGGGAATTCTCCTTGTGCTATAGTGTGCTTTAAAAAAACATTTTTTCTAGGGACAGAAAACTCTAGTTAGGGAGAGTGTCAGTTTCTTTCACTGTGCCAGTCCTTGTTTCTAGGGACAAAGAAGGAAAGTGAGGGGAATTCTCCTTGTGCTATAGTGTGCTTTAAAAAAACATTTTTTCTAGGGACAGAAAACTCTAGGTAGGGAGAGTGTCAGTTTCTTTCACTGTGCCAGTCCTTGTTTCTAGGGACAAAGAAGGAAAGTGAGGGGAATTCTCCTTGTGCTATAGTGTGCTAAAGCATTCCTCATCAACCATCTTTGAAATCCTTGTTTTTTGGACAGTCAGGGAAATTGTCGTTGTGCTATTCTGTGCAAAAGCAATAATCCTCAACCATATTTAGAAATCCTTAAGTAAAGGGACAGAGAAGGACACCTGAAGGTAGCCCTTATTGCTTTTTTCCCATCTCCCTGCAGGCCATCTATTAGAATGTCTGGAAGGCAAACAAGGAGAGGCAGACAGTCAGGAGGCAATAAAAGAGGGCAAGCAGGCTCTGTGTCTGGGGGCAACAGTGCTGGTCGTGGACGCGGTGCATTGTCATCAGCACATGGCCATGGGACACGCTTGTCCTTCTTTTCGGCAGCTGGACATGTTGAGCCACATCATGCCGAAGACTTGGTAGAGTGGATGACCAAGCCCTCCTCCTCCTCCTCATCCTCTCTCACCCAGGCTCAGGGTACTGGCAAAGCAGCTGCCAAAGCGTCCTCTTCCCTGGTATCAATGTCAGACTCATCATCAGTCACTCCTTCCCTAGACCCACCATGTCCTCCTCCTGAGGAGTCCCCCGAACTGTTTGAGCACAGTGTTGGGTACATGCTCCAGGAGGATGCCCAGCGTTTCGAAGGGTCTGATGATGAAACCCAGCTACAGGAAGGCAGTAGCGTGAGAGCAGACAGAGGGGATGCTCAAGAAGGACACCAATCTGGCAGTCATGTTCCAGCAGCTGCAGCATACTGCCAGATTGGCTCCAGTGATGAGGAGGGAGGGGATGATGAGGTCACTGACTCCACGTGGGTGCCTAATAGGAGAGAGGAGGAGGAGGAGGATGAGGAGGAGGCACATCTCCAACGAGGCAGGATGCCCTTTGGTGGCCAGCGTAAGGGCAGTACACCGACGGAATCACACCGCAGAGCTCCGCCTGTGCAGGGCGCAGCCTCTGCCCGTCATTCAAAAAGTTCCTTGGTGTGGGCCTTTTTTGAGGCTAGTGCATCAGATCGCACAGCTGCTGTTTGCAACATATGTCTCAAGCGTATATCGCGTGGCCAAAACATCAGCCGCTTGGGTACCACATGCCTGACCAGACATATGTTGACCTGCCATGCAGCTCGTTGGCAAGCCTACCTCAAAGACCCACACCAAAGAACAAAGCGGACCTCTCCTTGCACCGCATCAGCTGGGATCTCCAACCCCACTATAACTTCAGTCCTCTCTGAAACATGCACTGAGAGGAATGAAGGTGTAGAATTAGGTGTGTCACAGCCAAGTACTTGCGGCCACTCTGCTAGCAGTACACCGACGTCCGATTCTAGCAGGCAAATTTCCCTGCCCCAGCTGCTGGACCGTCGAAAGAAGTTCACTCCCAGCCATCCACATGCCCAGCGGTTGAATGCTAGCTTGGCTAAATTGCTAGCGCTTCAACTGCTGCCTTTTCAGTTGGTAGACTCGGCCCCCTTCCGTGAGTTTGTGCAATGTGCGGTTCCTCAGTGGCAGGTTCCCAAACGACACTTTTTCTCACGGAAGGCTATTCCGGCTCTCTACCGGCATGTGGAAGGCAATGTCTTGGCCTCGCTGGACAGGGCGGTCAGCGGTAAGGTGCATATTACCGCTAGACTTGTGCACAACGGAAAAATTTGTTCCGTTTCGGTTCGTTTCTTTCCGGTCCTGTTGATTCGTAATCATTCGTAATTTTGCTAGACGGGATTTTTCGTGTTCGGACTCATTCGTATTTTTGCAAGCGACATTTTTCGTTGAATTTTTTGTTGCTTTATAATTCGTACTTTCGGTAGAGTACGTTGTTTTTCGTTGATTCTGGACACAACTCCTACTTTCGTAACTTTTTTTGGGTTCGTACTTTCGGTAGAGTACGTTGTTTTTCGTTGATTCTGGACACAACTCCTACTTTCGTAACTTTTTTTGGGTTCGTTGATTCGTAATTTTCCGTGTCTCTCTCACAACGACGCTGCCTATTATGCCTAATGTGCTTCGAATGGATTTGTACTTTTCTAAATACATAGCGGTTATTTGTAACGATTCTAAATCTCGTATTTTACTTTCGTTTTTTACATGCGGCTATAGGCTCCGCCCCTGTACACCATTTTGAGAGGGTTCAGCACGGTGAGGGAGAAGCAGAGAGCAGAGCAGAGTGAGTGTTATTGTGCTTCGAATGGATTTGAAATCTCGTATTTTACTTTCGTTTTTTCATGCGGCTATAGCCTCCGCCCCTGTACACCATTTTGAGAGGGAGTTCAGCATGGTGAGGGAGAAGCAGAGAGCAGAGTGAGTGTTATTGTGCTTCGAATGGATTCGTACATTCGTAACTTTTTTCATAACGAATTATGCCGAAGACCTTCGGGCATTCGCTATTTTGCGGTATAATTTATTTCGGATTCGGTTTTATTCGTAATTGCTCTGTTCGGAAATTCGAATGCTTCCGAATGTCCGAAAGTTGCTAAATTCGGACGAATTTTGATTCGTTACGAAACGAATTGCACAAGCCTAATTACCGCTGACTCATGGTCCAGCAGGCATGGACAGGGACGTTACCTTTCTTTCACGGCCCATTGGGTCACTCTTTTGGCAGCTGGGAAGGATGCAGGACAAGGTGCAGTAGTGTTGGAGGTTGTTCCACCGCCACGCCTCCAAAATGCTACTACTGGTTGTGACACACCTCTCTCCTCCACCCCCTCCTCTTCTTCTTCCTCCATGGCCTCTTCCTGTGGTTTGTCCTATGAACCAGCGGTGCTCCGTAGCCGTTCACGGGGCTACGCAAGTACGCAGGCAAAAAGATGCCATGCCGTGCTTGCGCTGGTGTGTTTGGGGGACAGAAGCCACACTGGGGCAGAGGTCCTGTCTGCTCTGCAGGGCCAGGCCGAGAGGTGGTTGACGCCACGCCAGCTTAAGCCAGGAATGGTGGTTTGCGACAATGGCACCAACCTCCTCTCCGCCCTCCGACAGGGACAACTGACCCATGTGCCCTGTGTGGCTCACGTCCTTAACCTGGTGGTGCAGCGGTTCTTGGGCAGGTACCCGGGCTTACAGGATGTCCTGAGGCAGGCCAGGAAAGTCTGTGTGCATTTCCGCAGATCTTATAATGCCAGTGCTCGCCTGGCTGAGCTGCAAAAGGAGTTGAACCTGCCCAAGAACCGCCTTATATGTGACATGCCCACCAGGTGGAACTCAACGTTGGCCATGCTGCAGCGGCTGCACACGCAGCAGAGGGCCATCAATGAGTACCTGTGCGACTACGGCACCAGGACAGGGTCAGGGGAGCTTGGTTTTTTTCTCCACGCCAGTGGGGCATGATCAGGGATGCATGCACTGTCCTGGCACAATTTGAGGAGGCCACGAGGATGGTGAGCAGTGACAGTGCATGCATCAGTGACACTGTACCTCTTGTCCACCTGTTGGAGCACACGCTGCGTGGAATAATGGACAGGGCACTTGAGGCAGAACAGAGGCAGGAAGAGGAGGACTTCCTTGCCTCTCAAGGCCCCCTTTACCCAGACAGTGTTCCTTCTGTCCCACCCATCGCACAGGAAGAGGAGGAGGAGGAGGAGGAGGAGGAGGAGGATTGTGTCAGCATGGAGGTGGAGGCTGGCACTCAGCATCATCAGCAGCAGTCTTTTAGGGATGATTTACAGTCCCAAGAAACCAGTGGACTTGTACGTGGCTGGGAGGAGGTGGCTGCGGATCATGTCGTCCTTAGTGACCCAGAGGACTCCGGAGCGAATGCCTCAGCAAACCTACGCTGCATGGCCTCCCTGATCCTCCAAAGTCTGCGGAAGGATCCTCGTATTCTTCGGATCAAGGAGAGGGACCATTACTGGCTGGCCACTCTCCTTGATCCACGGTACAAGGGTAAGGTTGCGGACCTTATGTTACCTTTGCAGAGGGAGCAGAGGATGAGACAACTCCGGGAGGCCTTGCAGAAAGGTCTGTGCAACGCGTTCCCAGAGACTGGGAGGTTACAAACTCCTGGTCCTGGACAACGAGTTGCTGAGGCTTCGGCCAGTCAAAGAAGGAGCGGTGGGGAAGGTGGCCGTCTGACCGATGCGTTCAGACAATTCTTTAGTCCGCAGCCCCAAAGTATGATCGGTTCCAGCAACCATCGCCAGCGTCTGATAAACATGGTGCAGGAATATCTAGGGGCAAGGTCAGACTTGGACACCTTCCCCACCGAAAATCCTCTGGCTTACTGGGTCTTGAGGATGGATCACTGGCCAGAGCTTGCACAGTATGCAATTGAGCTACTGGCCTGTCCTGCATCCAGCGTTCTTTCGGAACGCACATTCAGTGCTGCTGGAGGATTTGTCACGGATCACAGGGTGCGCCTGTCCACCGACTCGGTTGATCGACTGACTTTCATCAAGATGAACCAGTCTTGGATCACCACCAGCTACCACACACCTGATGCTGATATAACAGACTAATTGATTTTAACATGTCACATCCCTTCAAGACTGATGCTGAGTGCCTGTGCTGTTATGTTGACTGGCTATCCTCCTCCTCCGAGTCCTCAATGATACGATTGATGATGATAGCTTGGAAGATCATTTTTGTTTATGGGTGCCGCCACCAGTGGCTAAGGCCCAATTTTTCAGCCCCTGTTTTACAGGGGCGTGTAATTACAATTTTTTTAGCAATAATTTGCCATAGGGCTCATTGCTGTGCTCCAAGTACAGTATCTGTGAGGGGTTGGAGTGTTGTGGCACCAGTGCCTAAGGCCCAATTTTTCAGCCCCTGTTTAACAGGGGCGTGTCATTACAATTTTTGAAGCAATACTTTGCAACAGGGCTCATTGCTGTGCTCCAAGTACAGTATCTGTGAGGGGTTGTAGTGTTGTGCCACCAGTGCCTAAGGCCCAATTTTTCAGCCCCTGTTTAACAGGGGCGTGTCATTACAATTTTTGAAGCAATACTTTGCAACAGGGCTCATTGCTGTGCTCCAAGTACAGTATCTGTGAGGGGTTGTAGTGTTGTGCCACCAGTGCCTAAGGCCCAATTTTTCAGCCCCTGTTCAACAGGGGCATGCAATTACAATTCTTGATCTAATAATTCACAGCAGGGCCCATTGCTGCACCCACCAAGAGTAACTCTGAGGGCTTACAGTGTTGTGGCAACGCCACCACCACCACCACCACCACAAAAGGCCCAATTTTTCAGCCCCTGTTCAAAAGGGGCATGTAATTACAATTCTTGATCTAATAATTCACAGCAGGGCCCATTCCTGCACCCACCAAGAGTAACTCTGAGGGCTTACAGTGTTGTGGCAACACCACCACCACCACCACCACCACGAAAGGCCCAATTTTTCAGCCCCTGTTCAACAGGGGCATGCAATTACAATTCTTGATCTAATAATTCACAGCAGGGCCCATTGCTGCACCCACCAAGAGTAACTGTCAGGGCTTACAGTGTTTTGGCACCAGCACCACCATCAAAGGCCCAATTTTTACTACCACTGTTCAACAATTATATGTAATTAAAATTCCTGATATAATAGTTGACAGCAGGGCGTTCCAGCACCAACCAAGAGTAACTGTGAGTGCTTACAGTGTTGTGCCAACACCAACAACTAAGGGGCCTATTTCTGCAGAGTATATACGGCAGGTCCCTACTTTCAAACATCCAACTTACAAACGACTCCTACTTGCAAACGCAAGAAGACAACAGGAAGTGAGAGGAAATCTACCACTAGGAAGGAAAATTCTCTCCTGTAAGAATAAATATGGGAGAAAGTTGTCTCCTCTGTACTGATGCTTTATCAGCAATCCTTGTTTCAAGAAAAACACCACATTTCAAAAACAGTTGTCATTGGGACGGAAAGTGAGGTGAAATGTTCTGAACAGGGGCACAGACAGCAAAACAAATGTTACAGGGGTGATAACCCTTACCTATGTTTTCCAAAAAGTTTAAAAATAGATTTTTGGGCTGGAGCTACACTTCAACAATGTACCTGTTCAAAATTACAAACAGATTCTACATAAGAACAAACCTACAGTCCCTGTCTTGTATGCACCGCCTGTATACGGCTGTTCAGAGTATATAGGGCCTTTTTTATTTTATGTGCGGGGTTCCCCTTAATATCCATACAAGACCCAAAGGGGCTGGTAATGGGCTGGGGTAGGGGGGGTGATGGGGTAGCTATGCCATTTTTCTTAAAGATTTTCATCCATATTACCGGGACCAGACATTACATTAAAGCCGCAAGCAGTTTTAAATGGCTTTTTTTTCCTTTAGAAGTGTCATTTTGTGCAGGGACAGTTCTAAACACGGGAAACACGTGGCACTTCACAGGCATACTTTAGACACCCCCCAGGTACGATATTTAAAGGAATATTTGACTTTTTTTTTTTCACTTTATGCATCATTAAAATGACTGCTCCCGAAAAACGACCGTTTTTAAAACTTCTTTTTGCATTGATACATGTCCCCTGGTGCAGAACCCGGGTTCCCAAACCCTTTTTAGGACAATAACATGCATAATAGTTGTTATAATTAGCACTTTAGAATTCGAACGTTCGCATCCATTGTATTTAATAGGGTTCTAATGTTCGTACGAACTTTCGGTCCGTTCGCGGGTTCTGGTGCGAACCGAACCCGGGGGTGTTCGGCTCATCACTACCCACCACTCTATCAGCGCTTACTGGTATGAGATGTTTAGGTCTGACTTCATGTCCATCACCCACGGTGTATGATCTGGGGACAGTGACACCACAAGTTTCTCTACCGTCTCTGTTGATCATTCCTCTCCTGGAAGGCTGATGACCACCGACTGTTCTGGTTCTGTCTTAGCTGCCTCGCACCACACTCTAACCTCTGACGGGTCCATGCTGGTACTTTTGGCGTGTTCACCTGCTGTATCAGGATCCCGGACTCGGAGCCCCCACGTGTAGCGCTACCCCCAGTTAAGAGAGCCGCTGGTTTGATTTCGGGCCCTGAGTACAGCTCCACCAACCCCCGGCAATCTTGTCTAGTCTCCTATGGCACAGTTAGTCTAGGGATTCTACTTGAATCATAAGCAAACAGTATTGCAAGGGTAACCTCTTCGGTCTGAAACAACACACTGATGCGAGAGATCAAATATAACGGTTTTACTTTTGTCTTACAAGGCATAAACAGAACATAACACATACAACTTGCTTACAGAGCCCTGCAGCATTTGGTATAGCACACAATAATGGCGCAGCGCGGTAATCCACCACGCGCAGCTATTATGGTGTACGTGCCCTATGGCGCACTAAACAATGGTCTATCTCCCCTCCCTGGTCAGGCCTGACACAGAATAAATCTCAGTCTTTTCTGAAGGGGTTTCTTCGCATGCAAACTTTTTTGGTGGTGCACTTGATGAACAGTATTTTGTAATCCACAAGGTAGGCAGTCACAAGGAACACTATACTGGAGACCCTTTAACCCTGTCCTGCTACTTGTCTCCAGTGGAATAGCAAACAAACGATCGGTGGGCAAAGGCAGTCTATAGGCCTAAACACGGTACAGTCTATTGGACTGAGCAAGTGCTCGCTCACCACTCCGGACGCGATCCCAGTCCGGGACTTCCACCTGCTGTGTCTCCGCACACAGCGTCCGCCACGATCGGGTCCCCGATCCAACTGATGTCCTTACTCGACAAGTCAGGTGCCACCCAGGCTCCGCAGTGGGGTGGAAGGCTCTCCAGAAGTTGCGCAAGGCCCCAGGCTTCAGGCCTTGCACTGCAGCAGATCCGCACAGTAGGAAACTGTTGCTTGCAGCTCGGTGTCCCAAAGAGGCCGAGCTCTGCCTCGCCTCCTTCTTAAATAGCCCCTCCCATGAGTCTCTGCTGTGGCCAATTGCACTCTGGGTGCCGAACGGGGTTCTGGGTAACGTAGTCCCGGGGCCTTAAAGGAGACCCCGCTACATATAGAGAGAGAGAGAGAGAGCAGTAGAGCAATGAACAGTGTCAGTAGAGCAGTAGACGGTGTCAGTTGGGCTGAGATTGGTGTCAGTAGAGCAATGGATGGTGTCAGTAGGGCTGAGATTGGTGTCAGTAGTTTATTTTTTTTAATTTCATAGACCCCTGATGTCTTACATTTGAGACAGAGAAAGGGACTGAGGACAGAGATTCCCCAGTCCATTGCTCTGCAGCCAAGCAGCAGGGGGAATCTGCGTAGCACAGGGTGATTAGGGTGTGCCCAGGCACACCTGGCACACCCTGTGCACACGCCTTTGCTGCCACCCCTCTTGTGCTAAAGAGTCGGCTGTGCATTTGCCTAAAGTAGGGGTATCAAACTCAATTTCATCAAGGGCCGCATCAGCATTATGATTGTTCTCAAAAGGGCCGGTTGTATCTGTAAGATTAGATGTTCAGCGCATCCCCTCCCCTTATATTAGATGTCAAGAGCCACCCCACCATCAGAAGTTGAGTCAATTATTTGAACAAGATGAAGATAGAACTTGATTGGCTACCATGCACAACTGCACCAGATTTGGCACTCTCCAGTTTTAGTAAATCAACCCCATTACAGTAAAACCTTGGTTTGAGAGTAACTTGGTTTGAGAGCGTTTTGCAAGACAAGCAAAATGTTTAAATACATTTTGACTTGATATACAAGCGATGTCTTGATATAAGAGTAGCGTCATGTCACAACTGAGTATAACATAGAAGAGAGGTGCCTCTAAGTGTAGCAATATGGTTACATTTAATGAAGGTACAACATTTAGAACCTCACATGGTTGATGATTAAAACAGGCACATCTAAGTATGCAGGTATCCAGGGTAAAGTTGTCCACATAGACCATTCTCCTCACCACCATTGATGTCGTCCCTTCCAGAAGTGGTTCAAGCCTTGCTTTCAGATCGCTCTACTACAGGGTAGTCTTCCCGGTCACGATTGCAGACTGATAGCGGTAGGAGCCGGCGGTGAGGAGAACGGTCTATGTGGATCGCTTTTCCCCAGATGCCTGCATACTTAGATGTGCCTCTTTTTAATCATCAACCATGTGATTGCTAAATGTTGTACCTTCATTAAATGTAACCATATTGCTACACTTAGAGGCGCCTCTCTTCTCTTTTATTTTCTGTAGCTCCTGCTGGATTTTGCTTCTAATCCCCTTGGGGAGGCTGCCATTTGTGGATGTACATTTTATGGTTACACAATTTATCACATTGCTATAATCTTTTTATATGAACTATAGACTGAAGGACTTATGAATAAATGGTTGTGGAACGAATCATCTGAGTTTCCATTATTTCTTATGGGAAAATTTGCTTTGATATAATAGTGCTTTGGAATTACAAGCATGCTTCTGGAACGAATTATGCTCGCAATCCAAGGTTTTACTGTATATTATAACACATGTTTGTCATTTGACTGTCACCACAGTTAATAGCCCAATTATATTATTAATGATACCCAATGTTTATTGCTACCTAGGTTACTAGAATAGACAAGAAAAACCCAGAACTTTGTTAAGGCAGAATTTTTCTTGTAAATGTAGGTATGGAACTATTCTTCACTAGGACTGATACCAAATACCAAGTAGGAAATACAGTACTATATATTGACCAGCTATTCTCTGCGATCAGTTGATCCTCAAATCACATAGAGGTCTGTCTAACTGACAACTGACCCAACAACTGACCTACAACCAAGAGGTATTGTACTCTGAATCAGAACTCTTTAAAAAGAGCATCCTCTAAAATTAAGTTTAGATAATATATAACATTATGGGCTCTCACCAGAATAGGAATATAGAGGAAATCTTCCAATGGGAACATTAGTTCTGGGACACCCCACTGACTACATCAGTGGGATATCCTGTCACTTCCTGTTTTGGCTATGGGACAGGAAGTGAAGGGAAATCTTCTCTAGGGGCACAGATGGTGTAAAAAAAGAAAGAAAAAAGGCTGGTGCGATAATGCTCCCTTACTATATCCAAAATGAATAAAAAGAATGTTTCCCATAAGTCCAATTTTTCTGCATCCCCCAGTCTTTGGCCACCCATTCACACCACCTTGCTGTAGATGCAGTGTGACTCCAATTGCTCTGCCCACATCTTCACTCAAGCCTCTCCTCAGATCTGACTAAATCCACCTAATATCTCTGCCTATTTATTGCAGACAGAAATAGAACCATGGAGAATGTAGTCTCCAAAGTGGAACCAAGTTCAGAGAAAATGTCACACATGGAGATTCCGACCAACAACCAACACATTTTCAGGCTCTGTGATGGCATTATCTGCAACTTTTAAAAAGGTAATGAATTGCTTTGCATACATTTCATGCCTGGAAAATGTAGTTTTATTTTCTTGTGACTTTATAGGAACACGGAAATTAGAATACTGGAAATTAGAAAATACTTGAGCCCAGAGTTCAGCTTTAATTTAACTAAGAGGATTTGAAGTCGTTAATGTTTAGGTCATTTGGAATACTGGAAAATGTCTGTAATTATTTCTGGAAATAGCTGTCATTTCAAGAATGGATTAAAGAGACTTTACTTCTGAAAATACTAATGATGACCCAGTTATTGGGTTCCAAGTACAATTATACACTTAAAAATGTTAACTGATCTACACATATGAATCAAAAATGGACAGTTAAAGCGGAACTAAACCCTGCTATCCTTTTCAGCCAAGGAAGCTGCCATCTTGGCCTCTGTTTGATCTGCAACTGCAATGGTGCTGCACATGTGATCGGTTATGACACTAACCATTTGGTGGTTTGGTTGAGAGCACAAGCAAATTTGACACTTATCATTCCCAGCATGCCAGGAATGTAACTGTTTTTTAAAACTGTTAAATCAATAGGTTTAGTTCCGCTTTAACATAACTTATTGTTTATTTAAGCTATAGGGGCGGGCGGGCGTCGGCGATAAAGCGCCGCCATTTTTAGCTGCGCTTTACTGTCATTTTTGCGGTGCTTTTCGGCCTCTAGCGGGGCGCTTTTAACCCCCGCTAACGGCCAAATAATGGTTAAGGGCCAGTTCACACCAGACGCAGTTCCGTGTGCTTTTTTTCTGCACAAAATGCATGCACAGTGTTTTCCATGTATTCCATGGAGTTTCTGCACCGGAAACTGATCGGAAACTGACTGCATGGTGTGAACTAGAGCCAACAAGAGCCATTGGAATACATGGAAAACACTGTGCATGCATTTTTAGTGCAGAAAAAATGCGCACAAAACTGTACGGAAATGCGTCTGGTGGGAACTGGCCCTAAAAGCGTCCGCAAAGCGCCGCTGCAGCAGCGCTGACCATTGATTTCAGTGGGCAGGGGCGCTGTAGGAGCGGTGTATACACCGCTCTTACAGCTCCTCAAAGAAGCTGCTTGCAGGACTTTTTTTAGTGTCCTGCCAGCGCACCGCTTCAGTGTGAAAGCACTCAGGCTTTTACACTGGAGTGAGAGGAGAGGCGCTTTACAGGCGCTTTGCAGGTGCTATTTTTAGCGCTAAAGCACCTGTAAAGCGCCTCAGTGTGAAAGCAGCCTGTTTGTCTGAAAGATGCAAATATTAGATTTTTCAATCATACTTATGGTGTTCTTCTTCAGCATGTCATACATAACCCTATAGGACTGAAAAAAACTCCACTCCTATCATGCATTGGGCAGTATAATATCCTTGTTGCTGAATGCCTGAGCTTTACTGCATGAGTTGGGCTGCCAGTTGGCATGATATGATGAAGGAGCCAGTACAGACACATAGCTGATGGATAGGGTGTCAGGTTCCAGATTTGCACTTCTTTACTTCTGCGATGATGTTAATTGGCCACATATACATTCTGATCATCTCCCAATACAGTGTCTTTAGGAACTATTAAAGAGACTCTGTTTCCAAAAATAAAAACGTAAAAAAAAAAAAACACTCTGCAAATGAAAATTATTAATTACAGTCTGCTAGCCAGTGACTCCTATCTTCACTTTCTTGCAGAGCTACAGTGAACAAACAATCTTTAGAAGGCATACAGTATTTCCCCTGCTGCATGTTCTGATACCACCTGTTCTGTAGTGACGTAGCGGTCAGTGGGTGGAATCACAGCATGCAGTGGGGGGATACAGGCATACAAGTTTGTTGAAAATTCTGTATATAACCCTACAGAACAGACAGTGCACAGTCCACATAGGCTGTGCTGCTTAAAGCGGAGTTCCACCCAAAAATGGAACTTCTGATTTTCGGAATCCTCCCCCCCTCTAATGTTACATTTGGCACCTTTCAGGGGTGAGGGGGGAGCAGATACCTGTCTAATACAGGTATTTTGCTCCCACTTCCGGGCATAGATAGCCGCAGTATCCTCTCCCCCCCCTCCCCGCTGTCTTCTGGGAGACACACAAGTCCCAGAAGACAGCAGGGACCATTCAGATCGCTCAGTGCGACTCGCGCATGCGCAGTAGAGAACCAGGAAGTGAAGCCGCACTGCTTTACTTCCTGATTCCCTTCCTGAAAATGGTGGCGGCAGCACCCAAAAGCCGAGGGACAGATCGGCTTTGGGTCAGCAGCTGCAGTATTTGTAGCTGCTGACTTTAAAAAAAAAAATCGGCAGAACTCCGCTTTAACTGCAGACAGGAAACAGGAACTTTTTATTATACAGAGAAAAGACATAGAAGAGTTTACAATAAAGCAGTTACAAACTTATAAACACTGCCATCTGTTGGCTGAACAATATATCTGTACTAAATAGTGATATTGTGGTAGTTGTTGCATAAAATACAAATAAACATTGTATTCTAACAACGTTTTAGGATTAATCCTCATACACAGAGTGACTTTTTTTTTCTCATGGCAGAGTTGCTTTAAAGCTGAACTCCACACATCAGCTAAACATGCAACTAGCATACACAATTTAGGGTTGCCACCTCATCCCTTTAAACCTGAACACATATGAATTACACAGGTTCTGTGGCTGATTAAGGTGGTAATTAAACTCACTTGGTGCCTTATCTGCCTTTAATTAGCCTCAGAACCTGTGTAATTCATATGTGTTCGGGTTTAAAGGGATGAGGTGGCAACCCTAATACACATATGAGAGTTGTTTTACCTACAAAATGATTTGTCTTTTTGTCCATCTAGTGATTAGTCCATCTATCTGAGATATAAAAATCACTACCAAATAGCAAAGCTAAGTGTAGCACCCTCTACCATAGGTAGGTGCTAGAGGTGAGGATTTTTGTGTGGTAGCTGTCAGGCAGGTAAATTTAGGCAGGCCTATGCTTCAGGCTAGGCCTGCTTGTTTTGATCTGGGGGCAAGGAGTGGTTAGTGTAGCAGTGGGTGTGACCACCTGTGCTTCAGTTCTTGGGCGCCTCCCCTGCTTTCAGGGTAAGGTGACCAGATTTTTTAAATGAAATCCGGGGACATATTTTTTTTTTACTAGTAATGGCGGCAATCGGCGACTCATTGCCCGTCGCTGCCCGCCTCACAGCCTGTCAAGTCTTACTCTCTGGGCCCCGGCTACTACTGGGTGGGGAGCGGAGGAAGATCACTCCACCAGGGAAGGCAAGGAGATAAGCGGGCAGGTGGCTGGCCGGGACTTGAGCCAAGGCAGAAGAACATGCAAGCGGGAAAGGAATGGGCATGCACCCGAAACTGAAAAATATTCCCTCCGCTCCGACCAGCACATGATCATCAGAAAGGGGCACAGATAATGGAAAAAAATACACCCCCCTAAGCTAGTAAGAGAGGCGGAGCGGGGGTGTGTAATTCAGATTTTTTTTTTTTATTCTGCACTGACTGTCTTTGAAATTGCCCCAGCCCCTGTTCAAATCCAATCCGGGGACAAAACCGGGGACAGACTTGGTCCAGGGACAGTGTCCTCAATCCGGGGGCTGTCCCCTGAAACCAGGGATGTCTGGTCACCCTATTCCAGGGAGAATGTTCTGGAAGTGGGGCAGGGCCGGGAGCTGGAGTGACAGGGAGCTCATGTGAGGAGCCCTGACCTGTCCCCAACTGGAATTGGCAGGGGGCAGGCCTTCCACATGGGCTCAGGTCCAGCCCACTGGAGGGGAGTTGTCGGCTGGGAGATGTGAAGAATGGAGTGCTAGATCACAGCAGGAGGCCCATTCCCATCTGGGGGGGGGTGCGCGCCTCGGCGGAGGAGCCTGGGAGCTGGGAGGGAGCATCATCCTTACACGGTTAATGGAAGAGGTGTCCTGGAACAGAGGGCCTGGAGGAGTGATTGGAACGCATGTCCTGTTAAGTTCTTCATCATGGACTCAGGACAGGAGAAGGTCGGTGAGTGAGGTACAGTGGATATCTGTAGGAGGCATGCCCGGGGAGCTGCGTGCGAGGCCAGAGGAGAGACTGTGGGGTTTTGTGTCAAATCGATGGGGCCTGCGGGCACAGGATTTGCAAGTCGGGCTAGCTGGGATCAGTAGTCCACAAACTAATACAAGCTGCTAAGCTACTAGGCTGCAAGAAGTGGTACTGCAGGTCCCTGGCCTATCAACAGTTAAGCAAGTCAGCAAGCATATAGGACTATTCAGAGTAATCCTTTATGTAAAGTGAAGATGATGAGGCGGAAAGACTAATAGTTCACAGTGAAGTTTTGTGCAGGAGGAGAGGAGTCCTGGGAGCAACAGTCTGCAGGAGTTGATGCAGAGGAGGAGCAATAGTCTGCAGCAGTTTGTGCAGGGTAAGTGACAGTGATTTTTAGTGTCTATCAGTTCTTCAAAAGCTCAATTCTTTAAACCCATTCATCAAATATGATGGCAAAGTGATACGTTCTATGGGTATCCCATATCCCCTTTCCCCAACCAAGGTATATCCCCCAAATAAACAAAAAACAAAACAAAGCAAATGACTGTTCATTGTCTCTGAGAGTGATATATGGAGGTCTGGCAGCAGGGTGATATGGTGGATGTTAGTAACTATTAGAAACCATCCACTACATAAGTTAATGGTCTGACTATTGTCAATTGCTATTAAAGTGGTTGTAAACCCAATAATAATTTTTTTTTTTTTTTGAATAAGCTGCAAGAGAAAGGCATAGTGAGCTAGTATGACTAGCATACTAGCTCATTATGCATTACTTACCTTAGATCGAAGCCCCCGAAGCCGTCCTCGTCTCCCCCTCCGGCCGCAGACATCGCTCCGGAAGGTTAGTGATCAAACACTATCATAGGAAACCACAAATTAATTTATTACATATAGAGCATAAAAGCCAAGTTTGCATATGTCAATAAATAAATAAATACTATGTGATTTATAATACTATATTCTGATGTTTGATAAAAACGAAAATAATTGCAATAAAGTTTAAATACAATACAATTGCAAAGAAAGGTGCGAAATAGGAAATGAATACCAAATGCAGAATGTGTGTTTACTTATAATGTTTATGTGGTATCCTAGCATGCTACACACAAAGGAAATGTGGTTTAATGAGATTACAATGTTCGAGAGCTTGTCTGTTTGCCTCTACCACCCATACATATTATGCTACTGACTTAATTAATCATTTAATAAAGCAAAAAGTTATTAACAGATACCAGTTACAGTTGGTAGCTAAAACCATCATACTGATTCGCTAACCAGATGAAGCAAATCTGAACCTCTGCCAGATGATTTTTTCTTCTTCTGTATACTGTATGTGCACTTACATATTCACTATATGGACTCACGAGTCCTGATTACCCAGAATGTAAGCTCTCCTTGGAATGGATGTCTGTAGGCACAAATAAATAACCAATCAAAATTCGGTTTTGACTAATCTGAACATAGTAAATACTTCAAAGGTAAGTCAAGGATGAGTAATAATAAATAGTTGCTTTTGTTACTAAAATTCTAAGAAAAAGTCTAGAGGTTAGCTCTAAATCTTGATGGGGCCTATATTAATATAGAAGTTGTGAAATAAATAAAAGTCACTGGTTAGTTCCAAGTTTTTTTTTAAAGCAACAATAAACAGCCTGCTAAAAACAGAAAATTTTAAAAGTGTCAAATATTTGGGAAAACCACAAACGTGTTACTTGAAGCACAACTTGCGAGTAGGGATGAGCCGAACAACCCAGTTTGGTTCGCACCAGAACCTGCGAACGGACCGAAAGTTCGCGCGAACTTTCGAACCCCGTTAAAGTCTATGGGACTCGAATGTCAGAAATCAAAAGTGCGAATTTTGAAGGCTAATATGGAAGTTATTGTCCTAAAAAGGGTTTGGGGACCCGGGTCCTGCCCCAGGGTACATGAATCAATGCAAAAAAAAGTTTTAAAAACTGGCGTTTTTTCGGGAGCAGTGATTTTAATGATGCTTAAAGTGAAAAAATAAAAGTGAAATATTCCTTTAAATATCATGCCTGGGGGGTGTCTACAACATGCCTGTAAAGTGGCAGGTGTTTCCCGTGTTTAGAACTGTCGCTGGACAAAATGAAATTTCTAAAGGAATTAAAGTCATTTAAACTGCTTGCGGCTTTAATGTCATGTCTGGTCCAGGCAATATGGATGAAAATCATTGAGAAAAACGTCACGGCATGGGTACCCCCCCACCCCCCCAGCCCATTACCAGCCCCTTTGGGTCTTGTATGGATATTAAGGGGAACCCCGCACCCAAATTAAAAAAAGGAAAGGCGTGGGGCCCCCAAGCCCTATATACTCTGAACAGCAGTATACAGGCGGTGCAAACAAGACAGGGACTGTAGGTTTGTTCTTTAGTAGAATCTGTTTGTAATTTTGAACTGGTACATTTTTAAAGTGTAGCTCCAGCCAAAGAATCTATTTTTGAGCTTTTTGGAAAACATAGGGAAGGGTTATCACCCCTGTAACATTTGTTTTGCTGTCTGTGCACCTCTTCAGAAGATTTCACCTCACTTTCTGTCCCAATGACAATTGGATTTTGAAAATTTGGGGTTGTAGTCTCCTTCTGTTTGCAAGTAGGAGTTGTTTGTAAGTTGGATGTTTGAAAGTAGGGGCCTGCCCTATATACTCTGCAGAAATTTGGGCCTTAGGTCTTGGAGTTGCCACAACACTGTAAGCCCTCACAGTTACTCTTGGTGGGCGCAGGAACGGGCCCTGCTGTGAAATATTAGATCAAGAATTGTAATTACATGCCCCTGTTGAACAGGGTCAGAAAAATTGGGCCTTTGGTGGTGGTGGTGGTGGTGGAGTTGCCACAACACTGTAAGCCCTCACAGTTACTCTTGGTGGGCGCAGGAACGGGCCCTGCTGTGAAATATTAGATCAAGAATTGTAATTACATGCCCCCGTTAAACAGGGGCAGAAAAATTGGGCCTTAGGCACTGGTGCTGGTGCCACAACACTGCAACCCCTCACAGATACTCTAGTTGGAGCGCAGGAATGAGCCCTGCTGCAAAGTATTGCATTAAAAAATTGTAATTACACGCCCCTGTTAAACAGGGGCTGAAAAATTGGGCCTTAGGCACTGGTGCTGGTGCCACAACACTGCAACCCCTCACAGATACTGTAGTTGGAGTGCAGGAATGAGCCCTGCTGCAAAGTATTGCATCAAAAATTGTAATTACATGCCCCTGTTAAACAGGGGCTGAAAAATTGGGCCTTAGGCATTGGTGCTGGTGCCACAACACTGCAACCCCTCACAGATACTGTAGTTGGAGCGCAGGAATGAGCCCTGCTGCAAAGTATTGCATCAAAAATTGTTAAACAGGGGCGGAAAAATTGGACCTTAGCCACTGGTGGCGGTGCCCAGAACCAAAAATGTTCTTACAAGCTATCAGCATGAACATTGAGGAGCAAGAGGATAGTCACTCAGCATAACAGGATAGTCACTCAGCATCAGCATAGGCAGTCTTGAAGGGATCTCGCATTCAAAAAAAATGATTCAGTTACATCAGCACTTGGTAGCTGGTGATCCAAGACAGATTCATTTTTATGAAGGTCAGTCGATCGATCGATTTGGTGGACAGGCACACCCTGTGATCGGTTACAAAGCCTCCAGCAGCACTGAATGTGCGTTCTGAAAGAACGCTGGATGCAGGACACGCCAGTAGCTCAATTGCATACTGTGCAAGCTCTGGCCAGTGATCCATCCTCAAGACCCAGTAACCCAGAAGATTTTCGGTGGGAAAGGTGTCCAAATCTAATCTTGCCCCTAGGTATTCCTGCACCATGTAAATTAGACGCTGGCAATGGTTGCTGGAGTCGCTCATACCTTGGGGCTGCGGACTAAAAAATTGTCTAAACGCATCGGTCAGACAGCCACCTTCTCCACCGCTCCTTCTGTGACTGACCAAAGCCTCAGCAACACGTTGTCCAGGACCAGAAATTTGTAACCTCCCAGGCTCTGGAAACGCGTTGCACAAATCTTTCTGCAAGGCCTCCCGAAGATGTTTCATCCTCTGCTCCCTCTGCGACGGCAAGATAAGGTCCGCAACCTTACCCTTGTAACGTGGATCAAGGAGGGTTGCCAGCCAGTAATGATCCCTCTCCTTGATACCACGAATACGAGGATCCTTTTGCAGGCATTGCAGGATCAGGGAGGCCATGCAGCATAGGTTTGCTGAGGGATATGGTCCGGAGTCCTCTGGGTCACAAAGGATGACATGATCCGTAGCCACCTCCTCCCAGCCACGTACAAGTTCATGGGTTTCTTGGGACTGTAAATGATCCCTTGAAGACTGCTGCTGATGCTGAGTGCTAGGCTCCACCTCCATGCTGACACAATCCTCCCCCTCCTCGTCCTCTTCCTGTGTGATCGGCGGGCCAGCAGGAACACTGTCTGGATAAAGGGGGCCTTGAGAGGTAAGGAAGTCCTCCTCTTCCTCCCTCTGTTCTGCCTCAAGTGCCCTGTTCATTATTCCACGCAGCATGTGCTCCAACAGGTGGACAAAAGGGACAGTGTCACTGGTGCATGCACTGTCACTGCTCACCATCCTCGTGGCCTCCTCAAATGGTGACAGGAAAGTGCATGCATCCCTGATCATGACCCACTGGCGTGGAAAAAAAATTGTGTTTCACCTGGTAGGCATGTCACAGATTAGCCGGTTCTTGGGCAGGTTAAATTCCTTTTGCAGGTCAGCCAGCCGAGCACTGGCATTATATGACCGGCGGAAATGCACACAGACTTTCCTGGCCTGCTTTAGGACATCCTGTAATCCCGGGTACCTGCCCAAGAACCGCTGCACCACCAAGTTAAGGACGTGAGCCAAACAGGGCACATGGGTCAGCTGTCCCTGTCGGAGGGTGGAGAGGAGGTTGGCGCCATTATCGTAAACCACCATTCCTGGCTTAAGCTGGCGTGGCGTCAACCACCTCTGAGCCTGCCCTTGCAGAGCTGACAGAATCTCTGCCCCAGTGTGGCTCCTGTCCCCCAAGAACCCGTGGCGGTGCCATGTTAAAAGTCGGCGGCCGAGGATTTGGATAGATAAGAACAGGTCATACCCCTGGTGCAGAGGGCCAGCGGTGGTTCCATCTTGTGCTCTGAGTCGGTATCCAGCTATATGTCCCGGTGTATCGACAGTAAGAAGGCTGGGGGAGGGTCAATATGGATACGTGAGGGAGTCTTAAAGGGACCACCACCATAGGATATCCAAATCATCTTAGAAGGACTACAAGTGTTGCTAGCATCGATGGAGGATGTTTTTTTACATGTACCGTATTTTTCGCACCATAAGACGCATTTTTTCCCCCCAAAAAAATAGGGGGAAATGTCCCTGCGTCTTATGGAGCGAATACTGACCAGGCACTGCCCCCCCCCCCCGTCGCCGCCGCCGTGTCAGAATCCCAGCACTCGGCTTCTCTGTGAAGGAGAGAGGACAGGATGTGAGGCGCATCCTGGCAGGGGCATACCAAGGGGGAGCGGGGGGAGGCATTTTGCCCCGGGTGTCAAAACATAGAGGTTGTCAGTAGCATTGCTATGGGGGTGTGTTCCGCACCCAGGTCGGGTGTCATCCGCCTGAGGTGACACCATCCCAAAAGCAGTGAGAGCCCTTGCTGTTTTTTTTTTTGCAGCCGGAACCCCCCCCCGCCACCCGGCGCCGTGGTCTGGTCCAGTCTGACTTCCTGCTCCTTCCCTCAGCATCTGCTGCTGTAAACGATGTCCCCAGTCCTCATTTCTAGCTGCTTCCTGGGTACATCTGAGGCTAAGAGCCAGCCAGCACAAGAGGGGGTTGTGGATTGTAATGGCAGTGTCCTCCGCTGCCTGAGGTGAGCTGTTGATAAGGGGGTGGGAGGTGTAAGCTGGCATGGTATCCACAGCCCAGTCACCTGAGCTGTTGTGATAGAATTGGCTTAAGGGGTGTTTGTGTCTGCGCTGCCACCCTGAGCTGATCTGGGAAGGGGGGGGGGGGGGGAGGTTGCTGTGTCCACCACCAGATATAGTGTAGCTGGAGCTGATTTGATAGGGGGCTGGTATTGCTGTGTGTCCACCACCCACCTATAGTAATAGTATAATATAAAATATTTTAGTACACCGTTTGGTTCAGAATATTTTTTTTCTTGTTTTCCTCCTCTAAAACCTAGGTGCGTCTTATGGTCAGGTGCGTCTTATGGAGCGAAAAATACGAAAAGCGTATTTGATTACTCATTAAGGTAAGAATACTGGGAACACTGAGGTGTCACTATCGGGTGGAAGCACACCATTTGTCTTTATGTTGTCACAATGAAGCTACCTACAATGAAGGAAGAAAAACTGGGCACTTTATTTATCATCTGATACGGACTATTATGCACTTTTTTAACACATATGCACTTTATTTAACCACTTAAGCCCCGGACCAATACGCAGCATAAAGACCAGGCCCCTTTTTGCGATTCTGCACTGCGTCGATTTAGCTGACAATTGCGCGGTCGTGGGTTTTTTTGCGCTATAAACAAAAATAGAGCGACAATTTGGAAAAAAATTCAATATTTTTTACTTTTTGCTATAATAAATATCCCCCAAAAATATATAATTATTTTTTTTTTCCTCAGTTTAGGCCGATACGTATTCTTCTACATATTTTTGGTAAAAAAAATCACAATCAGCGTTTATTGATTGGTTTGCGCAAAAGTTATAGCGTTTACAAAATAGGGGGTAGTTTTATGGCATTTTTATTAATATTTTTTTTTTTTACTAGTAATGGTGGTGATCAGCGATTTTTATCGTGACTGCGACATTATGGCGGACACATCGGACACTTTTGACACATTTTTGGGACCATTGTAATTTTCACAGCGATCAGTGCTATAAAAATGCACTGGTTACTGTGAAAATGACACTGGCAGTGAAGGGGTTAACTACTAGGTGGCGCTGTAGGGGTTAAATGTTCCCTGCTTGTGTTTCCTTACTGAGGGGGGTTCGGGCTATGTGTCACATGACACCGATCTCGGCTCCATGTACACGGAGCCGAGATCGGTGTCATTGTTACTAGGCAGAGCAGGGAAATGCTTGTTTACACAAGCATCTCCCTGCTCCATACCTCCGTGAGACGATCGCGGGGATCCCCGCGGCGATCGAGTCCGCGGGACCCACGGTCTGACTCACGGGGAAGGCGGGGGGTCGCAAGCGCGCAGCCGGCGGCGCGTGCGCGACCCCCACGTCGGGCAGTTAAAGGGGACGTACAGGTACGTGATTGTGCCTGTACGAGCCATTCTGCCCACGTATATATACAGTGCATGGTCGTTAAGTGGTTAACTACTTGCACTGTTTTTCGGATCATTTGAGGTTATTGGTTTTAAGCATCAGTTTGATTTTCTTTTATTTTTGGTTTAGTCTTATTTACTATTTCATTACTGGTGGAAACACAGTGTGGTGTCTGCAGCAACCACACCGGGATTTTTTAGTGCACTTATTATTATATACAATATTTGGTTTACATACCACATGTTTTTTTTTTTACACAGAGGTAGCACAGAGGTATTTTTTATTTATTTCCTTACTCCGAATCGGAATATTACCAGCATGTCACCCAGATGACCGGTTTCTTACTCAGTTGATAACCAACTTCCTACTCTGATGATGACTTGCCGACCGCCTAACTGGGAATGTACGTTATGATTTTGAAGTTAAATATCAGGGTAATGGTTGCAGCTAGATCTTATTACCCCGATATGATTTTTTCCCTTAGATGGCCAGCTTTCCGATAAAAAAGATTCCCAGCAGTGGATTTGCCACAGGATCACTTTTAGAAGTGGCGGGAGATGTGCCCCCCTCCCCCCCGCCTCAATTGGGTGGTTTCTGGGCTAATGTTACTGATTGCAGAGCCCAGGAACCATCCAGAATCGCCAGGGTTTTTGCATAGAGATGAGTGATGGCAAGATGGCCACCGCTCATCTCTATGCCCTTGAAGGAACGGAGCGACATTGACGTCACTTCCGATTCTCAAGCCATGCAAATATGTTGTTTTTTTCTTAAAGCGAAAGATAAAACTTAATTATTTTTTTGATCTTTTGCTTTTAAGAGCAGGGGAGAGATTTGGGGTCTAAAAGACTCCAGATCTCTGAATATAGTGTACCTGTCATGCTGTATTGTTATCGCAAGGGATGTTTAAATTCCTTGCGATAGCAATAAAAGTGATATAATTTTTTTTTTTTAAAAGGACAGCCTAAAAATGTGTAAAAAATATATATAATAAAATAAATAATAATATTTTTTTTAAAAGGGCCCCAGCCCACGCATGCTCACGCTCAGTAGTGAACGCATAAGTAGGTCACGCCCACTTATGTAAACAGTGTTGCACCACACATGTGAGGTATCACCGCAAATGTCTGAGTGAGAGCAATAATTTTAGCACTAGACCTCCTCTATAACTCTAAACTGGTATCCTGTAGAAATTTTTAAAGCATCACCTATGAAGATTTTTAAGTACCACAGTTTGGCGCCATTCCACGAGGGCACGCAATTTTAAAGCATGACATGTTAGGCATCTATTTACTCTGCATAACATCATCATTATACCAAAAAATGAGTTATACTATATTATGTTTTTTTTTTTTTATTATTATTAAAAGTGTATATTTTCCAAAATAATAGATATGCAAATATTTTTTAAAATGTATGATGAAACTAGTGTTAAATACTTTATATAGTATGTTTTAAGGTATTCCCATTTCAAAATGGTATTACAGAAAATGACTTTAACCTTTAAATCTTTCACAGCTTTCAGTGAGAAATAAAGATTTAACTATTTATAGCTGTGACCTTTCTATTAGTTTAGAGAAGAACGAAGCATCAGTAAAAGATCAATTGCCAACGCCCATAGGTGAAGCCAAGTGAGATTTTGTGCTTGATGCACAATCATGTATGTCGGCATAGAATATGCAACACCTGCAGAGATCCCTCTGTAATGCAGCATCATTTCCTTTCAATTTATTGATTACATATTCAGCATTCATTGTGTGCATGAAGATTTTCAGTTTTCTCCAGCACACAGGCATAACTCTCAAGAAAGTAAAGTGCCAACTCTAAACAACCTTCTGCTAATTAAAGGGGCGTTCCAGCCTTTTTTTAAGTTTATTAAAAGTCAGCAGCTACAAAAAGTGTAGCTGCTGGCTTTTAATAAACATACACTTACCTGTTCCACTGTCCAGCGACGCGACTCCTGGAGCTCCGCTCCTCTCCCCCCTTCTCCGCCGGCGCCTCCATTCATAGTGTGGGCACCCGACCGTGACAGCTTGCGGCTTCACGGCCGGGCACTCACTGCACATGCGCAAACGGCGCAGCGCTCTCTGAGTGGTCTCACGTCCCAGGTGATCGCCTACAGGGAGGGGCCGCCAAAAGGCGATATGACGTATCGCCTAGGCGACCCCAGGGCGGAAGGAGGAAGTGGGACAGGAAGTCCCACTCCTACTGAAGCCCCCACTCTAGGGTTGCCACCTCATCCCTTTAAACCCGAACACATCTAAATTACACAAGTTCTGAGGCTAATTAAAGGCAGATAAGGTAATCAGCCACAGAACCTGTGTAATTAATATGTGTTCGGGTTTAAAGGAATGAGGTGGCAACCCTACCCCACTCCCCCCCAAAAAAATTACATGCCAAATGTGGCATGTAAGGGGGCGAGGAGTGGATTTAGCGGAAGTTCCAAATTTGGGTGGAACTCCGCTTTAAAGGTTTAAAGACAAAGCGCCATAACATCATTAGTGTGAATGCACTAAAAAGGTAAAAAACATCTTCACTTATAAGTATAATAGAATGCTGTTGTAATCTGGACTGTAGCTGATAACTGCTGTGAAACATCTTCCTTTGTTGCTTCTGTATTATCCTTCTCTAGTGTAGACAGGGGAAAAGGATCAATTTTTTTTTTTAAATAACAAACATGTTTTATCACTCGGCCCCACCCCCGGCGCGCCGCGTCATTGGTTTGATTTACAGCAGCGGGAGCCAATGGCTGCGCTGCTATCAATCATCCAATGAATGAGCCGAGAAGAGCTGAAAAGCCCGGCCGAGAAGCCTGCTCGTTCACGACGTGGGAATTTCGAGGGCTCAGGAAAGTAAATGGGGGGGGGGGGGGGGGGCTGGGGGGCCGGCAAACATCAGATGTTTTTTCACCTTAATGCATAGAATGCATTAAGGTGAAAAAACATGAACCTTTACAACCCCATTAAACTAAATATTCATTAATGCAGAAGTGCAGCAGCCATCTTTAGGAAAACCACTTGGCAATGTTCATCTACAGAGTGTCTCCAGTGCAGGCAGCAGCCATCTTGGCTGGGTCTGATTCAGTCCTGAAGGACAGTGATTGGCTGATGCAACAAAGCAAGGAGAAGACAGACCCAAAGCTAACAGTGAGTCAGATAAAAGGACTGGACTGCTGGCTAAAGAGAACCCTGCCATAGCTGACCACAATTGGGAGAAACAAAGAAACTACACACCTTGCCTCAGAGATTGGGAACTTTCTACCTGGGAGGTTGTGAGGTGTGATTTAAATGCCTTTTAAGATCAAACAGTATTAGAAAGCACTCCTACCACTTGTAAGGAAGAAACAAAAAGGGTGTCACAGTCAGGAGTCAGGCTTGGAGACCAGTAGCTATAGCAGTAGAAAAGTTCCCACCAATCAGCAGGATAGGTTTACGAGCAGGTCACCCTGGCAGTTGACATAGGCTCACCCAAGGTGCGGGGTCTAAGCACTAACCGGTATTCACCAGACATTCTGATGGTGGAGATGGGTTTTGCTGCATGTTAGTAACAGGTTTTGGTCTTCAGGATTGCCCTACCAGCAGGTTAACAAGCTGGGGTACAAGAGCAGATATAGCAGAAGCGTAGTTAGTAAACAAGCCAAAGGTCAGTAACAAGTGGTTGCAGGTTGGGATCAAGCAGAAGCGTAGTCGGTGAACAAGACAAAGTTCGGTAACAGGTTGTAGTGAAGATATAGACAGCAGCAAGAGTGACAAGAGCGAAATATTGGCTGGAGAGAGCAAAATAATTTGGGAAACAGGAAGTGCAAAGATATAGCTCAAATCAGGAACTTCATGGGAGGCACAAAGACAGGGCCGGCGCTACCACTAGGCGAAGTAGGGGCGCACTACCACCTAGGGCGCAACCACAGCCTCTGTCCTGTGTGAGCTTGGCTCTCCTCTCCTGATCGCTCACCCCATTCAGTGTCGCCGCCAGACCCCCATGTGTAGCGCTGAGCGCCCCGCTGCGCTGTCTCCTCAGACAGGTATATCACACAGCGCCGCTCCGGGACTCCTTTGCTCCAGCCTGTCCCTCTGGTGCGGTGCTGTGTGTCTGTGTGTGCAGCGGAGGGGCGGGGCTCGACGAAGATGGGAGCATTGAGAGGAGCAGCTGACCTCCCGCCCAGCGAGGACTCCGTGGAGCGGGTGGATGGCGCTGGCCTGACCCTGGCGGGGACTCCGTGGAGCGGGTGGATGGCGCTGGCCTGACCCTGGCGGGGACTCCATGGAGCGGGTGGATGGCGCTGGCCTGACCCTGGCGGGGACTCCGTGGAGCGGGTGGATGGCGCTGGCCTGACCCCTGAGCAGAGCCCTGATAATGGTTGATGAAGCCACAAAGAGCAGGGTCAGGTAAGGGGGGGTCACTGTATGTGTCAGGTAAGGGGGCGTCACTGTATGTGTCAGGTAAGGGGGGGTCACTGTATGTGTCAGGTAAGGGGGGGGTCACTGTATGTGTCAGGTAAGGGGGGTCACTGTATGTTTCAGGTAAGGGGGGGTCACTGTATGTGTCAGGTAAGGAGGGTCACTGTATGTGTCAGGTAAGGGGGGGTCACTGTATGTGTCAGGTAAGGGGGGTCACTGTATGTGTCAGGTAAGGGGGGGCACTGTATGTGTCAGGTAAGGGGGGTCACTGTTTGTGTCAGGTAAGGGGGGTCAGTGTATGTGTCAGGTAGGGGGGGGTCACTGTATGTGTCAGGTAAGGAGGGTCACTATGTGTCAGGTAAGGGGGTCACTGTATGTGTCAGGTAAGGGGGGTCACTGTATGTGTCAGGTAAGGGGGGGTCAATGTATGTGTCAGGTAAGGGGGGGGTCAGTGTATGTGTCAGGTAAGGGGGTCAGGGAATGTGTTGGGTAAGGGGGGTCAGTGTATGTGTCAGGTCAGTGTAATTGTCAGGTGGGTCAGTGTAGGGGACAGGGGGTCAGTGTAGGGGTCACATGTGTTGCAAGGGCAGGGTAAAGTGGAGTCAAGGGCGCAGCCGGGGGGGGGGGGGGCGGCAAAATTAGGTTTCGCCTAGGGTGTCAAAGATCCTTGCACCAGCCCTGCACAAAGAGGTCAAGGTTCACCAGAAACAAATTTCAAGGATTTGTCTAGCATCTCAGGTGACTCAGGAAGAAGAGATATCACCAGACACAGCAGAGATTGCAGGTTCAGATTCAGATACTGACAGTGGGACTATCTCAACAGGATTGAAAGAGAGACATCACAGCAATTCCTATCCCTGTCTGAGGACTTGAACTGAGCCCGAGCATGTGTCTGGAGACCTAGAGAAGGGGCCCTGGGTCTACAACATCACCTATAGGCTTCCATGTTCAAGCCATTATCAGCGCTCCCTCCTCCTCCCTGCTGACACAGTTTACTAACTCAGGGAAGCTGAGTTGAAGGATCACATGAATGGACCAGGGTGGGCTGAAAAAAGGTAATTATACACATCTTCTTTTAGACAGGATAGCTAGCAGGAGGTGGGGAACATGCCTAAGCATAGTTAGTGTTAGGCTGGAATTTCACTTTAAAGTGTATGTAAAGCCATGTTTTTACATTTTGGATTATGGTCAAGATCCCTATCAAATTTTGTTTTTTGTGTGTATGTGTCAGCAGAGAGATTTCCCTTCACTTCGTCTACCAAAGACACAAGAGGAAGTGAAAGGAAATCTCTGCAAAGTTAGGTAAATCCCCTCTTAAGCCTTGTACACACGGTCGGACTTCCATCTGACTTTTCCGTGTTTTTTTTATCCGAACGGAGTTGGGCGTGAACGCCCATAGCATACACACGCTCTGACTTTTTCGCCAACAAACATGTACGTAGTGACGTTTCAACGTACTGACGAGACTTCAAAAGAGGAAGTTAAATTTTCCGGCGTCACCCTTTGGGCTCCTTCTGCTAAGCGCAAGTTAGTAGAGGTTTGGCGTGGGCTGATTCGTTGTTCTCATTTTCGTTCGTTTTTGAACGTCCCTTCGTGAATCTGCCATGTTGCGCAATCCTGATAGAGAGCATGCTATATATAGCCTTGGAGTTCTGGCTATCTCTCATGCCCAGTCCAGGTCAAGGAGTAGGAGGAGGACTGTATGGACCAAAAATTGGTTGCTTCAACGTGTTCAATTTTGTCACATGACATTGCTGAGGGAGCTACAGGAGAATAATCCTAACGATTTTAGGAACTATCTCCGGATGTCAGACTCCTGCTTTCAGCACCTTTTTTCCTTGCTGTCCCCCTACATTAGGAAGCAGGACACCTGTATGAAGACTGCTATTCCAGCAGAGCAAAGGCTCATAGCCACTTTGCGCTACTTGGCGACAGGGAGACGTCTCCAAGATATTACATTTACAACAGGTATCTCTCCCTAGGCTCTTGGCCATATCATTCCGGAGACATGTTGTGCCATTATTCAAGTCCTGCAGAAGGACTATATTCGGGTATGTATTTTTATGTCATCTCCAATTCTATCTACTTCCTTTTTTTTAATGTTTGATTATGTATGTTTTCTTACATGATTTACAGTAATGTAATTTGCTGTGAATGTCCTATATTTAGAATGTATGGTATTTTTCATGTCCTACATGCATATTTGTCTTCACTTACCTCCCCAGCATCCTGGGAACATCCACATTTAGATCATATTATCATATTTTTTGTTATGTTATTTTTTGTGGATTACCCTAAACACCCCCTAAACTGTGTCACATTTGTATTGTTGGGCTCAAATTCCTGCAGAGTGCAAGAGATCCTTTTTTTGGGTACACGAACTAATTTGTAACCCTCCCTCCCCTATCCAAAATGCAGAATCAACTGATCCAACTACTCTATTTGACCTATTTTATTGTTGTAATATTTCTGTCTGAATTCTCCAAAGCATGTAGTCACTATCATGTAGTACACTATTAATTTATGCTCATAACTTCTTTTAATGTTATTTAATGCATGTAAAATAAATAATTTTTGATTTATATATGATGGCACTTATTATCTTCCCACTGGGCTGCCAATATTTTAAAAACAGAGAGGCCTGCAAAATGTACCTTCATTTGTTCCTCATTTTGCTCTAATGGAAGTGGAGAGGGTTCTTACCTGTCCCAAAACTCTACCCATTCAACCTCACCCCCCTAAAAAAATGGAATGTGCCACCAGAGGGAGTGAGGAAGCATATAATTAGAACTGTTATCCTTTTTTGTCTAAATACTGCTTTGAATGTTCGATTTTTATGTTGCCACAAGAATGTATATGTCATAAATTATTGACATTTTATGTGCTCAAGTAGTAATTTTTATTTGGTTTTAAATCCATCGTTTCCTTCCAACCCCCAGCAATGGCAGGATGTGGCGGCCCAGTTTAATAATTTCTGGAATTTTCCAAACTGTGGGGGTGCCATTGATGGAAAACATGTCCGGATCATCCCACCACCCAAACTACGGCTCTTACTATTTTAATTATAAGGGCTTTTGTAGTATTGTACTGCTTGCCATAGTATCAGCGAACTATGAGTTTTTATATCTTGATGTGGGGATGAATGGGCGCCATTCAGATAGAGGTGGGATGATGCACACCGAGTTTTACCACCGCCTCCAGAATGGCACATTACATTTTCCACCTGCCCAGGACAATGTGGAGGGCCTAAATTTTGTGTTTATAGCAGATGAGGCGTTTGCTCTGGGGCCTCATCTTATGAAGCCCTTTCCAAAGAGGAACCTTACCCCAGAGGAGCGCATCTACAATTATAGGCTCTCTCGTGCCAGGAGTAGGGCTGTTACTGATTAAAATTTTCGTGTTCGATTAATCGTTTTTTTTTAAAATCGATTAATTGACTAATTTCGATTAATTATAACGCACATACAGATCCAACTACTTTTAGCTGATCTCCTTGCAGGCCGATTCCCAGTGCAGCTACCAACCACTGGAAAAATCGATAGCAGGATATAAAAAACACACAAAAGGCCGCGTTTGATGGGAATAGCATTAAACATTTTATAGTCTTTAAGTAGGTAACAAAATAAATATTGCACTGGAGATAAAATCAATGTAGCTACATAAGCTGTAAAAATAGTGCGAGTAATACCAAACGGTAGCAAAAGCAGTCATAAAAACATGTAGCTAAGTATGATACTGGTCTAAAAATGTGTACAACGATACCACTGCTGAATCCAGATGAGGAGGGGCTAACATCAGTCCGTCGGCATGTAGATGTCCTGTGAAGGGAACTATCACAACTCCCAGTGGATGGCTGTAGAAACCCAGGTTGATAGAGGGAAGTGTAACAGCCCTTGCGTGTGGCAGATAGTAAGGTCCCCCTGGCATGCAGATATGAAGGCACAGCAAAGGAGCCCTTCAGATGGACACAGCAAACACAAAGAATTTTGATCGATCAAAAGAATTTTGATCAATCAAAACAATTAATCGATTAATCGAGGAATTAATAGTTAATTTCCACAGCCCTAGCCAGGAGGGTTGTAGAAAATGCTTTTGGCATACTCTCAAATCGTTTTCGGCTTTTTTTAACAGCCATAAATTTGGCTGAATATAAACAAAATCATGTGGTGTTGTGCTGCTGCATACTCCACAATTATTTAAGGAGGAATGCCAATAACTACATCGGATCAGTGGCTACAGAGGATCCTTCAGGTTTTCTGCCAGCTGAAGAGCCAGTGATGCCAGCTCTGGAAACTGGTCGTGTTGGTGTTTCCTCACAGTATGGCCGTGTTGTCCGGGACCAATACAAGGAGTATTTTGTGGGTAGTGGGGCAGTGCCTTGGCAGCAAAATGTAGTTGAGAATATGTAATAAGCTATATTTTCTTTATAAAACAAAAATATCTTGGAAATACTGTTGTCTGTGTTTATTATCTTTGCAAATCTCCTTCTAATATATTTTTTTCTTTTTTCTTTTAGTTTAAAAACCATAATTGGAATTTATTTGCTCTAAATGTTGCCTTTAGCTATGTAGTGTATTATGTTGTGCTGTGGGTCTGCTACACACATTTTCAAGTACACTGTCAATGTAACTACACCAACGGAACAAATATACTATTCTTATTAAGCATAGAAATAAGAAGCCATACATTGTAAATCCAAAACATATGTACTTTCACCACATTGAGATGGGTTTTTTAGGGTTTTACAACAAACCAACATTGTTATTTGTGTAGTAAGATTATTGTTTTGTTTTTTATCAACTTTGAGGTGGCTAAACATGCATCTTTGAAAGCAGAGCAATACACATCACCAAATCAGTACCTACAAAATTACAAAATCGAACGTAAAAAGGCCATACGAGACATTTTTCATTGTATTCTCAATGTGAGAATAGATTGCCTTCCTCAGGTGGAAAGAGCTCATCCCTTTCCGAGCCAAATGTTCAAGAGGCCTAAATGGAAAATTGCACTTCTGATACCCTGCCTAAAATGTCATTACGTAAAGATTGTTAACCAAAGCCCACTGTGTCCACATGTGCTAGCTGACATCACGGGATCTCACTGTTTTTGTGTTGATGGCAGCTAGCACATGTTGTCACAGTGGGGGTGTTTCAACCACTAAAAAGGTTTGTGAAACTACAAGTGCACTTTCCACTGCACTTGTAGTGGCTAATTTTGTTTTGTTAGTTAAAAAACACACACTGTGTTCCTTTAACAGTTTCAATCTTCATGGTGGCAAACCTTATTCTCAATTTTAAAATGTAAAATACCCAAGTATGAAAAACAGTATGAAAAATGTAGTTTTGAGGACAGTGTTTGACAACTCTCCTTCTCCAGGTGCATTTTCAGGTCTTATTTTCTCTTTTTGTAACTATAGTCACAGGTGCAGTGTTATTTTTTTTAACTTACAATCCAAAAAGATTTTGTGTATACTGCCTACACTAAATCTAAAAGGACGTGGTCAAGCACCTAGAGAAGGGGGGTGGAGAAAAACTGACCTCCAAACCTACAAAAAAACAACATCAATTTTTAAGGGGTTGTAAAGGTACAATTTGTGTCCCCTAAATAGCTTCCTTTACCTTAGTGCAGTCCTCCTTCACTTACCTCATCCTTCCATTTTGATTTTAAATGTCCTTATTTCTTCAGAGAAATCCTCACTTCCTGTTCTTCTGTCTGTAACTCCACACAGTAATGATGCAAGGCTTTCTCCCTGGTGTGGAGTGTCGTACTCGCCCCCTCCCTTGGACTACAGGAGAGTCAGGACGCTTTCTACGTTGCAGATAGAGAAAGGACCTGTGTGTTAGTGAGCATCCTGACTCTCCTGTAGTCCAAGGGAGGGGGCGAGCATGACACTCCACACCAGGGAGAAAGCCTTGCATCATTACTGTGTGGAGTTACAGACAGAAGAACAGGAACTGAGGATTTTTCTGAAGAAATAAGGACATTTAAATGCAAAATCAAAGGATGAGGTAAGTGAAGGAGTGCACTAAGGTAAAGGAAGATATTTTAGGTTCCAAAAATTGTACCTTTACAACCCCTTTAAGTGAATTGTCATGCGATTTTACATGAGAAATCGCATGAAAAGACACTGCATATGGCATTGTTCATTATTAATAGGAAATCACAGTAATTCCAAGGAAGTAGTGTGATTTCGACATATCAATAATCAGAGTCTGTGCTTAAAAGTATAGTAAAAACAATAAACAAAAAATAACAAAAAACCTTAAAATTTTGCTAACAGGTCTACATAATAATGCATATGCCTCAGAACACCAGTGGCAGCCTCCTTTATTTGTTCAAGTTCAGTCATTGCCTGCAGCATATCAGCACTGATACGGCCAATTGTGCATCTTGGTAGTTCGTGGCCTTGGAAGAAGAGAAAACATACAAATGGGAATGAAGGTCAAGTGGCTGAGGCCCTAAAATGTGAATTATGGTCACATTATTCTTCAAGACAATTTTGTAAAATACTTACCTAGACAGTAAATTTGATTATGAAACCTGCTTGCTCTTCAGACACCTACACTACTAGGAATGTACACACTGTAGCTACTCTATAATCTTGTTCCTGGTGCCTGTGTCTCCCAAACTTGGTTACAAAGCAACACTGCCAGCTCATTCCACCTCCTGTCTCCTTCTACATGCTAATGTTCAATGCACTACATACTTTGCTTCTCTGTTTGGGGTTTTATTTTTAGGAAATTTAATCAATCCCTAGACATGTCTAGACCAGTGGTGGTGCGTCCATAGAGGGCGCCGGAGCACTGCCCCCTCTTGTACCGCCACTGAAAGACAATACACAGATTCATGCATTGCATGAATCTGTGTATTGTCGCCGCTTCCGCCAACTATTCAGATGGCCGGCCTCCTGTTGAGTGCCGGACATCTGAATTGTTATTATTATTATTATACAGGATTTATATAGCGCTAACAGTTTGCGCAGCACTTTACAACATCAGGGAAGACAGTACAATCACAATTCAATACAGAGGGATCAGGGGGCCCTGCTCATTATGAGAAGTTACAGTCTAGAAGGGAGGGTCACGTGAAACAAAGGGTAGTAGCTGTGGGGGATGATCAGGTGGACAAAATGAAAATACAGTTGTTAGGTGTGGGTAGGATAGGCTTCTCTGAAGAGGAGGGTTTTTAGGGATCCTCTAAAAGCTAATAGAGAATGAGATAGACGGACAGATTGGGGTAAGGAGTTCCATGGGCTTGGAGAGGCTCTGGAAAAGTCCTGGAGACGAGCATGGGAGGAGGTGATGAGAGAGCTAGAGAGCAGGAGGTCTTGAGAGGGACGAAGAGAACGATTAGGTTGGTATTTAGAGACTAGGTCAGTGATGTAGCTGGGGGAAAAGTTGTGGATGGCTTTGTAGGTAGTTGTTAGTATTTTGAATTTAATTAGTTGGGCGGAAGCCAGTGGAGGGATTGACAGAGAGGAGAAGCAGAGACAGAGCGGTTGGTAAGGTGGATGAGTCTGGCAGCAGCATTCATTATGGACTGAAGGGGGGTAAAAATTTTCAGAGGTAAGCCAATGAGGAGGGAGTTGCAGTAATCGAGGCGAGAAATGACCAGGGAGTGAATTAGGAGCTTTGTTGTGTCATTGGTTAGAAAGGGGCGTATTTTGGAGATGTTGCGGAGGTTGAGGCGGCAAGATTTGGACAGTGATTGGATGTGAGGCTTAAAAGAGAGTTCGGAGTCCAGAACTACTCCTGGGACCTTGGCATGTGGGGATGGGCTGATAGTTGTGCCATAAATTTTGACAGAGAGATCGGGAAAGGGGCATGTGGAGGAGGAAAAATGATGAGTTCAGTTTTGGATAGATTAAGCTTGAGGAAGTGGTGTGACATCCAAACTGATATATCTGATAGTAAATTAGAGATACGTGAGGAGAATGAAGAAGTGAGTAGAGGGGCAGAGAAATAGATTTGAGTGTCGTCAGCGTAGAGGTGGTATTGGAAGCCGTGGGAGGCTACCAGATGACCCAGGGAGGAGGTGTAGATTGAAATAGAAGAGGTCCAAGAACGGAACCTTGGGGGACACCAACTGAGAAAGGAAGAGGAGAGGAGGAAGTAGAATTGTAAGTAACGCTAAAGGTGCGGTTGGATAAGTAGGTAGAGAACCAACGAAGAGTACAGTCGCGTAGACCAAAGGCATGGAGTTTTTTGAGGAGGAGGGGGTGGTCAACCGTATCGAAGGCAGCAGACAGGTCCAGGAGTAGGAGTACAGAATAGTGTCCCTTAGTTTTGGCCGTTAGTATATCATTTGTTAGTTTTAGGAGAGCAGTTTCTGTGGAATGTTGAGGACGAAATCCAGACTAGAGCGGTGGGTGTGTTTTGGAAGTGTCTATCAGAGCCAGTGGCTCTGATAGGCTTTACAGTTACAGACCTCACGCTGTAATTGGCTTCCAAATAGTTGACAAGGGGACGCAGAGGGGATGCGTTCCTTGGAAAACACTGACATGCATCTCAGCCAATCATGCTCATCGGATCTGGTTACCGGTAACCTGATTGACTGAAGCAACATCGAGGGCGGGAGAAGACATCGAGGACGGAAGAAGGACGGCGCCGACCCGAGGAAGGTAAGTGCAGGGCTGGGGGGAAACTGGCTTTATTTGGTGGGAAAATGTCTGCATTTGAGGGGACAAACTGGTGCCGTTTGGGCACAGTGGCTGCGTTTAATGGGCACAGTGGCTGCGTTTAATGGGCACAGTGGCGGAAATTTTGTCTAATTTTTTACACTTTGATTGCTCCCCCCAAAAAAATTAGAACACCAGCCGCCACTGGCTACACATTTGAAGACATATGTTCAAAAATACTTACTGGGGCAAACAGGCTCCACTAAATCATATTCAATTTGATGCACTACTCCACCCTCTGCATGACTTGTGTCTGGGGATGTGATGTCCACTGGAGGCTCTTTGCTGGGTCCAGCTCTCTGATCACACTCCTCCAAATGTTGGAGCTGACCACACTCACGTTCCCCTAAAAAAACCAAAAACAACATTTATTAAGCCACCCCAAATGCAGTGGCGGCCCGTCCATAGGGGGCGCCCGGGCGCCGCCCCCCCCTCTTGTGGTCACCAAAAAAAAAACGGGCCCTTTAAGAGTTTTTTTTTTAATGTCTTTTTTTTTTACACATGGCGGCGCGACCATAGTGGGCGCAGAAGCGCCGCTACCGCTCGCTTCTGCGCCCGGCCGTCACTCACAATACATAGGTTCATGCATTGCATCAACTTATGTATTGCTGCCGCCCACTATTCAGATGGCCGGCCCCTTGAGCGCCGGCCATCTGAATAACAGCGTCTGATTGGCCTTTAGAAGTGCCTATCAGAGCCAGCAGGCTCTGATAGGCTTCCCGACTACAGCCTGAGGGCTGTAATTGGCTTCTAAATACCTAATGAGAGGACGCACAGGGGTGCGTTCCCTGGCCAATCAGGTTCACCGGGTCTGGTTACCGGTAACCTGATTGGCTGAAGTGACATCGAGGGCGGGAGAAGACATCAAGGACGGAAGAAGGACGGCGCTGACTCGAGGAAGGTAAGTGCAGGGCTGGGGGGGGGGGGACAAGCTGGCTGTATTTGGGGGACAAGCTGGCTGCATATGGGGGAGAAACTGGCTGTATTATGGGGGAGAAACTGGCTGCATTTGGGGGAGAAACTGGCTGTATTATGGGGGAGAAACTGGCTGCATTTGGGGGAGAAACTGGCTGCATATGGGGGAGAAACTGGCTGTATTATGGGGGGAGAAACTGGCTGCATTTGGGGGAGAAACTGGCTGCATATGGGGGAGAAACTGGCTGTATTATGGGGGAGAAACTGGCTGCATTTGGGGGAGAAACTGGCTGCATATGGGGGAGAAACTGGCTGTATTATGGGGGAGAAACTGGCTGTATATTGGGGACAAACTGGCTGCATATGGGGGACAAACTGGCTGCATATGGGGGACAAACTGGCTGCATTTGGGGGACAAACTGGCTGCATTTGGGGGACAAACTGGCTGCATTTGGGGGACAAACTGGCTGTATATTGGGGACAAACTGGCTGCATATGGGGGACAAACTGGCTGTATTATGGGGGACAAACTGGCTGTATTTGGGGGACAAGCTGGCTGCATATGGGGGAGAAACTGGCTGTATTATGGGGGAGAAACTGGCTGCATATGGGGGAGAAACTGGCTGCATATGGGGGAGAAACTGGCTTTATTATGGGGGAGAAACTGGCTGCATTTGGGGGAGAAACTGGCTGCATATGGGGGAGAAACTGGCTGCATTTGGGGGAGAAACTGGCTGCATATGGGGGAGAAACTGGCTGTATTATGGGGGAGAAACTGGCTGCATTTGGGGGAGAAACTGGCTGCATATGGGGGAGAAACTGGCTGTATTATGGGGGAGAAACTGGCTGTATTATGGGGGAGAAACTGGCTGTATATTGGGGACAAACTGGCTGCATATGGGGGACAAACTGGCTGCATATGGGGGACAAACTGGCTGCATTTGGGGGACAAACTGGCTGCATTTGGGGGACAAACTGGCTGCATATGGGGGACAAACTGGCTGCATATGGGGGACAAACTGGCTGCATTTGGGGGACAAACTGGCTGCATTTGGGGGACAAACTGGCTGTATATGGGGGACAAACTGGCTGTATTATGGGGGACAAACTGGCTGCATTTGGGGGAGAAACAGGCTGCAATTGGGGGAGAAACTGGCTGTATTATGGGGGAGAAACTGGCTGTATTATGGGGGAGAAACTGGCTGTATTATGGGGGAGAAACTGGCTGTATATTGGGGGACAAACTGGCTGTATATTGGGGGACAAACTGGCTGTATATTGGGGGACAAACTGGCTGTATATTGGGGGGAAACTGGCTGTATATGGGGGGGAAACTGGCTGCATTTGGGGACAAACTAGTGGCGTTTGGGCACAGTGGCTGCGTTTAATGGGCACAGTGGGGGCAATTGATTTTTTTTTTGTTTTTTTTCAGTTTGTTTGCGCCCCCCCCAAAAAATTTGAGCACCAGCCGCCACTGCCCAAATGTCTAATCTTTTGCTAGAATCCCTTGAGCTGAATTAGGAGACCAACCTTGCACTAGTGACAATGTTTGCTCCAGACTAGTGGATTATCATGCGCAATATGCATTTTTGAAATAACAAAAATGCATTGTAAAGCGTAGATGATGTAATTAAAAATTATCACAAAAATGCCTATATGCCAACATAGAAAAAATAATGCAGTTGACACCCACCACTCTTGTGTCCTATGAGATAGGGGATCTATGATGAACATTCTAGCAGGCATGACTCTGTGTGTCTGTGATCCCCAGGGCCTCTCCTCTACCCATGTCTACCCTGGAAAGGCGTCAGTAATGTGCAGTGATGATACGCACAGCAAACCTTAATAATTATTTACCCCTTATTAAAGTTATGTCCTGAGACCATGGCCTTTGTACCACCTAGAAAATCCCTAACGACCGTTCGACGTACCGGACGCTGGAACGTAACCTTAAACTTGGGAAACGAAAACAAGCCGAAGGGATAGTCGAAATGAAAGGTACGTGACAACATTGTGACAGTGTGTGCATGGACACATAGGATAACATTGAATGAAAAAAGTGTACAAATGCCTCTGAATGCACGTTTACCAGTGTCTCGTGTGCATGGGGCCTAATGCCATATACTGCTTACATAAAGGCAGGGCTGCCATCAGGGGGGTACAGGCAGTACACCTGTAAGGGTCCCGGAGGCAAAACCCCCATTTATTAAACTTGTTCGTCAGCACCCAAAGCCCGCCCGACCTCAACAATTTGGAATTTGGCTTCACAAATTGGGGTGGCAGCACCCCCCTGGTTCTCCTATGCTCCAGGGGGCACATGCCTGAAGCTGTGTAAGGGGCCTCAAAATTCACGATGGTGGCCCTGCATAAAGGCCTATATTCTAAGCAGGTTAGGAGCTATAAGCTAAACATTATTGGTTTGTCTTGTGTTCTTTCTTGCAACCATCTGATATAATTGAAGTTAAAATGAAGGGGACAGTATTGAATACACCTGAATTCATGTCAGACTTCATCGAACAATACAGGTCTCACTCCTGTCTGTGGCAGGTAAAACACAAGGACTATTCAAATAAAAATAAAAGGCAGGCAGCAATTAATCAATTGGTGGAATTGGCGCAGACTGTGTACCCCAGGGCAGACGAAACAACGGTCAAGACAAAAATTGGGGGCCTCAGGAGTATGTACAACAGGGAGATAAAGAGGATCGAGGAATCCAAGAGATCTGGAGCAGCAGTAGAAGACGTTTATGTCCCAAAGCTGTGGTACTTCTCGAGCCTGGGATTTTTGAAGGACCAAACTGTGCCACGCAAGCATATTTCCACACTACCCTCCACATCAGCTGAGGCCACAGATACTGAGGCGGATCCGACACAGGAAGAAGAGGAGGAGGAGCTCAGCTTGCCCCAGTTATAGCATTGTCAAAAAGATTTAAATAAAATATCCAATGATGTAAATGTGTTGTTATGATGGCTCAAAAATTATTCCATAAACAAAGTGATTAGAAAAGATAAAATAGATAGAAGTTAAAACTAAAAATGTGGACAAGAAAGAGAAATGCTGGAGTCACAATGATAGCCTTTGCTTTTTGAACACATTCAAGTTGGAAAAGTAATGAGATGCTAAAATGTGTTTGGGATTGATGACTACTAATAAATAATATTAAAATTATGTTGCTTTTTCAGACCCAGGAAAATTTGACCCAAGAAGAAGCAGGGCCCAGCAGCCAAACAACGGAGTCCAGAGTCCCTACCCTGCGCCCTCCTACCAAAAGAGGCAGGAAGAGGCACCACCTGGATGAGGCCACAGCCGAGTTCCTAAGTAGGGCTACATCTGTAATCACCACAGCACCCGATAGTGCTGAAGGCTTTGGCTGTTTTACAGCAAATAAGCTCCGCGAGGTTGACGTGGATCAAAGGGAGCTATGTGAGGGGATAATCATACAGCTCCTCAGCAAGGGCAGGAAACGAGAGCTAACCCCAATATCACATGTGTGTGATTTGGACCACACAGCTCCTCAACATCAAGCTTATCCACCCCATCCAACCTACACACCTCATCCAACCTACCCACCCCAGCAAAACTACCCACCCCAGCAAAACTACCCACCCCAGCAAGCCCACCCACCCCAGCAAGCCAACCCACCTCAGCATCATGGGGGTCAGTGGCCACATCAGACCCTGGATCCCCAACAAGGCCAGTGGTCTGGGGAGTTTAGGGGCTACTAAGTTCAGATTATTTTCTATGTTTAATTTATTTTCATTTGTTGGTTTTATTTTTTGTAGGATCATGTTGATTTTTTAGGGACAACAATTTTTTGGGATGACAAAGAAAATGTCTAGTCATTATTTTAGTTGTGTTGGAAATGCACAGTATACAAAATGGCCTCAGCTGATGTGGATCGAAGTGTGGAGAGCGATGTATGTGGTTCAGTCTGGTATGACAAAAATACCAGCCCCTTGGAGTACCACAGCCTGGGGACAGATATGTCTTCTGCTGCTGCTCCCCATCTTTTTGAGTTCACGTCCTTCTTTGGGCTCCCTGTTGTATGTACTCCTCAGGTTCCCAATTTAGACATTAACTGAATTTTTGTATGCCCTGGGGTACAGAGGCTTCACCAATTTCACCATTTGATATATTGCTGCCTTCATGTTATTAATTATGATATGCCATTATTCTGTTTATTTTGATTTAAATGAAAAATAAAATGTGCAAAAATGTATGGATTCTGTGTTTTACATTATTAATTACAGTTTGTGAGTAGGCAGGTACATTTTTAAAATTAAGGGACACAAATATAGTAGCTGGTGGTTTCATCATCAAAAACATAGGGGATAATGGGGTTGTGCTAACTTGACCTAATAAATAATATAAATAAATCTGCTTTTTTTATATAACAAAAACACCAATCCATAATAGGAAAGACATTGGTTTTGATTTACTCCGTCTGTATAACCAGCAAAGCAGCTTATATTATTATTAGGGCATTATAAAGAATAAAGAAAATGTGCGCTGCATTTCGAGAATTCATAATTGCCGCGTCACGAATGTGATATCTCCATAACGAACGCTAGTTTTACAAGACAGAAGGCTTCCGGCTGGTCCTTGCTTCTGAACATGCGCGTTCATATCTAGGACAAAAGTCCGATGGTTTTCTGTACACACGGTCGGACTTTGCTCCATCTGACTTTTGTTGGCCAAAAGTTTGTCAGTTTGCAGACCGAACCTTTGTGCGATGAAAACCAAAAAAGTTTGTCCGATGGAGCGTACACATGGTCAGATTTTTTGACAAACTTGCTCAAAATGAAGTTTGTTGGCAAAAAGTCAGACCGTGTGTACAAGGCTTTGGACAGTAGTTACTGGATTAGGTCTCCAGTTCTTGGACATGGTTGCTGCATTTGTTTTCTTTTTTCTCTTTATTTTCACCTGGTGATCCTGTCAGTAACACATTTCTTGTCCCAGGGTGACAATACCCAATCACTGCTTTGTACCGAGGAAAAATCAATGTTGTCACCCAAGGCCAAGATTACAGACCCCCCCCTCCTCTTATCCATTGTGGGAAGGGGTGTTCTGTAGTCCTTACAATAGCTGGGAATACTGACCAAAAGGGAAGAAATGGGAGAAGTCTTAGTGCATTGTTCCGCATGCACATTTACATGAGTTTTTAATGTGCTTGTGTTGTATTTTTTGGCATTTTATATATATATATTGTGACAGCAGGAAGGTAAAGTCACCTGGTTGCATCCAGGGGGGTAGATATATTTCGCCCAGATTCAGGCTTTACGCCGACTTATACAACTAGGTGGAGAGTTGTATAAGCCCAGCTGAGGCTAGTAGGCTCATGGATGACTCATACCTCTAGGGAGAGTGTGGGGCGTCGTGCAGACAGGGAGTTGATGAGACCAGCTGAAGCTGGTCAGCTCATTTAGGCCTCTATAAGAACTCCCAGCTTCATTAGATGTTAGCTCATGCCTGGAACCAGACCTGTGTGGACTGTCTAGGGAGAGTGAACCCCTGTGCGGTGAGACAAAGCCTGTGTGGCTATTTGCTTGGACATTTAAAACCAGGGACTTAGGGACTAGGACAGCACTAGGCTGATCCCAGTTGTTAGTTAGGAAACCTGTATGTTTAGTCAGAGGTCAAGTTGACCAGGATTTATTTTGTTTATGTTTCTTTTGGCTTTGCTGTGTTTTGTCACTGTAAATAGAAAATAAACCGCACCTTTTTTTGATTTTGAAAACCACAACCTCCGTTTGCTGGGCCTGTTTTTGTGTGGGGAGCCCATCCCGGGGGTCACACACACCCGCTGCCAAGCTAACCCCCTCACAGTTGGTGGAGAATGCGGGCAGTTTTTTTTAAGCCAGCATGGAGGAGATACTGAAGCAGCTGGCTCTAGCAAATGCCAATCAACAGCAGACAAATGCAGGTTTGCAAAAGAGCCTTGCAGCTCATCAACAGAGCCTTGCAGCTCAACAACAGAACTTCGCAGCCCAGCAGCAAGCTCATCAACAGAGCCTTGCAGCCCAGCAGCAAGCTCACCAACAGAGTCTGGAAGCTCAGCAACAAGCCCAGCAGCAATCTGAGGCCCGCTTCATAGACCTGTTACAGAAGCAAGAGCAGAGACTACAACAAATGGAAGCAGTAATGCAGCAACGTCCGCAGACCAGTGAGGAAAGCCGTCCCACTAATACCGCGTCCTTTGGGGTGAGTCGTTTATTGACAAAAATGACTGGAGAGGATGATCCAGAGGTATTTTTGACCACATTTGAAAGGACTGCTGAAAGAGAAAAGTGGCCTGAGGAGCAGTGGGCTGGACTGGTGGCTCCTCTGTTAACTGGTGAATCGCAGAAGGCTTACTATGACCTAGAGCCTGACCAAGCAAAAGACTATGTGATGCTAAAAGCTGAAATATTGGCAAGGCTGGGTGTCACCCAGGCTGTCCGGGCTCAGCGTGTGCATAACTGGACTTTCCAGCTTGGAAAACCCCCCAGGTCTCAAATGTATGATCTCATTCACCTGAGCAGAAAGTGGCTACAGCCAGAGACTTTGTCCGCACCAAAGATTGTGGAACGTGTTGTAATGGATCGGTTTTTGAGAGCTCTTCCTACTGCCATCCAAAAGTGGGTAAGCCATGGAGACCCAGAGACGGCCGATGGTCTTGTGGATCGTGTGGAGAAATACTTGGCTACAGAGAACCTGACGGCCTCTTCCAGAGACACTCAGACTTTCCACCCTAAGACCAGACCATCCCCAGGGGCGGATAAGAGGATTCCAAGGGGTAAGGGTGGAGAGAGTGAGAGGGTGGGAGCTCTACCCCAAGTTTGGCGAGAACAGCCTGGGAAATCAGCGGCTCAAGAGGCGGCAAGAAGGATCGTTTGCTACCGCTGCCGGCAAGCGGGACATATTGCAGCCAATTGCCCGGTTGTGGAGGAACCCATGCAGTGTGACTTTCTGACGGGCAGACGTCAGTCGCTGTGTGCGACAGTCGCATGCACTGCCATTCGAGGAACTGAGAAACATTTATGCAAAATGTGTGTTAATGGTAGAAATGTTGTGGTATTGCTGGATTCAGGTAGCCTTGTGACCCTGATAAAGGCTGAGTTAGTTAAAACAGAGGTCTCTGGGAATAGCAAGGTAGCTGTTATTTGTGTGCATGGGGACACCCGAGAGTATCCAGTGACTACAGTGTGTTTCGAGACCCCCAAAGGTACCCTCTCTCATCCAGTGGGCTTAGTATCTCAGTTACCGTATGACGCCATTGTGGGAAGGGATTTTCCGAAGTTCTGGGAACTGTGGGATGATCCTGAGCCCCCCACTGGTGCCCCTATGTACCAGGAATGTGATAGCCAGAACTCCCCTGAGAGTGGTGAGGACTCTCCGGAATTTCCCTTATCAGTATTGGCAGGGGAGACTCAAGAAACTGGAGAGGAGCCCACCTCCTCAGACGAAAACCTACCGTCTGTGGAGTTTTCTGATCTTGAGGTTCACAGGGAAAACTTTGCCACAGAACAGTTGAAAGACCCCGCCCTAATAAAGGCACGGGAAAACGTAGTGAAAATAGATGGCGAGTTAGTGAACCCAGATAATACCTGCACTTACCCATACTTCAGCGTAGAGAAGGACCTACTGTATCGGGTGGCAAAAAGGGCAGAAGAAACCGTTGAGCAGCTTGTGGTGCCCAAACCTTACAGGAAGTTGGTGTTGGAGTTGGCCCATGGGCACATTCTTGGAGGTCATCTGGGGACAGAGAAAACCCGAGAGAGGGTATTACAGAGATTCTATTGGCCGGGGGTGATGAAGGACATAGAAAATTATTGTTCCTCCTGCCCTGTGTGTCAGAGGTCGGCCCCGATGCCACATTTCCGTAGCCCGCTGGTCCCTCTACCCATCATTGAGGTCCCGTTTGAGAGGATCGCCATGGATTTGGTAGGTCCTATAATCAAGTCCGCTAGGGGGCACCAGTACATATTAGTTATAATGGACTATGCCACCCGTTATCCAGAAGCGATCCCTCTCCGAAATACCTCGGCCAAAACCATAGCCAAAGAGCTATCTCTTGTGTTTAGCCGGGTGGGTATTTGTAAAGAACTGCTTACGGACCAAGGTACACCCTTTATGTCCCGGGTTATGAAGGAGCTGTGTAAATTGTTCAAAGTGACGCAATTACGTACATCTGTGTATCACCCCCAAACCGATGGGCTGGTTGAAAGATTCAACAAAACCCTAAAACAAATGTTGAAGAAAGTGGTGGATAGAGATGGAAAGGATTGGGACTGTCTACTTCCTTATCTGATGTTTGCTATTAGGGAGGTGCCCCAATCCTCTACGGGATTCTCCCCCTTTGAGTTACTGTATGGGAGACACCCAAGAGGGCTGTTGGATATTGCCAAGGAAACTTGGGAAAGTGAGAGTTCTCCCCACAGGAGTGTGATTGAGCATGTCGCCCTGATGCAAGACCGAATTGCACAGGTAATGCCCATCGTGAAGGAACATTTGGCCCAAGCGCAGTTAGCACAGCAGAGAGTGTACAACCGTGGAGCCAAGACCCGTACCTTTTCCCCGGGGGATAGGATACTGGTACTTGTCCCTACGGTTGAAAGTAAATTCCTTGCCAAATGGCAAGGCCCCTACGAGATAATGGAAAAAGTGAGCGAAGTGAATTACAAGGTCAGACAACCAGGAAGGCGAAAGCCCGAACAGATCTATCACGTTAATCTGTTGAAAGCCTGGAGGGATAGAGAGTCCCTAGTCGCAGACACTTGGTCACCAGCTCAAACTGGTTGCGTGATTCCTGAGGTTGGAATAGCAGCCACCTTGTCACAACCCCAACAACAGGAGGTTAAGGAGTTTGTGCTTCGCAACAAGGAGGTATTCTCTGAGCTGCCGGGACAAACATCTGGGGTAGAGCATGACATCATTACCCCGCCCGGTGAAAGGGTGAAGTTAAAACCCTATCGGATCCCAGAGGCCCGACGGGAGGCAATACGGGAGGAAGTACAGAAAATGCTGAACTTAGGGGTGATAGAGGAGTCCCAAAGTGATTGGTCTAGTCCCATTGTGTTGGTGCCTAAACCGGATGGGAGCTGGCGATTTTGTAACGATTTTCGTCAGTTGAACAAAGTTACAAAATTTGACACCTACTCCATGCCACGTATAGATGAGTTGATCGACCGGCTGGGAACAGCCCGATACATGACGACTCTTGACCTCACAAAAGGGTATTGGCAAATCCCCCTGGCCAAATTGGCCAAAGAGAAAACCGCATTTGTAACCCCAGACGGGGCGTTCCAATATAAAAGAATGCCGTTCGGGTTACAGAATGCGCCGGCCACATTCCAGCGGAAAATGGACCAGATGCTGAGGCCCCATCGGAAGTATGCTGCGGCTTACCTGGATGACGTAATTGTCCATAGCACAGATTGGGCCTCACATCTGCCAAAAGTGCAAGCAGTCCTGGACTCTGTTCGGGAAGCGGGGTTTACGGCTAACCCCAAGAAGTGTACCATTGGGCAGGAGGAGGCCAAATATCTTGGGTACACCATTGGGAGGGGAGTAATAAAACCCCAACTCAACAAAGTCGAGGCCATCCAGAGTTGGCCACGTCCCAACAGCAAGAAGCAGGTACGAGCCTTTCTGGGAATCGCTGGGTATTATCGGCGATTCATTCCCCACTTTGCTTCTAAGGCTGTGCCCCTAACCAACCTAACGATGGGGAAAGGGTCGGTCATGATTAAATGGACCCCCGACGCTGAGGCAGCATTCCAATTCTTGAAACAAGCCTTATGTAGCCAGCCAGTGTTGTACTCACCCGACTTCTCTAAAGACTTTGTCGTACAAAGTGATGCGTCAGATGTGGGGTTAGGAGCAGTATTGTCCCAGGTCTGGAACGGGGAAGAGCACCCAGTAATTTACCTCAGCAGGAAGTTGAAGTCCCATGAGGTAAATTACGCCACCGTTGAAAAGGAGTGTTTAGCGGTGAAGTGGGCTCTAGATTCCCTTCGGTACTACCTGCTAGGTAGGCACTTTGACATGGTTACGGATCACGCTCCGTTAAAGTGGATGGCTCAAAACAAGGAAACAAATAGAAGAGTGAATTCAGGTGGTTCCTGGCCCTCCAGGAATTCAACTTCACAGTAAAGCATCGCCCTGGCGTTCAAATGGGGAATGTGGATGCTTTGTCTCGAGTACACGAATGCCTGATTGCTGGTGTTCCAACCCTGAGGTTAAAACAAGAGGGGGGGGTATGTGACAGCAGGAAGGTAAAGTCACCTGGTTGCATCCAGGGGGGTAGATATATTTCGCCCAGATTCAGGCTTTACGCCGACTTATACAACTAGGTGGAGAGTTGTATAAGCCCAGCTGAGGCTAGTAGGCTCATGGATGACTCATACCTCTAGGGAGAGTGTGGGGCGTCGTGCAGACAGGGAGTTGATGAGACCAGCTGAAGCTGGTCAGCTCATTTAGGCCTCTATAAGAACTCCCAGCTTCATTAGATGTTAGCTCATGCCTGGAACCAGACCTGTGTGGACTGTCTAGGGAGAGTGAACCCCTGTGCGGTGAGACAAAGCCTGTGTGGCTATTTGCTTGGACATTTAAAACCAGGGACTTAGGGACTAGGACAGCACTAGGCTGATCCCAGTTGTTAGTTAGGAAACCTGTATGTTTAGTCAGAGGTCAAGTTGACCAGGATTTATTTTGTTTATGTTTCTTTTGGCTTTGCTGTGTTTTGTCACTGTAAATAGAAAATAAACCGCACCTTTTTTTGATTTTGAAAACCACAACCTCCGTTTGCTGGGCCTGTTTTTGTGTGGGGAGCCCATCCCGGGGGTCACACACACCCGCTGCCAAGCTAACCCCCTCACAATATATATATATATATATATATGTAGTGGCCTCACCCGCTCTCTCCCTTCTTCTTCACGGCTAGTTAACTCGTCTAGGGGGACCAGGGAGAAGGGTGAGGTGTTGCCACCAGCTCGCACCTCGTATGTGTGTAGAGGTTTGAGCTAAGATCTTTACCTTCGGGTCTGTGTCCCTGTTCGGAGCTTCCACTTCAAATGTGACAGGTAGATAGGTGAATGTAGAACACTTTGCTCCCAGAAAAGTAAGCCCACACCAGGTGACAGTACAACATCTACATTTATTTCCGCAGAGATAAATATGCCTCTTTGCAAGCAGACAAGTTGATACAAACACAAACTTGGTGGGGAGAGGGTTCAGGCACAATCCTTTCGAATCAGAGAAGCTGTTAGGTGTTCACAACAATTTTTGGCGCACGGTCGCTGCCACCGACCGTGAGGTTGGTCCCTGCCACAGACCGGGTGAACGATGAGGCCTCTGCCACAGACCTTTGGATAGGCCTCTGCCACCGACCTGATGTAGCTGGGTCTCTGCAAAGACCATAGAACATGGACTACCTTCTAATGGTGACCCCTGTTAGGGAGATGATCCATCCCGGACGGTCCCCAGAGGCCTACACTGTCACCAGGCAATGCTGCGCTGGATCTTTAGGTCAGGTCACCTCCCTGGTTCTCCTCGCCCGAGACTCAGGTCCCCTCACTCGGTGGGCCCCTAGGTATCTTCTCCCATACGGGACCCAGTCGAAGGTACTGGGCCCCAGGCCTCGGCTAGTACCTCACCCCAGGCTTAAGGTGCCTGGGATGGAACTCGAACTCCCTCGCACCCAGGCCGAGGGCACCTGGGCGCGGACAAACAGAACAGCAGCCCCCAGGCTGAAGGTGCCTGGGGCTCGGACCTCCTGCGCCAGATGTCCGCCCCCTTTATATCCTCTCCCAGCAGGCACAGCGGGTTCCCTGCCCTGCCGTACTACTGCCGCGAGAGGACACAAAGGGCACGGCCCTACAATGGTGTTTCAAACCCGGCCCCAGGCGACAGCGCCACCCAGGGGCCGCAGGGAACAGGACACTATCATTATCCTCCACGAACCAAATTGGCCATAATTCCCTAATAATTAGTGTATCTGAGCCATGCTACCGCCCAGATACTCCCCCTAAATGTTGATACCCGCTACACACCCCCCCGACAGATAGACACTGGTCCCCAGTGTCTGGAACAAGCCATGCCCCAAAGGGAGCTAACAGACCCGATCCAGAGACTAGCTTCACTAAAATACAAAAAAACATTTTGAAAAAACTTGGAAGTTGTGCCTGAACCCAACAAGGAAAGGGAACATGTGGGAAACACACATCACAAATGCACATCACATTAACCACCAATGCATTCCTCCCTCCCACATCACTAACTAAGACCTGCCCATTCTCAGCAGTCTTGACCGATGTTCTCCTGCAGAGGGAAGAAAGAGAAAAAAAAAACACACAATTCCTAACACAGTGTGTGAGTGTTGGAGTGAAAGAGGTCTCTCCGGGAAGAAACCCCCTTCCTTCCAAGAAGTGTGTGTTGCAATGTGATGAACGGTGCACAACACTGCCACCTGGTGACAGCGCTGCGGTAAAAGCACTTGTACAAATCCAGGTTCTTCTCTGTACTGTGGCCCTGACTACACTCCAAAGTCCTTTTATCTTTGCGGTGGAAGGCAGAGGGAGACCAAAAAAAAAACACAACTGCTCCCATGCCTCCAAAGAGTAAACCACCCCTAGACAGGGTACAGTTCCAGAGTTCCAGAATGTCCGGCAATGAAGAAAAAGAACAAACAGGAGTCTTTCCTCCTACAAGTAAAACTTTGGATGCGGCAGCACAAGAGGTTTCAAGTACCGATCGAAAGTCTCCCTATGGTACTCCACATCTTCCCCATCCTTTCGACAGATAACAACCCGGTCAGCATGGATATGCCGACACAACATCCACTCTGCCCTGCAGTCTTTAAATCGCTTTGAAGCTGTGGGTGAACATGTGAGGTAACGACGGGCATGGGGTACCTTAATGTGTGTCCATACGAAGTCATCGTACCACCGCCGCCGACAGGTCTCTACCTCGTACAACAACTCCTTTGACAAGTACGGGCACTCCCACCCGTACTCACTGGCAACCATTTGGCAGAAAAGTCTCTGTAGCCTGGACAAGGGTGGCATCGTAGAGCGGTCTCCCTCACCAGCCAGGACAATCGACTCTGGGTGCCGAGGTGCCTTTACCACCTCCATTCTGGGCGCACGTGCCAGCAGCAGCAATCTCTTCGCCTTAGCAGATGGCGCAGGTGACTCCGGGGGCGGAAGGACAAGCAGAGGACCAGATCCCTCCTCAGGCGCCGAGGCCCCCACCCGGGGTGTACTATCCCCTGTAGACATGGGTGGGTCCCTAGGTGCACGGGACGAGGCCAGGGGTACTTTGTCCCAACCCTTCCGTTCAAATAGTTCATCTATTTGTCCATCATCTCCTGCATCGGAAATCGACTCCAGGTCGGAGGTGTCATACTCTTCTGCGGGTAGGTAATTCCTTGTAGATGTGGAATCACCCCTCCCGCTGACTCCGGTAACTGCGGATCCCCGACACCTCCGACAAAACACCAAGTCTCGCTCCCTTGCTTACTTTGGCTGACACTTGAACATAGAGGTCTGGGAATTTTCCCACTGGATCCCTCCGGGCCAGGCAAACACGGGAGTTGTCCTCCATCTCGGCCGCTGGAAGCTCTGGTGAGACTGACCTTCCTTTTTGGCGCTGGGAGTAGGGAAGCTGTGGTGACCGAAGCAGCATCTTCGGATTTTGTATCCTCCATCCATTTGCTTGCGACTTCCACGGAAGTCTCTGCAGTGCGCGGAGGAATGGCTGTGCAAGCTTTGACTTCTCCTTGTAGAGTGGTGGCGCCCGTTAGGCAGTTGATGTGGAAGGCTTGCGGCCTTTCTATTGGTTGCTCCACTTCAAATGTGAACTCGCCACAGGCCTCGCAGCGACCGAAGGGCTTCAGCTGTACCACCAGTCCCGAACAGCCGGGACAAATCACACCCAGGGCCTCAACGTCCTTGCATGTATACAGGGCGAATCGTCCCCGGGGCTTGAGCCGAATCCCCGTATCCATAGCGGAGGCAGCAACAGGGGTTACCCTTGTGGTAGATGCAGTGGGGACCCATGATGCGGTAGAAAGCATGCTGACCGTTGACTGCTCCATTGCGCACTGAAGAACTGGCGCCAAAGTCTCCACGTGTATCTCCACACATGGCCAGACTCCTCCCCTTAGATGCAACACTTCGTGGGCTTTCTCCTTGTCACGCCCACGAACTGAGCAGGGAAGGTGTGCCTCATGGCGCGCCTGCCAACATGGCCGACCTCCTCTGAACTTTTCTGGGGGGTAAAAGTCAAGTTTTGAGAGCTTCAGCTCCATTAACACGGAACACAAATCCCGGACACTGAGCCCCCACGTGTAGCGGCCTCACCTGCTCTCTCCCTTCTTCTTCACGGCTGGTTAACTCGTCTAGGGGGACCAGGGAGAGGGGTGAGGTGCTGCCACCAGCTCGCACCTCGTATGTGTGTAGAGGTTTGAGCTAAGATCTTTACCTTCGGGTCTGTGTCCCTGTCCGGAGCTTCCACTTCAAATGTGACAGGTAGATAGGTGAATGTAGAACACTTTGCTCCCAGAAAAGTAAGCCACACCAGGTGACAGTACAACATCTATATTTATTTCCGCAGAGATAAATATGCCTCTTTGCAAGCAGACAGGTTGATACAAACACAAACTTGGTGGGGAGAGGGTTCAGGCACAATCCTTTTGGATCAGAGAAGCTGTTAGGAGTTCACAACAACTTTTGGCGCACTGTCGCTGCCACCGACCGTGAGGTTGGTCCCTGCCACAGACCGGGTGAACGATGAGGCCTCTGCCACAGACCTTTGGATAGGCCTCTGCCACCGACCTGATGTAGCTGGGTCTCGGCAAAGACCATAGAACATGGACTACCTTCTAATGGTGACCCCTGTTAGGGAGATGATCCATCCTGGATGGTCCCCAGAGGCCTACACTGTCACCAGCCAATGCTGCACTGGATCTTCAGGTCAGGTCACCTCCCTGGTTCTCCTCGCCCGAGACTCTGGTCCCCTCACTCGATGGGCCCCTAGGTATCTTCTCCCATACGGGACCCAGTCGAAGGTACTGGGCCCCAGGCCTTGGCTAGTACCTCACCCCAGGCTTAAGGTGCCTGGGATGGAACTCGAACTCCCTCGCACCCAGGCCGAGGGCATCTGGGCGCGGACGAACAGAACAGCAGCCCCCAGGCTGAAGGTGCCTGGGGCTCGGACCTCGTGCGCCAGATGTCCGCCCCCTTTATATCCTCTCCCAGCAGGCACAGCGGGTTCCCCGCCCCGCCGTACTACTGCCGCGATAGGACACAAAGAGCACAGCCCTACAATGGTGGTTCAACCCCGGCCCCAGGCGACAGCGCCACCCAGGGGCCGCCGGGAACAGGACACCATCATTATCCTCCACAAACCAAATTGGCCATAATTCCCTAATAATTAGTGTATCTGAGCCATGCTACTGCCCAGATACCCCCCCTAAATGTTGATACCCGCTACATATAAATATATATATATATATATATATATTTTTTACTGCTTTGCATTTACATTTGTTTGTGGTGCTTTAACCACTTCAACACCGGGCTTTTTTTACCACCTCAATACTGGGCCTATTCTGACACTTCTCTCCTGCATGTACAAATCATTATTCTTTTGCTAGAAAATTACTCATAACCCCCAAACATTATATTTGTTTTTTTAGCAGACACCCTAGGGAATAAAATGACAGTCATTGCAACTTTTTTTCTTGCACGGTATTTGCGCAATAATTTTTCAAACGCCTTTTTTTGGGAAAAAAAATGGTTTCATGAATTAAAAAATAACAAAACAGTAAAGTTAGCCCAATTTTTTTGTAAAATATGAAAGATGATGTTACGTTGAGTAAATAGATACCTAACATGCCACGCTTTAAAATTGCGCACACTCATGGAATGGCGCCAAACTTCGGTACTTAAAAATCTCCATAGGCGACGCTTTAATTTTTTTTACAGGTTACCAGGTTAGAGTTACAGAGGAGGTCAAGTGCTAGAACTGTTGCACGTGCTCTAACGCACATGGCGATACTTCAGATATGTGGTTTGAACGGCGTTTACATATGTGGGCGGGACTTACGTGTGCGTTCGCTTCTGATCGCGAGCTACCGGGGACAGGGGCGTTTTAAATTTTTTACATTTTTTTTTTTATTTTTTTTTACTTAATTTTAATTTTTTTACACTTTTTTTCTTTTTTCTTTTTTTATCACTTTTATTCCTATTACAAGGAATGTAAACATCCCTTGTAATAGGAATGGTGTGTGACAGGTCCTCTTAATGGAGAGATGCGGGGTCAATAAGACCCCACATCTCTCCTCCAGGCTGGAAAGCATGAGATTGTGAAAAAAATTTCACTGATCTCATGTTTACTAGCCGCAATGGCGGCTTTGTTTACATCTGAGAACCCGGGCGTGACGTCATCACATCGCGCCCAGGCCTCCGACGGTCATAGAGATGACTGGTGACCATCTGTTCACCAGTCATCTCTATGGTTCACCTCCGGCGCCGGGCGATTCGTTCTCCGGGCCCCCGATGACACGGGAGAGCCTGGAGAAGCACCAGATGGCGGCGGGAGGGGACATGTCCCCTCCCGCCGCCTATAAGAACGATCAATTGGCGGAACCGCTGCTATGATTGTTCTTATGGCGCACAGAATCGCCGGCAGAACAGAAGGATATCTGAATGATGCCTCTAGCTGCAGGCATCATTCAGATATCCCCCCACAAAGCCCAGGACGTCATTTGACATCCACCCAGGATGGGAGATCCCATCTGTGGACGTCATTTGACTATGTGCGGGTAGGGAAGTGGTTAATGTGCATTCACATGCATTCTGGTCTAAAGATATACAGCATGCTGTACAGGAAAGCACCACAATGGTGTAAACTAGTATTATTGAAATAAAATCACTTTTTTTGCATTTGCATTTGTACTGTGTTTAAAAATGCATTTAAATGCATATGGTGTAAATGAGACCTTAAAGCGTTTGTTACCCCAAGACTTCATACTCCTGACGTGCCTGCTGTACCATGTACTTGTATGAGAAAGTATCCTGCTCACTTTGTGTGAAATCCCTGGTGTTCCTGTCAGTCCCTCTGCTTTCCTATTAAAAACCGACCACACTAAGCAGAAGAGCACACTGTGGTCAGTTCTCTAGCTATGCTAGGAACTCATTGTACTCTCCTCCAATGAGCAGACTTGTCCTGACATGCCCCTGCTGCACAGCCATTCACTGGCAAGCTCAGTGTACTTCTGCTTTTCCCCCCTAGCTATTATGCAGTTGAGAACAGAGGGAATGTGAGCACTTGTAAAAAAGGGAAAAAAGGTATTTATAATGTTATCTTTTTTATATCTATACAAAAATATTTTGCCTTTCATTTATATTTTAAACTGAGTGGGTTATTTTACAAGATTATCATTTACACTCACTTTAATTGAGAAACCTAACATACCAGTTCTTGTCATGTCCACAGGTACCAGTGGTGATCCTCAAATACTTTTCTGTGTCACTGAAACCCTGGATTCCAGTTCCAATCTGTACACAAAGCCTCTTGCCCAAATTGGCACTAAACCTTGCCCCTGCTTGGTGCTAAGTCCCGCTCCCCACCATTCAATAGTCCAAGACTTCTACTGGCTATTGAGGCTCTGGCAACGGACTGGAAAAAGGAGAGAGAAATGGGACTTAAGCCTCGTACACACGACCGAGTTTCTCGGCAAGAACCAGCAAGAAACTTGCTGGCAGAGCTTTCTTGCCGAGTAAATCGGTCGTGTGTACGTGGCTATCATGTTTCTCATCAAGAAAACCGACAAGAATCTCGACAAGAAAAATAGAGAACCTGCTCTCTATTTTCTCGTCGAGATTCTTGTCAGCATGTTTCTCGACGAGAAAAGTGTATGTGTGTACACTTACCTGTCCTCCGGGAAGCCCGCGCATGCTCGAAATGACTTTGACGCATGCGCGGTAGCTTCCTAGGCATAGGTAGGGTGTAGCAAGATGGCGGCCACGGCATCGAATGTGACGAGCGCACGCTCGTCGTAGTCGATTACGTCACCACGTTCGCTCCATTCAAAGAACCGCGGGTTCTTTGAAAGTAGCGTGTGTACACTCGGCCGGGACAAGTTTCTTGTCCAAGAATCTCGTCAAGAAAAACGTGTTTTTTCTTGACGAGATTCTCGGCCGTGTGTACGAGGCTTGAGTGTCAAGAGCAAAATGAGGGCAGCACATGTAGTACCCTAGATCTCAATTTTTGCAGTATTTGTGTTTTTGAAGGCAGGTTAGGCTACGATCAGTGAAGGCCGAGGAAGGAGGCGCAATTTGCCTCTAAAACGCATCCCTATTGGCTACAGAGTTCCAGGGTCGTTTGACAGAACTTGACAGATTTCTCCTTGTGGCGACTTCTCTGTGATCTGTCCGGACTCTTGCAGCGGCTTCAACATCCAGCGGCACCGGCATTGACTGGACTTTCCTTTGGTGATCCCACCTGTGTTACCACCTGCCTGTCACCCTGAATTTAATTTTGGTTGGGTTCCAAAGCCCTCCTGGAAAGGCAGCTTTGCTCCAGCCTAGGATGTTAGCCAGTGACTGACTAACTTAACAGTTTTAACCTTTGGGAATATTTTTGAATGTACTCTTATTCATATTTGTATAACTGTTCTTAGGCACTTTGTGTGACCTCCCGTCTTTCAACATGTACATGTCAATGACCTAAAGCCTGGTACACACTACAGTTTTTTTTTTTTTTGTGTAACCCCGCAAGTTGCACGAAAAAAAACCCCATCAGCTCCGGTCAGAGCCGCTGTACTAACCATGCAAGGTAAGTGCAGTGATCCCCCCTGCCAGAACACTCCGATCAGCGCTCTCTGCCATTGGCTGAGAGCGCTGAACGGGAGTCGGTCGGCTGCTGGTTTTCCAGCATACAAGTCCGACATACACACGGGCCGAATATCAGACAGTATTTTTTGTTGCAGGCAAATGTCTTCCGACTATCTGCCCATGTGTACTGAGCTGTAGTTTAACCAATCTCCTATATATGCAAGGGTAGCATTGAGTGTTTGTTGTATTGTTCTTTACGATAAATTCCCTTTGCGGTAGTTAAAGTGGTATTAAACCCAAAGGCAAATATTTATTGTATTGCAGCTTACCAACTCTTATATATGGTGGCTGCATACGTTTTCTTTTCTGGCATTTTTATTTTTATTTTCGCCTGGTGATCCAGCCAGTAAGTCTGTTGTTTTTCAACAGAACAAGCTGTCCTGCAGGTGTAGCAGTTAGAGGGTTGAGACATACCATTTACCACTGACTGAGGTGCATACAGCTTTTGTTTATGTAAAACTTATATCCCAAAAGGAACAAAACTGTTGTTGTAACTGCTTATAAAGTGTTATCTGGAGTTTGGCTTCAATTTGTTAGTGTATCTAAATCTAAAAGTACATCTAACACTCCCTCCCCCCCCCCCCCCCCGACCTGCCAATGCTGCTGTGCTGTCCAAAGGTGCCCCTGTGCTCCTTTATACTTAGTGGGGGGCACTCTAATACAGGAGGTGTTTTACTGGCCAGTTCACCAAAAGAAAACAGAGCGGGAAAAAAAGAGAACAAATGCAGCCACCACATCTAATTATTGATAAGCTGCAATATATTACATTTTTGGTTTTGGGTTTAATACCACTTTAAGACTAAATTTCAGACAGATTTAAAATACACATATTAATGCAGCACTGTATTAATTAGTAAACCATTAGTGTATTATTATTATTATTATTATTATTATACTACAGGATTTATTTAGTGCCAACAGTTTGCACAGCTCTTCACAATATAAAGGGAGACAGTACAGTTACAATACAAATACAATACAATAAAGTACAAGAGGGTTAAGAGGGCTCTGCTCATAAGAGCTTACAATCTAATATGGTCGGGCAAGTGGTACAAAAAGTAATAACTGTGGGGGATGGAAGAATTAAAAGTTCAATTTTTAGGTGTTAGGTGGAGGCTGGATAGGCTTCCCTGAAGAAATTTGTTTTCAGGGATTTACCAAAGGTGGTCAGAGAAGCAGTACAGATTGAGGTAGAGCGTTCCAGAGGATGGAAGAAGCTCTGGAGAAGTCCTGGAGACAAGCATGGGAGGAGAAGACAAGAGAGATAGAGAGCAGGAGGTCATGGGAGGAGCGGAGAGGATGGTTTGGGTGATAGTTGGAGACAAGATTGGTGATGAAGCTCGGGGCACAGTTGTGAATTGCTTTGTACATTGTTGTTGGTATTTTGAATGCAATTCGCTAGGCAAGCGAAAGCCAGTGAAGGGATTGGTGGAGAGGGTGGCAGACACTGTAGAAACCTGAAACCGAATGTGCTTCTTACAGTGGCATCGCTAGGGGGCGGGTGACACTCGCAGAGGGGTGGGTCCTGGAGGCTGCACTCTTCACCCGGAACGTGCCGGCGCCAAGTTCGCTCCGAGTGAGGCCCCTCTCTCTCATGCCTGCTGCGGCTGCCTCCTTTCATTATACACAAGCATGCCACAGCTGCCTGGAGAGTGACAGTCTGAGCAACCCTCCGGGCGGCTGAACGCAGAATCTTCTTCCTCCCGCCGCCCAGGTGCATGAGGGGAGGGGGGTTTATTCTGAGGGGGGAGTCTGCACTGAACGAGGGGGGTTTATCCTGAGGGGGGTCTGCACTGACATGGGGAGTTATCCTGAGGGGGGCTCTGCACAGATGGAGGGGGGTCTGCACTGACGGAGGGGGGTTATCCTGAGGGGGGTCTGCACAGATGGAGGGGGTTTGCACTAATTGGGGGGTTATCCTGAGGGGGGTCTGCACTGATTGAGGGGGGTTATCATGAGGGGGGCTCTGCACAGATGGAGGGGAGTCTGCACTGACGGAGGGGGGTTATCTTGAGGGGGGTCTGCACAGATGGAAGGGGTTTGCACTTTGCACTACTTGGGGGGGTTATCCTGAGGGGGGTCTGCACTAATTGGGGTGGTAGTTTATCCTGAGGGGGGTCTGCACTGATGGAGGGGGGGTTATCCTGAGGGGGGTATGCACAGACGGAGGGGAGTTTATCCTGAGGGGGGGTCTGCACTTATTGGGGGGTCTATCCTGAGAGGGGTGTGCACTGATGGAGGGGGGTTTATCCTGAGGGGGGTCTGTACTAATGGATGGGGGGTTTATCCTGACGGGGGGTCTGTACTAATGGAGGGTGGTTTATCCCGAGGGGGGTCTGTACTGATGGAGGGGGGTCTGTACTGATGGAGGGGGGTAGTTTGTCCTAAGGGGGGCCTGTACTGATGGAGAGGGTGGTTTGTCCTGAGGGGGGTGTGTACTGATGGAGGGGGGTTATCCTGAGGGGGGTCTGCACAGATGGAGGGGGTTTGCACTAATTGGGGGGGTTTAGCCTGAGGGGGTCTGTACTTATTGGGGGTGGTAGTTTATCCTGAGGGGGGTCTGCACTGATGAAGGGGGGTTATCCTGAGGGGGGTATGCACAGACGGATGGGGGGTTTATCCTGAGGGGGTCTGCACTTATTGGGGGGTCTATCCTGAGAGGGGTGTGCACTGATGGAGGGGGGTTTATCCTGAGGGGGGTCTGTACTAATGGATGGGGGGTTTATCCTGACGGGGGGTCTGTACTAATGGAGGGGGGTTTATCCTGAGGGGAGTCTGTACTGATGGAGGGGGGTCTGTACTGATGGAGGGGGGTAGTTTGTCCTAAGGGGGGCCTGTACTGATGGAGAGGGTGGTTTGTCCTGAGGGGGGTGTGTACTGATGGAGGGAGGGTCTATACTTAGTGAAGGGGGGTCTGTACTGAGGGAGGGGAGTCTGTACTGAGGGGCGACTATACTTGGTGGGTTGGGGGGGGTGACACCAGGTTTTACCGCACCTGGTGACACCAACCCTAGTGACGCCACTGCCTTTTTACAATTTTGGTCAGTGGGGGAAATAATTCCACTTACATTGGTGATCAGTAGGAATACAAATTCCATATACATTAGTGGTCAGTGGGAAGATAATAGATAATTCCTCCTTATATTAGTGGTCAGTGGGGCGTATAACTCCCTTACATTGATGGTGGTGGTCAGGTGGAAGATAAATCCTCCTCACACTAGTGGGAAGATAAATCATTATTATATTGATGGTCAGTGGGAGGATAAATTATTCTTGCATTGCTGGTCAGCAGGAAAACATCCTTAATAAATTGGTAGTCAATGGAAGGATAAATCCTTATTACATTGGTGGCCAACTGGAGGATTTATCCTTATTATATTGGTGTTCAATGGGAGGATAAATCCTTATAACATTGGTTGGCAATGAAAGTTGAAATCCTTCATATGTCGTTGTAGTCATTTGGAAGAAGAATTCTATTTCATTGGTGGTCAGTGGGTGGATAAATCCTTCTTATATTGGTGGTCAGTGGGTGGATAAATCCTTCTTATATTGGTGGTCAGTGGTAGGATAAATCCTTCTTATATTGGTGGTTAGTGATGAGCCGAACACCCCCGGGTTCGGTTCGCACCAGAACCCGCGAACGGACCGGAAGTTCGAACGAACATTAGAACCCTATTAAATACAATGGATGCGAACGTTCGAATTCTAAAGTGCTAATTATAACAACTATTATGCATGTTATTGTCCTAAAAAGGGTTTGGGAACCCGGGTTCTGCACCAGGGGACATGTATCAATGCAAAAAGAAGTTTTAAAAACGGTCGTTTTTCGGGAGCAGTCATTTTAATGATGCATAAAGTGAAAAAAAAAAAGTCAAATATTCCTTTAAATATCGTACCTGGGGGGTGTCTAAAGTATGCCTGTGAAGTGCCACGTGTTTCCCGTGTTTAGAACTGTCCCTGCACAAAATGACACTTCTAAAGGAAAAAAAAGCCATTTAAAACTGCTTGCGGCTTTAATGTAATGTCTGGTCCCGGTAATATGGATGAAATTCTTTAAGAAAAATGGCATAGCTACCCCATGACCCCCCCCCCTACCCCAGCCCATTACCAGCCCCTTTGGGTCTTGTATGGATATTAAGGGGAACCCCGCACATAAAATAAAAAAGGCCCTATATACTCTGAACAGCCGTATACAGGCGGTGCATACAAGACAGGGACTGTAGGTTTGTTCTTATGTAGAATCTGTTTGTAATTTTGAACAGGTACATTGTTGAAGTGTAGCTCCAGCCCAAAAATCTATTTTTAAACTTTTTGGAAAACATAGGTAAGGGTTATCACCCCTGTAACATTTGTTTTGCTGTCTGTGCCCCTGTTCAGAACATTTCACCTCACTTTCCGTCCCAATGACAACTGTTTTTGAAATGTGGTGTTTTTCTTGAAACAAGGATTGCTGATAAAGCATCAGTACAGAGGAGACACCTTTCTCCCATATTTATTCTTACAGGAGAGAATTTTCCTTCCTAGTGGTAGATTTCCTCTCACTTCCTGTTGTCTTCTTGCGTTTGCAAGTAGGAGTCGTTTGTAAGTTGGATGTTTGAAAGTAGGGACCTGCCGTATATACTCTGCAGAAATAGGCCCCTTAGTTGTTGGTGTTGGCACAACACTGTAAGCACTCACAGTTACTCTTGGTTGGTGCTGGAACGCCCTGCTGTCAACTATTATATCAGGAATTTTAATTACATATAATTGTTGAACAGTGGTAGTAAAAATTGGGCCTTTGATGGTGGTGCTGGTGCCACAACACTGTAAGCCCTGACAGTTACTCTTGGTGGGTGCAGCAATGGGCCCTGCTGTGAATTATTAGATCAAGAATTGTAATTACATGCCCCTGTTGAACAGGGGCTGAAAAATTGGGCCTTAGGCACTGGTGGCACAACACTGCAACCCCTCACAGATACTGTACTTGGAGCACAGCAATGAGCCCTGTTGCAAAGTATTGCTTCAAAAATTGTAATGACACGCCCCTGTTAAACAGGGGCTGAAAAATTGGGCCTTAGGCACTGGTGGCACAACACTGCAACTCCTCACAGATACTGTACTTGGAGCACAGCAATGAGCCCTGTTGCAAAGTATTGCTTCAAAAATTGTAATTACACGCCCCTGTTAAACAGGGGCTGAAAAATTGGGCGTTAGGCACTGGTGGCGGCACCCATAAACAAAAATGATCTTCCAAGCTATCATCATCAATCGTATCATTGAGGACTCGGAGGAGGAGGATAGCCAGTCAACATAACAGCACAGGCACTCAGCATCAGCATCAGTCTTGAAGGGATGTGACATTTTAAAATCAATTAGTCTGTTATATCAGCATCAGGTGTGTGGTAGCTGGTGGTGATCCAAGACTGGTTCATCTTGATGAAAGTCAGTCGATCAACCGAGTCGGTGGACAGGCGCACCCTGTGATCCGTGACAAATCCTCCAGCAGCACTGAATGTGCGTTCCGAAAGAACGCTGGATGCAGGACAGGCCAGTAGCTCAATTGCATACTGTGCAAGCTCTGGCCAGTGATCCATCCTCAAGACCCAGTAAGCCAGAGGATTTTCGGTGGGGAAGGTGTCCAAGTCTGACCTTGCCCCTAGATATTCCTGCACCATGTTTATCAGACGCTGGCGATGGTTGCTGGAACCAATCATACTTTGGGGCTGCGGACTAAAGAATTGTCTGAACGCATCGGTCAGACGGCCACCTTCCCCACCGCTCCTTCTTTGACTGGCCGAAGCCTCAGCAACTCGTTGTCCAGGACCAGGAGTTTGCAACCTCCCAGTCTCTGGGAACGCGTTGCACAGACCTTTCTGCAAGGCCTCCCGGAGTTGTCTCATCCTCTGCTCCCTCTGCGACGGTAACATAAGGTCCGCAACCTTACCCTTGTACCGTGGATCAAGGAGAGTGGCCAGCCAGTAATGGTCCCTCTCCTTGATCCGAAGAATACGAGGATCCTTCCGCAGACTTTGCAGGATCAGGGAGGCCATGCAGCGTAGGTTTGCTGAGGCATTCGCTCCGGAGTCCTCTGGGTCACTAAGGACGACATGATCCGCAGCCACCTCCTCCCAGCCACGTACAAGTCCACTGGTTTCTTGGGACTGTAAATCATCCCTAAAAGACTGCTGCTGATGATGCTGAGTGCCAGCCTCCACCTCCATGCTGACACAATCCTCCTCCTCCTCCTCCTCCTCCTCCTCCTCTTCCTGTGCGATGGGTGGGACAGAAGGAACACTGTCTGGGTAAAGGGGGCCTTGAGAGGCAAGGAAGTCCTCCTCTTCCTGCCTCTGTTCTGCCTCAAGTGCCCTGTCCATTATTCCACGCAGCGTGTGCTCCAACAGGTGGACAAGAGGTACAGTGTCACTGATGCATGCACTGTCACTGCTCACCATCCTCGTGGCCTCCTCAAATGGTGCCAGGACAGTGCATGCATCCCTGATCATGCCCCACTGGCGTGGAGAAAAAAAACCAAGCTCCCCTGACCCTGTCCTGGTGCCGTAGTCGCACAGGTACTCATTGATGGCCCTCTGCTGCGTGTGCAGCCGCTGCAGCATGGCCAACGTTGAGTTCCACCTGGTGGGCATGTCACATATAAGGCGGTTCTTGGGCAGGTTCAACTCCTTTTGCAGCTCAGCCAGGCGAGCACTGGCATTATAAGATCTGCGGAAATGCACACAGACTTTCCTGGCCTGCCTCAGGACATCCTGTAAGCCCGGGTACCTGCCCAAGAACCGCTGCACCACCAGGTTAAGGACGTGAGCCACACAGGGCACATGGGTCAGTTGTCCCTGTCGGAGGGCGGAGAGGAGGTTGGTGCCATTGTCGCAAACCACCATTCCTGGCTTAAGCTGGCGTGGCGTCAACCACCTCTCGGCCTGGCCCTGCAGAGCAGACAGGACCTCTGCCCCAGTGTGGCTTCTGTCCCCCAAACACACCAGCGCAAGCACGGCATGGCATCTTTTTGCCTGCGTACTTGCGTAGCCCCGTGAACGGCTACGGAGCACCGCTGGTTCATAGGACAAACCACAGGAAGAGGCCATGGAGGAAGAAGAAGAGGAGGGGGTGGAGGAGAGAGGTGTGTCACAACCAGTAGTAGCATTTTGGAGGCGTGGCGGTGGGACAACCTCCAACACTACTGCACCTTGTCCTGAATCCTTCCCAGCTGCCAAAAGAGTGACCCAATGGGCCGTGAAAGAAAGGTAACGTCCCTGTCCATGCCTGCTGGACCATGAGTCAGCGGTAATATGCACCTTACCGCTGACCGCCCTGTCCAGCGAGGCCAAGACATTGCCTTCCACATGCCGGTAGAGAGCCGGAATAGCCTTCCGTGAGAAAAAGTGGCGTTTGGGAACCTGCCACTGAGGAACCGCACATTGCACAAACTCACGGAAGGGGGCCGAGTCTACCAACTGAAAAGGCAGCAGTTGAAGCGCTAGCAATTTAGCCAAGCTAGCATTCAACCGCTGGGCATGTGGATGGCTGGGAGTGAACTTCTTTCGACGGTCCAGCAGCTGGGGCAGGGAAATTTGCCTGCTAGAATCGGACGTCGGTGTACTGCTAGCAGAGTGGGCGCAAGTACTTGGCTGTGACACACCTAATTCTACACCTTCATTCCTCTCAGTGCATGTTTCAGAGAGGACTGAAGTTATAGTGGGGTTGGAGATCCCAGCTGATGCGGTGCAAGGAGAGGTCCGCTTTGTTCTTTGGTGTGGGTCTTTGAGGTAGGCTTGCCAACGAGCTGCATGGCAGGTCAACATATGTCTGGTCAGGCATGTGGTACCCAAGCGGCTGATGTTTTGGCCACGCGATATACGCTTGAGACATATGTTGCAAACAGCAGCTGTGCGATCTGATGCACTAGCCTCAAAAAAGGCCCACACCAAAGAACTTTTTGAATGACGGGCAGAGGCAGCGCCCTGCACAGGCGGAGCTCTGCGGTGTGATTCCGTCGGTGTACTGCCCTTACGCTGGCCACCAAAGGGCATCCTGCCTCGTTGGAGATGTGCCTCCTCCTCATCCTCCTCCTCCTCCTCTCTCCTATTAGGCACCCACGTGGAGTCATTGACCTCATCATCCCCTCCCTCCTCATCACTGGAGCCAATCTGGCAGTATGCTGCAGCTGCTGGAACATGACTGCCAGATTGGTGTCCTTCTTGAGCATCCCCTCTGTCTGCTCTCACGCTACTGCCTTCCTCTAGCTGGGTTTCATCATCAGACCCTTCGAAACGCTGGGCATCCTCCTGGAGCATGTACCCAACACTGTGCTGAAACAGTTCGGGGGACTCCTCAGGAGGAGGACATGGTGGGTCTAGGGAAGGAGTGACTGATGATTTGTCTGACATTGATACCAGGGAAGACGACGCTTTGGCAGCTGCTTTTCCAGTACCCTGAGCCTGGGTGAGAGAGGATGAGGAGGAGGAGGAGGGCTTGGTCATCCACTCTACCAAGTCTTCGGCATGATGTGGCTCAACATGTCCAGCTGCCGAAAAGAAGGACAAGCGTGTCCCATGGCCATGTGCTGATGACAATGCACCGCGTCCACGACCAGCACTGTTGCCCCCAGACACAGAGCCTGCTTGCCCTCTTTTATTGCCTCCTGACTGTCTGCCTCTCCTTGTTTGCCTTCCAGACATTCTAATAGATGGCCTGCAGGGAGATGGGAAAAAAGCAATAAGGGCTACCTTCAGGTGTCCTTCTCTGTCCCTGGAAACAAGGACTTGCAGAGTGAAAGAAAAAAAACACTCTCCCTACCTACAGTTTTCTGTCCCTAGAAAAAATGTTTTTTTTAATCACAATATAGCACAAGGAAAATTAACTCACTGTCCTTACAGGTCCCTGGAAACAAGGACTTGCAGAGTGAAAGAAACTGACACTGTCCCTACCTAGAGTTTTCTGTCCCTAGAATAAATGTTTTTTTTAATCACAATATAGCAAAAGGACAATTCACTCACTGTCCTTCCAGGTCCCTGGAAACAAGGACTTGCAGAGTGAAAGAAACTGACACTGTCCCTACCTAGAGTTTTCTGTCCCTAGAATAAATGTTTTTTTTAATCACAATATAGCAAAAGGACAATTCACTCACTGTCCTTCCAGGTCCCTGGAAACAAGGACTTGCAGAGTGAAAGAAACTGACACTGTCCCTACCTAGAGTTTTCTGTCCCTAGAATAAATGTTTTTTTTAATCACAATATAGCAAAAGGACAATTCACTCACTGTCCTTCCAGGTCCCTGGAAACAAGGACTTGCAGAGTGAAAGAAACTGACACTGTCCCTACCTAGAGTTTTCTGTCCCTAGAATAAATGTTTTTTTTAATCACAATATAGCAAAAGGACAATTCACTCACTGTCCTTCCAGGTCCCTGGAAACAAGGACTTGCAGAGTGAAAGAAACTGACACTGTCCCTACCTAGAGTTTTCTGTCCCTAGAATAAATGTTTTTTTTAATCACAATATAGCAAAAGGACAATTCACTCACTGTCCTTCCAGGTCCCTGGAAACAAGGACTTGCAGAGTGAAAGAAACTGACACTGTCCCTACCTAGAGTTTTCTGTCCCTAGAATAAATGTTTTTTTTAATCACAATATAGCAAAAGGACAATTCACTCACTGTCCTTCCAGGTCCCTGGAAACAAGGACTTGCAGAGTGAAAGAAACTGACACTGTCCCTACCTAGAGTTTTCTGTCCCTAGAATAAATGTTTTTTTTAATCACAATATAGCAAAAGGACAATTCACTCACTGTCCTTCCAGGTCCCTGGAAACAAGGACTTGCAGAGTGAAAGAAACTGACACTGTCCCTACCTAGAGTTTTCTGTCCCTAGAATAAATGTTTTTTTTAATCACAATATAGCAAAAGGACAATTCACTCACTGTCCTTCCAGGTCCCTGGAAACAAGGACTTGCAGAGTGAAAGAAACTGACACTGTCCCTACCTAGAGTTTTCTGTCCCTAGAATAAATGTTTTTTTTAATCACAATATAGCAAAAGGACAATTCACTCACTGTCCTTCCAGGTCCCTGGAAACAAGGACTTGCAGAGTGAAAGAAACTGACACTGTCCCTACCTAGAGTTTTCTGTCCCTAGAATAAATGTTTTTTTTAATCACAATATAGCAAAAGGACAATTCACTCACTGTCCTTCCAGGTCCCTGGAAACAAGGACTTGCAGAGTGAAAGAAACTGACACTGTCCCTACCTAGAGTTTTCTGTCCCTAGAATAAATGTTTTTTTTAATCACAATATAGCAAAAGGACAATTCACTCACTGTCCTTCCAGGTCCCTGGAAACAAGGACTTGCAGAGTGAAAGAAACTGACACTGTCCCTACCTAGAGTTTTCTGTCCCTAGAATAAATGTTTTTTTTAATCACAATATAGCAAAAGGACAATTCACTCACTGTCCTTCCAGGTCCCTGGAAACAAGGACTTGCAGAGTGAAAGAAACTGACACTGTCCCTACCTAGAGTTTTCTGTCCCTAGAATAAATGTTTTTTTTAATCACAATATAGCAAAAGGACAATTCACTCACTGTCCTTCCAGGTCCCTGGAAACAAGGACTTGCAGAGTGAAAGAAACTGACACTGTCCCTACCTAGAGTTTTCTGTCCCTAGAATAAATGTTTTTTTTAATCACAATATAGCAAAAGGACAATTCACTCACTGTCCTTCCAGGTCCCTGGAAACAAGGACTTGCAGAGTGAAAGAAACTGACACTGTCCCTACCTAGAGTTTTCTGTCCCTAGAATAAATGTTTTTTTTAATCACAATATAGCAAAAGGACAATTCACTCACTGTCCTTCCAGGTCCCTGGAAACAAGGACTTGCAGAGTGAAAGAAACTGACACTGTCCCTACCTAGAGTTTTCTGTCCCTAGAATAAATGTTTTTTTTAATCACAATATAGCAAAAGGACAATTCACTCACTGTCCTTCCAGGTCCCTGGAAACAAGGACTTGCAGAGTGAAAGAAACTGACACTGTCCCTACCTAGAGTTTTCTGTCCCTAGAATAAATGTTTTTTTTAATCACAATATAGCAAAAGGACAATTCACTCACTGTCCTTCCAGGTCCCTGGAAACAAGGACTTGCAGAGTGAAAGAAACTGACACTGTCCCTACCTAGAGTTTTCTGTCCCTAGAATAAATGTTTTTTTTAATCACAATATAGCAAAAGGACAATTCACTCACTGTCCTTCCAGGTCCCTGGAAACAAGGACTTGCAGAGTGAAAGAAACTGACACTGTCCCTACCTAGAGTTTTCTGTCCCTAGAATAAATGTTTTTTTTAATCACAATATAGCAAAAGGACAATTCACTCACTGTCCTTCCAGGTCCCTGGAAACAAGGACTTGCAGAGTGAAAGAAACTGACACTGTCCCTACCTAGAGTTTTCTGTCCCTAGAATAAATGTTTTTTTTAATCACAATATAGCAAAAGGACAATTCACTCACTGTCCTTCCAGGTCCCTGGAAACAAGGACTTGCAGAGTGAAAGAAACTGACACTGTCCCTACCTAGAGTTTTCTGTCCCTAGAATAAATGTTTTTTTTAATCACAATATAGCAAAAGGACAATTCACTCACTGTCCTTCCAGGTCCCTGGAAACAAGGACTTGCAGAGTGAAAGAAACTGACACTGTCCCTACCTAGAGTTTTCTGTCCCTAGAATAAATGTTTTTTTTAATCACAATATAGCAAAAGGACAATTCACTCACTGTCCTTCCAGGTCCCTGGAAACAAGGACTTGCAGAGTGAAAGAAACTGACACTGTCCCTACCTAGAGTTTTCTGTCCCTAGAATAAATGTTTTTTTTAATCACAATATAGCAAAAGGACAATTCACTCACTGTCCTTCCAGGTCCCTGGAAACAAGGACTTGCAGAGTGAAAGAAACTGACACTGTCCCTACCTAGAGTTTTCTGTCCCTAGAATAAATGTTTTTTTTAATCACAATATAGCAAAAGGACAATTCACTCACTGTCCTTCCAGGTCCCTGGAAACAAGGACTTGCAGAGTGAAAGAAACTGACACTGTCCCTACCTAGAGTTTTCTGTCCCTAGAATAAATGTTTTTTTTAATCACAATATAGCAAAAGGACAATTCACTCACTGTCCTTCCAGGTCCCTGGAAACAAGGACTTGCAGAGTGAAAGAAACTGACACTGTCCCTACCTAGAGTTTTCTGTCCCTAGAATAAATGTTTTTTTTTAAGCACACTATAGCAGAAGCACAAAACACACTGACACTCTCCCTACCTATCCTTCTCTTTCCCTAAACTAAAGGAATCCAGGTTAAGCAAGAAAGAAATAACAGTCACTGTCCCTGCCTATGCTACTCTATCCCTGCTCCGGAACACACTACACTAGGCCGCCGTGCTGGCGGCCTTTTATAGTGTGGGGCGTGTACTAAACACCCTCAGCAATAATTGGCCACAGGCATCCTGCCTGTGGCCAATCATTGCTCTCCTCGCTGCCGGCGCTGTGATTGGCCAAGCATGCGGGGTCACAGTGCATGCTTGGCCAATCACAGCGCCTGGATGACACTGCGATGGCGTAGTGCATTGTGGGCCGTTCGCGTCACTCGAATTTGGCGCGAACGGCCCAAATCGTTCGATCTTCGTCGAACGATCGAACAGCCAATGTTCGAGTCGAACGTATGTTCGACTCGAACACGAAGCTCATCCCTATTGGTGGTCAGTGGGAGGATAAATCTTTCTTATATTGGTGGTCAGTGGGAGGATTAATCCTTCTTATATTGGTGGTCAGTGGGTGGATAAATCCTTCTTATCTTGGTGGTCAGTGGGTGGATAAATCCTTCTTATATTGGTGGTCAGTGGGAGGATAAATCCTTCTTATATTGGTGGTCAGTGGGTGGATAAATCCTTCTTATATTGGTGGTCAGTGGGAGGATAAATCCTTCTTATATTGGTGGTCAGTGGGAGGATTAATCCTTCTTATATTGGTGGTCAGTGGGTGGATAAATCCTTCTTATCTTGGTGGTCAGTGGGTGGATAAATCCTTCTTATATTGGTGGTCAGTGGGAGGATAAATCCTTCTTATATTGGTGGTCAGTGGGTGGATAAATCCTTCTTATATTGGTGGTCAGTGGGAGGATAAATCCTTCTTATATTGGTGGTCAATGGGTGGATAAATCCTTCTTATCTTGGTGGTCAGTGGGAGGATAAATCCTTCTTATATTGGTGGTCAGTGGGTGGATAAATCCTTCTTATCTTGGTGGTCAGTGGGAGGATAAATCCTTCTTATATTGGTGGTCAGTGGGTGGGTAAATCCTTCTTATATTTGTGGTCAGTGGGAGGAGAAATCCTTCTTATATTGGTGGTCAGTGGGAGGATAAATCCTTCTAATATTGGTGGTCATTGCTAAGATAAATCCTTCTTATCTTGGTGGTCAGTGGGTGGATAAATCCTTCTTATCTTGGTGGTCAGTGGGAGGATAAATCCTTCTAATATTGGTGGTCATTGCTAAGATAAATCCTTCTTATATTGGTGGTCAGTGGGTGGATAAATCCTTCTTATCTTGGTGGTCAGTGGGAGGATAAATCCTTCTTATATTGGTGGTCAGTGGGTGGATAAATCCTTCTTATCTTGGTGGTCAGTGGGAGGATAAATCCTTCTTATATTGGTGGTCAGTGGGAGGATAAATCCTTCTTATATTGGTGGTCAGTGGGAGGATAAATCCTTCTTATATTGGTTGTCAGTGGGAGGATAAATCCTTCTTATATTGGTGGTCAGTGGGAGGATAAATCCTTCTAATATTGGTGGTCATTGTTAAGATAAATCCTTCTAACATTAGTGTAAACACAATCTATTATATTTTTTTATACCTACAAAAGAAAGCATTTTTAGATTATTTTTATAACTTGTCTATCGCTTGCTAAACTGTTAAGCCCTGTACACACGATCAGATTTCCTATGGTTTTTTAACCAATGGATTTTGCCATCGGAAAACCGATGAAGCTGACTTTCATCAGTCTTGCCTACACACCATCAGTCAAAAAACCGACCGTTCCAAACGCAGTGACGTAAAACACTCCGATGAGCCGAGAAAAATTCAATGCTTCTGAGCATGCGTCGACTTGATTCTGAGCATGCGTGGGTTTTTTATCCAATGGAGTTCCCCACAGACGATAGTAATTTGCTATCAGTTTTTTAACCATCGGATAAATTTAAAACATGTTCTATTTTTAAACACTGATGGAAAAAAGACCGATGGGGCCCATACACCATCGGTTTGTCCGATGAAAAAAGTCCATCGGACTGTTTTCATCGGTTAAACCTATCGTGTGTACAGGGCTTCATTCTGAATTTTTCTTAAGAGGCTAATTTAGACAGATCACACATCCTCACATGTACTGTAAATGTATCCTGATTTATTTAGATAGAAGGCAAGTAATAAAATTATTTTTAATAACACCAGATTATACTGTAGTCAACACTAATAAAAGTGTGCAAAATAAGTTACTCTTTCGTCCATGGACCGACACAGCTTCTCTATTGACAAAGTGGGTATTATCCGTTAATTAGGAGTGACTAGGCAGAAAAACTTGTAAAAAGTGTTGCATCACACCTTCTACAGTACTGCCCAGGGGGCGGTCCCTCTGGGTATAACCTCTCAGTCTGCATCTCGCAGATCAGTTTTTTTTCTGTCTAGCAAGGAGTAGGACATGGCTCCCTTCTGGCCCATTGGTCCGGGGGGAAAAAAAAAATATATATATATATATTTTTTTTTTCATTTGTTGTTTCCTGCGATCTTCGATCAACTGCCGACTGGGTGACAGGCTGGATCCTCGATCCTTGTAGTCTCCCCAGTTTCGGCCATCGAGCGTGTGCCGACCCTAGCTACGCGCTGGGTTTTCCACGACATGCCCGTCGCTCCACGGGTGGCCGGTGAGCCTACGCTCCAGGGCCTGCATCGGACCGCTCAGCTTCGGCTGACCTTACGGCCGAGTCGCAGCAGCCTGGCCGGTGAGCTTACACTCCAAGGCTTGCATCGGACCGCTCAGCTTCGGCTGACCTTACGGCCGAGTCGCAGCAGCCTGTCCGGTGAGCGTCACGCTCCAGGGCATACATATGATCGTTCCTTTTGGGTCCAATCACAGCATGCCTGGCCAACAGTCACCTTCCGTGCGCGGACGATGATCTGTTTGGAATGTCTTCCAGCATAATACATGCAGGATAGGTAAGTAAAACTCCCCTGCCTCGGCTGGGTGATTTAGCTGGATATTCCTGGAGAGATCAAGTAAGTGGTTGTGGCCCCTTTCTTCCCTCTCTCCCTGCCTTTCCCTCCTCCCTGGGCTTCTAGCTAAAGGTTGCTGGGTGCTGGGGGTCACCTAAGGGGTCCCACTGGAGCGGGGCTGGCTGTAACTAACATTTAAAAGAAATGTCATTTCTGCGTACCTGTGTGTGTGTGTGTGCTTCCTCCTCCATGCTGTCGGCGGCCATTTTGAGGTGGTCCATGCCAAGTTTGGCCTCTTGTGACTGCCCGGCGGCCATCTTCCTGTGGTTCGACCACACCCACTGGCCCCTATCAGGTGATCGGCGGCCATGTTTGTCCACCCTGTATGTATAGATTGCCATTAGGCGGCCATCTTTTTGTGGGCTACGGCTGCTTGACCTCTATCTTCGGCTCCGCGGCCATTTTCTTGGAGCCCACATTATCTTCCATACAGACGTTTTTGGCAGCCATTTTGCGAGAGCCTCCGGCCTCTAGGGTGCATTACATTGGCGCGAAAATTCACACAGGAAGTGCTGATAAAAGAAGCAGACTGACACAGCAGCAGAGGACAGCATCACAGGCGCAGCACACGGCAGCATAGCAGTACCTATCCAGGGTGGTGAGTCCTCTGGGTGACCCAGCCTCTCTGCAGCACAGGAGGGTGGCCTATTGATATCTTGCCTGGAGCCCTGTGGGTGTCAGCGTGTGGTCAGTATGGCATCTGAGCCAGATGTCTTCTCCCCTGAAACACCAGATTTAGCAGCTGGTGTCCCTGAGGTGTCTATGGACGCTATGTCGGCAATCCTAGAGGCGTTTGCTGCCAGGGTGGAAGCAGCACACGGGAATACAGGGGGTAATAAACGCCCCCGTCCCCTGCAATCTTCTGGGGATATTTCTGATGCAGAACCAGGTCCAGCTACGGCTCATGGCCCAGATTCTGATGCGTCAGAGACTGCAGACCGTGACCGATCGGACAGGGAGGAGGACTCCAAGTCCAGGTCAGTACGCAAGACGGCTTTGGTATCTGACCTTATTACTGCAGTACGGGATACGCTAAAGTTGGAAAATACTGCAGAAGTAGCAGATACTCCAGTCCCCTTTGGTTTTCGTAAACCTGCCCGCACTGCTAAGGTGTTCCCTTGTGTGTCTTATTTTGACAAACTCTTATACAAGGAATGGGAGAACCCACTGAGGGTCTTTACAGCCCCAAAGAGGTTTGCAGTACGGTACCCCTTTGAGGAGAGTTTTCTGAAAATATGGACCTCTCCCCCTATAGTGGACCCTTCGGTGTCCAGACTTAATAGAGCCACCACTATTCCAGTAGAAGGGGCTCCTGTTTTCAAGGACCCTGTGGATAAGAAGGCTGAAGCACTCGCTCGCTACCTATACTCAGTGGTAGGCTCGGCAGTACGCCCAGCATTGGCGGGGGCCCTAGTGTCTCAGACACTTACTGAACGGGCAAAATTGCTCCTCCAGGGGTTAAAGGAGCGAGATGCTCCTCCTAATGAGATAACTTTGGCCGACCAGTTGGTCCAGGGCCTTAAGTTTGTCTGCGAGTCAGACATGGATACTATTCCCCTGCTGTCAAGAGCTTTGGTTTATGCAGTAGCAATACGCTGCCTGATCTGGCTAAAGGGCTGGTCTGCGGACCAGACTTCCAAGAAAGCCCTGTTGGATCTGCCTTTTAAGGGCGACAGACTTTTTGGGGCTTCTCTGGATGACATCATCAAGGATGCCACAGGAGGTAAAAGCACTTTGCTTCCCCAAACTAGCAAGGGTAAGGGGCCACGCCAAGAGCAAGGGCCCTCCTTTACTGCACGCAAGCGTTTTTTTCGCCCCCTTAAGGCGACAGGGAAAAGACCCCAGGCCGATAAAGCGCCTGCCCAAGGACAAAAGCGTCCTTGGTCCCGCAGACCCAACAAGCCTGCGGACAAATCTGCGTCCACATGAAGGTCCGCCCCCACCCAGCTCTCAGGTGGGGGGACGTCTTCGCAAATTCGCGACTCAGTGGACTGCTCTAGTCTCCGACAGGTGGGTTTGCAAAGTACTCTCCTCAGGCTACAAGATAGAATTTCTCTCTTGTCCACCGGACAGATTCATCACCTCCAATCTCCAGCTACTACCGACCCGTCGGGAGGCCCTGGTCCAGGCTCTACTGGAACGCGGGGTAGTTATTCCAGTTCCAGAACAGGAACGGGGTCAGGGTTTTTACTCAAATCTGTTCATTGTGCTGAAGAAGGAGGGGGTTCGGCCAATCTTGGATCTCAGAGCCCTCAATTGCTTTGTGAAAGTACAAAGATTTCGGATGGAGTCGGTTCGATCTGTAGTCACGGCTCTCCATCCGGGGGACTTTCTGGCCTCCTTGGACATCAAGGACGCATACCTGCATGTCCCCATATACTCCAGACACCGAGTGTGTCCCCACAGAGGTTTCTGCGATTTGCTATCGGGAAGAACCACTACCAGTTTGTGGCCCTCCCGTTTGGCCTTGCCTCAGCACCCAGGACGTTCACCAAGGTGCTTGCTCTGATTCTGGCACTTCTAAGACAGCGGGGTATCGCTATCACAGGTTACTTGGATGAGATGACCTTCTGCTGAAGGCCCCTTCAAGCTCAGAATTAGAGGTAAGCGTGTCCATTACCTGTCAGACTCTTCGAGACTGTGGTTGGATACTAAACACGCAAAAGTCAGTATTGGTGCCCACTCAACGCCTAGTGTACCTGGGGTTGATTCTGGATTCCTCAGAGGCAAAGGTATTCCTCCCTGTGGAGAAGTTGCAGACCCTCCGGGCTGCAGTACGGCAGCTGACTTCCAGGAATTGGTCGTCACTCCGTTTTTGCATGCGAGTGTTGGGCCTCATGGTAGCCTCCTTCGAGGCGGTCCCATATGCTCAATACCACACTCGAGTGATACAGAAGGAAGTTCTGTCCAGATGGAATAGATGCCCTTCATCTCTGGATTATCAAATCTGAGTGAGCCACCTAGTCAGGAGATCCCTGGTATGGTGGCTGACAGCACCGGCTCTAAGGGCCGGGAAGTAATTTCTTCCGGTTTACTGGATAGTGATCACGATGGACGCCAGCCTTACAGGTTGGGGGGGAGTCTGGGGTGTCCAGTCGGCGCAAGGTCGCTGGACCCCAGAGGAAGCCCTCCTGCTGATCAATGTCCTGGAGATCCGGGCGATCAAGCTGTGCCTCTTCAAATGGTCTCAGAGACTGCAAGGGCGTCCAGTCAGGATCCAGTCAGACAACGCCACAGCGGTGGCATATGTCAATCATCAAGGAGGAACAAGAAGCTCAGCTGCAGCATCGGAGGTTGCTCGCATCCTGAAGTGGGCAGAGAAGAGCGTACCGGCACTATCGGCCGTGTACATTCCGGGTGTGGAAAACTGGCAGGCGGACTACCTGAGCCGCCAGATGTTGGACCAGGGAGAATGGTCCTTACACCCGGAGGTGTTCCAACTCCTCTGACAAAGATGGGGCACACCAGACATAGATCTTCTGGCTTCCCGACTCAATCAGAAGGTATTGAGATTTGTGGCCCGGTCAAGAGACCCATGGGCAGACGCAACGGACGCGTTGGTAGCATCGTGGGGTCAGTATCGGCTAATCTATGCCTTCCCTCCCTTAAGGCTTCTTCCTCTTCTGCTCCGCAGAGTGGAGGCAGAGGGAATTCCAATGATCCTAATCGCTCCAGATTGGCCTCAGTGTCCTTGGTACGCCGATCTAGTACGTCTGGTAGCAGACGTCCCCTGGCGCCTACCACTACGGAAGGACCTGCTATCGCAAGGTCCCATATTCCATCCTGCTTTACAGTCATTGGCTTTAACGGCATGGCTGTTGAGAACCAGGTACTGAGAGACCGGGGCCTGTCAGACTCAGTAATCTCTACTATGAGAAGTGCTCGAAAACCGTCCTCTAGGAAGGTTTATCACCGCACTTGGAAGGCCTACATCTCCATGTGTGAGGAAATGAAATGGCATCCGCGTACCTATTTGGTTTCCAGAATCCTGCTGTTTTTACAGCATGGGGTGGACCAAAGGCTTGCCCTAAGTACGATTAAGGGACAGATATCTGCCCTGGCTGTCTTTTTTCAGCGACCCCTGGCGACTCACTCTCTCGTGAGTACATTTGTGCAAGGGGTTCTACATGTGGCCCCTCCGGTCCGTCCCCCGTTACCTCCGTGGGACTTGAACCTGGTCCTCTCGGTGCTTCAGAAGGCACCGTTTGAGAATATTAGAGATATTCCCCTGTTGACACTTTCTCAGAAAGTGGTCTTTTTGGTGGCTGTTACGTCAGTTAGACGAGTCTCTGAGCTGGCAGCCTTGTCCTGCAAGGCTCCCTATTTGATTTTCCACAAGGATAAGGTGGTGCTGCGGCCGCAGCCTTCCTTTCTTCCGAAAGTCGTTTTGGCTTTTCATCTCAACGAAGACATTGTACTTCCATCCTTGTGTCCTCAGCCGTCGAATCCTAAGGAGTCGGCGTTGCATTCCTTGGACGTTGTCCGAGCTTTGAGAGTATACCTATCTGCTACTTCCCTGTTCCGGAAGTCAGACTCACTGTTTGTTTCGGTGGCTGGTCCCAAGAAGGGCCAAGCAGTCTCATCGGCCACCATCTCTAGGTGGATCCGACAGATAGTAATCCAGGCTTACGCCTTAAAGGGTCAGGCGCCCCCCTTTCCTGTCAAGGCGCATTCGACCAGGGCAATAGGTGCCTCTTGGGCTTTCCGACATCAAGCGTCTGTTTCCCAACTATGTAAAGCGGCGACTTGGTCGTCCGCTCACACTTTCACAAAATTCTAGAAAGTTGATGTAGGTGCATCTTCGGATGCCTCTTTCGGCCGCAAGGTTTTGCAAGCGGCTGTTTAGAGTTGCAACTCCTCCGTTGGAGGAGTGCTGTTTTGTGTTTTGGGGTGAAGTTTGTTTTTATGCTGTTACCACCCCTCGTTTTTTTCTCTGACACTGCTTTGGGACGTCCCACTTTGTCAATAGAGAAGCTGTGTCGGTCCATGGACGAAAGAGTAAATAGGATTTTTTACTCACCGTAAAATCCTTTTCTCTGAGTCCATGGACCGACCCAGCACCCACCCCTCCTTTTAAGTTTGTACTGCTTTTTGACGAACTGATCTGCGAGATGCAGACTGAGAGGTTATACCCAGAGGGTCCGCCCCCTGGGCGGTACTGTAGAAGGTGTGATGCAACACTTTTTACAAGTTTTTCTGCCTAGTCACTCCTAATTAACGGATAATACCCACTTTGTCAATAGAGAAGCTGTGTCGGTCCATGGACTCAGAGAAAAGGATTTTACGGTGAGTAAAAAATCCTATTTTTTTTTTGTTTCACAAACAAGAAGTTTTTTATCATCAATCGTTAATATGTTCTACATATAACTTCTTTGCAGCCAATGTCTGTTTAGTTTTCACCAGGAAAGTGGATACATCCATGGCTAAATGCTTGCTGGGTAGTTTGTACATTATTAACAAATGGAGATAGACCTCCTTCTTATCTTACTACTTATACATGCAGTTTCCACTTTCAGTCCGAGTTTCCATTCCATTCTTATCCCATATGTAAGGATTAAAGGTGTATTCCACTTTAGGAAAAAGAAGGGTTTCCCCTTAAGGGACTTTTAAGGCTCTGGTGATTGTAAGTACAGTCACAATGGATGCTACATAATCATAGTAAAGAGTAGAAAAATAGAAAAATGTATGAAAAAATTATTTTATTATACAAGAATAAAAAATATTATCAAAATACATGTAAACATAATACGTGGCTGTGCAAATGCACGTCAAAATGACCTGTCGGTGAGGTGAGTTGGCTTTGGGTCTTGATCCTTCCCTGGATGAATCTTGCTGCTTTTAAACTGTTGTGGCTGTTATATTGCTTTCTATTCGTCAACATGTGAGTTTATTTGGACACAACCACTATAGTAAGCAATGCTTTTTCTCTTTATATTATGTACGATATATACTATACTATCCTCTAAAAAATTTTTGTTTGCATTCTAGTGTGAATATTGTTCATCTCTTTTTTAACCACTTGCCGACCGCCGCACAAACATTTACGTCGGCAGAATGGCACGGCTGCGCAAAGGGACGTACCTGTACATGCCTTTAAATTTCGCCCCATGTGGGTGCGCATGCGCCCCTGCCGCGAGCTCCATTACCGTGCCCGCGGGACCCGCGATCGTGTCACAGAGCTGTAGAACAGGGGAGATGCCTGTGTAAACAAAGCATTTCCCTGTTCTGCCTTGTGACAAGACACTGATCTACTGCTCCCTGTAATCAGGAGCAGTGATCAATGTCGTGTCAGAGGTAGCCCAGCCCCCACACAGTTAGAATCATTCCCTAGGCACCCCAGATGTTTTGGAACTACATTTCCCATGATACTCATGCACTCTGCAGTGTAGTTGAGCATCATGGGAAATGTAGTTCCAAAACATCTGGGGTGCCAGGGTTCGCCATCACTGCCCTAGGACACACTCGCCCCCTAGTGGTTAACCCCTTCCCTGCCAGTGTCATTTACACAGTAATCAGTGCATTTTTATAGCACTGATCGCTGTATAAATGACAATGGTCCCAAAATAGCATCAAAAGTGTCCGATGTGTCCGCCATAATGTCGCAGTCACGATAAAAATCGCAGATCGCCGCCATAACTAGTAAAAAAAAATATATTAATAAAAATGCCATAAAACTACCCCCTATTTTGTAGACGCTATAGCTTTTGCGCAAACCAATTAATATATGCTTACTGCAATTTTTTTTTACCAAAAATTTGTAGAAGAATACATATCGGCCTAAATTGAGGAAAACATTTTTTTATATATATTTTTCTGGGGATATTTATTATAGCAAAAAGTAAAAAATATTGCTTTTTTTTTCAAAATTGTCGCTCTTTTTTTGTTTATAGCGCAAAAAATAAAAACAGCAGAGGTGATCAAATACCACCAAAAGAAAGCTCTATTTGTGGGAAAAAAAGGATGTAAATTTTGTTTGGGAGCCACGTCGAACGACCGCGCAATTGTCAGTAAAACGACGCAGTGCCGAATCGCAAAAAATTACCCGGTCGTTGGGCAGCCAAATCCTCCGGGGCTGAAGTGGATAAAAAAACACCCCTGAAGAAAGAAGAAATTCTGTCGTTCAAGGACTCAGTTTCTCCACCACGATGGTCCGGAAACCTTAAGTAGTATACAGTCTTGTTGTGTCATTTTGACGTGCATTTGCACAGCCACGTATTATGTTTTCATGTATTTTTTAAATATTTTTTATTCTAGAACTAGTGGGTTTTGAGAGGAGTTATTCAGCTCTAAAAAAAAAGTTGAAAAAAGCGTAAAAACTTGGCTATTCAGCATTTTTTCAAAGTTTTTGAGCCTTAAACTTTAATGGGAGTATCGTTTAGATAAAAAACTAAAAAACTCTGAAAAACGCTACTGCAAAAACGCTGAAAAACTCATTCTGCAGCTACAGGTTTCTACAGCTAGCGCTACTGTCTTTTTTATAACGTCCAGTGTGCATGGGGCCTAACGTTGTACAGGTATACAACATCTAATGCTGCTAAATGCTATAAGAGGTGACAGAAGACTGAAAGCTGCTGATAGTGATTCAAATAGGCCCCTAAGCTGTTATTCCACCTATATGACCTTATGGATTTATTCAGTTACCATACATATTGCATCATGGTAGTTAAGGAACTTTTTCTGTTGAAAGTCACTTATGTGGCATTCACTGAAGCTTGACTATATGGTCAGCATGATCGTGCTGGAAAAATCTATTCTTGTTATAAGGATCCAAAGTGGCAATTTTGAAGGAAAAATTACAAATTCTTAAAAAAATAAATAAAAAAATGGGCCACAGTTCCAAAATTTCTAATTTTTTTAAGGGAAAGGTATAATTTCTTAGGGTTATTGTTATTTTAGTTGTTTTTAAAGAGACACTGTAACATTGCCCTTTACATCTTTCAGCACAGAAAAAAGTTAATCATTCTAATATTATGAAAAGAGACTGGAGTTCCCCCTACTGGCTGGAATAAATACTGCATAATAGTGATATGCAGTATTTCATATTTACCTGACTAAAAAGTATATATGTTTAACTTTTTTTTCTTTTTTGTTTTTTTTAGCCCTGGCTAAAGAAATGAAAAAAAACAAAATACATTTACTTATAGTATTAAGTCTAGAGGATTTACAAAATTTAGAGTTGTCATTCTAACAACATTTTGGAACAGGAGTTCCAATTTAAAGCCCAACTCCAGGCTATATATTTTTTTAGATATGCCCCCCACCCTATTAATAAAACAAAAAAAAAAGGCTCTGGCTGTAGTACTTCCATTAATTACAGAGAATTCCCTTGTCATACCTCTTCTCCTCCACAAAATATCCCATGATATCTTCAGTCTTCCGGGCTGAAAAAAAAAAAAAGCATAACGTGCTTGCGGGGGTCTTCTAGGAAAGGGGGGGGGGAGAAAGGTAAGGGGAATCTTATTTCACATAATTATTATTACTCTTAAATATAGATTTTATTTTAATTGTAGATTTATATTACATGCATAAAAAGTGTTTATATATGGAACAGTTTTAGGAAATATTCGTGCTTTCCAAGATTTGTACATATAGATTCCTTTATTGCTGAAAATATATCAGATTTATTTCATCAATGGTTGTATGTTATCAGTCGAGTGTAATCCCAGTCTGAATTAGAAGTGATATATATTACAACTATATAGGAATACAGACTGATGTTAGCGTAAAGTAAAAAATGATATAATAAAAGCAAAGGTTTGTCATGGGAACAACAATACAAACATTAACAAAGCTGAAAAGGATGACAGTTGCCATCAATATCTTAGAGGACATGATTACATTGAGAACAGCTGCATCCCAACAAAATACTGCATCTATTTTGTTGGGAAACAATGAGGATAAAACCCGTGAACAGTGATAAACGTTATCCAACCAATGTGGGTGTCACAAAAGAAGGCTCGGCTCTCTATAACTTCAAATTTCCTAATGGCTACAAAACAAGTTGTTCTATATGGGCTCATAATTTATCTTTCACTGGATATCAAAATACATGACCTGAAAAGATAGAAGGACATAATATAAAGTATGTCTGTAAAATGTAAACCAAAAATAAAGTATTGCAGACTGAAACAATGTAATCACCTTTTTAACCTCTTCATGGACAGAGAGTCCAAGTTGCCTGGACCATGTTTAGTAACATCAGTAGGGGACAACTCTATGAGTAACTCGCCTACTTAACCACTCGATCTCCGTAAGATTTACCCCCCTTCATGACCAGGTAATTTTTTTGGGATACGGTACTGCGTTACTTTAACTGACAATTGCACGGTCATGCAACGTTTTCCCACAAATAGAGCTTTCTTTTGGTGGTATTTGATCACCTCTGCGGTTTTTATTTTTTGCGCTATGAACAAAAAAAAAAAATTTTTTTACATTCTGCTATAAAACATACCCAATAAAAAATATATATATATTTTTACATTCTGCTATAAAACATACCCAATAATTTTTTTTATAAAAAAATATTTCTTCATCAGTTTAGGCCAATATACTTTCTGCTACATATTTTTGGTAAAAAATAAATAAAAATACGCGTATATTGATTGGAATGCGCAAAAGTTATAGCGTATATTTCCCATACAAACTATAGGACAGTTTAAAAAATGTTTTTTTATTAGTAATGGCGGTGATCAGCGACTTATAGCGGAACTGCAATATTGCGGCAGACAAATCAGATACCTAACTGACACTTTTGACACTTTTTGGGGACCAGTGACATTACTACAGTGATCAGTGCTAAAAAAAACGCACTGTCACTGTTCTAATGACACTGGCAGGGAAGGGGTTAACATCAGGGGTGATCAAAGGGTTAAATGTGTTCCTAGGTTGTGCTTACTCACTGTGGGGGAGGTGTTTTGACTAGGGAAAGGCAAAGATCCATGTTCCTGCTGGGCTCCCGCTGTGTATGATCACAGTGGGAACAGGTCTCTGGCGGCGCACGCATGTGACCCAGACCCGGAAGTGTCAGATCATGCACTAGGTACATGAACTGGTGCAGAGTGGCCACCCTGCCGCAGTATATCAGTGATGAGCAGTCATTAAGTGGTTAATTAAGGTTGAATATATTTTTATTAATTTTAACAAAGAAACAATAACATGAATAAAGGGGGAGGGGTACAGAATGAAGAAAAAAGGGGGGGGCGTTGGAATCGGTTCTCACATACCGCCCAACGTACAAAACATCATAGAACATACATGCAGAAATGCTTGAAACCGATCTCAGCATCCCAATAACCCCCGATACAGTGCCCGTTTTCTGGGGAGCACTGCCTAGAGTATATAACATATAAACTGACTGTCCGATGCCAGGGGGTTTGGGAGTGAGATCTGGAGAGATCTGGAGAGAAATAAGAAAAAAGGGGGAAGAACTGGGGAGGGAAGTCAGCTGGATAAGTCTAGAAACGTTTTGAAATCCCATATATTAAGCCCTACAGGGGTGTCTATGCCTCCTCTATGGAGGTTTCTTCCTATATTGTGTACCATAGGACCCATTCCTCAAGTAGAAATCCTGTTGAGGAGGAGGTCCGAGGATGAGTGGTGAAGCCAGAGGTACCATAATTGTTTGTGTTTATCCCACGTGTCCCCTATCTTAGCTTGCATCTCCTCCATGAGTATAGTGTCATTAATGATATCTATCATTAAGTGGTTAATTAAAGTGGTATCAGGCCGGGTTCACACTGGTACGACACAACAGTCGTACTAATTTGCATCCGACTTTGCCCTGCGACTTGAAGTCCAACATGCGTCCGACTTCAATGAACAGGGATCCGACTTCGATCCCCGACAATACCAGGCACTGTGTCTGGTATGAATCTTTAGGAAGAACTCCACACCAAAACGGCATGGGTTCCCCCTCTAAGAGCATCCCAGGCCCTTCGGTCTGGGTTTGATGTTAAGAGGAACCCCTATACTGAAAAAATGGCGTGGGGTCCCCCCCCCAAAGTCCATACCAGATCCTTATCTGAGCACGCAGCCCGACCGATCAAGAAAGGGGGTGGGGACGAGTGAGTGCCCACCTCCTGAACCATACTAGGCCGCATGCTCTCAACATGGGGGGTGGGTGCTTTGGGGCAAGGGCTTCTTCCCGACAACCCTGGCCGTTGGTTGTCGGGGTGTCAATAACACCCCCAGATCTGTTGACAGATCGCAGTGCGAACTGTGGATTCGGACAGGAATCAGATCGCATGGGTGTAAACACCCATGCGATCCGATTCCAGTGCGGGAAATAAAAAGTCCCTGCACCTTTTTTATGTGAATCCAATGCAAGTTCAGCCACACAACTGTATGGCTGAACTTGCATTGCACAGGCATCGCATGTGATTGGCACAGCAGTACGTATGCATATCACATGTCTGTGTTCGCAATAGTGTGAACCCAGGCTGAAAGTGTTACTAAACCCACAACAGTAAAATCAGTGTGTATATGCAGTAAAGCATGTTTGTTCTACTCACCGTGGGACCTGTACCGTCCCTTCAGAGCTCTGTGCCGCAGCTTTGATTCAAATGGCCAAAACCCCTCATCCCGGAAAGAAGACTGGGTGAATATGGAAGCCCTGTCAGGGGTGACAGGGCACTGCTGGAGGGTTTTGTTTTAAGGTAAGTCTTTCAATATGTGTGATGCATACTAGCATATTATGCTCTTAACATGCGGGATGAAGATTCTTTATTTTTTATGGCCTTTACTAATGCTTTAACCACTTGCCGACCGCCCCATATCAGATTTACTGCTACAGGGCAGCCGCGCAGGATCACGTATATTTACTAGACATGTGCATTCGTTTTCGTCCGAATGCATTTTCGTCCGAATTTCGGGGGTTTTCGCATTCGTTTTAACAAACGATAACAAACGTGCAGAATCCAAAATCCGAAAGATCCGGCTTTAAAAAATGCTTTATTTTCGTTTTGTTGCGACAACAGTTCGATATAGATAGAAGATTCGACATGACGGTGACAATAGCGATCTGTGTCTATCGAACCTGCGGTCGAATGTGCCTAACCTCTATTAGTCCAAGATTATTCGACATAGAGAGAAAATATTTGACATTCTAGGGACATGAAGATTCGACATAGAAAGAAAATATTCGACATTCTAGGGACATGAAGATTCGACATAGAGAGAAAAGATTTGATATAGAGAGAAAAAATTTGACATTATAGAGGCATGAAGATTCAACGAAGGAGCTAAAAACATGCGATCGCCACAAACAGACATTTATGGTCAAATGCTCCGCCCATAGGCTATAAAAGAATTCTTGTTTACAAAAAGTTTTATTTGGAAGACCGGAAGATGACAAAAAAGAAAATTTCCGTACAGAGTTACAGGTTATGACGGAAATGGATAATTATACATTAGATATACAGACGTGGGGAGTCAAACAGAGGGCAAATGAAGTGATACCAAACAGACTCTATTATTGCGAGGGATTCCAGTAGATCCATTTTTTATCAAAGGTATGAATACTATCTAGTTGTGTATGGTGGATCCTCTCGGATAGTCTAAGTGCTTCCATCCTGGATAAAACCTGGGACCAAAGCAGGTTAGGGGATCTTCAGTTTAATGCTATCATCCATTGAATAGAACTAATCAAAGAGTGTATCAATCTGATGCAGGTTGGTGGAACATTTGGGACATCAGCATATAGTATACTTATATGAGGAGAGAGGGAAATTTTTGAATTGCATGAAGATTCCAAATTGTCTATCACTGCTTGCCAAATGGGATCTAAGAATTTACACTTCCAAAAAATGTGAAGATTTTTCCTTCCTCAGAGGCACCCCCTAAAGCAGGCAGGAGAGACAGTGGGATAGAAGGAGTGGATTTCTTTTGGTGTCATATACCATCTTGTAATCAGTTTTAATGGAGTTTCTTTGAATGCTACCTGCGCGATTGCATTTACGTAAATTATCAATCATCTTATACCAAGATTTAGTAGGAAGGGGACAATTTAAGTCAGCCTCCCAGCTGAGCATTGGGTTCGATTTCTCGGGTTGGAGTAAGTTATTTAAGAAACTATAAAGAAGGGAAATTAAACCTTTGTCCCTAGGAGAGGAAATACAAATATGTTCAAATAGAGTGCTGGGAGGTTTAATGGACAAGGCTATAAAAGAATTCTAATGTTGGTTGACTAACAATAATAATTAATAAATATAATTATTACTAGTCATACAACATTAGAATTCTACTATAGCTTGTGGGCGTCGTACAGTTTAGCTGCTTCGTCGAATCTTCTTAGAACATTCGATGGACACCATAAGCCTACAGTTGACAGATTCGATCTTAATTAATTTGGATTTTCGGACGAATGCATTTTTTAACTAAACAAAATAAATAAAAATGAATTTCGGGAGTAACTAAATTTATTTATTTTTCGGACGAAAACTAAATTCCGAAACAAAATATTTCAGTGTGCACATGTCTAATATTTACGTGATCCTGCACCTCCTGATATGGGGTGCAAATGCGTGCCGCTACTGGCTCACTTGCGCTGTTATTTTACACAGCGAGTCCCGCAGATCCTATGTCCACTGGCACCCGCTGATTATTCTGTATGTAAACAAGACAGACCATTGTTCTGTCAGTACAGAAGGCATGGATCCTGTGTTTCTGTAAAGCAGGAACACCGATCCATGCCTTCCACTAGTAAGAACACCTCCCCCACTACACTGAAACACCAGAGAGGCACACAGTTAACCCTTTAATCGCCCCTGATGTTAACCCCTTCCCTGCCAGTGTCAGTACAGTGACAGTGTATATTTTTAGCACTGATCACTGTAATAATATCACAAGAAATGGAAACACTGGGATACCCCTCTGTTATAACCCTGCAATATACCTTAGTTATATCTACATAAGATGTATAATCTCTTAAAACTGCTATATACTGTATGCCGAAAGAATCCTATGTTTGTTGTTTCTCATTAACTCGACTTCAATATCTCCTCATGTCTGATAGACGCTAACTTTTATATAAGATGAATGACTCTGATATGCTGTATGTATGTTTCTGATCTTTCAATAAAATAGTTTGTAATCAAAAAAAAAGTATCAGTTAGGTGTCTGATTTGTCTGCCACAATATCGCATTAACGCTCTAAGTCTCTGATTGCCACCATTACTAATAAAAATAAATAAATAAATAAAAATAAAACTATCTCATAGTTTGTAGACGCTATAACTTTTGTGCAAACCAATCAGTATGCGCTTATTGGGATTTCTTTTTACCAAAAATATGTAGCAGAATACATATTGGCCTAAATTGATGAAGAAATTCGATTTTTTACATGTTTTTATTGTATGTGTTTTATAGCAGAGAGTAAAACATATTGTTTTTTTTAATTGTCAGTCCTTCTTTGCTTATAGCACAAATAATAAAAACCGCATAGGTGATCAAATACCACCAAAGAAAGCTCTATTTGTGGGTAAATAAGGACATCAATTTTATTTGGGTACAGATTCATACAATCGCGCAATTGTCAGTCAAGATAACGCAGTGCCATATCGCAAAAAATGAAGGGGGGGGTAAATCTTCCAGAGGTCAAGTGGTTAATGCAGACAGTGCAAGGCAAGGAGACACAACTCTAGTCCCTGCATGCAAGGATGGCTCCATAGGATACTGCAGGAGAAGGAAGCCACCCTGAAATAGGAAACCTGGGGCAACAGTTATATAAAGCAAGCAGAAATCAACCTGCGCAAACCCAAACAAATCTAATATGGGCTGCAAGCTGACAACAAAAAAAGGGTTTCCACACTACTTCCAATTCGTTTTTTTTATTTATAAAACCTAACTGTAGCATACACATCCTTTAACCGCTTACCTCCACTTGCAGGACAGGACACACCATGCCACATGCCCAGTATCCTCCATGTTGTATATGGAGTGAGCGGTGTTAACAGTTTTTGGGTCCTGCAGCGAGTTACCCCCTTCCGCTGGTTCTCGTCCCTAGAGTGTAGGGAAAAGTCTATTTTCTATCTCAGAGAAGGCCAATGTCCAGACAGTGTTAAACTCCAACAGACGAGTTTATTTTTCTCTTGCTCGTAACTTAGTAGGAAAGTTGAAGATAGAGATAGAGTAGGGTAGGGAGGTAGGTTCAGGCATGCGGCACTTATTTACCCTTGTCGCCACTCAAGCCTGAGTAGGTCTTGCTCACCCGGATAGATCCCTCTCACGGTTCTAGCAGCCGTAGTGAAACACAAACATTTACTTTAGAATTTTTGTCCCCTCCAAGGACAGGTTCAGGAGATCCTCTGCCACAGGATCTTTTGGTCCTTGAATCCAGAACTCTTTAGCTTTTAGAGACCATAGGTGCCAATGGGGCACGTTACAGGAGCTGTTTCAATGATCACAGAATCCTTCCCTCTGACAGGCAACCAGGCCTCTCCCGAGACAGTGACTTCCTTCACCGATTCCCTGGACAGGTCCTCCCCTGGTTTCCTTTCCTTCAGAGCGGGTCACCCTCCCACGGGTACCCTGGAACTTCTGTGATTCGGTTTAGTTTTAGGCCTCAGTTAAAGGTACTGGGCCCACCTGGAACGATGCGGCCTCGGGCCAAAGGTGCCCAGGACCAAACACACACACACACACACCCCTGGCCTGGAGGGCCGAAGGGCGCAAACCAGACTCCCCAGGTCTTGGCGTCTGCCCCTTATGTACCCTTTCCCGACATGCACAGCAGGTAGACCACGCCCACCGCATAGCTGCCGAGAGAGGACACCCAATAACGCCGCAGTGCAACCTGTGGTTCGACCCGAGACCTGGGCAACAGTGCCACCCACAGGCCAAAGGGAACTGTACAACCAGGCAACACCTCAGCAGAGCAGAGTCCAATTTAAGTAAATCAAACAGCCTGAGCCAAACTATTGCTCATGCTATCCCCTAAATTTCAAGCATAGCGACCCCAAATGTGGGGGTCCGCTACATAACAATAATGCAGCACTTTCTCAAAAATCAATAAAATGTGATCTATACCAACTGAACTCCCCCAAAAAAGTAGCACAAACTTAAACAGGAAAATAGGTGAGGATTAAAAGATAAAGAAGCTGCATACTCAGTAAGCGATTAAATCAGCTACTAAGGGTGCTTAACTACTTCCCTACCGCCCATAGTCATATGACGTCCACAGATGGGATCTCCCATCCTGGGTGGACGTCATATGACGTCCTCGGCTTTGAGGGGGGATATCTGAATGATGCCTGCAGCTAGAGGCATCATTCAGATATCCTTTTCTTGGGCAGGCGATTCTGCGCACCATAAGAATGATCATAGCGGCGGTTATGCCGCTTGATTGTTCTTATAGGCGGCGGGAGGGGACATCCCCCCCTCCCGCCGCCATCCGGTGCTTCTCCGGGCTCTCTTGTGCGATCGGGGACCCGGAGAGAATCGCCCGGCGCCGGTGGTGGGTCACGTGACGAGCATAGAGATGACTGGTGACCAGATGGTCACCAGTCATCTCTATGATCGTCGGAGGCCCGGGCGCGATGTGATGACGTCACGCCCGGGTCCTCATATGTAAACAAAGACGCCATTGCGGCTAGTAAGTATGAGATCAGTGAAAAAATGTTCACGATCTCATGCTTTCCAGCCTGGAGGAGAGATGTGGGGTCTTATTGACCCCGCATCTCTCAATAAAGAGGACCTGTCACACACATTCCTATTACAAGGGATGTTTGTGATCAAAAAAAAAAAGTTAAATAAGTGTAAAAAATAAATAAAATAAGTAAAATAAAAAAAATAATAATAATAAAAAAAAATTAAAACGCCCCTGTCCCCGGTAGCTTGCGATCAGAAGCGAACGCACACGTAAGTCCTGCCCACAAATGTAAACGCCGTTCAAACCACATATGTGAGGTATCGCCGCATGCGTTAGAGAGCGTGCAACAATTCTAGCACTAGACCTCCTCTGTAACTCTAACCTGGTAACCTGTAAAAAAAATTAAAGCGTTGCCTATGGAGATTTTTAAGTACCGAAGTTTGGCGCCATTCCATGAGTGTGCGCAATTTTAAAGCGTGACATGTTAGGTATCTATGTACTCGACGTAACATCATCTTTCATGTTTTCCCAAAAAATTGGGCTAACTTTACTGTTTTGTTATTTTTTAATTCAGGAAACCATTTTTTTTCCAAAAAAAGGCGTTTGAAAAATTATTGCACAAATACCGTGCAAGAAAAAAAGTTGCAATGACCAACATTTTATTCCCTAGGGTGTCTGCTAAAAAAAAAACATATATAATGTTTGGGGGTTCTGAGTAATTTTCTAGCAAAAGAATGATGATTTGTACATGTAGGAGAGAAGTGCCAGAATAGGCCCGGTATTGATGTGGTAAAAAAAAGCCCGGTGTTGAAGTGGTTAAAAATCTGAGGGATTAACATCATTTTAACTTTACTAAATTATTTATGTGAAAAACAGAGCGAAACCTTTGCGTTTTATAGTACTATATTTAAACAGAAGGTGCCAAAAAAATATATGATTACTATATTGTTTAAACCTACTCTTCAACAACATGGACTTGTACAGCATGTGACCGATGTGAAGGTTTAGTGGTCTAAAGATATTCTAATGAGTTAAATGACTTGTTTATTAGATCTACAAATGTGCATTTCTACATCTGTGGTATTATAATTAGATTTTAAACTCCAATTTACTAGTGCCTGAACAGTTGTTTGGACTTCTCAGGAATATTTATAACATATATTAATGATATCTATGAACTCTAATTTGTACAGAGAACAGCAAGGTACTAATTAATGGTGGGCCATGAGGGAGATTTACTAAAACTGGAGCATGCAGAATCTGGTGCAGCTCTTCATGGAAGCCAATCAGCTTCTAACTATAGTTTGTTCCATTAGGCTTTGGCAATAAAACCTGGAAGCTGATTGGTTTCTATGCAGAGCTGCACTAAATTTTGCACTCTCCAGTTTTAGTAAGTAACTCCCCTAGAATTAAAGCTCCGAATTAAACCAGGAAGTTCACCAATGATAAATATTGTCACTACAGTATAGGAATTTATATCTTTGACAAAAGAAGCTCACACACACACAAAAAAAACCCCACCCCTTCAATTAAAGATTTAGCAATCACTTGCACATTGCTGTAGTTTTTTTTTAAATTGTTTTCTGAAAAATGTATCTACAGTAACTTTATTCAATAAGGGTTGAAGTGCTAATTCCACTGAGACTCCTGCAGGTGGCCACAGAAAGCATAGACCAGGAGTGCCCAACCAGTGGCCCGCGGAGCCCTCTGATGTGGCCCTTGAACTCCTGCTTTGGGATGGCAGGTTGGCAAGCCAAGATCGTGGGTTGCCGACCCACCATCCCAGAGCATCAATGTTGTGAATAAAGCTGGCGGTAGAGGAAGCAAGCAGCTGTGGAGCAGAGCAGCATAAACTGATGCTTCCTGTATAGCACCGGCTCCTGTCACAGGCGGAGTGATACCTAATGCACTCTGCCTGGGACAGCAACAGCCGGAGATACCTGAATAGAAGACTGTTATTAAAGGTAATTACTAAAATCACAGTGTATATATGGGCATATCTGTTCTACAGTGGTTACTGGGGTGTTTTCAAATTGATCCGCAGGTGCAGTGTACCTGTGGGCTACCTGCACTGAGCCATAGACTTCTGTTATTACCTGTAGGTTTGGTGCGCTTTCAGAAAGATATAATAGAAGTCTATAGCAAAGTGCAGCTAACCCGCAGGAAAGACACAGGTGCACTGCGCTGCACCCGTGGTGCGGGTAAACCACAGTGCATCAGTGTGAAAGCAGCCTTAGACCCCTTTCACACGATCAGTTCAACCCAATCGGACCTTCCATTCGCCTCTATGGAGCGGCAGATGTAGACAGACTTGTGTCTATTTACACCCGCCTACCTCCAATTCGCTAAAAAAAATAAACTGAAGGGGATCCATCCCCTTCTATCTGGGCGGATCGTATCAGAGGGCCCATTCAGTAGTGTGGGCTGCGTTCGTGTCTGCTCTACATATGCAGAGCGGACATGGACCAGACATCTGTTTATTGCGGCCCACGACCGGTTACTAAGTCGCTTAAGTGGCCCTCGCTCTTCAAAAGGTTGGGCACCCCTGGCATAGACGGACCAAATTAAATTGGGCTGTATAAATGACCTAGCCGGTGACATGCTTGCAGCCTTTTCAATATAACCTGTGAACCAACCCCTCCTGCGGCTTCTGCATTTGCTATCTGTTGTTTACATAGTTACATAGTTAGTCAGGTTGAAAAAAGTCCATCCAGTTCAACCATAAAAAAAATGAAATAAAAAATATTGTACAATCCCATATACCCAATTCTATACCCACAGTTGATCCAGAGGAAGGCAAAAAACCCCAGCAGAGCATGATCCAATTTGCTACAGCAGGGGGAAAAAATCCTTCCTGATCCCCTGAGAGGCAATCGGATTTTCCCTGGATCAACTTTACCAATAAATGTTAGTACCCTGTTATATTATGTACATTTAGGAAAGTATCCAGGCCTTTCTTAAAGCAATCTACTGAGCTGACCAGAAACACCTCTGCAGGGAGTCTGTTCCACATTTTCCCAGCTCTTACTGTGAAGATAAAATTAAAAAATATATCGCGCCCAAAATAAATGAAAAAGTGAAAATTGAATGATAAAAAATTAATAACATACACAAGTGACACAAACCATGAGGTACCAAATCACCTGAGGACGCCACTACATCCACAAAAGTGAATGTAAATTATTTGAGGTAATTGGTTCAAAGTGACACAAACTAAATACCAAAAACAAAGCAATCATTCAAAAATAATAACCACCAAACAATAATGATATTACCAAAATAATATGAAAATATAAAAATAAATACATATGTGTTAAAGTGCTTAAGAGAGTCTATATAACGTAGCTCCAAACAACCAAAATTGAAGGGGAAGGAAGTCCAACACATATATAGATATAAAGGGAATAATTCCTTCACACTGGAGAAAGGGAAGCTCAGAAAAATGTTTCAAAACATGAGATGATGGTGCAAGAGAAGTGCCCCAGAAGATCCACAGAAGTCAAAAGGTGCCACATCCACCTCGATGAGTGAGTACTTAAAGATGGGTACGTTACCAGATATGATGGACCTCCACTTTGGCAAGGTCTAACGAGCCTGCAGATATCACCCTCTGCGGGGTACCGGAGTGGATCCACCGGATATCAATTAGGTTGGGGTCCCAATACAGAGCGTCCGCTGTGTTTCATTCGCTGAAGCTGCTGCAATTAATCTCTCCAGATGGTGAAAAAACAAACCTCCAAGTTTGTATGAAGATACATGGAAAAAGAGGAGAAGGACTCGAGTAGTGTAATACCTCAATGTAAATTTATTCCCAGTTGCAGAGGTATACAAGTAAGCAATTACAAAAAAGGTAAAAAACGATAATTTAAAAAAGCCGGCATAAAAAGTGGCGTTCGCACGTGCTAGCGGGGTCACGTAATAGTGACGTCAGTGCGTAGCACCGCCCTGACTAGTTTCGTTTACTCAAAACGTTTTCAAAGGGCATGGGCGACGCACTGAAGTGTCACTCAATATATAATAGCGAGGCGCGAACCACGCCTCGCTTTCATGTCTGTTGTCCTGACGATACAGTCATGGCGCATCCACGCCTCGTTTCCACATCGTCAATCCAGATGGTGAATTACTGACGTACGTCCAATACCATTACGCTCGTACAAGGGGAGGGGCCAAGAACTCGCAACCTCCTCCCTGGACAGCGGAAGGAATGGCAAATCAGTATGTACAAATGGAATGCATCCAAGCCTCACTTTCACATCAAACGTCTTGATAGTAAAAACGTGACGGAGACGTGATTACATTCCACTGATGCTGGGGGAGGAAAAAAGAAAAAAGAAAAAACTCAACCGCCCCCATCAGCAGTAAAAAACGTCCCACCCACGTCTAGAAGGACGTGGATGACATGCAAATTAGATTCAGTCTAGAACATTGATGTTTAAATCAATATACACACAACAGAATTAAAATACATATTCACCAAGAATTAAAGGTCCACACATAACGGGGATGAACCTTAAACCTTAAACCTAAAATAATAATCATAATGAATACATAATAGTACTACTAATAATGCAGAAAACCGCATATAGGCTAAAAAAAACCAACTGAATAAACAGCTGTCTGCATGGTAATTAATAATTAATAATACAAAAATTAAACTTGAAATATCAATTTATAATCTAAATAACACATAAAGTTACCTGCTATTACACAATAATATAAAGAACTAATGAACTATACTCTATACATTCACCTAACGGTCTGAGAAAGATAAAATTAATTCTCAGAGAGATAGAAATGGGAGACGTCCTTTGTGGCTATAGACAAGCTGAAGAGTCACTGGAGGGGTGGCTCGAAGAGGCGTGCGATATCCAAACTCGAAATGGGTTGGATATATAGGGTTAAAAGTCTTAGACCGTTTGGGTTGAATGTAGACATTGAAATCAATGCATTTATAGATAATTCTTGATCATTCAAACTCTTCCCTTTCCCCCCTCCCCCCCCCTACTCTTTTTCTTAACCCCATTCTCCCCACGCCTCCCTTTCCCCCCCTCTTCCTTGATCAGTTGAGCTTAATATATTTATCATTATTACTCTTCGGGTAGTGATGCTTCATACCCCTTAATTGGTGTAATCTCCCATTTCTATCTCTCTGAGAATTAATTTTATCTTTCTCAGACCGTTAGGTGAATGTATAGGGTATAGTTCATTAGTTCTTTATATTATTGTGTAATAGCAGGTAACTTTATGTGTTATTTAGATTATAAATTGATATTTCAAGTTTAATTTTTGTATTATTAATTATTATTAATTACCATACCGACAGCTGTTTATTCAGTTGTTTTTTTTTAGCCTATATGCGGTTTTCTGCATTATTAGTACTATTATGTATTCATTATGATTATTATTTTAGGTTTAAGGTTTAAGGTTCATCCCCATTATGTGTGGACCTTTAATTCTTGGTGAATATGTATTTAAATTCTGTTGTGTGTATATTGATTTAAACATCAATGTTCTAGACTGAATCTAATTTGCATGTCATCCACGTCCTTCTAGGCGTGGGTGGGACGTTTTTTACTGCTGATGGGGGCGGTTGAGTTTTTCTTTTTTCTTTTTTCCTCCCCCAGCATCAGTGGAATGTAATCACGTCTCCGTCACGTTTTTACTATCAAGACGTTTGATGTGAAAGTGAGGCTTGGATGCATTCCATTTGTACCTACTGATTTGCCATTCCTTCCGCTGTCCAGGGAGGAGGTTGCGAGTTCTTGGCCCCTCCCCTTGTACGAGCGTAATGGTATTGGACGTACGTCAGTATTTCACCATCTGGATTGACGATGTGGAAACGAGGCGTGGATGCGCCATGACTGTATCGTCAGGACAACAGACATGAAAGCGAGGCGTGGTTCGCGCCTCGCTATTATATATTGAGTGACACTTCAGTGCGTCGCCCGTGCCCTTTGAAAATGTTTTGAGTAAACAAAACTAGTCAGGGCGGTGCTACGCACTGACGTCACTATTACGTGACCCCGCTAGGACGGGCGAACGCCACTTTTTATGCCGGCTTTTTTAAATTATCGTTTTTTACCTTTTTTGTAATTGCTTACTTGTATACCTCCTCAACTGGGAATAAATTTACATTGAGGTAGTACACTACTCGAGTCCTTCTCCTCTTTTTCCATGTATCTTCATACAAACTTGGAGGTTTGTTTTTTCACCGTCTGGAGAGATTAATTGCAGCAGCTTCAGCGAATGAAACACAGCTGACGCTCTGTATTGGGACGCCAACCTAATTGATATCCGGTGGATCCACTCCGGTACCCCGCAGAGGGTGATATCTGCAGGCTCGTTAGACCTTGCCAAAGTGGAGGTTCATCATATCTGGTAACGTGGAAATAAGGTGTGTTCAATAAAGGCCTTCTGGAGCACACACTCAGCGCCAATTCAATCCCACAAAATTTAGTAATAGTAAGACAGAAGCGAAAAAAATATATACTGATAAACTCAGAATATTTTAACTAGCTGAGCAGCCGTTGTAAAAATATCAAAATGTAGAAAACGAGGTGAATTAATAAAACAAATAAAACTTGCAACATTAGTTCACACCAAACAGCGCTAAAAATTACATCTAAAATAATAAGTGGACTCGTGGGCAAGCCACTGATAAAAGTCTTAAACGTGGTGTTGTAACAGAGTCAGTCCAGAGAATAAAGAGGTGAGTATCAACAATTGTCCATAAGTGTGCACCTTCCACCAATACAGAATTCAATTGCACTCCACCGCGTGATGAAATAATCCCCTCTGGGGTTCAAACTCACCGGAACCACAAAACAAATGTGCCTTCAGTAATATTGGTAACATCAGCTACTCTGTCCTGGCTTGTCACTCCTTAAACAGATCCACCAATGTACTGGGCTCCACAGCAGCTCATAAATAACAGAAAATGACAGCAAACATAGCGTAATCCTGTTTATTAGATAAACTGCTTCCCATACATTAGAAGACCCCTTAAAAAACCTACGTACGATAAATCAGCAGTAAAAAAGCATATAGTGGCCTCAGAGGGCGCTATCACCGTTCTCAGTCGTCCCGCAGAGCGTCCGCAAGTCCTGCAGACACTTCCTGATTAGAGTTGAGCGGGTAGCTGGATATTCGGGTCCGGCGGGTTCGGCCGAACTTCGGAAAAAAGTTCAGATTCGGGACCGAACTTTAACCCGAACCCGGACCCGGACCCGGACCCCATTGAAGTCAATGGGGACCCGGACTTCTGACGACTAAAAAGGCTCTAAAAAAGTAATGGAAAGGGCTAGAGGGCTGCAAATGGCAGCAAAATGTTGTTAAGAACATGGCAAGTGCTCTGCAAACAAATGTGGATAGGAAATAACTTAAAAGAACATAAAAAAAATTTAAAAATAAAAAAATATGCTGGAGGCCCGATTTTCAGCAGAAGAGGTACAGGAAGTCATTAAGAACCTCAGAAACTCAACGGCACGATGCGACACATATGGTGGGAATGCCCCAGAATACGCCCTTTCTGGAATAAATTATTTAATTTAATGGATAAGCTAGTGGGAAAATAAAATACTTTGAAATAAAAATGTAGCGGGGTGCTAAATTTAAGGAAAGTGTTTGAGTGGTAAATAGGCTCAAATACCCTAATTCTGTAGGATTCATGGACCATTTTGTCCTCGGGGGACAGTATTGGTGTGCAGTTTCCTGCGGCCTACAGGTGGCGCCTTTTGTGTCCCCTCTTGGCAGTAGTACAGCGGGGCGGGGAACCTGCTGTGCATGCCAGGAGAGCATATAAAAGGGGCAGACCTTTGGCCTGGGGGCTGATGTCCAGTGGGGTCCGTGCCCAGGTGCCTTCGGCCTGGGTGCATGTGTTCCTGTTCCATCTCGGGCACCTTTAGCCCGGGGTGAGGTACTATCCTGGAGTTCTTGCTGCCCTGGGTATGGAGGCCTAGGGGCGGGAGTAAAGCCTGGAGTCCAGAGCCGCCTCGTGTAGGGGACCCTGTTCCAGGGAAGGGAGGATCATTCTGATGGACCGATGCGGGAGTCATGGTGAAGGAATGGTCTGTTGACTCCCTGGAGAGATGTCTTCCCCTTGATATGGGCTAGGTTCGTAGAAGGAGAAGCTCAAGGTCATCTTGACTGTATCAGAGGCCTTATTCAACCGGCCCATGGCAGGGGCCTTATACACCCTGGTCTGTGGCTGAGACCAAAGTTCTCCAGGCCCGTGGCAGGGGCCTTATACACCCTAGTCTGTGGCAGAGACCAAAGTTCTCCAGGTCTGTGGCAGGGGCCTTGTACACCCGGTCTGTGGCAGAGACCAACCTCAATGTCTGTGGCAGAGACCGTGCGCCAAAAACTGTTTGAGAAACCTAAGCAGTGAAGTGAATGTGCTACGTTTGTGCCTGGACCTCCTCCACACCGTAAGCTGTCCTGTTTCTTTGCTCTAACCTTTTCTATCTGAGTACAGTTTATTTTGCCATGAGAGAATAAGAGTTGGAGTTTCAGCTGGTGTGGACATTGACTTTACTGGCAATTAAAGGACTTGCCTCTACCTACAGTAGAGGTGAGAATCATCCTCTGGAGGAGTTTTGACTCCGGCTGTGGACACGGCCCGTCAAGTACACCGCTCAACCTCTTTATATAGGAGGATACGGGCTGGTAGTGCGGTGTGCCTTTCTCCCTCCTGCGAAGAGCCAACAACATAAAGGCAGGTAAGGGGGAAAGGATCTGTGCGCTACAAAAAAATAAAATAAAATTTTTAATCTTGGCCTAGCAGGACGAGGTCCATATGGAGTAGGAGGTTGAGGTGGCGGTGGATGTGGCTGTGTAGGTGGAAGCGGCGGTGGAGGAGGACGAGGTAGCCAACACTGGTTCAAAAATACAACAATGGCTGGGTAAGGCCGGTGATGTGTCGAATTCTGTCCCCTGTCGAATAGTGTCCGCCCTGTACTGCGCTTGCTGAGTATGTAGGACAAGGGGATTTCAAAAATCTCCCAAGACTAACGGCGCCTGCGTGTTGAGTTCAGGTGAAGGCCACACCATCCGTGGTTCAAGCCGAGCCAAGCAAGGCCGCGATCGAAGCGAGCCCGTGAGGGGCCCTGTTACTATGTGCTACCGTATGTCCTCTTGGATGGTGGGGCTTGAACCTGCACTCAAAGCGCAGGCGCCGTTCATCTTCGGAGATTTTGTGAATCTCCTTGTCCTCTGTACTGCGCAAGCGCTGCGCCTGCGCAGTACGGGCCGGGCACAATCCGATGGCCGGACAGTTTGTCACAACACCGGTATACATGTCTATTCTGCACAAGGTACGGACAATTCCTGTGGGATCCATGCCTGGTTCATTTTAATGAACGTGAGCTTGTCCACATTGGCTCTGGACAGGCGGCTGCGCTTGTCTGTGATAACGCCCCCTGCCGTGCTAAATACACGTTCAGATAATACACTGGCTGCAGGGCAGGCCAGCACCTCCAAGGCATAAACGGCAAGCTCAGGCCATGTGCCCAATTTGGAGACCCAGAAGTTAAAGGGGGCAGACCCGTCATCCAGTACGTGTAGGCCTGTGGACACATACTGCTCAACCATGTTGGTGAAATGCTGCCTCCTGCTAAGACGTTCCATCTCAGCTGGTGGTGCTGGTTGTTGTGGCGTGCTGACAAAGCTTTTCCACATTTCGGCCATGCTAACCCTGCCTTCTGAGGTGCTGCCGGTGCCCCGGCTGCGTTGGCGACCTCTTCCTCCTCCTCTGCCTTCGCCTTGTGCTTCCACCGTACGCCCGCTGTCAGGTGGGAATGCCACCAGCAGCGCGTCTACCAGCGTGCGCTTGTACTCGCGCATCTTACGATCCCGCTCCAGTGAGGGAATTAAGGACGGTACGTTGTCCTTGTAACGGGGATCCAGCAGGGTGGCCACCCAGTAATCAGCCCCAGTTAAAATGTGGGCAACTCGGCTGTCGTTGCGGAAACACTGCAGCATGTAATCGCTCATGTGTGCCAGGCTGCCCAGAGGCAAAGAAAAGCTGTCCTCTGTGAGAGGTGTATCGTCTGTGTCCTCTGTATCCCAGCAGCCACGCACCAGTAATGGCCACGAGCTGGTCTGAGTGCCACCCTGCTGTGAACATGGCTCCTCCTCCTCCTCCTCCTCCTCCTCCTCCTCCATCTCCTCCTCCACCTCGTCATCCTCCAGAACTGTGCCCTTTCTGCCGGACAATTGTGTACCTGGCGTTTGTTGGTGCAGGAACCCACCCTCGTAGCCACTTGTGAAAGACTGCCCTGAAAGCCTTTGAAATGATCCCGCTTCCTCCTCCTCCTCCTCATCCTCCTGTGCCACATCCTCTTCCATCATCGCACGAAGCGTTTTTTCAAGGAGGCATAGAACTGGGATAGTAACGCTGAGAACGGCGTCATTGGCACTGGCCATGTTGGTGGAGTACTCGAAACAGCGCAACAAGGCACACAGGTCTCGCATGGAGGCCCAGTTATTGGTGGTGAAGTGGTGCTGTTCCGCAGAGCGACTCACTTGCTGCAGCTGAAACTCCACTATTGCCTGCTGCTGCTCGCACAGTCTGGCCAGCATGTGCAAGGTGGAGTTCCACCTTGTGGGCACGTCACATATGAGGCGGTGAGCGGGAAGGCCGAAGTTACGCTGCAGCGCTGACAGGCGAGCAGCAGCAGGGTGAGAACGCCGAAAGTGCGCACAGACAGCCCGCACTTTCTGCAGCAGCTCTGGCATATTGGGGTAATTTTTAAGGAACCTCTGGACCACCAAGTTCAGCACATGCGCCAGGCAAGGGATGTGCGTCAAACCGGCTAGACCCAGAGCTGCTACGAGATTTCGCCCATTATCGCACACCACCAGGCCGGGTTTGAGGCTCACTGACAGCAACCACTCATCGGTCTGTTGTTCCATGTCCCTCCACAACTCCTGCGCGGTGTGGGGATTTTCCCCCAAACAGGAAAGTTTTAAAACTGCCTGCTGTCGTTTACCCCTGGCTGTGCTGAAGTTGGTGGTGAAGGTGTTACGCTGAATGGATGAGGAGGCGGTAGAGGATGAGGAAGCGGAGAAGGAGGAGTTAGCAACAGGAGGCAAACTGAAGCGCCCTGCAATCCTCGGTGGTGGAAGGACATGCGCCAAACCTCTATCTGCCTCAGGCATAGCCGCCACTGCATTTACCCAGTGTGCTGTTAGAGAGATATAACGTCCCTGACCGTGCTTACTGGTCCACGCATCCGTAGTTAGGTGGACCTTGCCACAGATGGCATTGCGCAGTGCACACCTGATTTTGTCCCCCACCTGGTTGTGCAGGGAAGGAATGGCTCGCCTGGAAAAGTAGTGGCGGCTGGGCACGACGTACTGCGGGACAGCCAATGCCATCAGGCTTTTAAAACTCTGCGTCTCCACCAGACGGAATGACAGCATTTCAAAGGCCAGGAATTTTGAAATGCTGGCATTCAGGGCCAGGGATCGCGGGTGGCTAGGGGGGTACTTCCTCTTCCGCTCCAATGTTTGGGAGATAGAGAGCTGAACGCTTCCATGGGACATTGTGGAGATGGTTGGTGACCCAGGTGGTAGTGTTGCTGGCAGATCCTCTGTTTGCGGGGTGGCAGGTGCCACTGTCACTACAGAGGTGGATGAAGAGGCCGAGACTGCAGCAGAAGAGGAAGCAGGAGGAGCCAGAGACCTTTCTTGGTTTTTGAGGTGTCTACTCCACTGCAGCTCGTGCTTTGCACTTAGATGCCTGGTCATGCAGCTTGTGCTCAGGTTGAGAACGTTTATGCCTCGCTTCAGGCTCTGATTGCACAGCGTGCAAACCACTCGTGTCTTGTCATCAACACACTGTGTGAAGAACTGCCACGCTAGGGAAGTCCTTGGACCTGGCTTTGGTGTGCTCGGTCCCTTGCTGCGTTGGGCAGTAGCAGATGTACTGTCTAGGGGACGAATGCTCCGTTTTTGCACCCTGCTCCCTCTTCTGCTGTGCTGGTGGCTCTGTGCGACCACCGCCTCTTCCTCCGAACTACACTGGTCACCTGCATAACGTTGATTCCATGTGGGGTCGAGGACCTCATCGTCCTCCACATCATCTTCCACCCAGTCTTCACCCCTGCCCTCCATGTCTGTCTGCACAATTGCGAAAGCAGCAGCAGTTGGCACCTGTGTTTCGTCATCATCCGAGACGTGCTGCGATGGTCCTCCCATGTACCCATCATGAAACATAAGTGGTTGGGCATCGGTGCACTCAATCTCTTCCACTTCTGGGGCAGGGCTAGGTGGATGGCCCTGGGAAACCCTGCTAACAGAGTCATCGAAAAGCAGAAGAGACTGCTGCATGATTTGGGGCTCAGACTGCTTGGCTGATTTGCAAGGGGGTGAGTTGAAAGACTGATGGACATGGGCTTCAGGTGCCAACTCTGATCTTTCATCAGAAGAGTGGGTGGGAGACAATGTGAAGGAACCCGAGGCACTGTCAGCAACCCAATCTACTATCGCCTGTACTTGTCCTGGCCTAAACATTGGTACAGCCTCATTAGGCGCGACAAAATACCGCCGCAGGCTCGGTCGCCTACTCGCACCTGAGGAAGGTGTTTCACTTGTGCGTGTAGCTGGCACAGATCCACCACGTCCTCTCCCTGCAACAGGAGCTCCACCAGCAGCACCACGACCGGGGCCACCACGTCCCTTTGACCTTCCCCTCATATTTTCCAAATTTAGGATCTTGCCCTAAATGGCGTTTTTTGGAAGACCACAACACACCCACAGTATTTAACCGCTGAAACGCACAGCTACAGAACTGCAGAAAATGCTATTCAAAAAAAAAAAGGTTGTTTTTTTTAGTATAGCACAGTACAAGGAAAATATATAGAAATTGTTTATTTCACACACCTCCAGATGTGTATTTCACACTGCAAAATATTTTCTGTGGCCCTAAATGGCGTTTTTTGCCAGACCACAACACACCCACAGCACGTAACCGCTGAATCGCACAGCTACAGAAAATGCTATTCAAAAAAAAAGGTTGTTTTTTTTAGTATAGCACTGTACAAGAAGAATATATAGAAATTGTATATTTTACACACCTCCAAGATGTGTATTTCACACTGCAAAATATTTTCTGTGGCCCTAAATGGCGTTTTTTGGAAGAGCACAACACAACCACAGTATTTAACCACTGAATCGCACAGCTATAGAAGTGCAGAGAATGCTATTCAAAAAAATGTTGTTTTTTTTAGTATAGCACTGTACAATATATAGAAATTGTTTATTTTACACACCTCCACATGTGTATTTCACACTGCAATTTATTTTCTGTGGCCCTAAATGACGTTTTTTTGAAGAGCACAACAACCCCAACAGTATATAACCGCTGAATTGCACAGCTATAGAAGTGCAGAGAATGCTATTCAAAAAAAATGTTTTTTTTTTTAGTATAGCACTGTACAATATATAGAAATTGTTTATTTCACACACCTCCAGATGTGTATTTCACACTGCAAAATATTTTCTGTGGCCCTAAATGGCGTTTTTTGCAAGAGCACAACAACCCCAACAGTATATAACCGCTGAATCGCACAGCTATAGAAGTGCAGAGAATGCTATTCAAAAAAAATGTTTTTTTTTAGTATAGCACTGTACAATATATAGAAATTGTTTATTTCACACACCTCCAGATGTGTATTTCACACTGCAAAATATTTTCTGTGGCCCTAAATGGCGTTTTTTGCAAGAGCACAACAACCCCAACAGTATATAACCGCTGAATCGCACAGCTGCAGAGGCCAGAGAATGCTTTTTAAAAATAATGTTGTTTTTTCACACACCTCCAGATGTGTATTTCACACTGCAAAATATTTTCTGTGGCCCTAAATGGCGTTTTTTGGAAGAGCACAACACAACCACAGTATTTAACCACTGAATCGCACAGCTATAGAAGTGCAGAGAATGCTATTCAAAAAAAATGTTGTTTTTTTTAGTATAGCACTGTACAATATATAGAAATTGTTTATTTTACACACCTCCACATGTGTATTTCACACTGCAATTTATTTTCTGTGGCCCTAAATGGCGTTTTTTGGAAGAGCACAACACAACCACAGTATTTAACCACTGAATCGCACAGCTATAGAAGTGCAGAGAATGCTATTCAAAAAAAATGTTTTTTTTTTTAGTATAGCACTGTACAATATATAGAAATTGTTTATTTTACACACCTCCACATGTGTATTTCACACTGCAATTTATTTTCTGTGGCCCTAAATGGCGTTTTTTGGAAGAGCACAACACAACCACAGTATTTAACCACTGAATCGCACAGCTATAGAAGTGCAGAGAATGCTATTCAAAAAAAATGTTTTTTTTTTTTAGTATAGCACTGTACAATATATAGAAATTGTTTATTTCACACACCTCCAGATGTGTATTTCACACTGCAAAATATTTTCTGTGGCCCTAAATGGCGTTTTTTGCAAGAGCACAACAACCCCAACAGTATATAACCGCTGAATCGCACAGCTGCAGAGGCCAGAGAATGCTTTTTAAAAATAATGTTGTTTTTTCACACACCTCCAGATGTGTATTTCACACTGCAAAATATTTTCTGTGGCCCTAAATGGCGTTTTTTGGAAGAGCACAACACAACCACAGTATTTAACCACTGAATCGCACAGCTATAGAAGTGCAGAGAATGCTATTCAAAAAAAATGTTTTTTTTTTTAGTATAGCACTGTACAATATATAGAAATTGTTTATTTCACACACCTCCAGATGTGTATTTCACACTGCAAAATATTTTCTGTGGCCCTAAATGGCGTTTTTTGCAAGAGCACAACAACCCCAACAGTATATAACCGCTGAATCGCACAGCTGCAGAGGCCAGAGAATGCTTTTTAAAAATAATGTTGTTTTTTCACACACCTCCAGATGTGTATTTCACACTGCAAAATATTTTCTGTGGCCCTAAATGGCGTTTTTTGGAAGAGCACAACACAACCACAGTATTTAACCACTGAATCGCACAGCTATAGAAGTGCAGAGAATGCTATTCAAAAAAAATGTTTTTTTTTTTAGTATAGCACTGTACAATATATAGAAATTGTTTATTTTACACACCTCCACATGTGTATTTCACACTGCAATTTATTTTCTGTGGCCCTAAATGGCGTTTTTTTGAAGAGCACAACAACCCCAACAGTATATAACCGCTGAATCGCACAGCTATAGAAGTGCAGAGAATGCTATTCAAAAAAAATGTTGTTTTTTTTAGTATAGCACTGTACAATATATAGAAATTGTTTATTTTACACACCTCCACATGTGTATTTCACACTGCAATTTATTTTCTGTGGCCCTAAATGGCGTTTTTTTGAAGAGCACAACAACCCCAACAGTATATAACCGCTGAATCGCACAGCTATAGAAGTGCAGAGAATGCTATTAAAAAAAAATGTATATAACCGCTGAATCGCACAGTATATAACCGCTGAATCGCACAGCTGCAGAGGCCAGAGAATGCTTTTTAAAAATAATGTTGTTTTTTCACACACCTCCAGATGTGTATTTCACACTGCAAAATATTTTCTGTGGCCCTAAATGGCGTTTTTTGGAAGAGCACAACACAACCACAGTATTTCACCACTGAATCGCACAGCTATAGAAGTGCAGAGAATGCTATTCAAAAAAAATGTTTTTTTTTTTTAGTATAGCACTGTACAATATATAGAAATTGTTTATTTTACACACCTCCACATGTGTATTTCACACTGCAATTTATTTTCTGTGGCCCTAAATGGCGTTTTTTGGAAGAACACAACACAACCACAGTATTTAACCACTGAATCGCACAGCTATAGAAGTGCAGAGAATGCTATTCAAAAAAAATGTTTTTTTTTTAGTATAGCACTGTACAATATATAGAAATTGTTTATTTCACACACCTCCAGATGTGTATTTCACACTGCAAAATATTTTCTGTGGCCCTAAATGGCGTTTTTTGGAAGAGCACAACACACCCACAGTATATAACCGCTGAATCGCACAGCTGCAGAGAATGCTATTCAAAAAAAAGGTTTTTTTTTTTTTTTTAGTATAGCATAGTACAAGAAAAATATATAGAAATTGGTTATTTCACACAACTAGAGATATACACTGCAAAATATTTTTTTTGCCCAAAAATAGGTCTTTTTTGCGCACAACAAAGTGCCTTTTTTTTTTGCAACAGCACAATAAAGTGCCTTTTTTTTTTTTTTTTTGGGGCCCAAAAATTGGTCTTTTTAGCAAAAGCACAATAAAGTGCCTTTTTTTTTTTTTTTTTTTCTGCCCGAAATGGGTCTTTTAGCAAGAGCACAATACAGCCACTAAATGGAATAGGTGTATCACTCAACGTAATGCAGTGCTGGTGCACTGAGCTTGCAACACAAACAGATAAACCTATGCAGATCGCTGAGCTATTATATCTCTCAATCTGGACTCCTATCTAAATCTCTCTCCCTGAAAGCACAAACAGGATCCTGCCCCTACACTACACTACACTACACTGTCTCTCTATCTTTTATATCAGTAGATTGCAGAATCAGGACTAACTCCTATCATATAATTCTCTCCCTCACAGCAACAGCAGCCAGGATCCTTTCCCTACACTGTCTAAAAGCAGAGTGACGATCTGTGCTGTGTGCCTCTTGCTTATATAGAAGCTGGTCACATGCTGGGTCACATGTTGCACTGACCAATCACAGCCATGCCATTAGTAGGCATGGCTATGATGGCTTCTAAGGGCACACCAGCTAATCAAATGGTGATTGGCTGGCCCCTGAAGCATTTCTAACTGCGCCATTAAATTCCCGAATCCGGACCCGAACCCGGACTTTAGCGCAAAATCCGGGTCCGGGTCCGGGGTCGGGAAAAAGCCAAAATTCGGTACGGACCCGAACTTTACAGTTCGGGTCCGCTCAACACTATTCCTGATGGAGATGGAAGGCGGTGGAACGCAGCCTTGGAGCGCACTCGTCACTTCCGGGTTGTGTGTAGTCGTCGTTACGCCCTGACGCGTTTCGTCATGTGACTTCAACAGAGGGCGTAACAGAGCGACGTACACACAGTCCGTAAATACCTCCGCTCATAGAACGGCAGCCAATCAGCGCACCATGGCAACTGATGACAGGCACTAGCATCTGCCGCCTGATAGGTCGCTGACGGCCAGCCACTTTAAACATAGAGCGCGGAGGTACTTATGAAAACAAGTTCTATAAACATACATCTTACGATACCAGTAGATGCTGGATGGTATTAGAAATAAAACCATAGTTATGGAAAAACAATAATATTTAAGCACATGGGAAAAAAATTGAGAGATATCTTACTAGTAATATTAATTTACTATAGTTTAAAAAATGTCATAAAATCAGTATAATGAGATATATGTGTATATATACAAATATACACAGTGGAGTCACTGAGTGATTACTCCGTCATCATATAATTAATGACAGATTGTTGTCTCTAATAATATATAAGATATTGTATTCCATTAGAACCAGTGAACGCTGAGACTGGTAATACTGTCAGTGGGAAGAACAAGAAAAAAACGCACAACAAGATACTATCACCACTGACATATTAATCAGCAAGGCTGGTTATAGCTAATCTAATGGATAACAATGTATCAATCAATCGATGGAAATATGGCCCAAATCTCAAATATAAATAAGAGAATTAAACGTGAAGGTAGATAAGATATATATAAAAGATGTTTTTTTAAAACTTAATAAGAATATGAGAGTGCCTCACATCCAGATAAAATATATATATACACATACATATAAAATCAAGGATAAATCGATAATTATAAAACAACATATAAAATATATAAAAAATATAAAATCTATCATATATATGTGTCTCATAAAATAGCGGTAGGAATGTGATAATATGGTGTTAAATATCCATTAAGATTAATATAAAAATAAATAAAATTAAACAACAATATAAAAGAATGTTGGTTGCTCTATAGGTATGAGGATTAGAGATCACTGATAAAACAATTTATGTCTAAATCAACATTCAACCCTTTCGGAGAGAGTGTGTCAATCAAGAAGATCCACTGGGTTTCACGCTTCGAGAGCTCCCGTACCAAATTTGATCCCCTCCAAAAAGGTTTGAGATGATCTATACCCCAGAATTTCAATCCAGATGGGTCCTGATTGTGGTACAACTTAAAATGTAGTGAGACATTGTGGTCCTTGAAGCCTAACTTAATGTTGGCTATATGCTCAGCGATCGGAATTCGCAAAAGTCTCTTAGTGCGACCAATATAAATCAGACCGCATGGGCACTGTAAGGCGTAAACTACATAAGCTGTATTGCAGGTGATAAATTCTTTTATCTTAAATTCTTTCTGGTTTGAGGTAGATGTAAAGCTATTCAGTGCTCTTATCGGTGTTCTGACCTCTTTGCATGCACGACATCTTCTGCATGAATAAAAGCCATCATGGTCCCAAATAGAAGGAGGTCTTGGTGGAGGGTCGATGACTTTTTTGACAATTTTATCTCCATAATTAGGAGATCTTCTATATATGAAGCCAGGGATTGAGGGTAATGAGGCTTTCAAAATTCTATCCATTAATAGAACATGCCAGTGGTTCATAAAGATAGCTTCCACTTCTTTATACTGGGAGTGGAAGCCAGAAATAAAACTCCATTCCTGCTTGTTGATCTTCGGTGTTAATGTTGTATCAGCCAAAAAATGTGTCCTGGGTACCAGAGAGATATCTTCAATAATACGATCCAGAAACTGTTCTCGATAGCCTTTTTCAATGAATTTATTCCTTATGACCAACGCTTGTGTTTTGTAATCAGCAGTTTCTGTGCAATTTCTTCTTATTCTGGTCAACTGTCCCTTAGGAATATTTCTTAGCCACAACGGATGATGACCACTTTGTATGGGGAGGTAGCTGTTGGAGTCAGTAGGTTTAAAATATACTGTGGTACCGAGTCTGTCACCGCATCTATATATATTAACATCAAGAAAATGTATATTCTTATCACTAATTTCATAGGTGAGTTTAATATTGTTGGTGTTATCATTCAACTCCTCCAGGAATGATTGCAGAGTGGACAGAGGACCTGACCATATAAAGATGAGATCGTCAATATAGCGTCTATACAATAGTAGTGCATCTCTTTTCACAGCAAAAATGGTTTTATCCTCCCATTCCCCCATAAAGAGGTTAGCAATACTCGGGGCGAACTTAGCGCCCATTGCAACTCCTCGTTTTTGTAGGTAAAAATTGCCATCATACCAAAAATAGTTGTGTCCTAAGCAGTAATCAAGAGCGTTCCTTAGGAAGATCTTATGATTATGTGTTAGATCATCTCTTTGGCTGAGAGCCCAGTTCAGAGCTAAGAGAGCATCATCGTGCTGGATCACTGTATATAAGGAAGAGACGTCTGCGGTTATTAAATAAATCTCTGTTTTTCCTGTTAGATCAATTGTTTCCAATAATTGTAATAGGTTTTTTGTATCCCGAAGATAAGCCTTGGTCATAGTCACACTCTTTTGGAGGAACACATCAAGATATTGTCCAATTCGAGATGATACTGATCCTATTCCATTTACTATGGGCCTCCCTGGAGGGGAATAAATATCTTTGTGGATCTTTGGTAGCGTGTAGATAGTCGGTATCCTACAGCTGCTGGGAATCAAATATCTTCTTTCCTTGTCTGTGAGTACCCACTTGAAATAACCAGACCTGATAAGGTTTTCTAGATCAGCTTCATATTGCGGGGTTGGATGTCTTTCTAACTTTTTATATGTGTCATCATCAATTAGCATCCCAAGTAATTGTTTATGATAAAACTCCTTGGTCAGTATAACAATCCCTCCTCCTTTATCCGCCGGTCGTATCACCAATTCTTTTCGTTTCTCCAATAATTCAATCCCTTGCTGTATGTGGCGTGGGTTCACATCTTTCTTAGGGATGAGGCCTTCTAGATCGCGGAGTACTAGACCTTTAAATACATCCACTTGTTGATTAGCCGTGTTTAGGGGATTGAATAGTGACTTATTTCTAAGTCCACTATCAATAGATACAGATGCTAAATTAGTGGTTGATTGTGAATTCTTATTAAGGAAGTATTTCTTCATATTTAATTTTCTTACATATTTATGGACATCGATAAACACATCAAACTTGTTGACAGGTCTTTTCAGACCACATTTGAGGCCAAGATGTAGAATGTTGGTTTCCTTATGGGTCAATTCGATATCTGTTAGGTTAAAAATGCCGCCTAGTCTCTGTCTCTTTTCTTTCTTTTTCTGGAGCCTTCTCCCGGCTCTACAACCTCTTGATCTCCTCTCCATGGGTCTTGATATGAGGCTTGTTCTCTCTCCCACCAGGGGGGTTCCCTCCATTGGGGTCCCCTTTGGTCGTTTATAGGTTGTGGCTGCATCGGGTTCCTCCCTCTGCGTGGAGGGTAGCCTCGACCCCTCCTCTGCCATCCTCTCCCCCTCCCTAAAAAAGGACGTGGGGATTGGTACCGTTCCCTATCATTATATGGTTGTAAGGTATCATATCTATTAGTGACTGGTACTTGGTATTGATTATTATAATACTGTGAGTTTGCAACTCCCCCTCTGGTTGATCTACCTCTTCCTTGATAGGTACTGTTCCTTATAGGAGTGGATTGACCTACGGGAGGATATGGGGGTATAGATGCTCTCTGTTGGGTACCTGAAGATACAGCTTGGGTGTTAGATGGTTGTGGTTGCTCTGTCAAGTTATCAGCTTGTGCCACTTCCATATTAAAAACACCAGTCATGGGACCTTTAGCTTGTTGCCATAAATATATTGTGTTTGTCTGGAAATCTCCCATGTCCCTGTGAAACTTCTTGATTTTCTTTCTTTGTGTGTCCTTATCTACCTTCTCAAGTTTCTTTTTTATTCGTGTATTAAAATCAATGACTTGCTGTGAATCTTTAATGGGTTCAAGTTGTGCCTTAAGCTCATTAATTCTTGTTTCTAAACGTGTCATTTTTGTGCGTTTTCTTTTTAAAATAAGTTCCTGGAGCCTAAGGCCCATCCCATTAAAAAATTCCAGCCACTCATGCATAGACTCTGGGTCATCAAGACCATCCTGTGGGATTACCTCCCAACGCAGGCTTCTAATAATAATTCTATCCTTTATATATTGTTCTAAAGTAAAAATATCCCACCATGTGCGAACTTGTTTTTCCAATATATTACCAAGAGCAATAATAGCTCCATTAAAATTAGTTTGAGCTGTAGTGAGCTCATTTACTGCAAAAATGCTATTCATATCTATGTTCCTACTACTGAGGAATTGTAGGGCATCCATGGCTGCTGAGAATAAATAAACTAAAAATGGAAATAAGGTGTGTTCAATAAAGGCCTTCTGGAGCACACACTCAGCGCCAATTCAATCCCACAAAATTTAGTAATAGTAAGACAGAAGCGAAAAAAATATATACTGATAAACTCAGAATATTTTAACTAGCTGAGCAGCCGTTGTAAAAATATCAAAATGTAGAAAACGAGGTGAATTAATAAAACAAATAAAACTTGCAACATTAGTTCACACCAAACAGCGCTAAAAATTACATCTAAAATAATAAGTGGACTCGTGGGCAAGCCACTGATAAAAGTCTTAAACGTGGTGTTGTAACAGAGTCAGTCCAGAGAATAAAGAGGTGAGTATCAACAATTGTCCATAAGTGTGCACCTTCCACCAATACAGAATTCAATTGCACTCCACCGCGTGATGAAATAATCCCCTCTGGGGTTCAAACTCACCGGAACCACAAAACAAATGTGCCTTCAGTAATATTGGTAACATCAGCTACTCTGTCCTGGCTTGTCACTCCTTAAACAGATCCACCAATGTACTGGGCTCCACAGCAGCTCATAAATAACAGAAAATGACAGCAAACATAGCGTAATCCTGTTTATTAGATAAACTGCTTCCCATACATTAGAAGACCCCTTAAAAAACCTACGTACGATAAATCAGCAGTAAAAAAGCATATAGTGGCCTCAGAGGGCGCTATCACCGTTCTCAGTCGTCCCTCAGTCGTATCCTTGATTTTATATGTATGTGTATATATATATTTTATCTGGATGTGAGGCACTCTCATATTCTTATTAAGTTTAAAAAAAACATCTTTTATATATATCTTATCTACCTTCACGTTTAATTCTCTTATTTATATTTGAGATTTGGGCCATATTTCCATCGATTGATTGATACATTGTTATCCATTAGATTAGCTATAACCAGCCTTGCTGATTAATATGTCAGTGGTGATAGTATCTTGTTGTGCGTTTTTTTCTTGTTCTTCCCACTGACAGTATTACCAATCTCAGCGTTCACTGGTTCTAATGGAATACAATATCTTATATATTATTAGAGACAACAATCTGTCATTAATTATATGATGACGGAGTAATCACTCAGTGACTCCACTGTGTATATTTGTATATATACACATATATCTCATTATACTGATTTTATGACATTTTTTAAACTATAGTAAATTAATATTACTAGTAAGATATCTCTCAATTTTTTTCCCATGTGCTTAAATATTATTGTTTTTCCATAACTATGGTTTTATTTCTAATACCATCCAGCATCTACTGGTATCGTAAGATGTATGTTTATAGAACTTGTTTTCATAAGTACCTCCGCGCTCTATGTTTAAAGTGGCTGGCCGTCAGCGACCTATCAGGCGGCAGATGCTAGTGCCTGTCATCAGTTGCCATGGTGCGCTGATTGGCTGCCGTTCTATGAGCGGAGGTATTTACGGACTGTGTGTACGTCGCTCTGTTACGCCCTCTGTTGAAGTCACATGACGAAACGCGTCAGGGCGTAACGACGACTACACACAACCCGGAAGTGACGAGTGCGCTCCAAGGCTGCGTTCCACCGCCTTCCATCTCCATCAGGAAGTGTCTGCAGGACTTGCGGACGCTCTGCGGGACGACTGAGAACGGTGATAGCGCCCTCTGAGGCCACTATATGCTTTTTTACTGCTGATTTATCGTACGTAGGTTTTTTAAGGGGTCTTCTAATGTATGGGAAGCAGTTTATCTAATAAACAGGATTACGCTATGTTTGCTGTCATTTTCTGTTATTTATGAGCTGCTGTGGAGCCCAGTACATTGGTGGATCTGTTTAAGGAGTGACAAGCCAGGACAGAGTAGCTGATGTTACCAATATTACTGAAGGCACATTTGTTTTGTGGTTCCGGTGAGTTTGAACCCCAGAGGGGATTATTTCATCACGCGGTGGAGTGCAATTGAATTCTGTATTGGTGGAAGGTGCACACTTATGGACAATTGTTGATACTCACCTCTTTATTCTCTGGACTGACTCTGTTACAACACCACGTTTAAGACTTTTATCAGTGGCTTGCCCACGAGTCCACTTATTATTTTAGATGTAATTTTTTGCGCTGTTTGGTGTGAACTAATGTTGCAAATTTTATTTGTTTTATTAATTCACCTCGTTTTCTATATCTGGTAACGTACCCATCTTTAAGTACTCACTCATCGAGGTGGATGTGGCTCCTTTTGACTTCTGTGGATCTTCTGGGGCACTTCTCTTGCACCATCATCTCACGTTTTGAAACATTTTTCAGAGCTTCCCTTTCTCCAGTGTGAAGGAATTATTCCCTTTATATCTATATATGTGTTGGACTTCCTTCCCCTTCAATTTTGGTTGTTTGGAGCTACGTTATATAGGCTCTCTTAAGCACTTTAACACATATGTATTTATTTTTATATTTTCATATTATTTTGGTAATATCATTATTGTTTGGTGGTTATTATTTTTGAATGATTGCTTTGTTTTTGGTATTTAGTTTGTGTCACTTTGAACCAATTACCTCAAATAATTTACATTCACTTTTGTGGATGTAGTGGCGTCCTCAGGTGATTTGGTACCTCATGGTTTGTGTCACTTGTGTATGTTATTAATTTTTTATCATTCAATTTTCACTTTTTCATGTATTTTGGGCGCTATATATTTTTTAATTTTATGTTGTTTTTGTATGGTTTCACATATTTATTTGTCGCAGCCATTGTGCGATTAGCACATATCCTTTCAACATCCTTCCTCTCACATTAGCGCAGTTAATACTCCGATATTTTATACTTACTGTGAAGAAACCTTTCTGTATTTGGAGATTAAATCTCTTTTCCTCTAGACGTAAAGAGTGCCCCCGTGTCCTCTGTGTTGACTGTAAAGTGAGTAACTCAACACCAAGTTCACTATATGGACCCCTTATATATTTACACATGTTGATCATACCCCCCCCCCCTTAATCTCCTCTTCTCAAGAGTGAATAAATTCAGTTCCTCTAATCTTTCCTCATAGCTGAGCTCCTCCATGCCTCTTATCAGTTTGGTTGCCCTTCTCTGCACTTTCTCCAGTTCCCCAATATCCTTTTTGAGAACTGGTGCCCCAAACTGAACTGCATATTCCAGATGAGGTCTTACTAATGATTTGAACAGGGGCAGAATTATATCTCTCTCTCTGGAGTCCATACCTCTCTTAATACAAGAAAGGATTTTGCTCGCTTTGGAAACCGCAGCTTGGCATTGCATGCTATTATTGAGCTTATGATCTACCCAAACCCCCAGATACTTCTCCACTACGGATCCCCCCAGTTGTACTCCCCCTAGTATGTGTGATGCATTCATATTCTTAGCCACCAAGTGCATAACTTTACATTTATCAACATTAAACCTCATCTGCCACATAGTCGCCCAATTAGACAGAGCATTGAGGTTGGCTTGTAAATTGGAGACATCCAGTAAGGACGTTATTCCACTTGGTGTCACTGTCATCTGCAAAGACAGAAATATTACTTTTGATCCCAGACCCAATTGCATTTATGAAGATATTAAAAAGTAAGGGTCCCAGCACTGAACCCTGGGGTACACCACTGATAACCTTAGACCATTCAGAGTAAGAATCATTAACCACTACTCTCTGAATTCTGTCTTTTAGACAGTTTTCTATTCATTTACAAACTGATATTTCCAAGCCTGTAGACTTTACCTTATAAATTAGCCATGTGTACGGAACTGTATCGAACACTTTTGCAAAATCCAAGTATACCACGTCCACCACCATCCCTCTGTCCAAGGTTTTACTTACCTCTTCATAAAAAGAAATCAGGTTTGTCTGACAACTTCTGTCTTTCATGAATCCATGCTGTCTGTTGCTTAAATTTATTTTTTTCCAGCAAGATCTCATCTATGTGGTCTTTTATTAATCTCTTCAGTATCTTCCCAATTATGGAAGTTAAACTAACAGGTCTATAGTTACTTGGTAAAGACTTTGTTCCCTTTTTAAATTTAGGCAACACGTTCGCCCTGCGCCAATTCAGTGGTACTATTCCCGTCATTAATGAGTCCCTAAAAATTTGATACAATGGCTTTGAAATTACAGAGCTCAATTCTTTTAGGATCTGTGGGTGGATGCCATCAGGTCCAGGTGCTTTATCCACCTTTATTCTGTCTAAATATTTCTGGACCATATCACTTTTGAGCCATTGTGGATCATTTGGGGCTGTGTCACTACCACCCCCATTATGGACATGAGCTCCCCCATGCTCCTTTGTATACACAGAGCTGAAGAAAGTATTTAATAAATTAGCCTTCTCTTTGTCCCCAGTCACCCACTCTAGATTATTTTGTAAAGGGCCTACATGCTCAGACCTGACCTTTTTACTATAAATATATTTGAAGAATTTTTTGGGGTTTGTCCTACTATCTTTTGCAATCTGTCGTTCGTTTTGAATTTTTGCATCCTTGATTTCCTTTTTACATATTCTAATATATTCTTTGTAACATTTAAACGACACTAGTGTTCCTTCATTTTTATATTTTTGAAAAGCTCTTTTCTTATTGTTTATAGCTTTTTTACCTTTGATCGTGAGCAGGGATGAGCCGAACACCCCCCTGTTCGGTTCGCACCAGAACCTGCGAACAGACAAAATGTTTGTGTGAACTTTAGAACCCTATTAAATACAATGGACTCGAACGTTCGAAATCTAAAGTGTTAATTATAAAGGCTTATATGCAAGTTATTGTCCTAAAAAGTGTTTGGGGACCCGGGTCCTGCCCCAGGGGACATGTATCAATGCAAAAAGAAGTTTTAAAAACGGCCGTCTTTTCGGGAGCAGTGATTTTAATAATGCTTAAAGTGAAACAATAAAAGTGAAATATTCCTTTAAATTTCGTACCTAGGGGGTGTGTATGATATGCATGTAAAGTGGCGCATGTTTCCCGTGCTTAGAACTGTCCCTGCACAAAGTGTCATTTTTGAAGGAAAAAACTCACTCGCGGCTATTAATGAGGTGTCGGCTCCCGGCAATACATAGAAAAATCATTGATAAAAAAAAAAAAAAGTGTGCGGGTCCCCCAGAATTCAATTACCAGGCCCTTCAGGTCTGGAATGGATATTAAGGGGAACCCCGCCGCAAATTAAAAAAAAAAATGCGTGGAGTTCCCCCAAATATCCATACCAGGCCCTTCAGATCTGGCATGGATTTTAAGGGGAACTCCACCCCAAATTTAAAAAAAATGGCGTGGAGTCCCCCCAAAAATCCATACCAGACCCTTATCCGAGCACGCAACCTGGCCGGCCGCAGGGGAAAAGGGGGGGATGAGAGAGCGGCCCCCCCTCCCTCCTGAACTGTACCAGGCCACATGCCCTCAACAAGGGGAGGATGTCCCCATGTTGATGGGGATAAGGGCCTTATCCCCACAACCCTTGCCCGGTGGTTGTGGGGGTCTGCGGGCTGGGGGGCTTATCGGAATCTGGAAGACCCCTTTAACAAAGAGGACCCCCAGATCCCACCCCCCCTATGTGAATTGGTAAGGGGTACATTGTACCCCTACCATTTCATGAAGAAAGTGTAAAAACATGTAAAAAAAAAAAACACACAAACACCTTGAAAAAGTCCTTTATTAAAAAAAAATAAAAAAAAAATAAAAAAAACCATTCCAGCTGAGAAATCCAGTGTCCCGCGGCGATCCGATGTCCAGCGCTGTCCGTCATTGGCTGAGCCTGAGCGGACCTGATGGGGAACTCCGCAGTCTATTACATGTATAGATCCGCCCCTTCTAAAGTTCCCCATCAGGTCCGCTCAGCCAATGACTCGGTGTAAGGCTGAGGACCTGATGCGGAACATGAGAAGGGGCGGGTCTATACATGTATTACAAAATGAGAGAAGTTCCCCATCAGGTCCACCCCCTCTGTATGTCGGACCCCGCCTACGTCATTGGCCTGAGCGGGTAACTTCCTTCACTGTGTAATTTAAATTTACACAGTGAAGGAAGTTTCCCGCTCAGGCCAATGATGTAGGCGGGGTCTGACATACCGAGGGGGCGGACCTGATGGGGAACTTCCTTCACTGCGTAATACATGTATAGAGTCTATACATGTATTACACAGTGAATGAAGTTCCCCATCAGGTCCGCCCCCTCGGTATGTCAGACCCCGCCTACGTCAATTACACAGTGAAGGAAGTTCCCCGCTCAGGCCAATGACGTAGGCGGGGTCCAACATACCGAGGGGGCGGACCTGATGGGGAACTTCTCTCACTTTGTAATACATGTATAGACCCGCCCCTTCTCATGTTCCGCATCCTTGGAAAATTTGCTCTCTTGAAATTAAGTGTTTTTATCTTTCCCGTATGTGTTTCTTGCTTACAGCTAACATCAAATTAAATCATGTTATGGTCACTGCTACCCAGGTGTTCCTTTATCTGAACATTAGTAATAAGCTCTGCATGGTTTGAGATTACCAGGTCCAACAGAGCATCATTCCTAGTTGGGGCCTCAATAAACTGGACCATAAAATTGTCCTGTAATAGGTTTATACATTTTTGCCCTAACATTCCCAGCAGTGCCATTACTCCAGCCAATTTCTGGGTAGTTAAAATCCCCCGTTATTATCATCGTCCCAGCCCTTGCAGCCCTTTCCATCTGTGCAAGGAGCTGAGTCTCCACCTCCTCGTTAACACTGGGTGGTCTATAACAAACTCCAATGATTAACTTTGAACTACGCACATCTATATGCAGTTCCACCCATAATGCTTCAGACTCATCACACTCTGCCTCAACCAGGTCCTCTTTCACACTCGCTTTGAGATCACTTCTCACATAGAGACAGACCACGCCACCTTTCCTTTTTACTCTGTCTCTCCGAAAAAGTGCATAGCCAGGAATATTAATAGCCCAGTCATGTGAGGAATGAAGCCAAGTTTAAGCAATACCGATTACATCATAACTCTCCTCATGCACCAGAGCTTCCAACTCACCTATTTTTCTTGGCAGACTTCTGGCATTGGTGAACAAACACTTTATTGCATTATTACTGTAGCGATACCCCCAAACTAAGAGAGCCACTGGTTTTGTTTCGGGCCCTGTGCACAGCACAGCCAACCCCCGGCAATCTACTCGACCCTTCTCTGGCACAGCTAGTCTAGGGGTGATATATATGTATGGCTCTATACCTGTTCATGAACAATCCCACAATAATCCAAACAGTTGTGAAATATAGTAATGGACGGTAATCCCAGGATGATTAACTATAATAGATTTACTTGGATATAAAGGGTAACGATCAATACCATATAACACATACATGCAGAGCCCTGCAGTAATAATAACACTAGTCAACTATAGTCAAATATCACACACTGACATATAGCTATTCTCCCTGTGAGCAATATGGCGCTCAATAAAGCTATAAACTCCCAGTCAGGCCTGACTCAGTTAAAGCTCAGTCTTTAAGTGAGGAATCTTCGCATGCAAGATGATCGGTGGTGCACATACAGGAACAATAATTTGTAATCCAATAATGGTCTATGGCAATAGAAGCAACTCCCCGGAGACTATATAACTCAGTTCTGCAACTAGTCTCCTGTCAGGATAGCAAGTATAACACGATGGGCCAAGGCAGTCAATAGGCCTAACAAAAGTACTCGGTTATAGTTGTGAGCAGGTGCTTTCTCACCCCTCCGGACTCGATCCTAGTCCGGGACTCCCACCACTGTGTCTCCACACACAGGATCTGCCACAGCCAGATTTCTGGTCCAACTGACGTCCGCGAAGCAGGTAGATGTCAGATGCCGCACAGGCTCCACAGCGAGGTGGAAGGCTCTCTGGAAGTGCGCAAGGCCCAGGCCTTGGGCCTTGCACTCGCAGCAGGTCTGCACAGGAAGTCCTTTTGTCAGCCGCGCGGTGTCCAAAGAGGCCGGGCCTAGCCTCGCCCTCCCCTTTTATACCCCACCATGAGTCTCTCGGCGGCACAATGCACCCTGGGTGCCAAACGGGGTTCTGGGTAACGTAGTCCATGGGGCCTCAACGGAGACTCCGCTACACACTCCCCCCACTTAAACTCTTTGGTCCACAAAGATAATTGTCAACATACACTACGCACAACATTAGACAAAGTTGCGTATGATGTCGGCAGAGGAAGTTCCCACCAAAAATGGGAGGGTGAACTTCCTTGCCCACAGGTCACACTGTCATAAGTGGCCTGTCTAACTGTGCCAGGGGGTGAGTTGGGGTTGCCCTCCACCAAATGAACAGTGGAGGGATCAGGGCTTTCTGCACTCCTCCTGGCAGTTACCACAGTGTCCTCCGAGCTCTTCCCCATTTGTGGGTAAGTCAACTTCCGGGGAGGCCTTATGGCCCTTTTCACCCTCCGCTCTCTTGGGATTTCTGGCTTGGACACTGTAGGTTCCTCTTCTGGAACAGACATGGCAGCTTTCACTGTCTCTGAAACATTTAACTCAGGAGCAGGAAGATACATGGAGCATCTTGGATCCTCCTTGGGGAGTGAGTCGAGAGCATCTTCCCATGAGTCTGATAGAGGACTGGACGGGATGAACTCAGTAGCTTCTGCATTCAGTGTACTGTCTATGGTGTCTTTCAAAGGTGGAAGATCTATAGCAGAAGTCACTGGGGCCTGGGAAGGCCATAGCCATTCTAGCTCTTCCCTCTCATCCTCACTAGGTTCAGAGACATCTGTTTCTTCAGACCGAGATACCTGGGACCGGGTATTTGGCCTAGGAGTATCCAGGATGGAAGTTGGCTCAGAGAAATCCTTTGCATGGGGTATCCGAACTGCTTAGGCAAGTGGGAGTATGTGGTTCCGGTGCCAAGTCTTCAATGGCCCCACTTTTCCCTCCGGCTTCAGTTGGTAGACTGGCAGGCCGGGCAGCTTCTTGCAAATAACAGGTCTCCATCTGTCTGCAAGTTTGTGCTTCCCAGGGACTCCTAAGTTCCGTAGCAGCACTCTGTCCCCAGGCTGCAGATCCTGAATCCGGACATTCAGGTCAAAGTTTCTCTTGTTGCGGGCTCCTCTCTGATCTGAAGCTGCTTGGTCCTGCTCATAGGCCAACTTTAAACTGTGCCTCAGCCTGTCCACATATCCTTTGTGGGAAGTGGCTGAGGAATGGTCTATGGAGGTGCCAAAGGCCAGGTCTACGGGTAGTCTTGCTTCTCTCCCAAACATGAGTCGGTAGGGAGAGTACCCTGTAGCATCACTTGTTGTACTGTTGTAAGCATGCACAATTGCTGCTATGTGCTTGCTCCAGTGCTGCTTCTTTTCGTTACTTAAAGTCCCCAGCATGTTGAGTAGGGTTCGGTTGAACCTCTCCGGCTGGGCATCCCCTTGTGGGTGGTAGGGGGTGGTTCAGGTCTTCTTGATCCCTAAGGAGTCCAGGAGCTTCCAGATCAGCCGACTTTCAAACTCCCTCCCTTGATCCGAGTGGAGACGCTGTGGTAGCCCATAGTGCACAAAGTATTTTTCCATAAGTACTTTGGCCACGGTGGAAGCCTTCTGGTCTTTGGTTGGGAAGGCCTGGGCATACCGGGTGAAATGGTCGGTTATCACCAGAACATTTCCTAGTCCACTCAAGTCGGGTTCGAGGCAGAGAAAATCAATGCACACCCAATCCAATGGGCCTTGACTTTGCAGGTGGCCCATTGGGGCAGCTTGATGGGGTAGAGTTTTCCGCTGAATGCAGCGTGCGCATGAATGGCAATATTCCTCTACTTCAGCCCTCATGCAGGGCCAATAGAACCGACTTCTGACGAGTTGAAAGGTCCTTTCAGCTCCTAAATGACCATGGTTGTCATGTAAGGCGACCAAGACAGTCTCTCGGTGTTTCTCGGGTAGAAACAGTTGCCATTTGTCTTCCAGGTCATCAGAGGGGCCCCTCCGGTAGACCACCCCTTGATGCACCTGCAGCCTGTCCCACTCCTTCCGCAACAGGTGAGCTCCCTTTGAAGGGTGATACAAGAGTCTATCTGGATCCCGATTTTCCAGGGCCTCTAGGACCAATTTCCCCAAAGGGTCTTCCAATTGGTCACATCTCAATTCCTTTTTGGACAGCTTTGGTAAGTCATCTTCCTCTATCTGAGTTACTCCACAGTATTGCTTGGGGACCCCCACTACTGTGACCCCTATCTCTTCCGCTCTGGACCCCCCACTGGCCTGGAGTTCAGCCCCTTGACAGAGGGCCCACACCCCGTCCAGTACCACCTGGGTCCAGACTTCTGTGCTGCTAGTGGGAGCATGAGACCTTCTGGACAGGGCATCCGCATCTCGATTGCCAGCCCCGGGTCTGTATTTCAGGCTGAAGTTGAATCCAGACAGTGCAGCCAGCCATCGATGGCCTGTGGCATCCAGCTTTGCTGTGGTGAAAAGATAAGTAAGGGGGTTGTTGTCAGTTTTCACTGTGAATTCTGCCCCATACAGATAGTCTTTAAGTTTATCAACTACAGCCCACTTGAGGGCCAGGAACTCCAACTTATGAGTGGGGTAGTTTTTTTCAGAGGGGGTCAAACTTCTGCTCACATATGTGACGGGTCCTTCATGCTCCTGGTAGAGCACTCCTCCCAGACCGTCATGACTGGCATCTACATGGAGTTCATAGGGTTTCTTTGGGTCTGCATAGGCCAAGACAGGGGCAGTGGTTAAGCTCTTCTTCAGCATTTGGAAGGCCTCTTCACACTTCCCATTCCACTGGTCTTCGACTGACTCCCCCAGCTTCCTGGGACCCGAGTCATCCTCTTCTCCTTCTGTCTTTAACAGTTCATTCAGGGGTCTGGCAAGCCGTGCAAACCCCTCTACGAACCTCCTATAGTAGGAGCAGAACCCCAAAAAGGACCTGAGTTCTGTGACAGTGGTGGGCCATGGCCAGGATGTAACTGCCTCCAGCTTCCTGGGGTCTGTAGCTACCCCTTCTTCGGACACTATGTGCCCCAGATAGTTGACTGATGACTGATAGAACTGGCATTTCTCTGGTGAAAGCTTGAGTCCCTCTTCACTGAGCCTTCTCAAGACCTTTTCCAGTCTCTCCTTATGTTCCTCTAGAGTCTTCCCAAAGATGATGATGTCATCTAGGTACACTAGAACTTCGATGAGGTTCATGTCTCATACGGTTTTCTCCATGAGGCGTTGAAAGGTGGCAGGGGACCAGACAGACCTTGGGGCATCCGGTCAAATTCAAAGAATCCCACAGGGGTTATGAAGGCTGTCTTCTCCTTATCTTCCAGATGCATAGGGATCTGGTAGTATCCACTCTTAAGGTCCATGACACTGAACCACCTGGCTCCAGACAAACTCTGTAGGGAATCTTCTATCCTCGGGGTGGTATACTGGTCAGGTATCGTTTTCCTGTTGAGAGTCCTGTAGTCTATACACAGCCTCAACGACCCATTCTTCTTCCTGACCACCACTATCGGAGAGGCATAGGGGCTTCTCGATTCCCGGATAACACCGGTTCGCTTGAGCTCGGCGAGCTGTTCTCTCAGGTCTTCAAGGTCGGCTAGAGGAACTCGCCTGACTCTCTCCCTGAAGGGCTTGTCTTCCTGGAGGCGGATTCGATGGGTGGCACTCTTCGCACACCCTACATCGAACTCATCTTTAGAGAAAATCTTCCTCCATCTGGTCAACTGGGCCTTTGCCCTCACCTTCCAGGCCCTTGGCAGGTTCGGGTTCTCCATGCAGAGCTTCTCCCAGACAGTCCTTTCTCCCTCTGTCTTCTCCACATCTGATAAGACAATTGGGGCAGCAGGGCTCACCTGACTTAGCAACATCCTGGCGGGGATCTCCATGGGGGTACCTTACAGTGTGCCTTCTTCAAAGCTCTTACTGGAACCATTTCTGGGATCACTTCTAAGCCTGAGTATTCTTCCCGGGGGTCTGGTTCCAACATGACAAAGGGGCCAGGTTGCTCCCAAGTAAGCTTCACAGTGGCCCTGAGACAGGTTACCTCACCGGGCTGCAATACTATTCCTTTCTTCGCCAGTCTCCAGACTTTTCCCACCCCCTCTTCTGGGGCCTGCTGTTCTAAGACTAGTTGCTGGTAGGCTGTCTTCAACATTGGGTGGATTCTGGTGACAGCGGGATTCTTCCCTCGTGCTAGAGGGGCCAAGAGCCTTCGGACCAGGTCTGTGTTGGTCCCTATTATTAAGGAGTTCTTGTTGGCTCCAGGCGGTCTGGGGCACACCACTGCCAGGGTATCGAACACTTCAGCCTTCCCGGCTACTGAGGGGTCGAAGGTCAGTTTTATGGGCAAGTAACCATCATAAGGGAAACTCTGTGTTCCGATTCCCCATATCTCTAAATCTTCAATTCTCTGGATGGGTAGATGACTCAGATGTTTATCATAGAAGTCCCGGTATAATAAGGTCACTTGCGCCCCAGTATCCAAGATGGCTTTTGTGTAGACTCCCTCCACCTGAATAGGCACTACCGGGGAGGGGCCTGCCAGTTTTTCTGGATATGACTTCAGAGGGGTCTCTCTCTGTTTATCCCTACACTTTCCCTTGGAATTTTCCTTCTTGTATTTGGCTGTTGACTTTAGTCCCTCTTGGGCTCGGTATGCATTGATCTCCCCCTCTTTTTAAGTGTATGTTCCCGCTAGGGATGAGCTTCGTGTTCGAGTCGAACATACGTTCGACTCGAACATTGGCTGTTCGATCGTTCGACGAAGATCGAACGATTTGGGCCGTTCGCGCCAAATTCGAGTGACGCGAACGGCCCACAATGCACTACGCCATCGCAGTGTCATCCAGGCGCTGTGATTGGCCAAGCATGCACTGTGACCCCGCATGCTTGGCCAATCACAGCGCCGGCAGCGAGGAGAGCAATGATTGGCCACAGGCAGGATGCCTGTGGCCAATTATTGCTGAGGGTGTTTAGTACACGCCCCACACTATAAAAGGCCGCCAGCACGGCGGCCTAGTGTAGTGTGTTCCGGAGCAGGGATAGAGTAGCATAGGCAGGGACAGTGACTGTTATTTCTTTCTTGCTTAACCTGGATTCCTTTAGTTTAGGGAAAGAGAAGGATAGGTAGGGAGAGTGTCAGTGTGTTTTGTGCTTCTGCTATAGTGTGCTTAAAAAAAACATTTATTCTAGGGACAGAAAACTCTAGGTAGGGACAGTGTCAGTTTCTTTCACTCTGCAAGTCCTTGTTTCCAGGGACCTGTAAGGACAGTGAGTTAATTGTCCTTGTGCTATATTGTGCTTAAAAAAAACATTTATTCTAGGGACAGAAAACTCTAGGTAGGGACAGTGTCAGTTTCTTTCACTCTGCAAGTCCTTGTTTCCAGGGACCTGTAAGGACAGTGAGTTAATTGTCCTTGTGCTATATTGTGATTAAAAAAAAACATTTATTCTAGGGACAGAAAACTCTAGGTAGGGACAGTGTCAGTTTCTTTCACTCTGCAAGTCCTTGTTTCCAGGGACCTGTAAGGACAGTGAGTTAATTTTCCTTGTGCTATATTGTGATTAAAAAAAACATTTATTCTAGGGACAGAAAACTCTAGGTAGGGACAGTGTCAGTTTCTTTCACTCTGCAAGTCCTTGTTTCCAGGGACCTGTAAGGACAGTGAGTTAATTGTCCTTGTGCTATATTGTGCTTAAAAAAAACATTTATTCTAGGGACAGAAAACTCTAGGTAGGGACAGTGTCAGTTTCTTTCACTCTGCAAGTCCTTGTTTCCAGGGACCTGTAAGGACAGTGAGTTAATTGTCCTTGTGCTATATTGTGATTAAAAAAAACATTTATTCTAGGGACAGAAAACTCTAGGTAGGGACAGTGTCAGTTTCTTTCACTCTGCAAGTCCTTGTTTCCAGGGACCTGTAAGGACAGTGAGTTAATTTTCCTTGTGCTATATTGTGATTAAAAAAAACATTTATTCTAGGGACAGAAAACTCTAGGTAGGGACAGTGTCAGTTTCTTTCACTCTGCAAGTCCTTGTTTCCAGGGACCTGTAAGGACAGTGAGTTAATTGTCCTTGTGCTATATTGTGCTTAAAAAAAACATTTATTCTAGGGACAGAAAACTCTAGGTAGGGACAGTGTCAGTTTCTTTCACTCTGCAAGTCCTTGTTTCCAGGGACCTGTAAGGACAGTGAGTTAATTGTCCTTGTGCTATATTGTGATTAAAAAAAACATTTATTCTAGGGACAGAAAACTCTAGGTAGGGACAGTGTCAGTTTCTTTCACTCTGCAAGTCCTTGTTTCCAGGGACCTGTAAGGACAGTGAGTTAATTTTCCTTGTGCTATATTGTGATTAAAAAAACATTTATTCTAGGGACAGAAAACTCTAGGTAGGGACAGTGTCAGTTTCTTTCACTCTGCAAGGCCTTGTTTCCAGGGACCTGTAAGGACAGTGAGTTAATTGTCCTTGTGCTATATTGTGCTTAAAAAAAACATTTATTCTAGGGACAGAAAACTCTAGGTAGGGACAGTGTCAGTTTCTTTCACTCTGCAAGTCCTTGTTTCCAGGGACCTGTAAGGACAGTGAGTTAATTTTCCTTGTGCTATATTGTGATTAAAAAAAACATTTATTCTAGGGACAGAAAACTCTAGGTAGGGACAGTGTCAGTTTCTTTCACTCTGCAAGTCCTTGTTTCCAGGGACCTGTAAGGACAGTGAGTTAATTTTCCTTGTGCTATATTGTGATTAAAAAAAACATTTTTTCTAGGGACAGAAAACTGTAGGTAGGGAGAGTGTTTTTTTTCTTTCACTCTGCAAGTCCTTGTTTCCAGGGACCTGTAAGGACAGTGAGTTAATTGTCCTTGTGCTATATTGTGCTTAAAAAAAACATTTATTCTAGGGACAGAAAACTCTAGGTAGGGACAGTGTCAGTTTCTTTCACTCTGCAAGTCCTTGTTTCCAGGGACCTGTAAGGACAGTGAGTTAATTTTCCTTGTGCTATATTGTGATTAAAAAAAACATTTATTCTAGGGACAGAAAACTCTAGGTAGGGACAGTGTCAGTTTCTTTCACTCTGCAAGTCCTTGTTTCCAGGGACCTGTAAGGACAGTGAGTTAATTTTCCTTGTGCTATATTGTGATTAAAAAAAACATTTTTTCTAGGGACAGAAAACTGTAGGTAGGGAGAGTGTTTTTTTTCTTTCACTCTGCAAGTCCTTGTTTCCAGGGACCTGTAAGGACAGTGAGTTAATTTTCCTTGTGCTATATTGTGATTAAAAAAAACATTTTTTCTAGGGACAGAAAACTGTAGGTAGGGAGAGTGTTTTTTTTCTTTCACTCTGCAAGTCCTTGTTTCCAGGGACCTGTAAGGACAGTGAGTTAATTGTCCTTGTGCTATATTGTGCTTAAAAAAAACATTTATTCTAGGGACAGAAAACTCTAGGTAGGGACAGTGTCAGTTTCTTTCACTCTGCAAGTCCTTGTTTCCAGGGACCTGGAGAGACATTGAGTGAATTGTCCTTGTGCTATATTGTGATTAAAAAAAACATTTATTCTAGGGACAGAAAACTCTAGGTAGGGACAGTGTCAGTTTCTTTCACTCTGCAAGTCCTTGTTTCCAGGGACCTGTAAGGACAGTGAGTTAATTTTCCTTGTGCTATATTGTGATTAAAAAAAACATTTTTTCTAGGGACAGAAAACTGTAGGTAGGGAGAGTGTTTTTTTTCTTTCACTCTGCAAGTCCTTGTTTCCAGGGACCTGTAAGGACAGTGAGTTAATTTTCCTTGTGCTATATTGTGATTAAAAAAAACATTTATTCTAGGGACAGAAAACTCTAGGTAGGGACAGTGTCAGTTTCTTTCACTCTGCAAGTCCTTGTTTCCAGGGACCTGTAAGGACAGTGAGTTAATTTTCCTTGTGCTATATTGTGATTAAAAAAAACATTTTTTCTAGGGACAGAAAACTGTAGGTAGGGAGAGTGTTTTTTTTCTTTCACTCTGCAAGTCCTTGTTTCCAGGGACCTGTAAGGACAGTGAGTTAATTGTCCTTGTGCTATATTGTGCTTAAAAAAAACATTTATTCTAGGGACAGAAAACTCTAGGTAGGGACAGTGTCAGTTTCTTTCACTCTGCAAGTCCTTGTTTCCAGGGACCTGTAAGGACAGTGAGTTAATTTTCCTTGTGCTATATTGTGATTAAAAAAAACATTTATTCTAGGGACAGAAAACTCTAGGTAGGGACAGTGTCAGTTTCTTTCACTCTGCAAGTCCTTGTTTCCAGGGACCTGTAAGGACAGTGAGTTAATTTTCCTTGTGCTATATTATGATTAAAAAAAACATTTTTTCTAGGGACAGAAAACTGTAGGTAGGGAGAGTGTTTTTTTTCTTTCACTCTGCAAGTCCTTGTTTCCAGGGACCTGTAAGGACAGTGAGTTAATTTTCCTTGTGCTATATTGTGATTAAAAAAAACATTTTTTCTAGGGACAGAAAACTGTAGGTAGGGAGAGTGTTTTTTTTCTTTCACTCTGCAAGTCCTTGTTTCCAGGGACCTGTAAGGACAGTGAGTTAATTGTCCTTGTGCTATATTGTGCTTAAAAAAAACATTTATTCTAGGGACAGAAAACTCTAGGTAGGGACAGTGTCAGTTTCTTTCACTCTGCAAGTCCTTGTTTCCAGGGACCTGGAGAGACATTGAGTGAATTGTCCTTGTGCTATATTGTGATTAAAAAAAACATTTATTCTAGGGACAGAAAACTCTAGGTAGGGACAGTGTCAGTTTCTTTCACTCTGCAAGTCCTTGTTTCCAGGGACCTGTAAGGACAGTGAGTTAATTTTCCTTGTGCTATATTGTGATTAAAAAAAACATTTTTTCTAGGGACAGAAAACTGTAGGTAGGGAGAGTGTTTTTTTTCTTTCACTCTGCAAGTCCTTGTTTCCAGGGACCTGTAAGGACAGTGAGTTAATTTTCCTTGTGCTATATTGTGATTAAAAAAAACATTTTTTCTAGGGACAGAAAACTGTAGGTAGGGAGAGTGTTTTTTTTCTTTCACTCTGCAAGTCCTTGTTTCCAGGGACCTGTAAGGACAGTGAGTTAATTGTCCTTGTGCTATATTGTGCTTAAAAAAAACATTTATTCTAGGGACAGAAAACTCTAGGTAGGGACAGTGTCAGTTTCTTTCACTCTGCAAGTCCTTGTTTCCAGGGACCTGGAGAGACATTGAGTGAATTGTCCTTGTGCTATATTGTGATTAAAAAAAACATTTATTCTAGGGACAGAAAACTCTAGGTAGGGACAGTGTCAGTTTCTTTCACTGTGAAAGTCCTTGTTTCAAGGGACAGAGAAGGACACCTGAAGGTAGCCCTTATTGCTTTTTTCCCATCTCCCTGCAGGCCATCTATTAGAATGTCTGGAAGGCAAACAAGGAGAGGCAGACAGTCAGGAGGCAATAAAAGAGGGCAAGCAGGCTCTGTGTCTGGGGGCAACAGTGCTGGTCGTGGACGCGGTGCATTGTCATCAGCACATGGCCATGGGACACGCTTGTCCTTCTTTTCGGCAGCTGGACATGTTGAGCCACATCATGCCGAAGACTTGGTAGAGTGGATGACCAAGCCCTCCTCCTCCTCCTCATCCTCTCTCACCCAGGCTCAGGGTACTGGAAAAGCAGCTGCCAAAGCGTCGTCTTCCCTGGTATCAATGTCAGACAAATCATCAGTCACTCCTTCCCTAGACCCACCATGTCCTCCTCCTGAGGAGTCCCCCGAACTGTTTCAGCACAGTGTTGGGTACATGCTCCAGGAGGATGCCCAGCGTTTCGAAGGGTCTGATGATGAAACCCAGCTAGAGGAAGGCAGTAGCGTGAGAGCAGACAGAGGGGATGCTCAAGAAGGACACCAATCTGGCAGTCATGTTCCAGCAGCTGCAGCATACTGCCAGATTGGCTCCAGTGATGAGGAGGGAGGGGATGATGAGGTCAATGACTCCACGTGGGTGCCTAATAGGAGAGAGGAGGAGGAGGAGGATGAGGAGGAGGCACATCTCCAACGAGGCAGGATGCCCTTTGGTGGCCAGCGTAAGGGCAGTACACCGACGGAATCACACCGCAGAGCTCCGCCTGTGCAGGGCGCTGCCTCTGCCCGTCATTCAAAAAGTTCTTTGGTGTGGGCCTTTTTTGAGGCTAGTGCATCAGATCGCACAGCTGCTGTTTGCAACATATGTCTCAAGCGTATATCGCGTGGCCAAAACATCAGCCGCTTGGGTACCACATGCCTGACCAGACATATGTTGACCTGCCATGCAGCTCGTTGGCAAGCCTACCTCAAAGACCCACACCAAAGAACAAAGCGGACCTCTCCTTGCACCGCATCAGCTGGGATCTCCAACCCCACTATAACTTCAGTCCTCTCTGAAACATGCACTGAGAGGAATGAAGGTGTAGAATTAGGTGTGTCACAGCCAAGTACTTGCGCCCACTCTGCTAGCAGTACACCGACGTCCGATTCTAGCAGGCAAATTTCCCTGCCCCAGCTGCTGGACCGTCGAAAGAAGTTCACTCCCAGCCATCCACATGCCCAGCGGTTGAATGCTAGCTTGGCTAAATTGCTAGCGCTTCAACTGCTGCCTTTTCAGTTGGTAGACTCGGCCCCCTTCCGTGAGTTTGTGCAATGTGCGGTTCCTCAGTGGCAGGTTCCCAAACGCCACTTTTTCTCACGGAAGGCTATTCCGGCTCTCTACCGGCATGTGGAAGGCAATGTCTTGGCCTCGCTGGACAGGGCGGTCAGCGGTAAGGTGCATATTACCGCTGACTCATGGTCCAGCAGGCATGGACAGGGACGTTACCTTTCTTTCACGGCCCATTGGGTCACTCTTTTGGCAGCTGGGAAGGATTCAGGACAAGGTGCAGTAGTGTTGGAGGTTGTCCCACCGCCACGCCTCCAAAATGCTACTACTGGTTGTGACACACCTCTCTCCTCCACCCCCTCCTCTTCTTCTTCCTCCATGGCCTCTTCCTGTGGTTTGTCCTATGAACCAGCGGTGCTCCGTAGCCGTTCACGGGGCTACGCAAGTACGCAGGCAAAAAGATGCCATGCCGTGCTTGCGCTGGTGTGTTTGGGGGACAGAAGCCACACTGGGGCAGAGGTCCTGTCTGCTCTGCAGGGCCAGGCCGAGAGGTGGTTGACGCCACGCCAGCTTAAGCCAGGAATGGTGGTTTGCGACAATGGCACCAACCTCCTCTCCGCCCTCCGACAGGGACAACTGACCCATGTGCCCTGTGTGGCTCACGTCCTTAACCTGGTGGTGCAGCGGTTCTTGGGCAGGTACCCGGGCTTACAGGATGTCCTGAGGCAGGCCAGGAAAGTCTGTGTGCATTTCCGCAGATCTTATAATGCCAGTGCTCGCCTGGCTGAGCTGCAAAAGGAGTTGAACCTGCCCAAGAACCGCCTTATATGTGACATGCCCACCAGGTGGAACTCAACGTTGGCCATGCTGCAGCGGCTGCACACGCAGCAGAGGGCCATCAATGAGTACCTGTGCGACTACGGCACCAGGACAGGGTCAGGGGAGCTTGGTTTTTTTTCTCCACGCCAGTGGGGCATGATCAGGGATGCATGCACTGTCCTGGCACCATTTGAGGAGGCCACGAGGATGGTGAGCAGTGACAGTGCATGCATCAGTGACACTGTACCTCTTGTCCACCTGTTGGAGCACACGCTGCGTGGAATAATGGACAGGGCACTTGAGGCAGAACAGAGGCAGGAAGAGGAGGACTTCCTTGCCTCTCAAGGCCCCCTTTACCCAGACAGTGTTCCTTCTGTCCCACCCATCGCACAGGAAGAGGAGGAGGAGGAGGAGGAGGAGGAGGAGGAGGAGGATTGTGTCAGCATGGAGGTGGAGGCTGGCACTCAGCATCATCAGCAGCAGTCTTTTAGGGATGATTTACAGTCCCAAGAAACCAGTGGACTTGTACGTGGCTGGGAGGAGGTGGCTGCGGATCATGTCGTCCTTAGTGACCCAGAGGACTCCGGAGCGAATGCCTCAGCAAACCTACGCTGCATGGCCTCCCTGATCCTGCAAAGTCTGCGGAAGGATCCTCGTATTCTTCGGATCAAGGAGAGGGACCATTACTGGCTGGCCACTCTCCTTGATCCACGGTACAAGGGTAAGGTTGCGGACCTTATGTTACCGTCGCAGAGGGAGCAGAGGATGAGACAACTCCGGGAGGCCTTGCAGAAAGGTCTGTGCAACGCGTTCCCAGAGACTGGGAGGTTGCAAACTCCTGGTCCTGGACAACGAGTTGCTGAGGCTTCGGCCAGTCAAAGAAGGAGCGGTGGGGAAGGTGGCCGTCTGACCGATGCGTTCAGACAATTCTTTAGTCCGCAGCCCCAAAGTATGATCGGTTCCAGCAACCATCGCCAGCGTCTGATAAACATGGTGCAGGAATATCTAGGGGCAAGGTCAGACTTGGACACCTTCCCCACCGAAAATCCTCTGGCTTACTGGGTCTTGAGGATGGATCACTGGCCAGAGCTTGCACAGTATGCAATTGAGCTACTGGCCTGTCCTGCATCCAGCGTTCTTTCGGAACGCACATTCAGTGCTGCTGGAGGATTTGTCACGGATCACAGGGTGCGCCTGTCCACCGACTCGGTTGATCGACTGACTTTCATCAAGATGAACCAGTCTTGGATCACCACCAGCTACCACACACCTGATGCTGATATAACAGACTAATTGATTTTAAAATGTCACATCCCTTCAAGACTGATGCTGATGCTGAGTGCCTGTGCTGTTATGTTGACTGGCTATCCTCCTCCTCCGAGTCCTCAATGATACGATTGATGATGATAGCTTGGAAGATCATTTTTGTTTATGGGTGCCGCCACCAGTGCCTAACGCCCAATTTTTCAGCCCCTGTTTAACAGTGGCGTGTAATTACAATTTTTGAAGCAATACTTTGCAACAGGGCTCATTGCTGTGCTCCAAGTACAGTATCTGTGAGGAGTTGCAGTGTTGTGCCACCAGTGCCTAAGGCCCAATTTTTCAGCCCCTGTTTAACAGGGGCGTGTCATTACAATTTTTGAAGCAATACTTTGCAACAGGGCTCATTGCTGTGCTCCAAGTACAGTATCTGTGAAGGGTTGCAGTGTTGTGCCACCAGTGCCTAAGGCCCAATTTTTCAGCCCCTGTTCAACAGGGGCATGTAATTACAATTCTTGATCTAATAATTCACAGCAGGGCCCATTGCTGCACCCACCAAGAGTAACTGTCAGGGCTTACAGTGTTGTGGCACCAGCACCACCATCAAAGGCCCAATTTTTACTACCACTGTTCAACAATTATATGTAATTAAAATTCCTGATATAATAGTTGACAGCAGGGCGTTCCAGCACCAACCAAGAGTAACTGTGAGTGCTTACAGTGTTGTGCCAACACCAACAACTAAGGGGCCTATTTCTGCAGAGTATATACGGCAGGTCCCTACTTTCAAACATCCAACTTACAAACGACTCCTACTTGCAAACGCAAGAAGACAACAGGAAGTGAGAGGAAATCTACCACTAGGAAGGAAAATTCTCTCCTGTAAGAATAAATATGGGAGAAAGGTGTCTCCTCTGTACTGATGCTTTATCAGCAATCCTTGTTTCAAGAAAAACACCACATTTCAAAAACAGTTGTCATTAGGACGGAAAGTGAGGTGAAATGTTCTGAACAGGGGCACAGACAGCAAAACAAATGTTACAGGGGTGATAACCCTTACCTATGTTTTCCAAAAAGTTTAAAAATAGATTTTTGGTCTGGAGCTACACTTCAACAATGTACCTGTTCAAAATTACAAACAGATTCTACATAAGAACAAACCTACAGTCCCTGTCTTGTATGCACCGCCTGTATACGGCTGTTCAGAGTATATAGGGCCTTTTTTATTTTATGTGCGGGGTTCCCCTTAATATCCATACAAGACCCAAAGGGGCTGGTAATGGGCTGGGGTAGGGGGGGGGTCATGGGGTAGCTATGCCATTTTTCTTAAAGATTTTCATCCATATTACCGGGACCAGACATTACATTAAAGCCGCAAGCAGTTTTAAATGGCTTTTTTTTCCTTTAGAAGTGTCATTTTGTGCAGGGACAGTTCTAAACACGGGAAACACGTGGCACTTCACAGGCATACTTTAGACACCCCCCAGGTACGATATTTAAAGGAATATTTGACTTTTTTTTTTTCACTTTATGCATCATTAAAATGACTGCTCCCGGAAAACGACCGTTTTTAAAACTTATTTTTGCATTGATACATGTCCCCTGGTGCAGAACCCGGGTTCCCAAACCCTTTTTAGGACAATAACATGCATAATAGTTGTTATAATTAGCACTTTAGAATTCGAACGTTCGCATCCATTGTATTTAATAGGGTTCTAATGTTCGTTCGAACTTTCGGTCCGTTCGCGGGTTCTGGTGCGAACCGAACCCGGGGGTGTTCGGCTCATCACTAGTTCCCGCTGAGGGACATTATTTCTCTTTTTAGGTGTATATTCCAGCTGAGGAACACTGTTCTTCTTCTGAGGGGGTTTGCCCCCTATCCTTCTGGGCTTCTCATTCAGTTTGGGTCCAATGGAGCTCACTGGAGATGATGGGCACCCGGTTGACTCCTTCACCGGGGCCCTCTGGAGTTTTCCGCCGGCTTGCGATTATTTATCTTCTTTTTCTTGGGGCTGGAACATACTTTCGCAATATGGCCAATTCCTCGGCAGTTAAAACAAATCACATCCCCCCACTCTTGTAGGGGAGTGGGCGCTAAGGGAACCCGGGAACAACTCCTTCTTCGGTCCCTCATTTTCTACAACCCTTGGATCCTTTGCCATCAAAGAGGTCAGCATCTCCAACACCTGAGACATCTGTGACTTCAGGGTATCTACTTCTGAGTCTCTTTCAGGGGTCATGGCTGATCTGACCATTACTGGCGTAGAAGAGGTATGCGTCTTGATCGCTTGCTGATCCTTCTGTAGAGCCTCTTCATCTCTAATGATCTTTACCAGATCAGGATAATTCAGTGACATACCTCCTCCAGAGGTTTTCAGGTGGAGCCAGACTGGATCTGAGTGTAGCGCTCCCTTTAAGATCTGCTTCATTCTTGCCGCATCTATGGCTTGGGGCACCATCCCTTTTTTTAGCACGATTTGGCAAAGCATCTTGTTCAGTCTTCTGACATACTCTGACAGCTTTTCTCCTGGCTGCTGAAAGGTGTGTCCGAACTGATACACCAGTTCCGTTACTTTCTCTAACTGACCAAACTCTTCTTGCAGCATGGCTAAACAGTCATAAGCCGTGCATGCAACATTTCCAAACCGGAGACTTTTTACAGCTTCCGCAGCCGCGCCTTTCAGACTTTCCATCACGCGCTGCTTCTTCTGCGCTTCAGGCACCTCCCATGCCTCTACCGCTAACAAGGCCTGTTCGATCCAGGTATCGAAGTCTTCCTCCGCCACAGGGATGGGCAGCCTCCCCGAAAATACTCTTAGCTTCCGGTAGCTGGCCTCTATGTGTACTGTGTTAGTTTTCTGACACTTTGTGAGCAGATCCCCCAAGGCATTTAAAAGCTCTGGCCCTATGGCAGTAATTACAATACAAATGACGGCGCAAGAAAAAGAAACAAAAACCTAACTGGTAAATAAATCAGATAAAAATCAATGAAATTAAATCTCTATATTAGGAAGTCCATATAATGAGAATACAAAAATTCAAGTCCTTTTGAACATATGCACTGTTGGCAGCAATTGTAGAGCGAAGAGGACTCTGTATACAGTAGAGAAAAGAAAAACAATGCGCCTACTGAGTGCAGTATGTTAGTAGTTTATTATTAAAAAAGTTAAAATAACAGCCAAATGGCTGCTCACAAGATTGAAGTGGAGTACAGGCATAGATGTGTTCCTCTATGTAAATTGTCTGCGGAGGGCATGAGTCAGTCCGTGCATCTGTGATCTCCCAGTTGTGGAGTGCTGCCAAGGTGTAGAAGTGCACTGTGTTAATGCTGCAGCAATGGGGAGGTTGCAGTGAAGCGATGGATGTAAGGCACTGTCGCTCTGTGACAGTGTGAGCGTGCAGTTCCCCGCAGTGTGCGGCGTGAGGTTCACGCTGGAGCGCAGTCAGCTTCGGCGACCGGACGTGACGTCAATGGCAGGCGATGGATGATGACGCGTTTCAATGCTTCCGCATTTTCCTCGGATCTCAAACTACTAACATACTGCACTCAGTAGGCGCATTGTTTTTCTTTTTCCCTATGGCAGTAATAGATGTCACTGGGGGTGTCATCCCTTTCTGCTTCTCCTGTGCATGGGGTATCCCTGACGGTGATCCCGTTGGGGATTGCGGAGGTGACCCCCGTCTTTGTGGTCATTGCGTGCGCCAAACCATAATGCCGCGTACACACGGGCGTTTTTCTCGTCGAGAAAAATGAAATTTTTTCCTTTCGACGAGAAAAACGATCGTCTGTGGGCTCTTTGCCGTTTTTTTCGACATGTTTTCCGCGGCAGTTATCCCATAGGGAAACACTGCCGCGGAGCCCACAGACGGTTGTTTTTCTCATCAAGAGAAAAAATTACGTGAAAAATGACCGTGTGTGGGGAACAAGCCGTTCCCTCGTTTTTAATGTCATTATTCACGGCAGTTTTTTAACCGCCGTGAATAATGATCGTGTGTACGCGGCATAAGTCTTGTTATCTAGCGTCTGCCTTTAAAGTTCCCCGGTACTCCATCCCACCATTCTATCAGTGCATACTGAAACAAGGTGTCTGGGTCTGATTTCATGTCCATCACACGTGGTGTATGATTTGGGGATAACGACACTACGAGTAGCTCCGCCGCACCTACCGACCATTCTTCTCCTGGGAGACTGATGACCACTGACATGTCTGGGTTTGTTTTGGCTGCTTCGCACCACGCTTTCACTTCTAGCGGGTCCATGCCGGTACTTTTGGCGTGTTTGCTTGCCATATACAGGATCCCGGACCCGGAGCCCTCACGTGCAGCGATGCCCCCAAACTAAGAGAGCCGCTGGTTTTGTTTCGGGCCATGTACACAGCACAGCCAACCCCCGGCAATCTACTCAACCCTTCTCTGGCACAGCTAGTCTAGGGGTGGTATATATGTATGGCTCTATACCTGTTCATGAACAATCCGACAATAATCCAAACAGTTGTGAAATATAGTAATGGACGCTAATACCAGGATGATTAGATATAATAGATTTACTTGGATATAAAGGGTAACGATCAATACCATATAACACATACATGCAGAGCCCTGCAGTAATAATAACACTAGTCAACTATAGTGCACATATATCTCTATCACACACTGACATATAGCTATTCTCCCTGTGAGCAATATGGCGCTCAATAAAGCTATAAACTCCCAGTCAGGCCTGACTCAGTTAAAGCTCAGTCTTTAAGTGAGGAATCTTCGCATGCAAGATGATCGGTGGTGCACATACAGGAACAATAATTTGTAATCCAATAATGGTTTATGGCAATAGAAGCAACTCCCCGGAGACTATATAACTCAGTTCTGCAACTAGTCTCCTGTCAGGATAGCAAGTATAACATGATGGGCCAAGGCAGTCAATAGGCCTAACAAAAGTACTCGGTTATAGTTGTGAGCAGGTGCTCTCTCACCCCTCCGGACTCGATCCTAGTCCGGGACTCCCACCGCTGTGTCTCCACACACAGGATCTGCCACAGCCAGATCTCTGGTCCAACTGACGTCCGCGAAGCAGGTAGATGTCAGATGCCGCACAGGCTCCACAGCGAGGTGGAAGGCTCTCTGGAAGTGCGCAAGGCCCAGGCCTCGGGCCTTGCACTCGCAGCAGGTCCGCACAGGAAGTCCTCTTGTCAGCCGCGCAGTGTCCAAAGAGGCCGGGCCTAGCCTCGCCCTCCCCTTTTATACTCCACCCATGAGTCTCTGCGGCGGCACAATGCACCCTGGGTGCCAAACGGGGTTCTGGGTAACGTAGTCCATGGGGCCTCAACGGAGACCCTGCTACATTACATTTTGCTCTGGTGTTTTCATATAATTTTTAGTAGTACAAATAGCAATATAATATCCAATGGTTGTTTGCAACATGGGAACTATCTTGTCACCTGCCATAACCCTCCCCCATATATCCCCATTCCACCCTCCATTAATGTCTTATCCCTAACTGACCTGTCTACCCGATGTAATTATAGTTCACCCTCCCCCTCAATCCTAGTTTAAATACTCCAGCCTTCCCATAAACCTCTCCCCCAGCACAGTAGACCCCCTTCCATTCAAGTGCAAACCATCTTTAGCATACAGGTTGCAGCCCAATGAAAAGTCAGTCCAGTGCTCTAGACATCCAAATCCTTCCTTCTTACACCACGTCTTTAGCCATGCATTCAGCTCTGTAATCTCCCCCTGCCTTTCCTGTTTTGCGCATGGCACAGGCAATATTTCAGAGAATATCACCTTGGAGGTCCTTCCCTTCAACTTGCAGCTTAGTTCTTTCAATTGATTCTGAAGGATCCTCTACCTTCCATGTATACTTTCATTGGTTCCAACGTGGACCAAGACAGCTGGGTCATGCCCAGCCCCCCCAGTAATTTATCAACCCGGTCCACCACATGCCGAACCCTAGCACCAGGGAGACAGCAAAACATTTGTTTGAGGCAATCCTGGCGACAAATTATTCTATCAGTCCTTCTGATTATAGAATCCCCTATTGCCACCAACTGTCTAGGCCTACCTGCACTCCCCTCACCACCTCTACTAAATTGGCTGCTCTCTCGGGTTTTAAGGATAGCAGTGACATCTAGGGTTGCCACTTCTGTGTTTGCCACCTCCACATCTTCACCCAACTTGGCAAATTTAACTACATTAACCCGTCTTCCTATCTGATAATCCTGACTTGCCCCTCCCCCCTCCACCCTCCACCCTCCACATCAACCCTACTGACCACCTGCTCAGCGAGCAGAGGACCCCTTTCATGGTTGTCCTTTCTGCCCAGTGTTGCAACTTGCTCCTCCAGATCTCTAATGTGAGGATGTGCAGCGCTATAAAGTGATAAACCCAAAACAGTATTGAATAAATGAACTGAATAATAAACAATACTGAATGTGAAATTAAGTAGAATTGAATTAATAAAACACTTATGCCATATGTGAACACCAAAATGTGAATAATGGTGAAAGGTGTGCAACAATCAATAATTAAAATAAGGCAATTGAACATAAAAAAGAGAATAAAAATAATATGAAAAAAGATTGTTATTTATCACAAAAGTCAATAAATGAAAAATTGTAGCTAGTGGTGAAAAAAAGATCCAATGTGGGAAAACTAAGGCAGAGTCCAGGAAGTGAATCTAGACTCCAGAATAGTGAACACCCAGAGTGTGAGCAAATGATCTGCTTACCAGAAGAAAAGACCACTAAGGCGGTGTAGCGGGTATTTGAATTATGTGAGGACTCTGGTGGTGTGAGGTTCCTTGGGGCCCCTGGGTGGCGCTGTTGCCTTGGGCCGGAGTTGAACTCACACCGCAAACTATGCCTTTTTGTCCTCCCCTGGAGCTGGTACAGCGGGGCGGGGAACCCGCTGTGATGCAAAGGGAGAGGTCATAAAAGGGGCGGAGGCCTGTATTTTTGGGGGAGAGAGTCGGAGGACGTGGCCGCACCCAGGCACCTTCAGCTTGGGTGCTGGCGTTCCGGTGTTACAGGCCTAGGCGCCCTTGGCCTAGCTGGAGCGGAGATGGAGTCCATCTCAGGCACCTTTAGCCTGGGGTGAGGTACTATGGCGGACGCCTGGGGCTCAGTACCTTCGACTGAGTTCCGCGAGGGTGGAGGAATCCGAGGGGGCCCTAATGCCTTGGGTGCCCATCTCTGAGTTCGTGAGGACTGGTGCGTAGTAACTTCTCCGAAGAGTCCGGCGCAGCATCGCTGGTGACGGAGAGGCCTCCAGTTCTCCCTTGGACGGATTTCTTCCTCTGACAGGGGCAAATTGAGAGAAGGTAATTCACGTTCTATATTAATCTAGTCAGTGGCAGTGACTATCCACCACTGGTGACAGCACAGTGGGCAGCAGCAAGAAGGGAAAGGATTGTGCTTCGATCTGTCCCCCATTTTCCAAAGGAGAAAGATTGTTTTATTGCTTGGCAAGAAGAATAAAAACTGAGTTGTACCTACTCACTGTGTGGAACTTGGGTTACTAAGCAAAGGAGTCAGGGACGAAGGACTGGACTTGGCTCTAGGACACCTACACAAAAGCCCAATCTCTGGCCTTCACCTCCTAGTTATGGGAGGACATGGGCCATGGTGTGTATCATCTCTCTCCCCCAGGTACCCCTAGACAACAGCCATATAACCGATAAAGCAAGGGAGAGGGGGGAGGCCGCTACAGCGGTCTCACCAGGCACAGGGTTATCCAGGTCTCCCAAAAACCTATGCTGTGTCTCAAGCTGCAGGATTCGGTATCACTCAAAGATATAAAAGGAATAAACTATCATGGTATAGTACTAATAACTTTGGTTTAATGAAAGTAAAAGAATTGCACTTACAAGAATGCATATAAAAATGCGCAGTGTGTAATATAAACGGGAGCGACGTCTCCTCGGGCTTCCTCTGCCTGTTCAGTGCCGTGACCATCGAACCCCAAACAACTCGATGACGTTTGTTTGAGGTCGATGGTCACGGCACTAAACAGGCAGAATCTTGTAAGTGCAATATATGGTGTTCACTATTCTGGACGGAGGATTTCACTTTTCATGATCACCTTTCCACCAATTTTCTTTTGCCTTATTATGTAAGGACACTGATTAAAGCCCTGTACACACGATAGGTTTAACCGATGAAAACAGTCCGATGGACTGTGTATGGTTTTTTTTTCCATCGGTGTTTAAAAATAGAACATGTTTTAAATTTATCCGATAGATAAAAAAACGATAGCAAATTACTATCGTCTTTGGGGAACTCCATCGGATAAAAAACCCACGCATGCTCAGAATCAAGTCGACGCATGCTCAGAAGCATTGAACTTAATTTTTCTCGGCTCATCGGAGCGTTTTACGTCACGGCGTTTGGAACGGTCGGTTTTTTGACTGATGGTGTGTAGGCAAGACTGATGAAAGTCAGCTTCATCGGTTTTCCGATGGAAAAATCCATTGGTTAAAAAAACAGGAAATCCGATCGTGTGTACAGGGCTTAACTGTTGGTATTTACGTTCAACATTGGGACTCTGTGTTTACAGTCTAGATTCACTTCACTGGACTCTGCCTTAGTTTTCCCACATTGGATCTTTTTTTTACCACTACCTACAATTTTTCATTTATTGACTTTTGTGATAAATAACAATCTTTTTTCATATTATTGTTATTCTCTTTTTTATGTTCAATTTCCTTATTTTAATTATTGATTGTTGCACACCTTTCACCATTATTCACATTTTGGTGTTCACATATGGCATAAGTGTTTTATTAATGCAATTCTACTTAATTTCACATTCAGTATTGTTTATTATTTATTCAATACTGTTTTTGGTTTATCACTTTATAGCGCTGCACATCCTTTTACATTCTATTTTTGAGTTGTGTATTGCAAACTTTTTTGTGCTGGCAGCTTTCTTAGTACATTCGTTTGTATAATTCTTTATTTTATTAGAGCGCAGCGTTTTACCTAATTTTGGTTATTTTTACATTCTCTAATGTGAGATTCCAGAAGGGCAACACGCTTACATCTGTCACAGCGGTATCCATCCTGGAGCTGTTGCACCAATTTTGCATACATGTGGCACACTGTGCACCGAGCAAAACCTTCAACCCTGCTAGCACTAATTTCCCAGTTACAATATAATAACTTGTAGTAAGTTTAAGATGTTACTCACAGGTTAGAAGACTCCTGTCTTAAAGTGGAGTTCCACCCCCTTTAGCAACTTAGTTGCATCCTCTCTAGTTTTGTACCCTTAAAAAGATTTGGCATATAATTATTTTTTTATTTAAAAACTCACTGTTTAATAGCCATGTATTTATTTTTCCGGTCGCGGCCGCAGCAGCCTCCTCGCATCATCCACTGACCGCTATGCCTCCTGGGAGATGTTTGTCATCAATCCCAGGAGGCCTTGGGCCGTAGCATTGCGTTCCCATTGTCATCAAGGCGCGCCCATCCTCCCTTCCCTCGGTCCGCCTGGAGTGTGTTTCCTTCTTCCTCCGCTCCTCCCTCCCTACCCTACTGAGCCAGCGAGCCTCAGCCTATTACATCTCACACTGCACTGTGTGATGATGTGACGTCACACAGACAAACAGTACAGCGCGGCTGCACCTGTGATGCTGCCCTCCTCTCCTCTCCAGACTCCAGCTGGCGCCGGCCACGGTGCTCAGATTTGGAACAACAGGTGCGGGCGGGTGTCCACAGTCCTCTGCCGGCCCGAGATGGGGGGGTGGTGCCATTGTACTGCTAGTGTGGGATCCTGGGAGGACTCAGTCTCAGACAGTGGTGCCCTGTGCAAGTATGATAAGGAAGGGGGGGGGTGCAAGGTGGACAGTGACACAGCTATAGATAATATATCTATATATATATTATGTAATATAGCTGGTTCAGCCGCCCCTCCCCCCACCACACCAGCTAACTCAGCTACTGTGCCTATATCTAATATAATATATCTGTGTCCAGCAGCACCCCCCTATCAGACAGACAACACTCACTATATAATTTATATTAGCTGACTGTGCCACCCCACCCTGAGCTGGTCTAATGATGATGATGATGGGGGGATGCTGCTGTGGGTGATGCAATTCGATGTGTTGGGGGTGATGCAATGTGCTGTGGGTAATGCGATTCGATGTGCTGGGGGTGATGCAATGTGCTGTGGGCCATGCGATTCAATGTGCTGGGGGTGATGCAATGTGCTGTGAGTGATGCGATTCGAAGTGCTGGGGGTGATGCAATGTGCTGTGGGCCATGCGATTCGATGTGCTGGGGGTGATGCAATGTGCTGTGGGCCATGCTATTCGATGTGTTGGGGGTGATGCAATGTGCTGTGGGCCATGCGATTCGATGTGCTGGGGGTGATGCAATGTGCTGTGGGTAATGCAATTTGATGTGCTGAGGGTGATGCAATGTCCTGTGGGCCATGCGATTCGATGTGCTGGGGGTGATGCAATGTGCTGTGAGTGATGCGATTCGATGTGCTGGGGGTGATGCAATGTGCTGTGGGCCATGCGATTCGATGTGATGTGGGTGATGCGATTCGAGGTGCTGGGGTGATGCAATGTGCTGTGGGCCATGCGATTAAATGTGCTGGGGGTGATGCAATGTGCTGTGGGTAATGGGATTCGATGTGCTGGGGGTGATGCGATTCGATGTGCTGGGGGTGATGCAATGTGCTGTGGGCCATGCGATTCAATGTGCTGGGGGTGATGAAATGTGCTGTGGGTGATGCGATTCGATGTGCTGGGGGTGATGCAATGTGCTGTGGGCCATGCGATTAGATGTGCTGCGGGTTATAGAATGTGCTGTGGGCCATGCGATTCGATGTGCTGGGGGTAATGCAATGTGCTGTGGGCCATGCAATTCGATGTGCTGGGAGTGATGCAATGTGCTGTGGGCCATGCAATTCGATGTGCTGGGGGTGATGCAATGTGCTGTGGGTAATGCGATTCGATGTGCTGGGGGCAATGCGATGTGCTGTGGGCCATGCGATTTGATGTGCTGGGGGTGATGCAATGTGCTGTGAGTGATGCGATTCGATGTGCTGGGGGTGATGCAATATGCTGTGGGCTATGCGATTCAATGTGCTGGGGGTCATGCAATGTGCTGTCAGTGATGCGATTCGATGTGCTGGGGGTGATGCAATGTGCTGTGGGCCATGCGATTCGATGTGCTGGGGGTGATGTGATTCGATGTGCTCTGGGCCATGCGATTCGATGTGCTGGGGGTGATGCAATGTGCTGTGGGCCATGCGATTCGATGTGCTGGAGGTGATGCAATATGCTGTGGGCCATGTGATTCGATGTACTGGGGGTCATGCAATGTGCTGTGAGTGACGCGATTCGATGTGCTGGGGGTAATGCAATGTGCTGTGGGCCATGCGATTTGATGTGCTGGGGGTGATGCGATTCTATGTGCTGGGGGTGATGCAATGTGCTGTGGGCCATGTGATTGGATGTGCTGGGGGTGATGCAATGTGCTGTGAGTAATGCAATTTGATGTGCTGGGGGTGATGCAATGTGCTGTGGGACATGTGATTCGATGTGCTGGGGGTGATGCAATGTGCTGTGAGTGATGCGATTCGATGTGCTGGGGGTGATGCAATGTGCTGTGGGCCATGCGATTCGATGTGCTGTGGGTGATGCGATCCGATGTGCTGGGGGTGATGCAATGTGCTGTGGGCCATGCGATTAAATGTGCTGGGGTGATGCAATGTGCTGTGGGTGATGCGATTCAATGTGCTGGGGGTGATGCAATGTGCTGTGGGCCATGCAATTCAATGTGCTGGGGGTGATGCAATGTGCTGTGGGTAATGCGATTCGATGTGCTGGGGGTGATGCAATATGCTGTGGGCCATGCGATTCGATGTGCTGGGGGTGATGCAATATGCTGTGGGCCATGTGATTCGATGTACTTGGGGTCATGCAATGTGCTGTGAGTGATGCGATTCGATGTGCTGGGGGGTGATGCAATGTGCTGCGGGCCATGCGATTTGATGTGCTGGGGGTGATGCGATTCGATGTGCTGGGGGTGATGCAATGTGCTGTGGGCCATGCAATTCGATGTGCTGGGGGTGATGCAATGTGCTGTGGGTAATGCAATTTGATGTGCTGAGGGTGATGCAATGTCCTGTGGGCCATGCGATTCGATGGGCTGGGGGTTATGCAATGTGCTGTGAGTGATGCGATTCGATGTGCTGGGGGTGATGCAATGTGCTGCGGGCCATGTGATTCGATGTGCTGTGGGTGATGCGATTCGATGTGCTGGGGGTGATGCAATGTGCTATGGGCCATGCGATTAAATGTGCTGGGGGTGATGCAATGTGCTGTGGGTAATGTGATTCGAAGTGCTGGGGGTGATGCGATTCGATGTGCTGGGGGTCATGCAATGTGCTGTGAGTGATGCGATTCAATGTGCTGGGGGTGATGCAATGTGCTGTGGGCCATGCGATTCGATGTGCTGGGGGTGATGTGATTCGATGTGCTGTGGGCCATGCGATTCGATGTGCTGGGGTGATGCAATGTGCTGTGGGCCATGCGATTTGATGTGCTGGGGGTGATGCAATATGCTGTGGGCCATGTGATTCGATGTACTGGGGGTCATGCAATGTGCTGTGAGTGATGCGATTCGATGTGCTGGGGTAATGCAATGTGCTGTGGGCCATGCGATTTGATGTGCTGGGGGTGATGCGATTCTATGTGCTGGGGGTGATGCAATGTGCTGTGGGCCATGTGATTGGATGTGCTGGGGGTGATGCAATGTGCTGTGAGTAATGCAATTTGATGTGCTGGGGGTGATGCAATGTCCTGTGGGCCATGCGATTCGATGGGCTGGGGGTTATGCAATATGCTGTGGGCCATGTGATTCGATGTACTAGGGGTCATGCAATGTGCTGTGAGTGATGCGATTCGATGTGCTGGGGGTGATGCAATATGCTGTGGGCCATGCGATTCGATGTGCTGTGGGTGATGCGATTCGATGTGCTGGGGGTGATGCAATGTGCTGTGGGCCATGCGATTAAATGTGCTGGGGGTGATGCAATGTGCTGTGGGTAATGCGATTCGATGTGCTGGGGGTGATGCGATTCGATGTGCTGGGGGTGATGCAATGTGCTGTGGGTAATGCGATTCGATGTGCTGGGGGTGATGCAATGTGCTGTGGGCCATGCGATTCAATGTGTTGGGGGTGATGCAATGTGCTGTGAGTGATGCGATTCGAAGTGCTGGGGGTGATGCAATGTGCTGTGGGCCATGCGATTCGATGTGCTGGGGGTGATGCAATGTGCTATGTGCCATGCTATTCGATGTGTTGGGGGTGATGCAATGTGCTGTGGGCCATGCGATTCGATGTGCTGGGGGTGAGGCAATGTGCTGTGGGTAATGCAATTTGATGTGCTGAGGGTGATGCAATGTCCTGTGGGCCATGCGATTCGATGTGCTGGGGTGATGCAATGTGCTGTGAGTGATGCGATTCGATGTTCTGGGGGTGATGCAATGTGCTGTGAGCCATGTGATTTGATGTGCTGTGGGTGATGCGATTCGATGTGCTGGGGGTGATGCAATGTGCTGTGGGCCATGCGATTAAATGTGCTGGGTGTGATGCAATGTGCTGTGGGTAATGCGATTCGATGTGCTGGGGGTGATACAATTGGATGTGCTGGGGGTGATGCAATGTGCTGTGGGCCATGCGATTCAATGTGCTGGGGGTGATGAAATGTGCTGTGGGTGATGCGATTCGATGTGCTGGGGGTGATGCAATGTGCTGTGGGCCATGCGATTAGATGTGCTGGGGGTTATAGAATGTGCTGTGGGTAATGCGATTCGATGTGCTGGGGGTAATGCAATGTGCTGTGGGCCATGCAATTTGATGTGCTGGGAGTGATGCAATGTGCTGTGGGTAATGCGATTCGATGTGCTGGGGGTAATGCGATGTGCTGTGGGCCATGCGATTTGATGTGCTGGGGGTGATGCAATGTGCTGTGAGTGATGCAATTCGATGTGCTGGGGGTAATGCAATATTCTGTGGGCTATGCCATTTAATGTGCTGGGGGTCATGCAATGTGCTGTGAGTGATGCGATTCGATGTGCTGGGGGTGATGCAATGTGCCGTGGGCCATGCGATTCAATGTGCTGGGGGTGATGTGATTCGATGTGCTGTGGGCCATGCGATTCGATGTGCTGGGGGTGATGCAATGTGCTGTGGGCCATGCGATTCGATGTGCTGGGGGTGATGCAATATGCTGTGGGCCATGTGATTCGATGTACTGGGGGTCATGCAATGTGCTGTGAGTGATGCAATTCGATGTGCTGGGGTAATGCAATGTGCTGTGGGCCATGCGATTTGATGTGCTGGGGGTGATGCGATTCTATGTGCTGTGGGTGATGCAATGTGCTGTGGGCCATGTGATTTGATGTGCTGGGGGTGATGCAATGTGCTGTGAGTAATGCAATTTGATGTGCTGGGGGTGATGCAATGTCCTGTGGGCCATGTGATTCGATGTGCTGGGGGTGATGCAATGTGCTGTGAGTGATGCGATTCAATGTGCTGTGGGCCATGCGATTCGATGTGCTGTTGGTGATGCGATTCGATGTGCTGGGGGTGATGCAATGTGCTGTGGGCCATGCGATTAAATGTGCTGGGGGTGATGCAATGTGCTGTGGGTGATGCGATTCAATGTGCTGGGGGTGATGCAATGTGCTGTGGGCCATGCAATTCGATGTGCTGGGGGTGTTGCAATGTGCTGTGGGTAATGCGATTCGATGTGCTGGGGGTAATGCGATGTGCTGTGGGCCATGTGATTTGATGTGCTGGGGGTGATGCAATGTGCTTTGAGTGATGCGATTCGATGTGCTGGGGGTGATGCAATGTGCTGTGGGCCATGTGATTCGATGTGCTGGGTGTGTTGCAATATGCTGTGGGCCATGTGATTCGATGTACTTGGGGTCATGCAATGTGCTGTGAGTGATGCGATTTGATGTGCTGGGGGTGATGCAATGTGCTGTGGGCCATGCAATTTGATGTGCTGGGGGTGATGCGATTCAATGTGCTGGGGGTGATGCAATGTGCTGTGGGCCATGCAATTCGATGTGCTGGGGGTGATGCAATGTGCTGTGGGTAATGCAATTTGATGTGCTGAGGGTGATGCAATGTCCTGTGGGCCATGCGATTCGATGGGCTGGGGGTTATGCAATGTGCTGTGAGTGATGCGATTCGATGTGCTGGGGGTGATGCAATGTGCTGTGGGCCATGCGATTCGATGTGCTGTGGGTGATGCGATTCGATGTGCTGGGGGTGATGCAATGTGCTGTGAGCCATGCGATTAGATGTGCTGGGGGTTATAGAATGTGCTGTGGGTAATGCGATTTGATGTGCTGGGGGTAATGCAATGTGCTGTGGGCCATGCGATTCGATGTGCTGGGAGTAATGCAATGTGCTGTGGGCCATGTAATTCGATGTGCTGGGGGTGATGCAATGTGCTGTGGGTAATGCGATTCGATGTGCTGGGGGTAATGTGATGTGCTGTGGGCCATGCGATTTGATGTGCTGGGGGTGATGCAATGTGCTGTGAGTGATGTGATTCGATGTGCTGGGGGATGATGCAATATGCTGTGGGCCATGCGATTCAATGTGCTGGGGGTCATGCAATGTGCTGTGAGTGATGCGATTCGATGTGCTGGGGGTGATGCAATGTGTTGTGGGCCATGCAATTCGATGTGCTGGGGGTGATGTGATTCGATGTGCTGTGGGCCATGCGATTCAATGTGCTGGGGGTGATGCAATGTGCTGTGGGCCATGCAATTCGATGTGCTGGGGGTGATGCAATGTGCTGTGGGCCATGCAATTCGATGTGCTGGGGGTGATGCAATGTGCTGTGGGTAATGCAATTTGATGTGCTGAGGGTGATGCAATGTCCTGTGGGCCATGCGATTCGATGGGCTGGGGGTTATGCAATGTGCTGTGAGTGATGCGATTCGATGTGCTGGGGGTGATGCAATGTGCTGTGGGCCATGTGATTCGATGTGCTGTGGGTGATGCGATTCGATGTGCTGGGGGTGATGCAATGTGCTATGGGCCATGCGATTAAATGTGCTGGGGGTGATGCAATGTGCTGTGGGTAATGTGATTCGATGTGCTGGGGGTGATGCGATTCAATGTGCTGGGGGTCATGCAATGTGCTGTGAGTGATGCGATTCAATGTGCTGGGGGTGATGCAATGTGCTGTGGGCCATGCGATTCGATGTGCTGGGGGTGATGTGATTCGATGTGCTGTGGGCCATGCGATTCGATGTGCTGGGGTGATGCAATGTGCAGTGGGCCATGCGATTTGATGTGCTGGGGGTGATGCAATATGCTGTGGGCCATGTGATTCGATGTACTGGGGGTCATGCAATGTGCTGTGAGTGATGCGATTCGATGTGCTGGGGGTAATGCAATGTGCTGTGGGCCATGCGATTTGATGTGCTGGGGGTGATGCGATTCTATGTGCTGGGGGTGATGCAATGTGCTGTGGGCCATGTGATTGGATGTGCTGGGGGTGATGCAATGTGCTGTGAGTAATGCAATTTGATGTGCTGGGGGTGATGCAATGTCCTGTGGGCCATGCGATTCGATGGGCTGGGGGTTATGCAATATGCTGTGGGCCATGTGATTCGATGTACTAGGGGTCATGCAATGTGCTGTGAGTGATGCGATTCGATGTGCTGGGGGTGATGCAATATGCGGTGGGCCATGCGATTCGATGTGCTGTGGGTGATGCGATTCGATGTGCTGGGGGTGATGCAATGTGCTGTGGGCCATGCGATTAAATGTGCTGGGGGTGATGCAATGTGCTGTGGGTATTGCGATTCGATGTGCTGGGGGTGATGCGATTCGATGTGCTGGGGATGATGCAATGTGCTGTGGGTAATGCGATTCGATGTGCTGGGGGTGATGCAATGTGCTGTGGGCCATGCGATTCAATGTGTTGGGGGTGATGCAATGTGCTGTGAGTGATGTGATTCGAAGTGCTGGAGGTGATGCAATGTGCTGTGGGCCATGCGATTCGATGTGCTGGGGGTGATGCAATGTGCTATGTGCCATGCTATTCGATGTGTTGGGGGTGATGCAATGTGCTGTGGGCCATGCGATTCGATGTGCTGGGGGTGAGGCAATGTGCTGTGGGTAATGCAATTTGATGTGCTGAGGGTGATGCAATGTCCTGTGGGCCATGCGATTCGATGTCCTGTGGGTGATGCAATGTGCTGTGAGTGATGCGATTCGATGTTCTGGGGGTGATGCAATGTGCTGTGGGCCATGCGATTTGATGTGCTGTGGGTGATGCGATTCGATGTGCTGGGGGTGATGCAATGTGCTGTGGGCCATGCGATTAAATGTGCTGGGGGTGATGCAATGTGCTGTGGGTAATGCGATTCGATGTGCTGGGGGTGATACGATTCGATGTGCTGGGGGTGATGCAATGTGCTGTGGGCCATGCGATTCAATGTGCTGGGGGTGATGAAATGTGCTGTGGGTGATGCGATTCGATGTGCTGGGGGTAATGCAATGTGCTGTGGGCCATGCAATTCGATGTGCTGGGAGTGATGCAATGTGCTGTGGGTAATGCGATTCGATGTGCTGGGGGTAATGCGATGTGCTGTGGGCCATGCGATTTGATGTGCTGGGGGTGATGCAATGTGCTGTGAGTGATGCAATTCGATGTGCTGGGGGTGATGCAATATGCTGTGGGCTATGCGATTCAATGTGCTGGGGGTCATGCAATGTGCTGTGGGCCATGCAATTCGATGTGCTGGGGGTGTTGCAATGTGCTGTGGGTAATGCGATTCGATGTGCTGGGGGTAATGCGATGTGCTGTGGGCCATGTGATTCGATGTGCTGGGGGTGATGTGATTCGATGTGCTGTGGGCCATGCGATTCGATGTGCTGGGGGTGATGCAATATGCTGTGGGCCATGTGATTCGATGTACTGGGGGTCATGCAATGTGCTGTGAGTGATGCAATTCGATGTGCTGGGGTAATGCAATGTGCTGTGGGCCATGCGATTTGATGTGCTGGGGGTGATGCGATTCTATGTGCTGTGGGTGATGCAATGTGCTGTGGGCCATGTGATTCGATGTGCTGGGGGTGATGCAATGTGCTGTGAGTAATGCAATTTGATGTGCTGGGGGTGATGCAATGTCCTGTGGGCCATGTGATTCGATGTGCTGGGGGTGATGCAATGTGCTGTGAGTGATGCGATTCAATGTGCTGTGGGCCATGCGATCCGATGTGCTGTTGGTGATGCGATTCGATGTGCTGGGGGTGATGCAATGTGCTGTGGGCCATGCGATTAAATGTGCTGGGGGTGATGCAATGTGCTGTGGGTGATGCGATTCAATGTGCTGGGGGTAATGCAATGTGCTGTGGGCCATGCAATTCGATGTGCTGGGGGTGTTGCAATGTGCTGTGGGTAATGCGATTCGATGTGCTGGGGGTAATGCGATGTGCTGTGGGCCATGTGATTTGATGTGCTGGGGGTGATGCAATGTGCTGTGAGTGATGCGATTCGATGTGCTGGGGGTGATGCAATGTGCTGTGGGCCATGTGATTCGATGTGCTGGGTGAGTTGCAATATGCTGTGGGCCATGTGATTCGATGTACTTGGGGTCATGCAATGTGCTGTGAGTGATGCGATTTGATGTGCTGGGGGTGATGCAATGTGCTGTGGGCCATGCAATTTGATGTGCTGGGGGTGATGCGATTCAATGTGCTGGGGGTGATGCAATGTGCTGTGGGCCATGCAATTCGATGTGCTGGGGGTGATGCAATGTGCTGTGGGTAATGCAATTTGATGTGCTGAGGGTGATGCAATGTCCTGTGGGCCATGCGATTCGATGGGCTGGGGGTTATGCAATGTGCTGTGAGTGATGCGATTCGATGTGCTGGGGGTGATGCAATGTGCTGTGGGCCATGCGATTCGATGTGCTGTGGGTGATGCGATTCGATGTGCTGGGGGTGATGCAATGTGCTGTGGGCCATGCGATTAAATGTGCTGGGGGTGATGCAATGTGCTGTGAGCCATGCGATTAGATGTGCTGGGGGTTATAGAATGTGCTGTGGGTAATGCGATTCAATGTGCTGGGGGTAATGCAATGTGCTGTGGGCCATGCGATTCGATGTGCTGGGAGTGATGCAATGTGCTGTGGGCCATACAATTAGATGTGCTGGGGGTGATGCAATGTGCTGTGGGTAATGCGATTCGATGTGCTGGGGGTAATGTGATGTGCTGTGGGCCATGCGATTTGATGTGCTGGGGGTGATGCAATGTGCTGTGAGTGATGTGATTCGATGTGCTGGGGGTGATGCAATATGCTGTGGGCCATGCGATTCAATGTGCTGGGGGTTATGCAATGTGCTGTGAGTGATGCGATTTGATGTGCTGGGGGTGATGCAATGTGTTGTGGGCCATGCGATTCGATGTGCTGGGGGTGATGTGATTCGATGTGCTGTGGGCCATGCGATTCAATGTGCTGGGGGTGATGCAATGTGCTGTGGGCCATGCGATTCGATGTGCTGGGGGTGATGCAATATGCTGTGGGCCATGTGATTCGATGTACTGGGGGTCATGCAATGTGCTGTGAGTGATGCGATTCGATGTGCTGGGGGTGATGCAATGTGCTGTGGGCCATGCGATTTGATGTGCTGGGGGTGATGCGATTTGATGTGCTGGGGGTGATGCAATGTGCTGTGGGTAATGCAATTTGATGTGCTGGGGGTGATGCAATGTCCTGTGGGCCATGCGATTCGATGTGCTGGGGGTGATGCAATGTGCTGTGAGTGATGCGATTCGATGTGCTGGGGGTGATGCAATGTGCTGTGGGCCATGCGATTCGATGTGCTGTGGGTGATGCGATTCGATGTGCTGGGGGTGATGCAATGTGCTGTGGGCCATGCGATTCAATGTGCTGGGGGTGATGCAATGTGCTGTGGGTGATGCGATTCGATGTGCTGGGGGTGATGCAATGTGCTGTGGGACATGCGATTCGATGTGCTGGGGGTTATAGAATGTGCTGTGGGTAATGCTATTCGATGTGCTGGGGGTAATGCAATGTGCTGTTGGCCATGCAATTCGATGTGCTGGGGTGATGCAATGTGCTGTGGGCCATTCAATTCGATGTGCTGGGGGTGATGCAATGTGCTGTGGGTAATGCGATTCGATGTGCTGTGGGTAACGCGATGTGCTGTGGGCCATGCGATTTGATGTGCTGGGGGTGATGCAATGTGCTGTGAGTGATTCGATGTGCTGGGGGTGATGCAATATGCTGTGGGCCATGCGATTCAATGAGCTGGGGGTCATGCATTGTGCTGTGAGTGATGCGATTCAATGTGCTGGGGGTGATGCAATGTGCTGTGGGCCATGAGATTCGATGTGCTGGGGGTGATGCAATGTGCTGTGGGTGATGCAATTCGATGTGCTGGGGGTGATGCAATGTCCTGTGGGCTATGCGATTCGATGTGCTGGGGTAATGCAATGTGCTGTGAGTGATGCGATTCGATGTGCTGGGGGTGATGCAATGTGCTGTGGGCCATGCGATTCGATGTGCTGTGGGTGATGCGATTCGATGTGCTGGGGGTGATGCAATGTGCTGTGGGCCATGCGATTAAATGTGCTGGGGGTGATGCAATGTGCTGTGGGCCATGCGATTCGATGTGCTGGGGGTGATACGATTCGATGTGCTGGGGGTGATGCAATGTGCTGTGGGCCATGCGATTCAATGTGCTGGGGGTGATGAAATGTGCTGTGGGTGATGCGATTCGATGTGCTGGGGGTAATGCAATGTGCTGTGGGCCATGCAATTCGATGTGCTGGGAGTGATGCAATGTGCTGTGGGTAATGCGATTCAATGTGCTGGGGGTAATGCGATGTGCTGTGGGCCATGCGATTTGATGTGCTGGGGGTGATGCAATGTGCTGTGAGTGATGCAATTCGATGTGCTGGGGGTGATGCAATATGCTGTGGGCTATGCGATTCAATGTGTTGGGAGTCATGCAATGTGCTGTGAGTGATGCGATTCGATGTGCTGGGGGTGATGCAATGTGCCGTGGGCCATGCGATTCGATGTGCTGGGGGTGATGTGATTCGATGTGCTGTGGGCCATGCGATTCGATGTGCTGGGGGTGATGCAATATGCTGTGGGCCATGTGATTCGATGTACTGGGGGTCATGCAATGTGCTGTGAGTGATGCAATTCGATGTGCTGGGGTAATGCAATGTGCTGTGGGCCATGCGATTTGATGTGCTGGGGGTGATGCGATTCTATGTGCTGTGGGTGATGCAATGTGCTGTGGGCCATGTGATTCGATGTGCTGGGGGTGATGCAATGTGCTGTGAGTAATGCAATTGGATGTGCTGGGGGTGATGCAATGTCCTGTGGGCCATGTGATTCGATGTGCTGGGGGTGATGCAATGTGCTGTGAGTGATGCGATTCAATGTGCTGTGGGCCATGCGATCCGATGTGCTGTTGGTGATGCGATTCGATGTGCTGGGGGTGATGCAATGTGCTGTGGGCCATGCGATTAAATGTGCTGGGGGTGATGCAATGTGCTGTGGGTGATGCGATTCAATGTGCTGGGGGTAATGCAATGTGCTGTGGGCCATGCAATTCGATGTGCTGGGGGTGTTGCAATGTGCTGTGGGTAATGCGATTCGATGTGCTGGGGGTAATGCGATGTGCTGTGGGCCATGTGATTTGATGTGCTGGGGGTGATGCAATGTGCTGTGAGTGATGCGATTCGATGTGCTGGGGGTGATGCAATGTGCTGTGGGCCATGTGATTCGATGTGCTGGGTGTGTTGCAATATGCTGTGGGCCATGTGATTCGATGTACTTGGGGTCATGCAATGTGCTGTGAGTGATGCGATTTGATGTGCTGGGGGTGATGCAATGTGCTGTGGGCCATGCAATTTGATGTGCTGGGGGTGATGCGATTCAATGTGCTGGGGGTGATGCAATGTGCTGTGGGCCATGCAATTCGATGTGCTGGGGGTGATGCAATGTGCTGTGGGTAATGCAATTTGATGTGCTGAGGGTGATGCAATGTCCTGTGGGCCATGCGATTCGATGGGCTGGGGGTTATGCAATGTGCTGTGAGTGATGCGATTCGATGTGCTGGGGGTGATGCAATGTGCTGTGGGCCATGCGATTCGATGTGCTGTGGGTGATGCGATTCGATGTGCTGGGGGTGATGCAATGTGCTGTGGGCCATGCGATTAAATGTGCTGGGGGTGATGCAATGTGCTGTGAGCCATGCGATTAGATGTGCTGGGGGTTATAGAATGTGCTGTGGGTAATGCGATTCAATGTGCTGGGGGTAATGCAATGTGCTGTGGGCCATGCGATTCGATGTGCTGGGAGTGATGCAATGTGCTGTGGGCCATACAATTAGATGTGCTGGGGGTGATGCAATGTGCTGTGGGTAATGCGATTCGATGTGCTGGGGGTAATGTGATGTGCTGTGGGCCATGCGATTTGATGTGCTGGGGGTGATGCAATGTGCTGTGAGTGATGTGATTCGATGTGCTGGGGGTGATGCAATATGCTGTGGGCCATGCGATTCAATGTGCTGGGGGTTATGCAATGTGCTGTGAGTGATGCGATTTGATGTGCTGGGGGTGATGCAATGTGTTGTGGGCCATGCGATTCGATGTGCTGGGGGTTATAGAATGTGCTGTGGGTAATGCGATTCAATGTGCTGGGGGTAATGCAATGTGCTGTGGGCCATGCGATTCGATGTGCTGGGAGTGATGCAATGTGCTGTGGGCCATACAATTAGATGTGCTGGGGGTGATGCAATGTGCTGTGGGTAATGCGATTCGATGTGCTGGGGGTAATGTGATGTGCTGTGGGCCATGCGATTTGATGTGCTGGGGGTGATGCAATGTGCTGTGAGTGATGTGATTCGATGTGCTGGGGGTGATGCAATGTGCTGTGGGCCATGCGATTCGATGTGCTGTGGGTGATGCGATTCGATGTGCTGGGGGTGATGCAATGTGCTGTGGGCCATGCGATTCAATGTGCTGGGGGTGATGCAATGTGCTGTGGGTGATGCGATTCGATGTGCTGGGGGTGATGCAATGTGCTGTGGGACATGCGATTCGATGTGCTGGGGGTTATAGAATGTGCTGTGGGTAATGCTATTCGATGTGCTGGGGGTAATGCAATGTGCTGTTGGCCATGCAATTCGATGTGCTGGGGTGATGCAATGTGCTGTGGGCCATTCAATTCGATGTGCTGGGGGTGATGCAATGTGCTGTGGGTAATGCGATTCGATGTGCTGTGGGTAACGCGATGTGCTGTGGGCCATGCGATTTGATGTGCTGGGGGTGATGCAATGTGCTGTGAGTGATTCGATGTGCTGGGGGTGATGCAATATGCTGTGGGCCATGCGATTCAATGAGCTGGGGGTCATGCATTGTGCTGTGAGTGATGCGATTCAATGTGCTGGGGGTGATGCAATGTGCTGTGGGCCATGAGATTCGATGTGCTGGGGGTGATGCAATGTGCTGTGGGTGATGCAATTCGATGTGCTGGGGGTGATGCAATGTCCTGTGGGCTATGCGATTCGATGTGCTGGGGTAATGCAATGTGCTGTGAGTGATGCGATTCGATGTGCTGGGGGTGATGCAATGTGCTGTGGGCCATGCGATTCGATGTGCTGTGGGTGATGCGATTCGATGTGCTGGGGGTGATGCAATGTGCTGTGGGCCATGCGATTAAATGTGCTGGGGGTGATGCAATGTGCTGTGGGCCATGCGATTCGATGTGCTGGGGGTGATACGATTCGATGTGCTGGGGGTGATGCAATGTGCTGTGGGCCATGCGATTCAATGTGCTGGGGGTGATGAAATGTGCTGTGGGTGATGCGATTCGATGTGCTGGGGGTAATGCAATGTGCTGTGGGCCATGCAATTCGATGTGCTGGGAGTGATGCAATGTGCTGTGGGTAATGCGATTCGATGTGCTGGGGGTAATGCGATGTGCTGTGGGCCATGCGATTTGATGTGCTGGGGGTGATGCAATGTGCTGTGAGTGATGCAATTCGATGTGCTGGGGGTGATGCAATATGCTGTGGGCTATGCGATTCAATGTGCTGGGAGTCATGCAATGTGCTGTGAGTGATGCGATTCGATGTGCTGGGGGTGATGCAATGTGCCGTGGGCCATGCGATTCGATGTGCTGGGGGTGATGTGATTCGATGTGCTGTGGGCCATGCGATTCGATGTGCTGGGGGTGATGCAATATGCTGTGGGCCATGTGATTCGATGTACTGGGGGTCATGCAATGTGCTGTGAGTGATGCAATTCGATGTGCTGGGGTAATGCAATGTGCTGTGGGCCATGCGATTTGATGTGCTGGGGGTGATGCGATTCTATGTGCTGTGGGTGATGCAATGTGCTGTGGGCCATGTGATTCGATGTGCTGGGGGTGATGCAATGTGCTGTGAGTAATGCAATTGGATGTGCTGGGGGTGATGCAATGTCCTGTGGGCCATGTGATTCGATGTGCTGGGGGTGATGCAATGTGCTGTGAGTGATGCGATTCAATGTGCTGTGGGCCATGCGATCCGATGTGCTGTTGGTGATGCGATTCGATGTGCTGGGGGTGATGCAATGTGCTGTGGGCCATGCGATTAAATGTGCTGGGGGTGATGCAATGTGCTGTGGGTGATGCGATTCAATGTGCTGGGGGTAATGCAATGTGCTGTGGGCCATGCAATTCGATGTGCTGGGGGTGTTGCAATGTGCTGTGGGTAATGCGATTCGATGTGCTGGGGGTAATGCGATGTGCTGTGGGCCATGTGATTTGATGTGCTGGGGGTGATGCAATGTGCTGTGAGTGATGCGATTCGATGTGCTGGGGGTGATGCAATGTGCTGTGGGCCATGTGATTCGATGTGCTGGGTGTGTTGCAATATGCTGTGGGCCATGTGATTCGATGTACTTGGGGTCATGCAATGTGCTGTGAGTGATGCGATTTGATGTGCTGGGGGTGATGCAATGTGCTGTGGGCCATGCAATTTGATGTGCTGGGGGTGATGCGATTCAATGTGCTGGGGGTGATGCAATGTGCTGTGGGCCATGCAATTCGATGTGCTGGGGGTGATGCAATGTGCTGTGGGTAATGCAATTTGATGTGCTGAGGGTGATGCAATGTCCTGTGGGCCATGCGATTCGATGGGCTGGGGGTTATGCAATGTGCTGTGAGTGATGCGATTCGATGTGCTGGGGGTGATGCAATGTGCTGTGGGCCATGCGATTCGATGTGCTGTGGGTGATGCGATTCGATGTGCTGGGGGTGATGCAATGTGCTGTGGGCCATGCGATTAAATGTGCTGGGGGTGATGCAATGTGCTGTGAGCCATGCGATTAGATGTGCTGGGGGTTATAGAATGTGCTGTGGGTAATGCGATTCAATGTGCTGGGGGTAATGCAATGTGCTGTGGGCCATGCGATTCGATGTGCTGGGAGTGATGCAATGTGCTGTGGGCCATACAATTAGATGTGCTGGGGGTGATGCAATGTGCTGTGGGTAATGCGATTCGATGTGCTGGGGGTAATGTGATGTGCTGTGGGCCATGCGATTTGATGTGCTGGGGGTGATGCAATGTGCTGTGAGTGATGTGATTCGATGTGCTGGGGGTGATGCAATATGCTGTGGGCCATGCGATTCAATGTGCTGGGGGTTATGCAATGTGCTGTGAGTGATGCGATTTGATGTGCTGGGGGTGATGCAATGTGTTGTGGGCCATGCGATTCGATGTGCTGGGGGTGATGTGATTCGATGTGCTGTGGGCCATGCGATTCAATGTGCTGGGGGTGATGCAATGTGCTGTGGGCCATGCGATTCGATGTGCTGGGGGTGATGCAATATGCTGTGGGCCATGTGATTCGATGTACTGGGGGTCATGCAATGTGCTGTGAGTGATGCGATTCGATGTGCTGGGGGTGATGCAATGTGCTGTGGGCCATGCGATTTGATGTGCTGGGGGTGATGCGATTTGATGTGCTGGGGGTGATGCAATGTGCTGTGGGTAATGCAATTTGATGTGCTGGGGGTGATGCAATGTCCTGTGGGCCATGCGATTCGATGTGCTGGGGGTGATGCAATGTGCTGTGAGTGATGCGATTCGATGTGCTGGGGGTGATGCAATGTGCTGTGGGCCATGCGATTCGATGTGCTGTGGGTGATGCGATTCGATGTGCTGGGGGTGATGCAATGTGCTGTGGGCCATGCGATTCAATGTGCTGGGGGTGATGCAATGTGCTGTGGGTGATGCGATTCGATGTGCTGGGGGTGATGCAATGTGCTGTGGGACATGCGATTCGATGTGCTGGGGGTTATAGAATGTGCTGTGGGTAATGCTATTCGATGTGCTGGGGGTAATGCAATGTGCTGTTGGCCATGCAATTCGATGTGCTGGGGTGATGCAATGTGCTGTGGGCCATTCAATTCGATGTGCTGGGGGTGATGCAATGTGCTGTGGGTAATGCGATTCGATGTGCTGTGGGTAACGCGATGTGCTGTGGGCCATGCGATTTGATGTGCTGGGGGTGATGCAATGTGCTGTGAGTGATTCGATGTGCTGGGGGTGATGCAATATGCTGTGGGCCATGCGATTCAATGAGCTGGGGGTCATGCATTGTGCTGTGAGTGATGCGATTCAATGTGCTGGGGGTGATGCAATGTGCTGTGGGCCATGAGATTCGATGTGCTGGGGGTGATGCAATGTGCTGTGGGTGATGCAATTCGATGTGCTGGGGGTGATGCAATGTCATGTGGGCTATTCGATTCGATGTGCTGGGGTAATGCAATGTGCTGTGAGTGATGCGATTCGATGTGCTGGGGGTGATGCAATGTGCTGTGGGCCATGCGATTCGATGTGCTGTGGGTGATGCGATTCGATGTGCTGGGGGTGATGCAATGTGCTGTGGGCCATGCGATTAAATGTGCTGGGGGTGATGCAATGTGCTGTGGGCCATGCGATTCAATGTGCTGGGGGTGATGCAATGTGCTGTGGGTGATGCGATTCGATGTGCTGGGGGTGATGCAATGTGCAGTGGGCCATGCGATTCGATGTGCTGGGGGTTATAGAATGTGCTGTGGGTAATGCAATTCGATGTGCTGGGGGTAATGCAATGTGCTGTGGGCCATGCGATTTGATGTGCTGGGGGTGATGCAATGTGCTGTGGGCCATGCAATTCGATGTTCTGGGGGTGATGCAATGTGCTGTGGGTAATGCGATTCGATGTGCTGTGGGTAGTGCGATGTGCTGTGGGCCATGCGATTTGATGTGCTGGGGGTGATGCAATGTGCTGTGAGTGATGCGATTCGATGTGCTGGGGGTGATGCAATATGCTGTGGGCCATGCGATTCAATGTGCTGGGGGTCATGCAATGTGCTGTGAGTGATGCGATTCGATGTGCTGGGGGTGATGCAATGTGCTCTGGGCCATGTGATTCGATGTGCTGGGGGTGATGTGATTCGATGTGCTGGGGGTGATACGATTCGATGTGCTGGGGGTGATGCAATGTGCTGTGGGCCATGCAATTCGATGTGCTGGGGGTGATGCGATTTGATGTGCTGGCAGTGATGCAATGTGCAGTGGGCCATGCGATTCGATGTGCTGGGGGTGATGCAATGTGCTGTGGGCCATGCGATTTGATGTGCTAGGGCGATGCAATCTAGATGCATAAATGAATTTTGTAGCTGAGATTAGTATTCTTTTAAATGAAAAGCTGTACAGAAAAAGGTAGCTGCTGTGTGTGTGTATATATACACACACACAACATTTTATATATATATATATATATATATATATTTCTTGAATGTGCAGTATATTTACTGTTTCCTGCAGGGTGGAGGGGAGGAGAGGTTTCCATAGAAAAGTGTCAACTTCCTCTGACACTGCCGTTGCTATAGAAATCTGACCTGAAACCTATTACACTGCTTGTGCCACACTGAGTATGTGCGAGATCTGCAATCATGAAATCCAGGAAGAAATCCAGTCTGGCTTCAGATGCCCACACTTAAGATGGCCACGATCTATTTCTAGTTTATAAACTTTCAAAAGCTGTAATAACCTAACAAAACGGACCTCAGTTTACAGACTAACTTTACTAGAATACATTAAGCTTGTGTATTATAGAGGTATTTTTATTTAAAAAGTGTAATTTCGGCTGGAACACCACTTTAACTCCTGTTTTCAACTCCTGGTTAATAACTCTCCACTTTAGTTCAAAATTCCACTTACCGTATATACTCGAGTATAAGCCGACCCGAATATAAGCCGAGGCACCTAATTTTACCACAAAAAAATGGGAAAACGTATTGACTCGAGTATAAGCCTAGGGTGTCCATCTGCATGCCTCAATGTGCCTCACTGTGTCCATGTGCATGCCTCACTGTGTCCATGCCTCACTGTGCCCATGCCTAGACTGACGTTTAACATGGGAGTCTATGGAAGGAGTGCCCAGCTTTGAAAAATCGTGCCCCCGGCCGTAGGTCCCCCAGACAACAAGCTATGCACACTTGTAGAGGAGAAATGGGGCTACATGTGTGCCAAGTTTCGGGTCCAGGGGACCTAAGACCGGCCGGTACCGGGTCCCCAAATTCACCAGAAAAATGACCGTTTAACATGGGAGTCTATAGAAGAAGTGCCTGGCTTTGAAAAATCGGTGCTCCCCGGCCGTAGATTCCCCTGGACAAAAAAACTTTACACACTTGTAGAGGAAGAGTGGGGCTACAGGTTTGCCAAGTTTGGGGTCCAGGGGATCTACGGTCGGCTGGTACCGAGTCCCCAAAGTCCGGGAGATCAAGCACAAAAAGGTGACTCGAGTATAAGCCGAGGGGGGCATTTTCAGCACAAAAAAATGTGCTGAAAAACTCGGCTTATACTCGAGTATATACGGTATGTTCACAAAATCCACATGCAAGCCAGCATCAGCAGGGAGCCAGCTCCAAGAGGAGTTTGTATAGACACTTATATACACCTGTGAACAATTAACCACTCCCCTTAATTAGCAGGAAGAAAATAAAAGCTGTTTAAAAAGTGTCAGAAAAAGGAGGGAAAGGTATTAAAAACTGATAACAAACTTATCAAATAAAGGAGAAAACAAAAAAACAAAAACAACACTTGCAAGCAGCAGCAGTCAAAAGCATAACTCCTGGTTATTAACTCTCCAGTTTAGTTCAACATTCCACTTACCGTATGTAGCGCCCTGCTCCCAATGACTGGGCGCTATGTTAAATTTAGTGGGTGTCTGAGCCCATAGTTGGGCTCAGACTTAAGTGCTAAATTGGCCTCTGTTTCAGCTGTGGCTGTGCCTGACAGGATTTCCCACTGTTGCCTGTAGGTGGCGATACCACCACAGGCCGGCATTGGAATATGGGCAGGTCATGGTGGATTGAGTGTCCTTTCCCGGGAACAGCCCAGTGGGAGTGGTGTCCCCGTTGGGCATGCTGGGAAAGGGGTACTTAAGGGGCAGACGCCATTTTTTGGGTCCTTCTTCCCCTCGTGGCCCTCCTGACGCAAGGAGTGTGTTGTGTGATTTCGGCCTCGGGACCAGGTTGGTCCGAGGCTGCAACTCTACCAAGTAGGCCCGGTTATGCTGACTGGGGCCTACACTTTGAAGGTGATCCTGTGCTGTCCGTCCTGCGGGAGGAAGCCACTCAATGGAGAAAAGCAGGGGAGGACCTGTCCTGGAGAGGACCAAGCGGAAGGCTGGTGTCTTGAGGAAGGCCTGGTGATTCTGTTGGAGGATGCACCGTAGCTAAAGTTACCTTACAGTCTGCCGGGTCAGCTTAAAGGCTCTTTGACTGCTTGTCTGGAAGTTCGGGCGTTAAGTCCTGTGGCAGAGGATCCCGGACTATTCTATGTGGTTCACAACCAGTCTGTGGCAGAGACTGGTCCTGATCATTGTCCGTGCATCATTCCGGCTGCTAGGCCAGGTGAGAGGGGCCTATTCGGGTAAGCAATACCCATTCGAGGAGGAGTGGTGAATGACTTTGTAGTTGAGAAGTTTTTCCCCAGTGATCTGTACTGTGTACCTGAACCTACCCCTTTCTCCTTCATCCTTCTACTATTCTTCACAAGTTTCATGCAAAATAAAATAAAAACTAACAGCAGAAGGTTTTACATCTTGTGTGGACATTGGAGTTCTTACAGACTTTCTTCCCCTAGACAACGAAAGCCGAGGTAACATGCAAGGCCCAAATCTAAACCAGCAGCTCCTACGGGGGTGTGCTACACGTATATACTCGAGTATAAGCCGAATTTTCAGCACATTTTTTTGTGCTGAAAATGCCCCCCTCGGCTTATACTTGTGTCTGTGTCCTTCTTCAAATTTGTGCGCCTGATCCTGGCTGAACTTGGCACACATGTAGCCCCACTCTTCCTCTATAAGTGTACACAGTTTGCTGTCCGGGGCACCTACGCCTGGGGAGTACCAATTTTTCAAAGCCGGGCACCCCTTCCATAGACTCCCATGTTAAACGGTAATTTCTCCGGTGATTTTGGGGACCGGGTACCGGCCATAGACTCCCATGTTAAACGTCAGTCTAGTCACACAGCGCCGGAGATCAGGTAGGGAGATTGGGCACAGTGACAGTGAGGCATGGGCACAGCAAGGCATGGGCACAGTGAGGCAGGGACACAGTGAGAGAGGGACACAGTGAGGCAGGGACACAGTGAGGCAGGGACACAGTGAGGCAAAGTGAGGCACAGTGAGGCATGCAGATGACCACCCTAGGCTTATACTCGAGTCAAGACATTTTCCCAGTTTTTTGTGGTAAAATTAGGTGCCTCGGCTTATATTTGGGTCGGCTTATACTCCAGTATATACGGTATGTTCACAAAATCCACAGTCCAATTTAATCTGGTCAGTCTATGCCTCCTGTGGCCACCTGCAGGCCTCACAGTGGAATTAGCACTTCAACCATTATTGAATAAAGTTAATATGGTCGTTCTAAATGTGGATTCAGAGACATGGGAAAGCTAAGTTTCCAGCAGATATCTTCCCCTGAAGAAGCCCACGATATAGGGCGAAACATGTCGGGATCAAATACTATACCGCCTCAACTAGTTTTCGGACCGTACTTATGGGTTTAAACTTCTGTTTTTAAACATGAATTTTTTAAACAAGTTTTGTTAATACATTTTGAAGATTTTATCTAAAAAATTATTTCTCTGTTTGATTACTTCAACTGAATATGGATAGCCATGAGATCTTCAGTAGGTGAAACAGACTTGGTCCTTAGATCCATTCCAGTACCAGGTACCTTCAGTAGCCATCCAGCTTCTCTGGTCCTCCTCCTCAATCAGAATGTGAGACCCCTTCTAGGCTTGAGGCTTAATGAAACCTTTTCAGCACATAAGAATTCCCACCTCCAGGCCAAGCCAGGAGGTAGACTGTACTAAGACTGAGCCCATAGCAATTCTCATGAATATATATGCACTTCCCCACCATGCACCACAAGCAAAGAAACCCCCAGTGATTAGCTGCTGAGCCACACACACACACACACACATACACACACACACTCATAATATTCCCCAATTGGCAGTCCCACACTACGGCCATTACAGAAAAGGTGGTAGGGGCTATACAAGCTTAATGTCACTCACTTGCTTTGTGGGAAACAAAAATCCATGAAACGTCTAGGATAGGTTTGGGGAAGCTGAAAACTTGTGTTTTGCAAAGTTTAAAAGCAATTGCTTGAGCTTTAGACACATTATGGCACAAGATTTGACAAAAAATTGTTACATCTGAATAACCTTTGGTATGATTTATCACAGGACCTGCCTTGAAATGTGTGAAGTTTGGGGGAAGTTGGATAACCTCCAATTTTTTTTTTGTATGTTAAGCCACAGTAAGCTCCCCAAAAAACAAGCTTAATGTCTCTAGTTTGCCTTGTGGAACACCGAAATGCATGAAACTTCTAGGGTAGGTTTCGGAAGTTGAGAACTTAGGCTGTAAAAAGTATCAAGACAATTTATTGAGGTTTAGGTACATTATGTCACATTAAGCTCTTTTTACATTAAGCTGTTCACATTAAATGTTTTAGCATTGTAAAATATAGCTCAATGTGAATAACTTTTGGTGTGATTTACCAAGTGATGTGAAATTTTCAGAATATGTTGATATAGACAGTGTCTTCTATTGTGTGAAGTTTGGGGGAAAATGGTTAACATTTAAGGTCTTTTTTGTACGTTAAGCCACATTAAGATCCCCCAAAAAAACAAGCTTAATGTCCCTAGTTTGCCTTGTGGAACACCGAAATGCATGAAACTTTTAGATAGGTTTGGGAAGTTGAGAACTTGGGCTGTGCAAAGTATCAAGACAATTGAATGAGGTTTAGGCACATTATTTACGAAAGGTAAATCCACTTTGCACTACAAGTGCACTGCAAGTGCACTTGGAAGTGCAGTCACTGTAGATCTGAGGGGAAGATCTGAAATGAGGGGAAGGTCTGCTGATTTTATCATCCAATCATGTGCAAGCTAAAATGCTGTTTTTTATTTTCCTTGCATGTCCCCCTCGGATCTACAGCGACTACACTTGAAAGTGCACTTTCAGTGCCCTTCCAGTGCACTTGTAGTACAAAGTGGATTGGCCTTTTGTATATAACCCCCATTATGTCACATTAAGCTCTTTTTACATTAAGCTGTTCACATTAAATGTTTTATAATTGTAAAATATAGCTTAACCACTTGCCAACCGCCGCACAAGTTTATACTTCGACAGAATTGCACGGCTGCGCAAATGGGCGTATATATACGTCCCCTTTAATTTGTTGCTGTGTGCTCCGTGACCGTGCCCGCGGGACCCGCGGACTCAATGTCGGCCGGTGTCCCGCGATCGGGTCACAGAGCTGAAGAATGGGGAGATGTTAGTGTAAACACAACATCTCCCTGTTCTTCCTAGTGACATGTCACTGATCGTCTGTTTCCTGTCATCGGGAACAGCGATCAGTGACGTGTCACAGCAAGCCACGCCCCCTAACAGTTAGAATCACTCCCTAGGTCACACTTAACCCCTTCAGCGCCACATAGTGGTTAACACATTCACTGCTAGTGTCATTTTCACAGTAATTAGTGCATTTTTATTGCACTGATTGCAGTAAAAATGACAATGGTCCCAAAAATTTGTCGAAAGTGTCCGATGTGTCCGCCATAATGTCGCAACATTTTTTTTTATAAAAATGCCATAAAACTATCCCCTATTTTGTAGACACTATAACTTTTGCGCAAACCAATCAATAAATGCTTATTGCGATTTTTTTTTACCAAAAATATGTAGAAGAATACGTATCAGCCTAAACTGAGGAAACAATATGTTTTTTTATAGATTTTTTGGTGATATTTATTATAGCAAAAAGTAAAATATATTGCATTTTTTTCAAAATTGTCGCTCTATTTTTGTTTATAGCGCAAAAAATAAAAACCGCAGAGGTGATCAAATGCCACCAAAAGAAAGCTCTATTTGTGGGAAAAAAAAGGATGTAAATTTTTTTGGGAGCCACGTCGCACGGCCGCGCAATTTGTTAGTTAAAGCGACGCAGTGCCGAATCGCAAAAAGTGGCCTGGTCTTTGACCAGCCAAATGGTCCGGGGCGGAAGTGGTCAATGTGAATAATTTTTGGTGTGCTTCACCAAATGATTTGAAATTTTTAAAATATGTTGATATTGACAGAGTCTTCTATTGTGTGAAGTTTGGGGGAAATTGGTTAACACTTATGGTCTTTTTTGTACGTTAAGCCCCAAAAAACAAGCTTAATGTCCCTAGTTTGCCTTGTGGAACACCAAAATGCATGAAACTTCTAGGATAGATTTGGGAAGTTGAGAACTTAGGCTGTGCAAACTTTCAAGACAATCGATTAAGGTTTAGGCACTTTATTACACATTAAGCTACCTTAAGCCATTTTCACATTAAATGTTTTAGTATGTCCCGTTTTCTGAGAGTGAGAAATTGATCATCGCTGGAGGAACCCCTAAAAAACTATGGAGGTGTCACATACCTTAATGGAGATTAAGATGGGGAGGAGTTGTGGTAACAGGAGATAAGAAGACACAGAATGGCACGACAGCAGATGTAGCGGGCAGTGCTAACTGTTGGTTACAGGACATAAATGACTGTGGACCCCCGGAGAAGGACCAGAGGCTGAAACATAGTTACACTCAAAAAGAAGACAGAAGAAAATCCAGAACACAAGTCATAGGTCATCAACAGCCGGGCAGCAAGGTAAAGCAATATGAGGCAGAGGCAGAGTCATGATACAAGCCTATGTCAATTCACAGCTGGGCAGCAAAGGTACCGAATCAGTAACAAGCACAGGCCAAGGTTACAACAGGTAGACAGGAATCCAAAGACAGGACAAATGCAAGCCGGGTCATACATGGGAGAGCAAACAGGTCAGGTCACAGGGAAATCATAAGACCACTCTGTAATGTGTTCATGTCACAGGCCAGTTTTAATAAGTTGTTTGGTGCCAATGCCAGTGCTGAGCGTACACCTGCCCTGTACATGCGCTGCTTAGCATGCATGCTACTAGTCTTCTCGTATGCAATCGTCTTCTCGTTTTAGCACATACTGGACTTTTCTTTCAAGAGGAAACCTAGGTTTCCATGAAACCCTGTTTGAGAAAGGCTGTTTTAGGCAAGCCATAGATGATTAAAATTTCTTCTGTGCAACCACAGGTTTCAGGAAAAAAAAAACTGCTTGATTACCCCATCAACACAGTCAATGTTGATAGGGGAATCCCTCCCGCAGTGTTATTGCATTGTGCCAACGGGTGGAGGGTTGCCGGGGAGCCTTCCTGGCTGGCAGAATACAATGATTACCGCTAGCAGCTATAGCCAATGGCAGTAATCGCATGACAAAAGTCCGACAGGCCTGTTGTCAATCGATACAACCAGTACAACCAGCCTGCCCATAGATGGATCGAATCTCGGCTTAAGACAGTGTAACCAGCATAGGTATTACCTTTACAAAAGTACCCTTCATTCCTATTTCAATTGTAGGGGACAATTCACAAATATGCTTGCATTTTTACATGCATGTTGATGAATATTGTTTAGTGGATCATAGTACATTACAGCGGGTTACCTATTTTTCAAGGGCTTTTCATAGCCCCTTGCCTATTTTTTTCTAAGACACTGCAATGCTCCAAATATGTTGTTTATACATTTTTTTTCCAAACCTAGAAAAAAGTTTGGGCTTTGAATAGACTTTAGGAATTTAGAACACCAAAATACTAGCAAATCAGTTTTCCTTTGGATTTAGGTTTGAATGTAGCTGTTATTGGTACATAAAGGGTAACAAGATCATGCCGGTCTGTTTTTCTAGTGGATCTCTACAGTACACCAGCCATCAAGCTATATGCTCTTTATAGTACACTAACCATCATGAATGAAATTAATCTCGACTTTGCCCCTTTTGAATGTGGTCTTCATTAGACCTCATTTAATGTTTTTATTTTTTATTTTGTTGGGATCTGCTGCCCTCTACTGTTAGTTACTGATATCACAGTGTCATGCATAATTATGTTTTTACACTTGTCTCTGGGAGGGGCTTTGAAAATCCCAAAGGGGAAATGAAGAGAGAGGTGGAGAACTGAGCCACATGACCTTATACGGACAGGGGCTACTTCTTACCTAGTTAATCTAGTTGAAAAATGACACAAATCCATCTAGTTCAACCCTCAAAAAAACAAAAAAAAAACAAACACACACAATCCTATACCCACAGTCAGGGGCAAAAAAGAACACACCAAGTTGTTGAGCGGGGGGCGCGGGAGGGGGGCGTTCACAGGAGGGGGGGGGGCCATTGCGTAGTATTGCAGTGGAAATTCGGGAGGGGGAATGTCTCATCTACTCCACCCGTGCTGCTTCCTCGAGTCCTCTGGCTGTGCTGCCCTCTGATGCCCTCTGCTGGGGCCTCAGGACAATTCGGGGCCCCAAGCAGCTGCTTGGTTTAACTGTCCTGTTCCGACGGCCCTGCCCACAGTTGATCCAGAGGGAGGCAAAAAAAAATATTCTGGAGAAAAATTCCTTCTTGATCCTCCAAGAGGCAATCGGAAATTCCCTGGATCAACTTTACCTGTAAAAACTAGTATCTAGTTATATTTTGTGCATTTATAAAATAATCCGACTTTTTTTTAAAAACAATCTACTGAGCTGCCTACATATTCGCAGCTCTTACTGTGAAGAAATCTTTCCATATTTGGAGGTTAAATCTACTTTCTTTGTCCTCTGTGATGACCTTAAATAACTCTACTCCAAGTTCACTATATACACCACTTATGTCTTTATAAATGTGGATCATATCCCCCTTAATCTCCTCTTCTCAAGAGAGAATAAATTCAGGAAATAATTTTTACTTATATTAAAAAGGAGCTATCAGCGCAAACAATGAAAGGTAAGCTAAAATTGCAAGCTGAACACTTCAGGTTAATCACATCACCTTGATTACATGTAAAGATAAAAAAAAGGTGCAGTGCAATATCTATAATGTTCATCAGTTATACAGCAACCAATCCAATGAGGAACCACAAGTCCCAGAAAAACAAATGATGAGAACCACATGAGAAGGGTGACTTCAATCCTCTCTGTGTGATGAGTGACACAATCCCTCCACCAGCTATAAGATGAGCGCTTGCCAAAACAGATGGACCCCTGAATTACCAGGTCAAACTCGCTTATGTCTCCACAGGAGAGAAACAAGGATCACCAGCGCTCCAATCAGGTAGCTCCTCCCCTTATACACGTTGCGTCCGACGGGACTTCTTCAGCAAGGGCGGGGCTACCACATCACTTGAAGACATAAATAGACGGCCAGTCACCATGGAGATCTCAGGAAGCCTGAAGCCCCTGCTTCTCAATGCAATCTTTTTTCATGGGAACACAGACTGGCAGCAAGGCTAATGTGTAGAACTCCTCATTACTAATATATGTTAAAACGATTATAAATAAGCGACGTGGGGAATCAAACCTCCTTTATCATTTCCTCATAGCACAAATAACTATTTTACAATACTGTATTAAAAATTATGTATACAAAAATTTATAAAAAGTTAATATAAAAATTGATCTAAAAAATTTAAATAATAAAAAATAGACATTTATTACCCCCAGCTGTCCTTTAACAATAAATGCAACCTAATAGATCCACCTTTATTACAGATTATAATACATTAAAAACAATCAATCATTTGTCACATATAAAACAGTTAAGATCAAATTCTATGTTTAACTGTCACGGACGTACTGGACACTTCAGAAGTAGGGATGAGCCGAACACCCCCCAATTCGGTTCGCACCAGAACTTGCGAACGGACCGAAAGTTCGCGCAAACTTTAAAACCCTGTTAAAGTCTATGGGACTCGAACGTTCAAAATCAAAAGTGCTAATTTGAATGGCTAATATGCAAGTTATTGTCCTAAAAAGGGTTGGGGACGCGGGTCCTGCCCCAGGGGACATGTATCAATGCAAAAAAAGTTTTAAAAATGTCAGTTTTTTTGGGAGCAGTGATTTTAATGATGCTTAAAGTGAAAAAAAAAAAAGTGAAATATTCCTTTAACCCTCTCAGCGGTATTCCCGAGTCTGGCTCAGGGTAAGATTTCAGTACCTAAAGCGGTAACCCCGAGCCAGACTCGGGATTGCATCGCAGGATACAGGGGAAGTTACTTACCTTGTCCCTGGATCCTGTGATGTGTCCCCACTGTGTGTGCGAGCGGTCATCTCGCTCGATTCACACTGCCGAGTGCCGCCGAGCTCTGTTCCCTGCGACGTTGCGGCTCACGGGGGCGGAGTTCGGCGCCAAATTCAAAAAGTGAAACACACAATACAAATACAGTATACTGTAATCTTACAGATTACAGTACTGTATCAAATAATAACACATCTCCTTTGTCCTTAGTGGTCTGTCCAGTGTCCTGCATGCACTTTTTTATTATAAATACAGTTCTTTCTGCCTGGAAACTGGAGATTGTCCATAGCATCCAAAAAGTGTCCGTTTACATCAAAAGTGGTTTTAGACCAGCTAGAAAACAGCGATAATAAATTAGAATCACTTGCAGAATTGAGCGATAGTGATTTGTGGGGAAATTCGTCATCAAACACTAAATCTAATGACAGCGACAATTCTGCAACTGAGCAAATTTCAGTGTTTTTGATTTGATTACATTATTGAATAATTTCTATTATTATTTGTTATAATTATTTATAGTTATTTATTATATTATAATTTATGATTTAGTTTTTTTAACTTTATCATACCCGGGATGTCTACTAGACTCTGGTTTGGACAGATTTAAGTGAGTTATTCCTAAGAATTACTACAATATAAAACGCCAATTTTCCAATGGTACCGCTTTCAGCACCTAAAATCTGACAGAATCATACCGCCAGGGAGGTTAAATTTCGTACCTGGGGGGTGTCTATAGTATGCCTGTGAAGTGGCGCGTGTTTACCGTGTTTAGAACTGTCCCTGCACAAAATGACATTTCTAAAGGAAAAAAAGTTTTTTAAAACTGTTTGCGGCTTTAATGTAATGTCTGGTCCCGGCAATAAGGATGAAAATCATTGAGAAAAATGGCATGGGTACACCCCCCCCCCCCCAGCCCATTACCAGCCCCTTTGGGTCTTGTATGGATATTAAGGGGAACCCTGCACCCAAATTAAAAAAAGGAAAGGCGTGGGGCCCCCATGCCCTATATACTCTGAACAGCAGTATACAGGCGGTGCAAACAAGACAGGGACTGTAGGTTTGTTCTTAAGTAGAATCTGTTTGTAATTTGGAACTGGTACTTTTTTTTAAGTGTAGCTCCTGCCAAAAAATCTATTTTTAAGCTTATTGGAAAACATAGGGAAGGGTTATCACCCCTATAACATTTGTTTTGCTGTCTGTGCACCTCTTCAGAAGATTTCACCTCACTTTCTGTCCCAATGACAAATGTTTTTTGAAAATTTGGGGTTTTTAGTGAAACAAGGATTGGTGATAAAGCATCAGTCGAGAGGAGACACGTTTTTCCCATATTAACTCTTACAGGAGAGAATTTCCCTTCCTAGGGGTAGATTTCCTCTCAATTCCTGTTGTCTCCTTCAGTTTGTAAGTAGGAGTCGTTTGTAAGTTGGATGTTTGAAAGTAGGGGCCTGCCCTATATACTTCTTCAGAAATTTGGGCCTTAGGTGTTGGTGTTGCAACAACACTGTAAGCCCTCACAGTTACTCTTGGTGGGCGCTGGAACGCCCTGCTGTGAACTATTATTTCAAGAATTGTAATTACATGCCATTGTTTAACAGTGGTAGAAAAATTGGGCCTTTGGTGGTGGTGATGGTGGTGCTGGTGCCACAATACTGTAAGTCCTCACAGTTACTCTTGGTGGGCGCTGGAATGGGCCCTGCTGTGAAATATTATATCAGGAATTGTAATTACATGCATCTGTTGAACAGGGGCAGAAAAATTGGGCCTTAGGCACTGGTGCTGGTGCCACAACACTGCAACCCCTCACAGATACTGTAGTTGGAGCGCAGGAATGAGCCCTGCTGCAAAGTATTGCATTAAAAATTTTAATTACACGTCCCTGTTAAACAGGGGCAGAAAAATTTGGCCTTAGCCACTGGTGGCGGTGCCCAGAACCAAAAATGTTCTTACAAGCTATCAGCAAAATCATTGAGGAAGAGGATAGTCACTCAGCATAACAGGATAGTCACTCAGCATCAGCATAGGCAGTCTTGAAGGGATCTGACATTTCAAAAAAAAATATTCGGTTACATCAGCATCAGGTGCTTGGTAGCAGGTGGTGATCCAAGACTGATTCATTTCTATGAACGTCAGTCGATCGACCGAGTCGGTAGACAGGTGCACCCTGTGATCGGTTACAAAGCCTCCAGCAGCACTGAATGTGCGTTCCAAAAGAACGCTGGATGCAGGACAGGCCAGTAGCTCAATTGCATACTGTGCAAGCTCTGACCAGTGATCCATCCTCAAGACCCAGTAACCCAGAGGATTTTCGGTGGGAAAGGTGTCCAAGTCTGATCTTGCCCCTAGGTATTCCTGCACCATGTAAAACAGACGCTGGCGATGGTTGCTGGAACCGATCATCCCTTGGGGCTGCGGACTAAAAAATTGGCTGAAAGCATTGGTCAGACGGCCACCTTCTTTGACTAACCGAAGCCTCAGCAACACGTTGTCCAGGAGCAGGATTTAGTACCCTCCCAGTCTCTGGGAATGCGTTCCAAAGACCTTTCTGCAAGGCCTCCCGAAGATGTTTCATCCTCTGCTCCCTCTGCGACGGCAAGATAAGGTCCGCAACTTTACCCTTGTAACGTGGATCAAGGAGGGTTGCCAGCCAGTAATGATCCCTCTCCTTGATCACACAAATACGAGAATCCTTCCGCAGGCTTTGCAGGATCAGAGAGGCCATGCAGCGTAGGTTTGCTGTGGCCTTCGGTCCGGAGTCCTCTGGGTCACTCAGGACGTCATGATCCGCAGCCACCTCCTCCCAGCCACGTACAAGTCCATGGGTTTCTTGGGACTGTAATTGATCCCTTGAAGACTCCTGCTGATGCTGAGTGCTAGGCTCCACCTCCATGCTAACACAATCCTCCTTTCACGTACCTGGTAGGAGTCTGATATGACGAGGTCGGCCTCTCTTAAATCTCCAGTCCAAGCCCCACTGAGGGTGGAACAGATGGTAGCTAGGGCCAGGAGGAAGTGCCTGAGAAAGTTGCTTGCAGAGCTTGCTGGAACAGATGTGGCTTGGAGACCCAGACAGCCGGACAGGCACTGGACACAGGAACACTTGGAGGATGGGTAGAGGTTTAAGGGGAACTCCAACCCACTTGCAGGTTCTGGGAATGAAGCTCACAGAAACAGAGGTCAGGAGGATAGCCGGGTTCAGCAACAGACAGGCGGCACGGTACAAGGGATCAATCAGAAGCAGGGTCAGTGGAAGCCGGGATCAGGAGCCAGTAATCAGGAAGTGTTCCGAGTCCAAAGACAGAGTCAGGGAAAGCCAAAGTCAGCAACGGTTATCAAGCAGCATAACAGGAACCAGGAAGTTTTCAGGACACAGCTGAAGACCAGTCAGCACTTGCTTGAGAGTCAGGACTTCCTTAAATAGATGGGAAGTCTTGTAATCAGGCCTCAGCTCACAGCTGAGCGCAGGAATTGCTGCCTGTCCCACACTGCCGGAATACACCCTCTGGTGGACGCCGGTACTACAGTCCATGGAACATGCATTACCACCAGCAGGTGAGATCCTCGCAGACTGGCGCCAAAGGAGATTAGGGGCACGCACCCGCGCGTGCACATCGTCCCCGTGCAACCGCGCATGCGTACTAGCGCTCTGGAAGGGCTGCTGCGGCCCGGGGGTGTGCGCGCACGCCAGTATTCCGGGACTGCTGATGAACGCGCGCCTGCACAGGAGAGTTTCTATCAGTTCTCTTACACCTCCTCCTCCTCGTCCTCTTCCTGTGTGATAGGCGGGCCAGCAGGTACACTGTCTGGATAAAGGGGGCCTTGAGAGGTAAGGAAGTCCTCCTCTTCCTCCCTCTGTTCTGCCTCAAGTGCCCTGTCCATTATTCCACGCAGTGTGTGCTCCAACAGGTGGACAAGAGGGACAGTGTCAATGCTGCATGCACAGCCACTGCTCACCATCCTCGTGGCCTCCTCAAATGGTGAAAGGACAGTGCATGCATCCCTGATCATGACCCACTGGCGTGGCAAAAAAAAACAAGCTCCCATGACCCTGTCCTGGTGCCATTTTGGCACAGATACTCATTGATGGCCCTCTGCTGCGTGTGCAGCCGCTGCAGCATGGCCAACGTTACGTTCCACTTGGTGGGCATGTCACCGATTAGGTGGTTCTTGGGCAGGTTGTATTCCTTTTGGAGGTCAGCCATCTGAGCACTGGCATTATTTGACCGGCGGAAATGCAAACAGAGTTTCCTGGCCTGCCTCAGGACCTCCTGTAAGCCTGGGTACCTGCCCAAGACCCACTTCACATCCAAGTTAAGGATGTGAGTCAAACAGGGCACATGGGTCAGTTGTCCATGTCGGAGGGCGGAGAGGAGGTTGGTGCCATTGTCACAAACCACCATTCCTGGCTTAAGCTGGCGTGGCGTCAACCACCTCTGAGCCTGCCCCTGTAGAGCTGACAGAATCTCTGCCCCAGTGTGGCTCCTGTCCCCCAAGCACACCAGTTTAAGCACTGCATTGCATCTTTTTGCCTGCGTACTTGCATAGCCCCTTGAACGCCTACTGAGCACTGCTGGTTCCGAGGACAAAGCACAGGAAGAGGCCATGGAGGAAGAAGAAGAGGAGGGGGTGGAGGAGAGAGGTGTGTCAGAATCACCAGTAGTAGCATTTTGGAGGCGTGGTGGCGGAACAACCTCCAAAACTACTGCACCTTGTCCTGCATCCTTCCCAGCTGCCAGCAGAGTCACCCAATGCACCGTGAAAGATAGGTAACGTCCCTGTCCATGCCTGCTGGACCATGAGTCAGTGGTAATATGCACCTTACCGCTGACCGCCCTGTCCAGTGAGGCCAAGACATTGCCTTCCACATGCCGGTAGAGAGCCGGAATCGTCTTCCGTGAGAAAAAGTGGTGTTTGGGAACCTGCCACTGAGGAACCGCACTTTCCACAAACTCACGGAAGGGGGCAGAGTCTACCAACTGAAAAGGCAGCAGTTGAAGTGCTAGCAATTTAGCCAAGCTAGCATTCAACTGCTGGACATGTGGATGGCTGGGAGCAAACTTCTTTCGGCGGTGCAGCAGCTGGGGCAGGGAAATTTGCCTGGTACAATCTGACGTCAGTGTACCGATAGCAGATTGCCCGCAAGTACTTGGCTGTGACACACCTAATTCTACACCTCCATTCCTCTCAGTGCAGGTTTCAGAGAGGACTGAAGGTATAGTGGGGTTGGAGATCCCAGCTGATGAGGAGCAAGGAGAGGTCCGCTTTGTTCTTTGGTGTGGGTCTTTTAGGTATGCTTGCCAACGAACTGCATGGCAGGCAGACATATGTCTGGTCAAGCATGTGGTCCCCAAGCGGGTGATGTTTTGGCCATGCGAGATACACTTGAGACATATGTTGCAAAGAGCAGCAGTGCGATCTGATGCACTCGTCTCAAAAAAGGCCCACACCAAAGAACTTTTGGAATAACGCGCAGAGACAGCAGCGCCCTGCACATGCGGAGCTCTGCGGTGTGATGCAGTCGGTGTGCTGCCCTTAAGCTGGCCCCTGGAGGGCATCCTGCCTCGTTGGATATGTGCCTCTTCCTCCTCCTCCTCTCTCCTATCAGGCACCCACATAGAGTCAGTGACCTCATCATCCCCTCCCTCCTCATCACTGGAGCAAACCTGGCAATATGCTGCAGCTGGGGGGAACATGACTGCCAGATTGCTGTCCTTCTTGGGCACCAACTCTCTCTGGGCTCACGTTACTGCCTTCCTATAGCTGGGTACCATCATTGGAGCCTTCAAAACGCTGGACATCCTCCTGGAGCATGTACCCAACACTGTGGTCAAACAGTTCTGGGGACTCCTCAGGAGGACATGGTGGGGCTAGGGAAGGAGTGACTGATGCCATTGAGCCGAGGGAAGAGGCCACGTTGGCAGCTGCTTTGCCAGACAAAGTACACTGAGCCTGGGTGAGAGAGGATGAGGAGGTTGAGGACGGCTTGGTCATCCTCTCTACCAAGTCTTCAGCATGTTGCGGCTCAACACGGCCAGCTGCCGAAAAAAGGACAAGCGTGTCCCACGGCCACGTGCTGATGAGGATGCAACGTGTCCACGACCAGCACTGTTGCCTGTAGACACAGAGCCTGCTTGCCTTCTTTTATTGGCTTGTGACTGTATGGCCTTCCAGACATACTAATGGCCTGCAGTGAGATGTAGCTGCACAAAGCTGGGATGTATATATACTGATTATACTGCAGCTAGCAGAATCAACTGCCTGCCTGTAGTATTATTAGTATGAGAACACCAGCAATTGTCTTCAGGTAGCTTTAGGTGCACACTGTGCAAAGGACACAGTACACTAACTGAAAATACTGCAGCTCCCTGTCTGTGGTTTTAGTATGAGAACACCAGCAATTGTATTCAGGTAAGCTTTAGGTGCACACTGTGCAAAGGACACTAAATCAAAATACTGCAGCTCCCTGCCTGTATTAGTATGAGAACACCAGCAATTGTATTCAGGTAAGCTTTAGGTGCAAACTGTGCAAAGGACACTAAATAAAAATACTGCAGGTCCCTGCCTGTATTAGTATGAGAACACCAGCAATTGTATTCAGGTAAGCCTTAGGTGCACACTGTGCAAAGGACACAGTACACTAAGTGAAAATACTGCAGCTAGCACAATCACCTGCCTGCCTGCCTGCCTGTCAGTATATTATGAAGAGAATAACAGGAACTGATCTAGCTAAACTGAATACAGTGTATAAATATATATACAAAACCTAGGATGCATATATATCCTCTACACACTGTAACTGCAGCTAACTGACTCGCCTGCCTGCATCTAACTCAAATTAAATTACACTGTCTCTCTCTCTCTGTCAGTCTTTAACCACCGCCGCAACACACCACACAAGGTAGCCACGCAGGCGGCCTTATATAGTGTGGGGCATGTACTAAACCACCTGAGACATAATTGGCCAAAGCCACCCTGGCTTTGGCCAATTATGGCTCTCCGTTTTTTCCGCGCTGTGATTGGCCAAAGGATGGGGGTCATAGTGCATGCTTGGCCAATCATCAGCCAGCAATGCACTGCAATGCCGCAGTGAATTATGGGCCGTGATGCGCCACTCGAATTTTGTGCGAATGGCCCATAATGTTCGAAATTCGGCGAACGGCCAAACAGACGATGTTCGAATCGAACATGGGTTCGACTCGAACTCGAAGCTCATCCCTATTCAGAAGGCGTGCGCCTATGTGCGAATCGCGGACTTCGCGCGCGCATGTGCGCATGCGCGCGTGTTAGAAGCACTTTGGTGCCCAACGGCCTATAAAAGACGTTCCAGAGATGTTGCCCCTTGCGGTTTGACCTGCTTCTCTTCCCTGAGTTCCTGATTCTGTGCCTGTATCCTGTTTCTGTGTTTGACCCGGCTTCCCGACCACGCTTCTGTCTCCAGTCCTGACCTCGGCTCGTTTGACCCTGCTCAGTTATCTGCCTGTCTGCCTGTTGCCAAGAGCCAGCCTGGACTTTGACTACTCTCTGCCTGCCACTTATGATGTTTACCTTGATGTGTATGATCCGGCTTGTCTGACTCTGCAAACCTGCACCAGCTGACCTGCATCCTCTGCTCTGCAAGCTGCACAGGCTGACCTGTATCCTTTGCTCTACAAGCCTGCACCTACTGACCTGCATCCTTGCTCTGCAAACCTGCATTTGCTGACCTGCATCCCTGCTCTGCAAACCGGCACCTGCTGACCTGCATCCTCTGCTCTGCAAGCTGCACCCGCTGACCTGCATCCTCTGCTGTGCAACCTGCACCTGCTGACCTGTATCCGCTGCTTCCTGTACCAGCCGTTCCAGTCTCCACTCAGCTCCACCACTCCAAGCAGTGAGGATCAGACAGGCACCCTTACCTCACTGTGCTCTTACCACCACTGTCCCCACTCCAGTGGTCTCTGAGCCGCACGTCAGGCTCACACCTAAGGTACGTTACATTAACCCTTCCGGAACCATAACTTTGGTTTAAAAAATCCAGAAGGATTTTCTTTGACTCAAATGTCGGATAAAATTCAATCCCTACTTTACTTAAGATCCTCCTTGAGATGCTGTCTCGGCTGAGCTCAATGGAAAGAGTGAAAGTAAATTCAGCTGGTCAGAACTTTTAAAGCCCACTCAGACACCACCCACACAACACCCACTGCCAGTCTATCTAGCCATCTGTATCCAATAAGAATCTTTAAGAGGTCATCCTTCCTAATCACCGGGAAGTATATTCTTCTCTAGTCCATTTTCCAGGAAGTACTAGGGGCAGCAAATAGTCCATGAATCACTGATTCTGACCCTGGTCATCTTTCAGTAACAGCTGGCTTTTGACGTTTTATAACTCATGAAAGCAGTCCTTTTTACAGCAGATGACCCTTAAAGCTTTTGTTTGCAGGCATGGTAATCAGGCCCTTCAATCTGCATTATACCAGGTGGTTTGAAGCCAAGATTTACTTACCCACCAGGGGGCATGACTCTCAGATGAAAGTTCTGATATGCATTCTTCAGTTCCATATCCCTGATGGGCATTCCATGCTGTCCCCAACAGTGTCGAAGCTAGGTGTAACCAAATTTCATAGTTCAGAAACATTTTATATTAGGAAAAAAAACATGTTGCCTTCCAACACAGATCCTATATCATTTATAAATATATTTAAATATAGGAGTCCCAACACTGAACCTTGGGGTACACTACTGATAACCTTAGACCATTCAGAGTAAAGCCGCGTACACACGATCGGTTTTACCGATGAAAACAGTCCGATGGATCTTTTTCATCATCGGACAAACCGATCGTGTATGGGCCCCATCGGTCTTTTTTCCATCGGTGTCAAAAAATAGAACATGTTTTAAATTTTTCCGATGGATAAAAAACCAATAGCAAATTCCGATCGTCTATGGGCAAGTCCATCGGTTAAAAAACCCATGCATGCTCAGAACCAAGTCGACGCATGCTCAGAAGCATTGAACTTAATTTTTCTCGGCTCATCGGAGTGTTTTAAGTCACCGCGCTTGGAACGGTCGGTTTTTTGACTGATGGTGTGTAGGCAAGACTGATGGAAGTCTGCTTCATCGGTTTTCCGATGGAAAAATCCATCAGTTTAAAAACCATAGGAAATCCGATCGTGTGTACAGGGCTTCAGAATCATTAATCACTACTCTCTGAATACAGTCCTTTAGCCCGTTTTCTATCCATTTACAAACTGATCTTTCCAAGCCTGTAGACTTCACTTTACATATTAAAGGGGTTGTAAAGGTTCATGTTTTTTCACCTTAATGCATCCTATGCATTAGGGTGAAAAAACATCCGACAATACCGCCCCCCCCAGCCCCCTGTTTTACTTACCTGAGCCCGTTCACCTGCTGCTGTCACCCCCGACGTCCTCTTCGCCGCTCAGCCTGGCCGTTGATTGGCTCGAGTGGATGGATTGAAAGCAGCACAGCTATTGGTTTTGCGCTACTGTCAATCACATCCAATGACGCGGTGCGCCGGGGGGGGGGCCGAGTGATACAGTGAGCGGCTATAGCCGCCAGCTGTATCACAGGAGCGTGCCCACAAGAACTAACCACCATGCGAGAGAGCTCGTATCAAGGTGGTTAGTTCTTGCGGGGAGGAGCCGAGAGAGGGACCCCAGAAGATGCTGTTTGGGGCCACTCTGTGCAAAACGAGCTGCACAGTGGAGGTAAGTATAACATGTTTGTTATTTTTAATTTTTTTTAAATTGCCTTTACAACCCCTTTAACCACTTCAGCCCCGGAAGAATTTACCCCCTTCCTTACCAGAGCACTTTTTGTGATTCGGCACTGCGTAGCTTTAACTGACAATTGCGTGGTCGTGCGACGTCGCCCCCAAACAAAATTTACGTCCTTTTTTCCCCACAAATATAGCTTTATTTTGGTGGTATTTGATTACCTCTGCGGTTTTTATTTTTACCGCTATAAACAAAAATAGAGCGAAAATTTTGAAAAAAAAATCAATATTTTTTACTTTTTGCTATAATAAATATCCCCAAAAAATCTATAAAAATAAAAATTCCACAGTTTAGGCCGATACGTATTCTTCTACATATTGTGACAGCAGGAAGGTAAAGTCACCTGGTTGCATCCAGGGGGGTAGATATATTTCGCCCAGATTCAGGCTTTACGCTGACTTATACAACTAGGTGGAGAGTTGTATAAGCCCAGCTAAGGCTAGTGGGCTCATGGATGACTCATACCTCTAGGGAGAGTGTGGGGCGTCGTGCAGACAGAGATGAGGAGACCAGCTGAACCTTGTCAGCTCATTTAGGCCTCTATAAGAACTCCCAGCTTCATTAGATGTTAGCTCATGCCTGGAACCAGACCTGTGTGGACTGTCTAGGGAGAGTGAACCCCTGTGCGGTGAGGCAAAGCCTGTGTGGCTATTTGTTTGGACTTTTACTAAACCAGGGACTTAGGGACTAGGACAGCACTAGGCTGATCCCAGTTGTTAGTTAGGAAACCTGTATGTTTAGTCAGAGGTCAACTTGACCAGGATTTATTTTGGTTATGTTTCTTTTGCTTTGCTGTGTTTTGTCACTGTAAATAGAAAATAAACCGCACCTTTTTGATTTTGAAAACCACAACCTCCGTTTGCTGGGCCTGTTTTGTGTGGGGAGCCCATCCCGGGGGTCACACACACCCGCTGCCGAGCTAACCCCCTCACAGTTGGTGGAGAACCAGTGGCAGTTTTTTTTTAAGCCAGCATGGAGGAGATACTGAAGCAGCTGGCTCTAGCAAATGCCAATCAACAGCAGACAAATGCAGGTTTGCAAAAGAGCCTTGCAGCTCAACAACAGAGCCTTGCAGCCCAGCAGCAGACAAACGCAACTTTGCAACAGAGTCTGGAGGCTCAGCAACGAGCCCAGCAGCAATCTGAGGCCCGCTTCATAGACCTGTTGCAGAAGCAAGAGCAGAGACTACAACAACAGATGGAAGCAGTAATGCAGCAACGTCCGCAGACCAGTGAGGAAAGCCGTCCCACTAATACCGCGTCCTTTGGGGTGAGTCGTTTATTGACAAAAATGACTGGAGAGGATGATCCAGAGGTATTTTTGACCACATTTGAAAGGACCGCTGAAAGGGAAAAGTGGCCTGAGGAGCAGTGGGCTGGACTGGTGGCTCCTCTGGTAACTGGTGAATCGCAGAAAGCTTACTATGACCTAGAGCCTAACCAAGCAAAAGACTATGTGATGCTAAAAGCTGAAATATTGGCAAGGCTGGGTGTCACCCAGGCTGTCCGGGCTCAGCGTGTGCATAACTGGACTTTCCAGCTTGGAAAACCCCCCAGGTCTCAAATGTATGATCTCATTCACCTGAGCAGAAAGTGGCTACAGCCAGAGACTTTGTCCGCACCAAAGATTGTGGAACGTGTTGTAATGGATCGGTTTTTGAGAGCTCTTCCTACTGCCATCCAAAAGTGGGTAAGCCATGGAGACCCAGAGACGGCCGATGGTCTTGTGGATCGTGTGGAGAAATACTTGGCTACAGAGAACCTGACGGCCTCTTCCAGAGACACTCGGACTTTCCACCCTAAGACCAGACCATCCCCAGGGGCGGATAAGAGGATTCCAAGGGGTGAGGGTGGAGAGAGTGAGAGGGTGGGAGCTCTACCCCAAGTTTGGCGAGAACAGCCTGGGAAATCAGCGGCTCAAGAGGCGGCAAGAAGGATCGTTTGCTACCGCTGCCGGCAAGCGGGACATATTGCAGCCAATTGCCCGGTTGTGGAGGAACCCATGCAGTGTGACTTTCTGATGGGCAGACGTCAGTCGCTGTGTGTGACAGTCGCATGCACTGCCATTCGAGGAACTGAGAAACATTTATGCAAAATGTGTGTTAATGGTAGAAATGTTGTGGTATTGCTGGATTCAGGTAGCCTTGTGACCCTGATAAAGGCTGAGTTAGTTAAAACAGAGGTCTCTGGGAATAGCAAGGTAGCTGTTATTTGTGTGCATGGGGACACCCGAGAGTATCCAGTGACTACAGTGTGTTTCGAGACCCCCAAAGGTACCCTCTCTCATCCAGTGGGCTTAGTATCTCAGTTACCGCATGACGCCATTGTGGGAAGGGATTTTCCGAAGTTCTGGGAACTGTGGGATGATCCTGAGCCCCTCACTGGTGCCCCTATGTACCAGGAATGTGATAGCCAGAACTCCCCTGAGAGTGGTGAGGACTCTCCGGAATTTCCCTTATCAGTATTGGCAGGGGAGACTCAAGAAACTGGAGAGGAGCCCACCTCCTCAGACGAAAACCTACCGTCTGTGGAGTTTTCTGATCTTGAGGTTCACAGGGAAAACTTTGCCACAGAACAGTTGAAAGACCCCGCCCTAATAAAGGCACGGGAAAACGTAGTGAAAATAGATGGCGAGTTAGTGAACCCAGATAATACCTGCACTTACCCATACTTCAGCGTAGAGAAGGACCTACTGTATCGGGTGGCAAAAAGGGCAGAAGAAACCGTTGAGCAGCTTGTGGTGCCCAAACCTTACAGGAAGTTGGTGTTGGAGTTGGCCCATGGGCACATTCTTGGAGGTCATCTGGGGACAGAGAAAACCCGAGAGAGGGTATTACAGAGATTCTATTGGCCGGGGGTGATGAAGGACGTAGAAAATTATTGTTCCTCCTGCCCTGTGTGTCAGAGGTTGGCCCCGATGCCACATTTCCGTAGCCCGCTGGTCCCTCTACCCATCATTGAGGTCCCGTTTGAGAGGATCGCCATGGATTTGGTAGGTCCTTTAATCAAGTCCGCTAGGGGGCACCAGTACATATTAGTTATAATGGACTATGCCACCCGTTATCCAGAAGCGATCCCTCTCCGAAATACCTCGGCCAAAACCATAGCCAAAGAGCTATCTCTTGTTTTTAGCCGGGTGGGTATTTGTAAAGAACTGCTTACGGACCAAGGTACACCCTTTATGTCCCGGGTTATGAAAGAGCTGTGTAAATTGTTCAAAGTGACGCAATTGCGTACGTCTGTGTATCACCCCCAAACCGATGGGCTGGTTGAAAGATTCAACAAAACCCTAAAACAAATGTTGAAGAAAGTGGTGGATAGAGATGGAAAGGATTGGGACTGTTTACTTCCTTATTTGATGTTTGCTATTAGGGAGGTGCCCCAATCCTCTACGGGATTCTCCCCCTTTGAGTTACTGTATGGGAGACACCCAAGAGGGCTGTTGGATATTGCCAAGGAAACTTGGGAAAGTGAGAGTTCTCCCCACAGGAGTGTGATTGAGCATGTCGCCCTGATGCAAGATCGAATTGCACAGGTAATGCCCATCGTGAAGGAACATTTGGCCCAAGCGCAGTTGGCACAGCAGAGAGTGTACAACCGTGGAGCCAAGACCCGTACCTTTTCCCCGGGGGATAGGATATTGGTACTTGTCCCTACGGTTGAAAGTAAATTCCTTGCCAAATGGCAAGGCCCCTACGAGATAATGGAAAAAGTGAGCGAAGTGAATTACAAGGTCAGACAACCAGGAAGGCGAAAGCCCGAACAGATCTATCACGTTAATCTGTTGAAAGCCTGGAGGGATAGAGAGTCCCTAGTCGCAGACACTTGGTCACCAGCTCAAACTGGTTGCGTGATTCCTGAGGTTGGAATAGCAGCCACCTTGTCACAACCCCAACAACAGGAGGTTAAGGAGTTTGTGCTTCGCAACAAGGAGGTATTCTCTGAGCTGCCGGGACAAACATCTGGGGTAGAGCATGACATCATTACCCCGCCCGGTGAAAGGGTGAAGTTAAAACCCTATCGGATCCCAGAGGCTCGACGGGAGGCAATACGGGAGGAAGTACAGAAAATGCTGAACTTAGGGGTGATAGAGGAGTCCCAAAGTGATTGGTCTAGTCCCATCGTGTTGGTGCCTAAACCGGATGGGAGCTGGCGATTTTGTAACGATTTTCGTCAGTTGAACAAAGTTACAAAATTTGACACCTACCCCATGCCACGTATAGATGAGTTGATCGACCGGCTGGGAACAGCCCGATACATGACGACTCTTGACCTCACAAAAGGGTATTGGCAAATCCCCCTGGCCAAGTCGGCCAAAGAGAAAACCGCATTTGTAACCCCAGACGGGGCGTTCCAATATAAAAGAATGCCGTTCGGGTTACAGAATGCGCCGGCCACATTCCAGCGGAAAATGGACCAGATGCTGAGGCCCCATCGGAAGTATGCTGCGGCTTACCTGGATGACGTAATTGTCCATAGCACAGATTGGGCCTCACATCTGCCAAAAGTGAAAGCAGTCCTGGACTCTGTTCGGGAAGCGGGGTTTACGGCTAACCCCAAGAAGTGTACCATTGGGCAGGAGGAGGCCAAATATCTTGGGTACACCATTGGGAGGGGAGTAATAAAACCCCAACTCAACAAAGTCGAGGCCATCCAGAGTTGGCCACGTCCCAACAGCAAGAAGCAGGTACGAGCCTTTCTGGGAATCGCTGGGTATTATCGGCGATTCATTCCCCACTTTGCTTCTAAGGCTGTGCCCCTAACCAACCTGACGAAGGGGAAAGGGTCGGTCATGATTAAATGGACCCCCGAGGCTGAGGCAGCATTCCAATTCTTGAAACAAGCCTTATGTAGCCAGCCAGTGTTGTACTCACCCGACTTCTCTAAAGACTTTGTCGTACAAAGTGATGCGTCAGATGTGGGGTTAGGAGCAGTATTGTCCCAGGTCTGGAACGGGGAAGAGCACCCAGTCATTTACCTCAGCAGGAAATTGAAGTCCCATGAGGTAAATTACGCCACCGTTGAAAAGGAGTGTTTAGCGGTGAAGTGGGCTCTAGATTCCCTTCGGTACTACCTGCTAGGTAGGCACTTTGACATGGTTACGGATCACGCTCCGTTAAAGTGGATGGCTCAAAACAAGGAAACAAATAGAAGAGTGAATAGGTGGTTCCTGGCCCTCCAGGAATTCAACTTCACAGTAAAGCATTGCCCTGGCGTTCAAATGGGGAATGTGGATGCTTTGTCTCGAGTACATGAATGCCTGATTGCTGGTGTTCCAACCCCGAGGTTAAAACAAGAGGGGGGGGTATGTGACAGCAGGAAGGTAAAGTCACCTGGTTGCATCCAGGGGGGTAGATATATTTCGCCCAGATTCAGGCTTTACGCTGACTTATACAACTAGGTGGAGAGTTGTATAAGCCCAGCTAAGGCTAGTGGGCTCATGGATGACTCATACCTCTAGGGAGAGTGTGGGGCGTCGTGCAGACAGAGATGAGGAGACCAGCTGAACCTTGTCAGCTCATTTAGGCCTCTATAAGAACTCCCAGCTTCATTAGATGTTAGCTCATGCCTGGAACCAGACCTGTGTGGACTGTCTAGGGAGAGTGAACCCCTGTGCGGTGAGGCAAAGCCTGTGTGGCTATTTGTTTGGACTTTTACTAAACCAGGGACTTAGGGACTAGGACAGCACTAGGCTGATCCCAGTTGTTAGTTAGGAAACCTGTATGTTTAGTCAGAGGTCAACTTGACCAGGATTTATTTTGGTTATGTTTCTTTTGCTTTGCTGTGTTTTGTCACTGTAAATAGAAAATAAACCGCACCTTTTTGATTTTGAAAACCACAACCTCCGTTTGCTGGGCCTGTTTTGTGTGGGGAGCCCATCCCGGGGGTCACACACACAAGCTGCCGAGCTAACCCCCTCACAATATTTTTGGTGAAAAAAAACAAAATGCAATAAGCGTATATTGATTGATTTGTGTAAAAGTTATAACGTCTACAAAATAGGGCATAGATTTATTGCATTTTTTTTTTTTACTAGTAATGGCGGCGATCTGCGATTTTTATTGTGACCGTGACAGTACGACGGACATATCGGACACTTTTGACACATTTTTGGGACCATTCACATTTATACAGCGATTAGTGCTATAAAACTGCACTGATTACTGTGTAAATGTGACTGGCAGGGAAGGGGTTAACACTAGGGGCCGCTGAAGGGGTTAAATATGTTCCCTAGTGAGTGATTCTAACTGCAGGGGGAGGGGACTCACAAGGGGAGGAGACCGATCTGTGTTCCTCTGTACTGGGAACACACATCTGTCTCCTCACCTGACAGGACCGTGGGTCTGTGTGTTTACACACACAGATCCATGGTTCTGCCGTGATTGCCGGGCACGCGAACCGGGTCCTGAGCGATGCCGCAGGCGCGCGCCTCCAAGACGGCCGGGAAGCCCAGGACGTCATATGACGTCCACCCAGGATGGGAGATTCCATCTGTGGACGTCATATGTCTAGTGGTTAAGCCATGTGTGGTAAACTGTGTCAAATGCTTTTGCAAAATCCAAGTATACCACGTCCACAGCCACCCCTCTGTCAAAGGTTTTACTTACTCCTCATAAAAAGAAATCAAGTTTGTTTGACAACTTCTGTCTTTCATAAATCCACGCTGTCTGTTGCTTAAAATAATTTTTTTCAGCAAGAACTCATCTATGTGGTCTTTTATTAAACTCTCCAGTATCTTCCCAACTATAGAAGTTAAACTAACAGGTCTATAGTTACTTGGTAAAGACTTTGATCCCTTTTTAAATATAGGCACCACATTGGCCCTACGCCAATCCAGTGGTACTATTCCAGTCATTAAAGAGTCCCTAAAAATTTGAAACAATGGCTTTGAAATGACAGAGCTCAACTTTTTTTATGACATGTGCATGAATGCCATCTGATCCAGGTGCCTTATTCACCTTTATGCTGTCTAAATATTTCTGGACATTATCACCTTTGAGCCATTCTGGATCATTTGGGGCTGTGTCAATACCATCTCCATTATGGACATGAGCTCCCCCATGCTCCTTTATATACACAGAGCTGAAGAAGGTATTTAATAAATGTGCCTTCTCTTTGTCCCCAGTCACCCACTCCAAATTATTTTGTAAAGGGCCTACATGCTCAGACCTGGCATTTTTACTATTAATATATTTAAAGATTTTTTGGGTTTGTCCTGCTAACTTTTGAAATCTGCCTTTCGTCTTGAATTTTTGCAGCCTTGATTATCTTTTTACATATTCTTTTAGATTCTTTGTAATGTTTGAATGATGATAGTGTTCCTTCATTTTTATATTTTTTAAAAGCCATGCTGTTTTATTTTTATCCAGTTTAGAAGCAAAGGCCAATTTGCAAGTATTCCTATGCTCTAATAGCTTAACTTCAGCTGTCCATTATTTCTTGAGTGTATTTGTGAATTTTTGGGACTGAATTATTTGTGTCCTATTGCTATTATCTCATATGCACAGTGCCATGTATTGTACAGTAGCTAATATACAGTTAAGTCAATATATATTTGGACACAGGCACAATTTTTGTCTCTGTATGCCACCAAAATAAAATTAAAATTAAACAATTCAACTGAATTTAAAGTGCAGACTTTCAGTTTTAATTCAAGGGGTTGAACATAAATATCAAGTACACATTTTAGGAACTGCAAACATTTTTATACAGAGTCCCCCCATTTTCAGGTGCTCAAATATAACTGGACAAATTAATATAATCATAAATACAATTTTAATTTTTAATATTTTGTTGAGAATCCTTTACTGGCAATTAGGGATGAGCCGAACACCCCCGGTTTGGTTCGCACCAAAAAATGCGAACAAGCAAAAAATTTGTTCATACACACAAACACTGTTCAAGCCCTTCAGGTCTGGTATGGATATTAAGGGGAACCCTGCGCCAATTTGTTTTTAAGAAATTGCGTAGGTGTCCCTCTCAAAATCCATACCAGACCCGAGCACGCAACCTGGCAGGCCGCAGGAAACCGCACCAGGCCACATGCCCTCCACATGGGGGGATGGGTGCTTTGGGGCAGGGGGGGCTCTGCCCCCAACCCCAAAGCACCTTGACCCCATGTTGATGGGGACAAAGGGCCTCATCCCCACAACCCTTGCTCGGCGGTTGTGGGGGTCTGCGGGCAGAGGGGTTATCGGAATCTGGAAGCCCCCTTTAACAAGGGGAGCCCCAGATCCCGTCCCCCCATGTGAATTGGTAACAGGGTACATTGTACCCCTACCATGTCACAAAAAAAAGCGTAAAAAATTGTAAAAAAGACAAGAGCCAGCTTGGGACAAGTCCTTTATTAAAAATGTTTAAAATAAACATTTCCAGCGATGTAGATCCATCTCGAGGGAAAAAAAAAAACGCGCTGCAACAACAGCTCTGCTCCCATGGGCGGCTCTAGCCGATTGACGCTACACCCACCGTGACAGCTGTTATATAGTTAAGGGCGGGGCCACCGGGTGACATGTACGGATGACCCCGCCCTCTCTGACACCTCTGACGCCACGGGGAAACGCCGCGGGGCCACCCGGTGACATATACCGTGAAACCCTGTGGCGTCAGAGGGGCGGGGTCACCCGTACACGTCACCGGGTGGCCCCACGGCGTTTCCCCATGGCATCAGAGGGGGCGGGGTTACCCATACACGTCACTCAGCTATATAACAGCTGTCACGGCGGGTGTAGCGGCATGGGGAACCACCCATGGAGGCAGAGGTGTTGTTGCAGCGCTTTTTTTTCCCCTCGAGATGGATCTTCATCGCTGGAAATTTTTATTTTTTTATTTTTTAATAAAGGACTTGTCCCAAGCTGACTCTTGTCTTTTTTACAATTTTTTACACTTTTTTTGTGAAATGGTAGGGGTACAATACCCCGTTACCAATTAACATAGGGGGGTGGGATCTGGGGGTCCCCTTGTTAAAGGGGCTTCCAGATTCTGATAAGCTCCCTGCCTGCAGACCCCCACAACCACCGGGCAAGGGTTGTGGGGATGAGGCCCTTGTCCCCATCAACATGGGGACAAGGTGCTTTGGGGGTCACAGACCCCCAAAGCATCCTCCCCATGTTGAGGGCATGTGGCCTGGTATGGGTTCAGGAGGGGGGGCGCTCTCTCGTCCCCCCTCTTTTCCTGCGGCCTGCCAGGTTGCGTGCTCGGATAAGGGTCTGGTATGGATTTTTGGTGGGACACCTACGCCATTTTTAACCACTTAACGACCGCTCACTGTATATATACGTCGGCAGAATGGCACCGACAGGCACAATCACGTAGAGCATACGTGATTGCCTTTGTACAGTTGGGGGGTCCAATCGGACCCCCCTTCTGTACAGTGAGCGGTGGCTAAGTGTCCGGGAGCGTTCCGGGATGAGGGGGCAGCCATTCGTTTCTGGCCAACCCCTCGCGATCGCTCCCGGCGAATGGAAATGCCCCCTCTGTCTGTGTCAGACAGAGGGAGCAGGAGGAAGTGATGTCATCTCTGGTGCGGCGCTCACATATACCGAGCGCCGTACAAGAGAAGACATCAGGTCAGTGCACACAACACTACACTGACACCAGGACACATAGGGACATAAATTGCCCCCCCAGGCCCCCCCAGACACCCCAGATCACCCCCCAGATCACCCCCCCAGCCCCCAGTCACAGTGTCACTGATTGCAGTGACCATTTATTTAGTGATCACTGCAATCAGTGACATTTGTGACTGTAAAAGTGTCACCAAAGTTTAGTCTTAGGTCCAGTGTAGCCCCCTAACCCCCCCTAATAAAGGTTTAACCCCCTGATCACCCCCCAGATAACCCTTTCACCCCCTATCACCACTGTCACTAAGCGATCATTTTTCTGATCGCTGTCTTAGCGTCAGTGATGCCGATCGGCAGCCAGTAATTTTTTTTAGGTTCGCCGCATGTTTTTATCGCGTCAGGTACCCCAATATATTATCTAATAAAGGTTTAACCCCCTTGATCGCCCCCCAGGTAACCCTTTCACCCCCTATCACCACTGTCACTAAGCGATCGTTTTTCTAAACGCTGTCTTAGTGTCTGTGATGCAGATCGGTAGCCGGTAATTTTTTTTAGGTTCGCCGCAGGTTTTTATAGCGTCAGGTACCCCAATATATTATCTAATAAAGGTTTAACCCCCTTGATCGCCCCCCAGGTAACCCTTTCACCCCCTATCACCACTGTCGCTAAGCAATTGTTTTTCTAAACGCTGTCTTAGTGTCGGTGATGCAGATCGGTAGCCAGTAATTTTTTTTAGGTTCGCCGCATGTTTTTATAGCGTCAGGTACCCCAATATATTATCTAATAAAGGTTTAACCCCCTTGATCGCCCCCCAGGTAACCCTTTCACCCCCATCACCACTGTCACTAAGCGATCGTTTTTCTAAACGCTGTCTTAGTGTCGGTGATGCAGATCGGTAGCTGGTAATTTTTTTTAGGTTCGCCGCAGGTTTTTATAGCGTCAGGTACCCCAATATATTATCTAATAAAGGTTTAACCCCCTTGATCGCCCCCCAGGTAACCCTTTCACCCCCTATCACCACTGTCGCTAAGCAATTGTTTTTCTAAACGCTGTCTTAGTGTCGGTGATGCAGATCGGTAGCCAGTAATTTTTTTTAGGTTCGCCGCATGTTTTTATAGCGTCAGGTACCCCAATATATTATCTAATAAAGGTTTAACCCCCTTGATCGCCCCCCAGGTAACCCTTTCACCCCCATCACCACTGTCACTAAGCGATCGTTTTTCTAAACGCTGTCTTAGTGTCGGTGATGCAGATCGGTAGCTGGTAATTTTTTTTAGGTTCGCCGCAGGTTTTTATAGCGTCAGGTACCCCAATATATTATCTAATAAAGGTTTAACCCCCTTGATCGCCCCCCAGGTAACCCTTTCACCCCCTATCACCACTGTCGCTAAGCAATCGTTTTTCTCAACGCTGTCTTAGTGTCGGTGATGCAGATCGGTAGCCAGTAATTTTTTTTAGGTTCGCCGCATGTTTTTATAGCGTCAGGTACCCCAATATATTATCTAATAAAGGTTTAACCCCCTTGATCGCCCCCCAGGTAACCCTTTCACCCCCATCACCACTGTCACTAAGTGATCGTTTTTCTAAACGCTGTCTTAGTGTCGGTGATGCAGATCGGTAGCTGGTAATTTTTCTTAGGTTCGCCGCAGGTTTTTATAGCGTCAGGTACCCCCATATATTATCTAATAAAGGTTTTAACCCCCTGATTGCCCCTAGTTAACCCTTTCACCAGTGATCACCATATAAGTGTTACGGGTGACGCTGGTTAGTTAGTTTGCTTTTTATAGTGTCAGGGCACCCGCCGTGTATATAACCCAATAAAGGTTTAACCCCCTGATCGCCCGGCGGGTGATATCAATTAGGTTTTAGCGTCAGAGAGGGTCTGCGTCACACCCCAGGCAGCGTCAGGTTAGTGCCAGTAACGCTAACACCCACGCGTGAAGCATACACCCCCCTTAGTGGTATAGTATCTGAACAGATCAATATCTGATCTGATCAGATCTATACTAGCGTCCCCAGCAGCTTAGGGTTCCCAAAACCGCAGTGTTAGCGGGATCAGCCCAGATACCTGCTGGCACCTGCGTTTTGCCCCTCCGTCCAGCCCAGGCCACCCAAGTGCAGTATCGATCGATCACTGTCACTTACAAAACAAAAACACACATAACTGCAGTGTTCGCAGAGACAGGCCTGATCCCTGCGACTCCAGTGCTGTAGGAGGTGATTTCACCACCACAGTTAAAAAAAAAAAGCAAATATGCCGAAGCATTGGGGCAGCAGGGGCGGAGGAGCGATTTTGCTCCTAATGCTACGTACATACGGTCGAAATTCCGACGGAGGCTTGCCCGTGGAAAAGTCCGACTATGTGTGTGCGGCATAACTTTTTTGCGGGAGGATGCCCCCATGCTTCGGCATATATAAATGGTGCGTGTATGCCCATCATTGGAAGTGGGTGGATGAAGGGCGGTATTCTAATGGTGGGCATACCCACCGATCAATCTCTTTTTTCATTCAGCCAACTGGCTGCATGAAAAAAAAAGATTACAATACATGTCCAACAAGGACCAGCAACGTACTGGTATGTTGCTGGACTTTGAATGTTTATACCAGAATGATGCCTGCGGGTTTAGGTATCATCTTGGTATCATTCTTTTCAGCCTGCGGCCGGCTTTCATGTAAAAGCAATCCTAGCGGCTAATTAGCCTCTGGACTGCTTTTACAAGCAGTGGGAGGGAATGCCCCCCCCGGATATAAAAAGCGCCATTGGGAAATTGGGAAAGCATTTTATCACACCGATCTTGGTGTGGTCAGATGCTTTGAGGGCAGAGGAAAAATCTAGGGTCTAGAAGACCCCAGTTTTTTCAAAAAATGAGTACCTGTCACTACCTATTGCTATCATAGGGGATATTTACATTCCCTGAGATAACAATAAAAATGATAAAAAAAAAAATACTTGGAAGGAACAATTTAAAAATAAAATAAAAAAGCAAAATTAATAATAAAAAAAAAAGAAAAAAAAAAAAAGCACCCCTGTCCTGCCCTGCTCTTGCCCAATGGCGAACGCAAGCGTCGGTCTGGCGTCATATGTAAACAGCAATTGCACCATGCATGTGAGGTATCACCGCGAAGGTCAGATCAAGGGCAATCATTTTAGCAGTATACCTCCTCTGTAAATCTACTGGGGTAACCTGTAAAGGCTTTTAAAGGCTTTTAAAAATGTATGTAGTTTGTCGCCAATGCGCGTTTGTGTGAAATTTTAAAGCATGTCGTGTTTGGTATCTATGTACTCGGCCTAAGATCATCTTTTTTATTTCATCAAACATTTGGGCAATATAGTGTGTTTTAGTGCATTAAAATTAAAAAAAGTGTATTTTTTAACCCAAAAAATGCGTTTGAAAAATCGCTGCGCAAATACTGTGTAGAAAAAAAAAATGCAACACCCACCATTTTAATCTGTATGGCCTTTGCTTTAAAAATATATATAATGTTTGGGGGTTCAACATAATTTTCTTGCAAAAAAAAAAAATGTTTTCATGTAAACAAAAAGTGTCAAAAAGGGCTTTGTCTTCAAGTGGTTAGAAGAGTGGATGTAAGCTTCCTAATGTTGTGTATAAAATGCCAGAACAGTTCAAAACCCCCCCAAATGACCCCATTTTGGAAAGTAGACACCCCAAGCTATATACTGAGAGGCATGTCGAGTCCATGGAATATTTTATATGTTGACACAAGTTGCGGAAAAACGACAATTTTTTTTTTTTGCACAAAGTTGTCACTAAATGATATATTGCTCAAACATGTCATGGGCATATGTGGAATTACACCCCAAAATACATTCTGTTGCTTCTCCTGAGTACGGGGATACCACATGTGTGAGACTTTTTGGGAGCCTAGCCACGTACGGGACCCCAAAAACCAAGCACCGCCTTCAGGCTTTCTAAGGGTGTAAATTTTTGATTTCACTTCTCACTGCCTATCACAGTTTCGGAGGCCATGGAATGCCCAGATAGCACAAAACCCCCCCAAATGACCCCATTTTGGAAAGTAGACACCCCAAGCTATTTGCTGAGAGGTATTGTGAGTATTTTGTAGATCTCGCTTTTTGTCACAAAGTTTTGAAAATTGAAAAAAAAATATATATATATATATTTTCTTTCTTCATTTTCAAAAACAAATTAGAGCTGTAAAATACTCGCCATGCCTCTCAGCAAATAGCTTGGGGTGTCTATATTCCAAAATGGGGTAATTTGGGGGGGTTTTGTGCGATTTTGGCATTTTATGGCCTTCGAAACTGTGATAGGTAGTGAGGAGTGAAATCAAAAATTTGTGCCTAGAAATCCTGAAGGCGGTGCTTGGTTTTCGGGGTCCCGTACGCGGCTAGGCTCCTAAAAAGTCCCACACATGTGGTATCCCCGTACTCAGGAGAAGCAGAAAAATATATTTTGGGGTGTAATTCCACATATAACCATGGCATGTGTGAGCAATATATCATTTAGTGACAACTTTTTGTAATTTTTTTTTTTTTTTGTCATTATTCAATCACTTGGGACAAAAGAAATATATTCAATTGGCTCAACAGGCCTCTCAGCAATTTCCTTGGGGTGTCTACTTTCTAAAATGGGGTCATTTAGGGGGGTTTTGTGCTATTTTGGCATTTTATGGCCTTCGAAACTGTGATAGGTAGTGAGGAGTGAAATCAAAAATTTGCGCCCTTAGAAATCCTGAAGGCGGTGCTTGGTTTCCGGGGTCCCGTACGCGGCTAGGCTCCCAAAAAGTCCCACACATGTGGTATTCCCGTACTCAGGAGAAGCAGCAAAATGTATTTTGGGGTGAAATTCCACATATAACCATGGCATGTGTGCGCAATATATCATTTAGTGACAACTTTTTGTAATTTTTTTTTTCTTTTTTTTTTTAGTCATTATTCAATCACTTGGGACAAAAAAAAAAAATTCAATGGGCTCAACATGCCTCTCAGCAATTTCCTTGGGGTGTCTACTTTCCAAAATGGGGTCATTTGGGGGGTTTTGTACTGCCCTGTCATTTTAGCACCTCAAGAAATGAGATAGGCAGTCATAAATTTAAAGCTGTGTAAATTTCAGAAAATGTACCCTAGTTTGTAAACTCTATAACTTTTGCGCAAACCAATAAATATACGCTTATTGACATTTTTTTACTAAAAACATGTGGCTGAATACATTTTGGCCTAAATGTATGACTACAATTGAGTTTATTCGATTTTTCTTATAACAAAAAGTAGAAAATATCATTTTTTTTCAAAATTTTCGGCCTTTTTCCGTTTATATCGCAAAAAATAAAAATCGCAGAGGCAATCAAATACCATTAAAAGAAAGCTCTATTTGTGGGAAGAAAAGGACGCAAATTTCGTTTGGGTACAACATTGCATGTCCGCACAATTTACAGTTAAAGCAGCGCAGTGCAAAATTCTGAATTCACCTCTGGTCCTTTAGCTACCAAATGGTCCGGGGCTTAAGTGGTTAAAAACAAATTGGTGCAGGGTTCCCCTTAATATTCATACCAGACCTGAATGGCCTGGTATGGAATTTGGGGGGACCCCCACACAGTTTTTTTTACATTTTGGTTCGGGGTCCGCCTTAATATTCATACCAGACCCAAAGGGCCTGATAATGGACTGGGGAGGAACCCATGCCGTTTTTTTCAATGAATTTTATCTGTATTTCCGGGACCTGACAATTCATTACAGCCGCAATCAGGTTTAAATTCCTTTTTTTCCTTTAGAAATTTCATTTTGCTGCAGGGACTGTTCTAAACACGGGAAAAATTTGCCACTTTACAGGCATACTACAAAAAAAGGGAAAAAAATACTGCGCTGTGCAAAAGTGAAAATGTATATAAAAAATGGCTGCCAACACAGCTGTAGACAAAAAGCTATATAGTATATGGGAAAAGTTTAGTGTAGCGCTATTTAAATATACTTGTGTAGATGATTCAATAATTGCATTAACAATATACGAAGCAAAGAATCAGGAATTGCATTTACGATATGAAACAAAGAATTACCTCTGTGTCAAGAATGCACCAAGTGAAAATTAAATCTCAAACAGTGAACATCATATTGTGCATATTGAGTACACTAATACGTGAAGAGATAGTCCAAAAAAAGTAGATGTATTCAACAGACTGGATCTGAAGACTCCGATATAGATGTGACCCTCTAAATAGGGACAGAAGTGTCAGAAGCAACACCACCAATGATAGGGGGAGGCTTACCAGATGTTAATGACCTGGAGAGGCATATACCTCCCAAGTCGCAGAGGGCTTATAAGTCAGTCAACTCGATGGGTACAGCTGATCCTGAATCCGACCGATACCATGGCCACAGCAATCACAGACACCAATAGAATGAAAGACAGATGCCGTATTCTCATGTGGGAGACAGAGGCTCAGTATCCATGTGCCATGCGTAATATAATAAGAAAGATTTGCATAGCGTGATAACGTTTGGGAGTAGTATTTATTAAAATTGTAAAGTGAACACTCACATTTTAGAAGATCTTAGGCATAAAGTACAAGCAGGTACATGTCATGAGCGATGTGTGTTGGTGGGTCCACCCGGCACGTTTCAACTAAACAGTCATCATCTGGGGTCTATAGAAATTTAAAGGAATATTTCACTTTTATTGTTTCACTTTAAGCATTATTAAAACCACGGCTCCCGAAAAAATGTCAGTTTTTAAAATATTTTTTGCTTTGATACATGTCCCCTGGGGCTGAACCCAGGTCCCCAAACACTTTTTATGACAATACCATGCATATAAGCTTTTAAAATTAGTACTTTTGATTTCTCTCATAGACTTTTAATGGGTGTCCCGCGGCTTTCGAATTTGCCGCAAACACCGCAAATTGTTCACTATTCGGCGAACAGGCGAACACCCGATGTTCGAGTCGAACTTACATTTGACTCAAACATCGGGCTCATCCCTACTGGCAATGACTGCCTAAAGTCTGGAACCCATGGACATTACCAAAGACTGGGTTTCCTCCTTTCTGATGCTTTGCCAGGCTTTAACTGCAGCTGTCTTCAGTTGTTCTTTGTTTATGGGTCTTTCTGCCTTTAGTTTTGCCTTCAGCAAGTGAAATGCATGCTCAATTGGGTTGGGATCAGATGCTTGACTTGGCCATTGCATATATAGATGAAAACCTAGCCAAAGGATTCATCCGCCCCTCCTCTTCGCCTGCTGGAGCTGGCATCTTCTTCGTTGAGAAGAAGGATCATTCTCTCAGACCATGCATTGATTATCGGGACCTTAATAAAATCACCATCAAGAACAGATACCCACTCCCTCTCGTTCCTGAGTTATTCCAAAGGTTCCGAACAGCTCAGGTTTTCACAAAGTTGGACTTACGGGGGGCCTACAACCTGGTTTGTATTAGGGAAGGTGATGAGTGGAAGACCGCCTTCCGAACACACTTTGGGCACTTTGAGTACCTTGTAATGCCATTCGGGCTATGTAATGCCATTCGGGCTATGTAACGCCCCCGCGACATTCCAACATCTTGTAAATGACATCTTCAGGGAATACCTCGACCTGTTCTTAACCACTTGCTTACTGGGCACTTAAACCCCCTTCCTGCCCAGGCCAATTTTCAGCTTTCAGCACTGTCACGCTTTGAATGACAATTGCGCGGTCGTGCGACATGACTCTTAAACAAAATTGACGTCTTTCTTTTCCCTACAAATAGAGCTTTCTTTTGGTGGTATTTGATCATCTTTGCGGTTTTTATTTTTTGCGCTATACACAAAAAAAGAGCGACAATTTTGAAAAAAACACAATATTTTTTACTTTTTGCTATTATAAATATCCCCATTTAAAAAAAATATATAAATTTTTTCCTCAGTTTAGGCTGATTCGTATTCTTCTACATATTTTTGGTAAAAAAAAAAATGCAATAAGCTTTTATTGATTGGTTTGCGCAAAAGTTATAGCGTCTACAAAATAGGGGATAGTTTTATAGCATTTTTATTAATATTTTTTTTTTTTACTAGTAATGGCGGCGATAAGCAATTTTTATTGTGACTGCGACATTATGGCGGACACATCGGACACTTTTGACACCGTTTTGGAACCATTGTAATTTTTACAGCGATCAGTGCTATAAAAAATGCACTGGTTACTGTAAAAATGACACTGGCAGTGAAGGGGTTAACCACTAGGGGCGCTGAAGGGGTTAAGTGTGCCTAAGGGAGTGGGGGAGGGGACTGACTGGGGGAGGTGACCGATGGTTGTCCCTATGTACAAGGGACACACCATCGGTCTCCTCTCCATGACAGGACGTGGATCTCTGTGTTTACACACAGAGATCCACGTCCCTGGCTCTGTAAATGCCGATCGCGGGTACCTGGCGGACATCGCGGCCGCCAGGCACGCGCATCGGCACCCACGTGACGCTGCGGGCACGGAAATTCCCTGATGCACGCTCGGGAACGAGGAAAGGGGCGGACGTCAATTGACGTCCTCCCGGCATTCTAGGTCCACGCTGTAGCCGTCATTCGGCTATAGCGCGGACCTCTAGTGGTTAATCGTCTATCTGGACGACATACTAATTTTCTCAGCTTCGCTTGAACTCCATCGAGAGCACATCAGAAAAGTGTTAAAGACCTTAAGAACTCATGGCTTATATGCCAAAGAAGAGAAGTGTGAGTTTGAGAAACAATCTATCCAGTTCTTGGGACTCATAATCTCCACAGAGGGGATATCCATGGATCCTCAGAAGGTCTCGGCAATCTTGAAATGGCCTGCACCCTCTGACAGGAAAGGGGTCCAGAGGTTCGTGGGCTTTGCTAACTTTTATAGGAAATTCATTTGGGAAGCGTGGGTTCCCCACGATGGGGTACAGGGGGGAGTTGACTGATGATAGTCCGGTGTTGGTGCATATTTGAGAGCAAATTCGCAGGGTAGGGCCCAAGGTTGGGTGCTTTTTGAGGTCAGAACTAAGGTCTCCAAAGCACCAAACCGCTCGACGCAGTGGGACTCTGCACTGTGATTGCTCAACCTTTGACCATATTTTAAAACTTGTATGCCTACACCAGTCTATTACTCTCACCATGTGGGCCGCTTGATAGTATTTCTGAATGTCAGGAACTGCTACCCCCCCAAATTGTTTAGGCATAGTCAGTATTCGACGTTGTAATCTTGGCCTCTTATGACCCCAAACAAAATCTACTATCAGTGCATTCGTCCGTTTAAAAAATTCTACAGGTACATGGATTGGCAGTGTTTGAAATAAGTATATTAATTTAGGCATAATTGACATTTTAATTATGTTACATCTGCCAAACCACGAGAAGGTACCCTTGTCCCATTTAGCCAATACGGTTTTGATTTTACTTAATAGGGGTAAAAAATTCAATTCAAAAATTTGATCTAATTTGGGTGGCATATAGGTGCCCAGATATTTAATGGCCGTCGAGGACCATCTAAATTTAAAGTTTGTTTTCAAGGTACTAGTTTGTAATACTGGCATAAATACCCCCATTGCTTCTGATTTTATCATATTAATTTTGAAGTTAGATATGGTACCATATCGATCCAATTCTCCCATCAAATTCGGCATTGATATTATTGGTTTCGTCAAAGAAAACAAAAGGTCATCCGCATAAGCGGAGACCTTATAGTCCGTATCTCCTGTTCTTACCCCCAATATATCGGGGTTTTGCCTTACTGTACAAAGTAGGGGTTCAAGCGATAGCGCGAAAAGAAGGGGTGATAAGGGGCATCCCTGTCGGGTGCCATTAGAAATAGAAAAAGGATCAGATATGAATCCATTTACTTTAATTTGTGCCTCTAATCTTGTATATACACTCGATATCCATCCAACCATCCTCTCCCCCATCCCAACATATCGTAGCACTGAGAACGCAAAAGGCCAACTAACCTGATCAAATGCCTTTTCGGCATCTGTTCCTAAGAACACAGTGGGCGTGTTTGAGAGGTTGGCTACATGGATAAGGTTCAGGATTTTAATAGTATTATCTCGGGCCTCTCGACTTGGTATAAAACCTACCTGATCTAGATGTATTAAATCTGTTAAGTGTGGTTGGATACGCATGGCCAGTATTTTAGTGAAATTTTTTAGGTCTACATTGAGTAGAGAGATAGGGCGGTAACTGCCACATGCTGATGGATCCTTGTCCTCCTTCGGTATAAGAGTGATGTGTGATTTCAGCGTTTCTGGTGTAAACCTTGTCCCTTGTCCTATTGCATTAAATATTTGTACCATCTGCTTACCCAGAAGTGGAAAAAATTTCTGATAGTATTTATATGTAAATCCATCTGGACTCGGGGCTTTACCTGGTTTAGCTGACTTAATGGCCTCCTGTAGTTCCTCTAATGTGATAGGCACTTCCATGTCCTCTCTAGTCTGTTCTAATAATTGGGGGATACCTGACGATGCTATATATTCCTCTATCTTGTTTTTATTATTTTGGGGTTGCATTGTAGTAGGCAGATTATATAAAGTCTGATAAAACTTACGAAAAGTCATAGCTATCTGAGTGGGGAGATATATCTTGTTTCCCTTCAAATCCACCAAATAAGGGATATATGATTGGGTTTTCTGTTCTTGTATAGCCCTAGCCAATGTTCGACCACATTTGTCTCCTGATTCATAATAATATCTCCGGCATCTCTGTACTGCTGCCTTAGCTCTATAATGCAATAGATCTGTCACTTGTCTACGTAGGGCTAAAAGTTCCTTCTCTCCTGTTCCTCTCGGGTCTTGTTTATGTTTGGTCTCCAGTACTTGTATGTCTGTAAGTAATTTATTCAGTTGCTTTTCCCTATCCTTCTTTATCCTAGAGCCATGTTTAATATGAATCCCTCTTATTACAGTTTTATGCGCCTCCCATGTTATCCCTGCATCTATCTCTGGTATAAGATTATATTGAAAATAGTATTCAATTTCTCTCATTACCTCTTGAACCGTTACCTCATCCTCAAGCAGGTTCTCATTCAGTCGCCACTGTCTCATCTTTCCCTCCGACTGTTTATTCAAACTCATTGTCATGGTAATCGGAGCATGGTCAGACCATGTGATACTCCCTATCTCTATTTCTTTGATCTCCATTACCATATTGTGTGGGACTATAAATAAATCGATCCGAGAGTAACCCTTATGTGGAGTTGAATAAAAGGTATAGTCCTTTTCATCTGGGTGATACGCTCTCCAGGCATCGGTGAGTTGAAAATTATGGAAGGTCTGTAAGACCCTCTTACGAAGGCCTTTAGCTACCGAGGATCTTCCTGCTGAGGTATCCATTTTAGGATCTAGGGGATTACAGGAGGGACCATGGAGAAGACTTTTAGACTTACAGATATTTCAGGCTTCGCATTTCGCGCAAGGAAGGACGATTAATTGGCCCTCACTTAGGGAATTAACTTCACCTAACGATCGCTTTGGCCTTGATTTCTGGAGTGGAGTTCAACTGAGACATTTTTTTAATACCCTACCACCCCTGGAGGGTTTCCTAAGACCATTGACTCCTTTAGAAAAGTTGTGTGAAGAAACAGGCCCTTGTTACCATACACTTTCCAAAATATATGGATTATTGATTGCCCCCCCAGAAGATTATGTTCCCCCATATATAAGGAAGTGGGAAACAATATTAGACAGGACATTTACGCAGGTACAACATAAGCAGATTATAAAGTGGGCGCTAAAATCATCTATATGTACGAGGGCCCAAGAAACGAACTTTAAAATCATGACGAGATGGTATCAAACACCATCACTGCTTAACAAATATTTTCCGGTGATCTCAGATAAATGTTGGAGATGCCAAGAGGAAAGAGGGACATTGCTCCACGTGTTTTGGTCATGCTCGAAGTTAGCACATTTCTGGAGGGAGGTACGTCAGATAGCACAAAAATTTACTGATTATAATATACCAGAAGACCCGGCTTTATTCTTGCTGCATGTTTCGGAAATATCAGGGGAAATATACAGTAGATCAATTGTACGTCATCTTATTAACGGTGCTAGAGCATGTATTGCCCGGCAGTGGAGAGATACGAATCCCCCAACAATCTTTCTATGGTTTAATAGAATTGAAGAAGTAAACAAGATGGAGGACTTGACACTCTCACGTCAAGACCGTCATGAGATTTATTCCAAAACCTGGGCACAATGGAACATATTTAAATACTCGGAAGAAGGGAAGACCCTTTTTTGTAACCCAAGAAGAGGTGGGGGGAGTTAGAGCTCATCTACCTCCCTATCCGACCCGAGAGAATTTTTTTTTTTTTGTTAAGGTGAGGTAACTAAAGTTTTTTAGAAGGTGGTGGGTAATAGGAGGGGAAGAATCAAAGGAACAGGAATATTCCAATGGAATTAGATTTATGCTCTATTTAAGATCATAAGAATGTGTTAGATGGTTTGGGCCCGTGGGGCATTTATTGGTTTAAACTGAAAGAGAAAAATGTGTTATTTGATTACTTCCCCTGTATGTTGGATAAAATAGATAAATAAAGAAATTGAAAGGAAAAGAAAGAGAAAAGGAAAGGAAATTCATTCGAAATTTCTCGACTATCATTGCCCCAATCACCCAGCTCGCTCGCCTACACTCACGCTTCTCCTGGAACCAGGATTCTCAAATGGCCTTTGAACAGCTAAAGGCCCTCTTCACCTCTGCTCCTGTGTTGCAACACCCAGACACAGCTCTTCCCTTTGTCTTCGAGGTGGACGCATCCGAAGTAGCTACGGGAGCCGTGCTCTCTCAGCGTCAGGGACCAAAGTCCCTGCTTCATCCAGTAGCCTTTTGCTCCAGGAAGCTGAATCAGGCCGAGAGAAACTATGATGTGGGTGACAGAGAACTCCTGGCAATTAAAGTCACCCTCGAAGAATGGAGGTACCTGCTGGAGGGTGCTAACCACCCAATTATGATTTTCACAGATCACAAAAATCTGGAATATCTAAGATCTGCAAAACGCCTAAGACCTCGACAAGCCAGATGGGCCTTATTCTTTTCTAGATTTAACTTCCACCTGACATACCACCTGGGTTCCAAAAAGGGGAAAGCCGATGCCCTCTCCAGGATGTTCCCTGAATCTACTGAATGTGCTCCTCCAAGCACCATCTTATCTGCGCAAAATATTTTGCTAATTCAACCCAGCCTAAAGGCATCCATTGAACAAGCTTCTGCATCTTGCCCCGAATCTGAACAGGACTGGATTACTTTGGCACCAGGACAAAATCTTCGTACCTCAGGAAGCAAGGCTCCTCGTTCTCAGGACATTCCACGACCACCAACTTGCAGGGCACTTTGGGGCCCGTAAGACTAATGAGCTCATTCAGCGGTCCTTTTGGTGGCCTAACCTCAGTCGGGACTGCAGATCCTACGTCAAGTCATGCACAACATGTCTACATAGCAAATGCGACAAAGCCAAAGCCTGGGGGTTATTGAGACCCTTGCCTATCCCTAATCGCCCCTGGGAGATGATCTCTATGGATTTTATTGTTGACCTTCCTCCCTCTGAAAACGTCACGACCATCCTGGTTGTGGTTGACTGACTATCCAAGATGACCCACTTCATACCAATGATTGGTACTCCCTCTGCGGCCGAAACGGCTCATACTTTTATCAAGGAGATCATCAGACTTCACGGACTCCCAAAGAACATTGTTTCGGACCGGGGGGGTGCAATTCACCTCCAGGTTTTGGAGAGCCCTTTGTAAAGCCTTGGAAGTGGAACTCTGCCTATCATTCCGCCTATCATCCCCAAAGTAATAGGCAAACGGAACACACAAATCAAACCCTGGAGGAATACCTCCGCTGCTTTTCAGCTTTTTCCCAAGATGACTGGGCACCCCTGCTCCCACTGGCAGAATTCGCCTATAATAACTCTGTCCACTCAGCTACAAACCAGTCCCCATTCTGGGCCAATTATGGATTCCACCCTGCTGCCCTGCCTGAAACTATGCCTGAAACTACTGTACCTGCCTTGCAGGACAGACTGGTTTTCATACAAAACAATTATCAGGTTCTCCGGGAGTCCATAAAGAAAGCCCAAGTGGATTACAAGAAACACTTTGATCGGAAACGGAGGGGGAATCCTGCCTTCAAGGTAGGGGACAAAGTGTGGCTGTCTACTGCCAACCTAAAATTGGCCTGCCCTTCACGGAAGCTAGGGCCAAGGTATATTAGCCCCTTAAAGATCAAACGGGAAATAAACCCAGTGGCGTACGAACTGTCTCTGCCTGAATCATATAGGATCCATCCGGTCTTTCACACCTCCTTGCTTAAACCAACTGTTCCAGATCCATTTCACAGGAGAGTGGAGCCACCGCCGCCACCAGTAGGGATGAGCTCGGTGTTCGAGTCGAACATACGTTCGACTCGAACATCGGCTGTTCGATGAAGATCGAACGATTTGGGCCGTTCGCGCCTAATTCGAGTGACGCGAACGGCCCACAATGCACTACGCCATCGCAGTGTCATCCAGGCGCTGTGATTGGCCAAGCATGCACTGTGACCCCGCATGCTTGGCCAATCACAGCGCCGGCAGCGAGGAGAGCAATGATTGGCCACAGGCAGGATGCCTGTGGCCAATTATTGCTGAGGGTGTTTAGTACACGCCCCACACTATAAAAGGCCGCCAGCACGGCGGCCTAGTGTAGTGTGTTCCGGAGCAGGGAAAAAGAAGCATAGGCAGGGACAGTGACATTTATTTTTTCTTGCTTAACCTGGATTCCTTTAGTTTAGGGAAAGAGAAGGATAGGTAGGGAGAGTGTCAGTGTGTTTTACTGTGTGAATCCTTGTTTCTAGGGACAGGGAAGGACAGTGAGGGAAATTCTCCTTGTGCTATAGTGTGCTAAAGCATTGATCATCAACCATCTTTAAAAAATCATTTTTTCTAGGGACAGAAAACTATAGGTAGGGAGAGTGTCAGTGTGTTTTACTGTGCTAAACCTTGTTTGTAGGGACAGGGAAGGACAGTGAGGGAAATTCTCATTGTGCTATACTGTGCTAAAGCATTCATCATCAACCATCTTTAAAAAAAAAAAATTATAGGGACAGAAAACTATAGGTAGGGAGAGTGTCAGTTTCTTTCACTGTGATAATCCTTGTTTCTAGGGACAGGGAAGGACAGTGAGGGAAATTCTACTTGTGCTATAGTGTGCTAAAGCATTGATCATCAATCAGCTTTAAAAAAACATTTTTTCTAGGGACAGAAAACTATAGGTAGGAAGAGTGTCAGTTTCTTTCACTGTGATAATCCTTGTTTCTAGGGACAGGGAAGGACAGTGAGGGAAATTCTCCTTGTGCTATAGTGTGCTAAAGCATTGATCATCAATCAGCTTTAAAAAAACATTTTTTCTAGGGACAGAAAACTATAGGTAGGAAGAGTGTCAGTTTCTTTCACTGTGATAATCCTTGTTTCTAGGGACAGGGAAGGACAGTGAGGGAAATTCTCCTTGTGCTATAGTGTGCTAAAGCATTGATCATCAATCAGCTTTAAAAAAACATTTTTTCTAGGGACAGAAAACTATAGGTAGGAAGAGTGTCAGTTTCTTTCACTGTGATAATCCTTGTTTCTAGGGACAGGGAAGGACAGTGAGGGAAATTCTCCTTGTGCTATAGTGTGCTAAAGCATTGATCATCAATCAGCTTTAAAAAAACATTTTTTCTAGGGACAGAAAACTATAGGTAGGAAGAGTGTCAGTTTCTTTCACTGTGATAATCCTTGTTTCTAGGGACAGGGAAGGACAGTGAGGGAAATTCTCCTTGTGCTATAGTGTGCTAAAGCATTGATCATCAATCAGCTTTAAAAAAACATTTTTTCTAGGGACAGAAAACTATAGGTAGGAAGAGTGTCAGTTTCTTTCACTGTGATAATCCTTGTTTCTAGGGACAGGGAAGGGCAGTGAGGGAAATTCTCCTTGTGCTATAGTGTGCTAAAGCATTGATCATCAATCAGCTTTAAAAAAACATTTTTTCTAGGGACAGAAAACTATAGGTAGGAAGAGTGTCAGTTTCTTTCACTGTGATAATCCTTGTTTCTAGGGACAGGGAAGGACAGTGAGGGAAATTCTCCTTGTGCTATAGTGTGCTAAAGCATTGATCATCAATCAGCTTTAAAAAAACATTTTTTCTAGGGACAGAAAACTATAGGTAGGAAGAGTGTCAGTTTCTTTCACTGTGATAATCCTTGTTTCTAGGGACAGGGAAGGACAGTGAGGGAAATTCTACTTGTGCTATAGTGTGCTAAAGCATTGATCATCAATCAGCTTTAAAAAAACATTTTTTCTAGGGACAGAAAACTATAGGTAGGAAGAGTGTCAGTTTCTTTCACTGTGATAATCCTTGTTTCTAGGGACAGGGAAGGACAGTGAGGGAAATTCTCCTTGTGCTATAGTGTGCTAAAGCATTCCTCATCAACCATCTTTGAAATCCTTGTTTTTTGGACAGTCAGGGAAATTGTCGTTGTGCTATTCTGTGCAAAAGCAATCATCCTCAACCATATTTAGAAATCCTTAAGTAAAGGGACAGAGAAGGACACCTGAAGGTAGCCCTTATTGCTTTTTTCCCATCTCCCTGCAGGCCATCTATTAGAATGTCTGGAAGGCAAACAAGGAGAGGCAGACAGTCAGGAGGCAATAAAAGAGGGCAAGCAGGCTCTGTGTCTGGGGGCAACAGTGCTGGTCGTGGACGCGGTGCATTGTCATCAGCACATGGCCATGGGACACGCTTGTCCTTCTTTTCGGCAGCTGGACATGTTGAGCCACATCATGCCGAAGACTTGGTAGAGTGGATGACCAAGCCCTCCTCCTCCTCCTCATCCTCTCTCACCCAGGCTCAGGGTACTGGCAAAGCAGCTGCCAAAGCGTCCTCTTCCCTGGTATCAATGTCAGACTCATCATCAGTCACTCCTTCCCTAGACCCACCATGTCCTCCTCCTGAGGAGTCCCCCGAACTGTTTGAGCACAGTGTTGGGTACATGCTCCAGGAGGATGCCCAGCGTTTCGAAGGGTCTGATGATGAAACCCAGCTACAGGAAGGCAGTAGCGTGAGAGCAGACAGAGGGGATGCTCAAGAAGGACACCAATCTGGCAGTCATGTTCCAGCAGCTGCAGCATACTGCCAGATTGGCTCCAGTGATGAGGAGGGAGGGGATGATGAGGTCACTGACTCCACGTGGGTGCCTAATAGGAGAGAGGAGGAGGAGGAGGATGAGGAGGAGGCACATCTCCAACGAGGCAGGATGCCCTTTGGTGGCCAGCGTAAGGGCAGTACACCGACGGAATCACACCGCAGAGCTCCGCCTGTGCAGGGCGCTGCCTCTGCCCGTCATTCAAAAAGTTCTTTGGTGTGGGCCTTTTTTGAGGCTAGTGCATCAGATCGCACAGCTGCTGTTTGCAACATATGTCTCAAGCGTATATCGCGTGGCCAAAACATCAGCCGCTTGGGTACCACATGCCTGACCAGACATATGTTGACCTGCCATGCAGCTCGTTGGCAAGCCTACCTCAAAGACCCACACCAAAGAACAAAGCGGACCTCTCCTTGCACCGCATCAGCTGGGATCTCCAACCCCACTATAACTTCAGTCCTCTCTGAAACATGCACTGAGAGGAATGAAGGTGTAGAATTAGGTGTGTCACAGCCAAGTACTTGCGGCCACTCTGCTAGCAGTACACCGACGTCCGATTCTAGCAGGCAAATTTCCCTGCCCCAGCTGCTGGACCGTCAAAAGAAGTTCACTCCCAGCCATCCACATGACCAGCGGTTGAATGCTAGCTTGGCTAAATTGCTAGCGCTTCAACTGCTGCCTTTTCAGTTGGTAGACTCGGCCCCCTTCCGTGAGTTTGTGCAATGTGCGGTTCCTCAGTGGCAGGTTCCCAAACGCCACTTTTTCTCACGGAAGGCTATTCCGGCTCTCTACCGGCATGTGGAAGGCAATGTCTTGGCCTCGCTGGACAGGGCGGTCAGCGGTAAGGTGCATATTACCGCTGACTCATGGTCCAGCAGGCATGGACAGGGACGTTACCTTTCTTTCACGGCCCATTGGGTCACTCTTTTGGCAGCTGGGAAGGATGCAGGACAAGGTGCAGTAGTGTTGGAGGTTGTTCCACCGCCACGCCTCCAAAATGCTACTACTGGTTGTGACACACCTCTCTCCTTCACCCCCTCCTCTTCTTCTTCCTCCATGGCCTCTTCCTGTGCTTTGTCCTCTGAACCAGCGGTGCTCCGTAGCCGTTCAAGGGGCTACGCAAGTACGCAGGCAAAAAGCTGCCATGCCGTGCTTGCGCTGGTGTGTTTGGGGGACAGAAGCCACACTGGGGCAGAGGTCCTGTCTGCTCTGCAGGGCCAGGCCGAGAGGTGGTTGACGCCACGCCAGCTTAAGCCAGGAATGGTGGTTTGCGACAATGGCACCAACCTCCTCTCCGCCCTCCGACAGGGACAACTGACCCATGTGCCCTGTGTGGCTCACGTCCTTAACCTGGTGGTGCAGCGGTTCTTGGGCAGGTACCCGGGCTTACAGGATGTCCTGAGGCAGGCCAGGAAAGTCTGTGTGCATTTCCGCAGATCTTATAATGCCAGTGCTCGCCTGGCTGAGCTGCAAAGGGAGTTGAACCTGCCCAAGAACCGCCTTATATGTGACATGCCCACCAGGTGGAACTCAACGTTGGCCATGCTGCAGCGGCTGCACACGCAGCAGAGGGCCATCAATGAGTACCTGTGCGACTACGGCACCAGGACAGGGTCAGGGGAGCTTGTTTTTTTTTCTCCACGCCAGTGGGGCATGATCAGGGATGCATGCACTGTCCTGGCACCATTTGAGGAGGCCACGAGGATGGTGAGCAGTGACAGTGCATGCATCAGTGACACTGTACCTCTTGTCCACCTGTTGGAGCACACGCTGCGTGGAATAATGGACAGGGCACTTGAGGCAGAACAGAGGCAGGAAGAGGAGGACTTCCTTGCCTCTCAAGGCCCCCTTTACCCAGACAGTGTTCCTTCTGTCCCACCCATCGCACAGGAAGAGGAGGAGGAGGAGGAGGATTGTGTCAGCATGGAGGTGGAGGCTGGCACTCAGCATCATCAGCAGCAGTCTTTTAGGGATGATTTACAGTCCCAAGAAACCAGTGGACTTGTACGTGGCTGGGAGGAGGTGGCTGCGGATCATGTCGTCCTTAGTGACCCAGAGGACTCCGGAGCGAATGCCTCAGCAAACCTACGCTGCATGGCCTCCCTGATCCTGCAAAGTCTGCGGAAGGATCCTCGTATTCTTCAGATCAAGGAGAGGGACCATTACTGGCTGGCCACTCTCCTTGATCCACGGTACAAGGGTAAGGTTGCGGACCTTATGTTACCGTCGCAGAGGGAGCAGAGGATGAGACAACTCCGGGAGGCCTTGCAGAAAGGTCTGTGCAACGCGTTCCCAGAGACTGGGAGGTTACAAACTCCTGGTCCTGGACAACGAGTTGCTGAGGCTTCGGCCAGTCAAAGAAGGAGCGGTGGGGAAGGTGGCCGTCTGACCGATGCGTTCAGACAATTCTTTAGTCCGCAGCCCCAAAGTATGATCGGTTCCAGCAACCATCGCCAGCGTCTGATAAACATGGTGCAGGAATATCTAGGGGCAAGGTCAGACTTGGACACCTTCCCCACCGAAAATCCTCTGGCTTACTGGGTCTTGAGGATGGATCACTGGCCAGAGCTTGCACAGTATGCAATTGAGCTACTGGCCTGTCCTGCATCCAGCGTTCTTTCGGAACGCACATTCAGTGCTGCTGGAGGATTTGTCACGGATCACAGGGTGCGCCTGTCCACCGACTCGGTTGATCGACTGACTTTCATCAAGATGAACCAGTCTTGGATCACCACCAGCTACCACACACCTGATGCTGATATAACAGACTAATTGATTTTAACATGTCACATCCCTTCAAGACTGATGCTGATGCTGAGTGCCTGTGCTGTTATGTTGACTGGCTATCCTCCTCCTCCGAGTCCTCAATGATACGATTGATGATGATAGCTTGGAAGATCATTTTTGTTTATGGGTGCCGCCTCCAGTGGCTAAGGCCCAATTTTTCAGCCCCTGTTTTACAGGGGCGTGTAATTACAATTTTTTTAGCAATAATTTGCCATAGGGCTCATTGCTGTGCTCCAAGTACAGTATCTGTGAGGGGTTGGAGTGTTGTGGCACCAGTGCCTAAGGCCCAATTTTTCAGCCCCTGTTTAACAGGGGCGTGTCATTACAATTTTTGAAGCAATACTTTGCAACAGGGCTCATTGCTGTGCTCCAAGTACAGTATCTGTGAGGGGTTGTAGTGTTGTGCCACCAGTGCCTAAGGCCCAATTTTTCAGCCCCTGTTCAACAGGGGCATGTAATTACAATTCTTGATCTAATAATTCACAGCAGGGCCCATTCCTGCACCCACCAAGAGTAACTCTGAGGGCTTACAGTGTTGTGGCAACACCACCACCACCACCACCACCACGAAAGGCCCAATTTTTCAGCCCCTGTTCAACAGGGGCATGCAATTACAATTCTTGATCTAATAATTCACAGCAGGGCCCATTGCTGCACCCACCAAGAGTAACTGTCAGGGCTTACAGTGTTGTGGCACCAGCACCACCATCAAAGGCCCAATTTTTACTACCACTGTTCAACAATTATATGTAATTAAAATTCCTGATATAATAGTTGACAGCAGGGCGTTCCAGCACCAACCAAGAGTAACTGTGAGTGCTTACAGTGTTGTGCCAACACCAACAACTAAGGGGCCTATTTCTGCAGAGTATATACGTCAGGTCCCTACTTTCAAACATCCAACTTACAAACGACTCCTACTTGCAAACGCAAGAAGACAACAGGAAGTGAGAGGAAATCTACCCCTTGGAAGGAAAATTCTCTCCTGTAAGAATTAATATGGGAGAAAGGTGTCTCCTCTGTACTGATGCTTTATCAGCAATCCTTGTTTCAAGAAAAACACCACATTTCAAAAACAGTTGTCATTGGGACGGAAAGTGAGGTGAAATGTTCTGAACAGGGGCACAGACAGCAAAACAAATGTTACAGGGGTGATAACCCTTACCTATGTTTTCCAAAAAGTTTAAAAATAGATTTTTGGGCTGGAGCTACACTTAAACAATGTACCTGTTCAAAATTACAAACAGATTCTACATAAGAACAAACCTACAGTCCCTGTCTTGTATGCACCGCCTGTATACGGCTGTTCAGAGTATATAGGGCCTTTTTTATTTTATGTGCGGGGTTCCCCTTAATATCCATACAAGACCCAAAGGGGCTGGTAATGGGCTGGGGTAGGGGGGGGGGTGATGGGGTAGCTATGCCATTTTTCTTAAAGATTTTCATCCATATTACCGGGACCAGACATTACATTAAAGCCGCAAGCAGTTTTAAATGGCTTTTTTTTCCTTTAGAAGTGTCATTTTGTGCAGGGACAGTTCTAAACACGGGAAACACGTGGCACTTCACAGGCATACTTTAGACACCCCCCAGGTACGATATTTAAAGGAATATTTGACTTTTTTTTTTTCACTTTATGCATCATTTAAATGACTGCTCCCGAAAAACGACCGTTTTTAAAACTTCTTTTTGCATTGATACATGTCCCCTGGTGCAGAACCCGGGTTCCCAAACCCTTTTTAGGACAATAACATGCATAATAGTTGTTATAATTAGCACTTTAGAATTCAAACGTTCGCATCCATTGTATTTAATAGGGTTCTAATGTTCGTACGAACTTTCGGTCCGTTCGCGGGTTCTGGTGCGAACCGAATCCGGGGGTGTTCGGCTCATCACTAGCCACCAGTGACTATTGGAGAGGACACAGAATTTTAAGTAGAATCAATCCTTGACTGCAGGAAGCGAGGGAGACAAACCCAATTCCTAATTAAATGGAAAGGGTATCCACCCGAAGAGTTCCTGGGAACCTGAAGCCAATGTACATGCCCCTAGACTCCTCCGAGAGTTTTGGGCCAAATACCCTGAGAAAATTGCCCAAATGGGCATCCAGAGGCTGCCCGTCAGGAGGGGGCACTGTCAGGGAACCAACAGCAGGAGAAGGGCTTTAGGACCCAGCATCTCTACCAACACTTATGGCAGGAGAAGGACTTTAGGACCCAGCATCTCTGGCAGAAGGACTTTAGGACCCAGTATCTCTACCAGCAGGTCACATGGGCCTATATAAGGAAGTCTGCGAGTGTCTGCATTTGCTGGTTTATCTTTGGCTCCTCCAGTGTGTTATCTTCGTGATATTCCTGTTCCTGTATCTACTGTTACCGATCCGGCTTGTCCTTGACCTGTCTCCTGTTTGCTTCCTGCGTTCGACTCCAGCTATCCACCTGACCACGTCTGCTCTGATCCCAACCCGGCTCACGACCTAGGCTTCCTTCTGACCACGCTCCAGTCGCAGCATTATCTGAATCCTGCAACACCTCACGGGTGTCACCTGTCTGCTGATTCTACGCCAGCACATCAGCTGTACTCCAGAACCTCCTGCATACAGTCCAGCAGGCGACCTGTGCTTCTTTGGGCCTAACCTTTCCTGTTTTCACCCTCAGGGGGTCTGGAACTTAGCCGCAAGGGAAGCCCTCTCTCTCCATTGGCCTCCAGTACCAGGTACATGATACTTATGAATGGTTTGCACCTTGTGGTGAACCCCCTGTGTTTGCTCTCATGAAGCCTTCTCTTGATTGTAGAATTTGACAATGATACACCCACCTCCTAGAGAGTGTCCACTTGTCTGGATGTTGTGAATGGATTTTTCTTTACCAGAGAGAGGATCCTGCGATCATCCACCACTGTTGTCTTCCATGGACGTCCAGGCCTTTTTATATTGCTTAACTCACCAGTGCGTTTTTTTTCCCTCATAATGTATCAAAATTGATTTTTGCCACTCCTAATGTTGCTGCTATCTCTCTGATGGATTTGTTTAGTTTTTGAAGCCTTACAATGGCCTGTTTCACTTGCATGGACAGCTCCTTTGAACGCACAATGTAGGTTCACAGTAATAGATTTCAAATGCAAATACCACTTTTAGAATCAACTCCAGACCTTTTACCTGCTTAATTGATGAAGAAATAACGAAGGGGTAGCCCACACCTGGCCATGAAACAGCTTTGGATTCAATTGTCCAATTACTTTTGGTCCCTTGAAAAGGGGGGATGGCTATTCTTAAGAGCTGTAATTCCTATACCCTTCTTCTGATTTGGATGTACATACCCTCAAATTAAACCTGAGAGTGTGCACTTTCAGTCCATTATATAAGTATAGCTTGAATATAACGAAAGAAGAGGGAGCAAATTAATAAGTTGGATGTATGGAAAAATAAATATTTTTATTGCTTAATAAAGCTATATAATTCCATATCTAAAGGTTTTTTACACATTATTTTATATTAATAGACTTTACATTACATTTGAAATTAATATTGCATGCTAGTTGACAATCCAATAAAAATTCATACATATACTAACACATAGGGGATAGTTGATACATACATATATAGATAGTATACACATATTGCAGTTGATACCCATGCAACCTGTTGATCTAGTTGATTTTTTAGGAATTGCAATAAAAAAGATGAGATGTATTAGAAAACCTCCACAAATTAAATAATACAAACATATATGGAATCATAAAGGAGTCTTATCAGTCTGAAATTAGTACTGCATACGGTAGTTGTTAGCCCAATGCGTTTCGTGACCTTATAGCCACTCATCAGGAGCAGAACCGTAGTGATTATCTATAAATAGAAAGGGCAGTCATATCTAAATGATCTAACAAAATCAGAAAAAGAAAAAGGCGCTCAAAAAATTATAAGTATATTGTATTATGTATAGGGTGGGAGAACCCCCTTAGTAACGCAAAACTTAGACACATCTATGTATTGGTGGTACGGCAATGAGGATCGCAAGCCATCCAAAGACATCATCTCCAGGAGCTGAGGAGGCGTGCAGTGTGACAACAACCCACACAAACAACATCTAAGGCGGGGTCAGGGTGTATAATATAATCCTGGTGTATGCTTGAACTTAATGACCCCAAAAGGGACGTCTGTGAAAAAAGTGTACAGATTTTTTTTTTTTATAAAAATGTGTATACAATTATGTGTTTGAAGTGTAGGAGTAGGATGTGAAGTGCAGAGAAAGAAAAAATGTGAGGAAAAAAGAATAAGAAAGAAAAAAGTAAAGAGCTAGGAAGGAAACAAAAAGTGAAGTGAAACCAAACGCCAGATGAATGATATAAGTGAGTGGATACCTGTTGCTAAACGAATGAGAGCGATGGTCCAATGGTGAATGGTGTGCCGGGGTAAGACAGAAATTAGCTTGTCCTTTGTGCATGACCCACCTGAGAATGAGGTTCATATAGGGAGCGCCTCCACAGCCCAACCCCCAACGTCATGCTAGCGTGCAAAGAGAGAGCAAGGTGCTGTCACCTAGACAAGCTCAGCCGGCCATGCGATTAGCGCCAAACCAGCCTCCCCCAATGTTGGCAGATGTAAATCACTCAGCTGGCTCTGCGGCGCCACAAGGACGCCGCATGCTCGGCTTGTGAGGCGTGACGTCGATGCGCAGTGGTGGTGCCCCCGCCCACCCCGCCTGAGAAGGCGGGGGTAGGGAGGAGGCCCACAGTGCGCATCGCAGCTCCCGGAGGAGACAAAAAAGGAAGGCTTAGCAAAACCAACCATAACCACCAATCAACACATGTGAATTAGATAAAAAAAAATAAAAAAAATAAGAGTAAGAAAACTTAAGCATGGAATGTCCTATTCTACATCAAGGATCTAGTAAATGAGAATAAAAAATAAAAACCATAAAAGAGATCATAGGGCCAACTAAGAACGGCCATGTGTTATTTAATGTGATAAAAAATATTTGATATTTTTTAATGTTCTACTACTGCTGTGTGCCTCCATCCCTAATTGTATCATAACACGTGCTTCATATAAAGTCCCACCTCCTTCTTGCTTTCTTATAGCTTGAATATGTTTTGGTAAATACCTGAAAAAATCTAAAATTGTGCCTGTGTCCAAATATGTATGAACCTAACTGTAGCTCATATTATTTCAATACTGGTGTGCATCTATATACTTATGGTTAATGTTATATGTTGGTTGCAGTAGTTCCTCTACTCAAATTACTTGGTTTGCTGGTTAATTCCCCAGGAAGGGAATCCCCATTGCTCACAGATGCCCTGTCTTGGGTGGAGGCAATGCCAACTGTATTACTGTATTATCAAACTCACTCCTCCAACTAGCAAAGATCCTGGTTCTTATTTACCTAAAGGTTTAGCACAATATCCTGTTTGGTGAGGATCATTTCTTGTACCCCCCCAGGCCACCAAAGAAAGGCTAGAACTTTATGGCAGGATAACAGGTTATTTTAAATGTGAAATGTGCCTTGTAACAGGCAGATGTTTTGCTGAAATTTAAGCCTAATTTCAGTTAAAATATAACCTTAATAAAAAATATACTATAGCTAACTATGTTAAATATACCTCAGATGTGGGTTATATAGGGCCGGCAAATCTATCCACCATGTCTGTCACTGCTTAAATTATATTACTTCAGTCATTGTTAGCTTTAGTAAATGATTTACTTCCAGTGACATCACTGTATTTGCAGGTGTTGTAACCTTATTCATAATGTGTTTTTACCACTCCATAAATCCCTGTTGATATTACTGTAGTCACGTTGGTTATTCTTCCACAAAGAAGCACTATAAACCAAATACATTCATATATAAGTGTGCTGAGCAGGACTTTTCTGCATTACCTGTGTGCTCTGATAAAGTCCTATTTAGGTTGGCAGAATTACAAAAGACACATGAAGTGAATTGTCTCATTAGAGAGAATTATGTATCTTTCTCCTTCACATCCAGATGTCTTCAAACTTGTAGTGTGCCATGAGGCATTTGTAGCAGGCATTTAAATTTGGGGAGGAACATCTGGGTTATTCAACCCAGATGTACTAATTGTTAGGGAATCTAAAAATCTCTTTTGTGTTCTTGGAGGACTCTGGTGGTGCAAGGTTCCCTGTGGCCTGCAGGTGGCGTTGCCGCCCTGGGCTGGAGTTGAACCTGCACCGCAAGACTGTTCCTTTTTGTCCTTTCCTGGCGCTGGTACAGCGGGGCGGGGAACTCGCTGTGACGCAAATGGAGAGGAGATAAAGGGGGCGGATGCCCTGACCTTGGGGTTCAGAGTTGGAGGACGCGGCCACTCCCAGGCACCGTCAGCCTGGGTGCTGGCGTTCCGGAGTCCCGGGCCCAGGTGCCCTTGACCTGGCCGGAGCGAGGGATGGAGTCCATCCCAGGCACCTTAAGCCTGGGGTGAGGTACTATGACCAAGGCCTGGGGCCCAGTAACTTCGACTGTGTTCTGCGAGGGTGGAGGAGTCCTAGGGGCCCTAAGGTGTTGGGACCCGTATCTGAGGTGAGGAGGCCAGGGAGTGTAACCCTTCCGAATAGCCCGATACAGCATTAATCCGGTGACGGCGGGGCCTCTGGTAACTCTCTTGGAAGGATGTCTTTCCCCTGACAGGGGCTGCAACGTAGTGAAGGTAACTCCAGTTCCTGTTCACTAGAGTCGCTGGAAGAGACTCTGAAGCCAAAAAGTAAATTTTACAGCCACTGTGCTCAGCCACCGTTGGTGAAACCTCAACGGTTTAGTTTCTTTGAGGATTGTGCCTTGACCTACTCCCCACCAATACTGAATTGTTCTATGGGTCTCAAACTGTCTGCTCGCAAAGGACTATTTGTTTGCCGTTATGGAATAAATAAGTGTTGGACCTTTTCATTGTGTGGTACTCCAATTACTGGGAGCAAAGGGGGTTATCAGCAGAACAGACTTGGCTCTGAGCGTATACACAGCCCGAAGGTAATCTGATGCTGGCCTTCACCTCTACATGCTGTAATCTAGAGGACATGGGCCGTGGCGCATCTCGCTCTCCCCTTCAAGGTACCCCTAGACCGGAGCCAAAGTAACCGCTAAAGAAGAGAGAGAGGGTGAGGCCGCTAGACGTGGGGGCTCGTCCGGGATGTGTGTTTCGTGTATGGAGCTGGGAACGTCTGTGTTTGGACTTTGCTGCCCGGTGGAGTTCCGAGTAGGTCGGCCATGTTGGCAAGCGTGCCATGAGGCACACTATAGCTGCGCAGTTCGTGGGCGGGGAGAAGGGACAGCCCGCAAACAAGTGCAGAGTATGGGAGGAGTCTGGCCATGTGGAAGTAGTCACGTGGGGATTCCGGCGCAAATTGGTCAGTGCGCAATAGAGCAGCAGACAGTCGGGATGACCTCAAGTACCCCGTGGATTACGGTTCCTTACCCCACGAAGATGACTTTCTTTGCTGCTTCCATAACGGACACAGGAATAAGACTTAGGCCCCGAGGACGTTTGGCTCTGTATGTATGCAGAGACATAGAGGCCCTCGTGTGATCTGTCCCGGCTGCTCGGGACTGGTGGTCAACTTGAAGCCATTCGGGCGATGTGAGGCCTGCAAGGAGTTTCTTTTTGAGGTGGAGCCATTCACAGAAAGGCCCCGAGCCTTCCACCTCAACTGCCTCACAGGTACCGCCACTCCGGAAGGGGAGATCCAGGCCTTTGCAGAGATTTCTGTGCGCACTGACCAGGGCAAAGAGAGTGCCCAACCAGAGACCGAGAGAGAAAAATCAGAGGATGCTGCTTCGGTCACCACAAGCTCCCTGCTCCCACCTCCGAAGAGGAAAATCTGCCTTGTACAGGCATCCTATGGTCGTGGAAGAACTTCGCCCCGCCGCTTGCCTGGCCTGGATGGATCCGGAGGGAAGAGCCCTGGACATCCCTGTTCTACTGAAGGCCCAGGTGAGCCAGGAGTTGGGACTGTGTGTGTGGTTGGAGGTGTTGGGAGTCCATTGTCGGTGGAGCCCGTAAGGGAGGGTGATTCCGTATCTACTGGGAATTACCTGCCCGCGGAAATGTATGACACCTCCGACCTAGAGTCGTTGTCAGATGCCGGCGATGATGGCGAGATCGATGAGGTCTTTCACCGCAAGGGTTGGGACAGGATGCCATTACTCGCGCTCCGTGCGCCAAGGGATATGCCTATGTCTACAGGGGATAGTACACCCCGGGTGGAGGTCCCGGAGCCCAGGGAGAAATCTGGTCTCCTGCCTACCCTTCCATCCTCCGAATCACCTACTGCTTCATCTGTTCCGGTGATGGGAACGCAACGTTCATTACTGCGGGCTCCTAGGCCCAAGCCAACGGAGGTAGTTAAAGTACCTCGGCATCCTGAGTCCATTGTCCAGCCTGGAGAAGGAGACCGTGCCACAATTCCACCTCTGGCTCGGCTACAGCGGCTCTTCGGTCAGAGAGTTGCCCGTGAGTATGGGTGGGAGTACCCATACCTACCCCGGGACTTGCTTTTTGAAGTGGAGGTCCTGCGGCAGCGATGGTATAATGAGTTTGTCTGGGAAAAGCTCAAAGTGCCCCATGCTCGCCGATATCTTTCGTGCTCATCCCCCGTGTCTAAGAAGTTCAAAGACTGTAAGGCGGAGTGGATGTTGGGTCGGCACATCCATGTGAACAGGGTGCTTATTTGTCGCAAAGATGGAGAGAACATTGAATATAATGTGGAGACTTTCGATAAGCACTTGAAGCCCCTGTTCCTGCCGCACCCAAAGTTCTACCTTTAGGAGGAAAAGACTCTTGTATGCTCTGTTTATTGTTCATTGCTGAACTTGCCGGAACACAAGGACTGTGCCCTAGTTTTTTTTTATTTGGGTGTTTTACTCTTTGGAGAAATGGGAGCTGTTACTGTTTGTTCTCCCTCTTTTTCCCTGCACTGCAAAGAAGATAATGACTTTGGGGTGTAGTTAGTGTAGACACAGTGAAAGAAGAAGGAAAGTTGTCTGGAGGATTTGGCCAAGTGTCATTACCGTGGCGCTGTCACCAGGTGGCAGTGTTGCGCAACGACTGCTTTTTTTTTTCTACACTTGCACCACCATACTCATTGGAGCGAATGGGCCTTTTCAAGGACAGGCCTGTTCATTCCAAGAAAACACACATTGTGGTAGTATGTTTTTTTTTCCCCTTCTGCAGGAGATTTGTCTGTCAAGACTGCTGAGAATGGGTGGTCCTTAGATAGCCAGAGGGAGGATTGTGCATGTGTAAATGTCAGAAGTGTCTTATTGAAAGTTTTATAGTTTTACTGTTTTATGTTTTCCCTTTCCCATTCTAGGTCTTGGCACAATTCAGGACTAAATTGTATGGTCTAGTTTCTGGGCGGAGCTTATGTCACTACCTTTGTGGGATGTGAGTTTTCACCAGACACTGGGGACCAGTGTCAAATCACCGGGGGGAGAGTGTAGTGGGCATTTAAATTTGGGGGGGAACATCTGGGTTATTCAACCCAGATGTACTAATTGTTAGGGAATCTGAGAATCCCTTTTGTGGTTCTTGGAGGACTCTGGTGGTGCAAGGTTCCCTGTGGCCTGCAGGTGGCGTTGCCGCCCTGGGCCGGAGTTAAACCTGCACCGCAAGACTGTTCCTTTTTGTCCTTTCCTGGCACTGGTACAGCGGGGCGGGGAACCCGCTGTGACGCAAAGGGAGAGGAGATCAAGTGGGCGGACGCCCTGACCTCGGGGTTCAGAGTTGGAGGACGCGGCTGCGCCCAGTCACCTTCAGCCTGGGTGCTGGCGTTCCGGAGTTCCGGGACCAGGTGCCCTTGACCTGGCTGGAGCGAGGGATGGAGTCCATCCCAGGCACCTTAAGCCTGGGGTGAGGTACTATGACCAAGGCCTGGGGCCCAGTAACTTCGACTGGGTTCCGCGAGGGTGGAGGAGTCCTAGGGGCCCTAAGGTGTTGGGACCGTATCTGAGGTGAGGAGGCCAGGGAGTGTAACCCTTCCGATTAGCCCAGTACAGCATTAATCCAGTGACGGCGGGGCCTCTGGTAACTCTCTTGGAGGGATGTCTTCCACCTGACAGGGGCTGCAACGTAGCAAAGGGAACTCCAGTTCCTGTTCTCTAGAGTCGCTGGAAGAGACTCTGAAGCCAAAAAGTACGTTTTACAGCCACTGTGCTCAGCCACCGTTGGTGAAACCTCAACGGTTTAGTTTCTTTGAGGATTGTGCCTTGACCTACTCCCCACCAATACTGAACTGTTCTATGGGTCTCAAACTGTCTGCTCGCAAAGGACTATTTGCTTGCCGTTATGGAATAAATAAGTGTTGGACCTTTTCAGTGTGTGGTACTCCAATTACTGGGAGCAAAGGGGGTTATTATCAGCAGAACAGACTTGGCTCTGAGCGTATACACAGCCCAAAGGTAATCTGATGCTGGCCTTCACCTCTACATGCTGTAATCTAGAGGACATGGGCCGTGGCGCACCTCGCTCTCCCCTTCAAGGTACCCCTAGACCTGAGCCAAAGTAACCGCTAAAGAAGAGAGAGAGGGTGAGGCCGCTACACTTTAATAAAGATATTTTAGAAAAAATAAAATCACATCTGATAGTGCTGCACCAATGCTGAACAAATGTTATATCAAACTAAGTAAAAATGTAATTCCACCATAGGCAGGAAATGATGCAGCTCAAAAATAACCTAAATAAACCAATATATCCCAAATAAAACACACCTCCTTTTAATATGGACAAATGTTCAGTTTTAGAAAAAGGTCAGGAGAAACTGGATAACATGAGAAAAATAGCCCCGAGTGCCACCTGCTGGCTGTGTATGAACTACAAAATATCCGTATGCAATATTTTATATTTACCTAAGAAGTCTTGATTGCAATATATACGCAAAACACCTATACACCCTCTTTAATTTCGGTCCTTCCATGTTCTGAAATGTCAGCTTGAAACAACTCACCCATGCAGGCTGTTGGGTTCCAGATGAATGGGATAATATACCATACTCTGTTTTTTTGCGGTTGCTTTACACCAGAAGAGTGAGCAATGTAAATTTCATAAGACAAATAACCATAGATGCATCCCACTTGCCAAACCACAATGCTGTCTAAGCAGATGCGCCCAACCCCTTAAATAAACTTATGACCATAGCTTGCTACATTGTCATAGAGATCCCTTGCACATAGATAAGTAAATAATTGAAGATCCATTCCACTCCCACTTTACCATCTGACCAAATTCATTGATTAGCTGGTGTGTGGTCATTTTTTAATAAAAGACACTCCAGGCCAGGCATATGGACAGGTATGTCTCCAATAGTAAACAGTGTTAGTGTATGAGCCCTCTACTAGACTGTGTTCTGTGCTTCAAAAAAATGGTACTTAAAATGGTCTTTCTCTAAAGATACCAGCTCATTGGTAACAGCAATTAACCCAGAGTAGGTACAGAAATGTAGAAGCAAGTCCAGGTTAAATTGCTACCACCTACCCTACTGAACTTGTATGGGTGTTAATCAAACCCCCATACAAGTAATAACCCCCAAAAGTAATATTGGAGCAACACATTTTAACCAATTGACCTTCAGGCCTTTTTCTGACACTTTTGTTTACATGTAAAAACCTGCATTTTTTTTTGCTAGAAAATAGGTTAGAATCCCCAAGCCTTATATATATATATTTTAAAGCAGAGGGCCCAGATTATAAAATGGTGCGTTTTGGAATTTTTTGCACAGTGGTTTTTCAAATGCAATTGTTTTGGAAAAAATACACTTTTTTGAATCTTAACGCAAAAAAACACAATACATAACCCATTTTTTAGTAAAAAATAAAAGATGATGTTACACCAAGTAAATAGACACCACACATGCTACACTTTAAAATTGCACACGCGCGTGCAACGGCGACAAACAGCGTACATTTTACTATCCATAGGCGACACTTTAAAAGCCTTTACAGGTTACCACTTTAGATTTACACAGGAGGTCTGGTGCTAGCATTGCTGCCCATAATCTGGCATTCGTGGTGATACCTCATATGTGTGGGATGATTGCTGTTTGCGTGTGTGCGGGCTGACGCGTGCATTCGCCTTTGCACACTAGCATGAGTAGATGGGGCCCTTTAAGGCTTTCACTTTTTAATTATTTATGTATTTATTTATTTTTAATTTTACACTGTCGCTTTAATTTCTTTTTTTTATATCACTTTTACTGCTGTCACAAGAAATGTAAAAATCCCTTGTGACAGCAATAGGCATGTGACAGGTACTCTTTACAGAGAGATCTGGGGTCTATAAGACCCCAAATTCCTCCTCTGCCCTCAAAACCATTCGATCACACCAAGATCGGTGTGTTCGAATGCTTTTGATTTTTGAAAATGGTGCCGTTAACATCTGGGTAAACCGGAAGTGGTGTCAGGTCATCGCTTCCAGGTTACCATAGCCGAGAGCCGAACAAAGCCAATACCACCATTGTTTGGCTCTCCGATCAGCCAGGGGGAGTAATTGCTGGTCGATCGGGAGATCCCAGTAAAGCCGCGGAAAGAGGCGGGGGACATCCCATCCCGCTGCTTGTAAAGCAATCCAGCGACTAGTTAGCTGCTAGGATTGCTTTAACAAGAGAGCCCACCACCAGCTCTAAAAAATGGTATCGGCATCATCCTGGTATAACCACTTGAAGTCCAGCGACGTACGGGTACATCCCTGGTCAGCATGTTGATCAAAATAAAAAAACTTCCATGAAACCTTCTATTTTCGCTCTACCATGCCAGATCTTCTTTTCATTCAAAAACCTGCCTAGAATTTCAGTAACAAGTAAAATGAATCACTGAGATGATACCACTATGAAGGAAACATTGCAACAGTTCCAAAATCTGAGTTCCGAGATCAAGGTAACACAAATAAAATAGAGGAACTGTCTGATTTTTAGCACGGCCACGGTCTTAAAATTAGCAGCTCACTGATTGTTTCCACTTTTTGCCTGATATTGCACTTTAAACAACCAGATTGTGGGGATGTGAGTGTAGGAGTCCCCCAGAATTACACTCTGCAGTCACTATGCTTAAAGTGTTACTAAACCCACACCAGTAAAATCAGTCTGTATATGCAGTAAAGCATGCTTGTTATACTCACTGTGAAACCTAAGGGATTAATCCTTCGCATTGTGTAAAAAGGACGTCTTCCCTGATCCTCAATCCCTCAATCCATCTGCTGACAGTACAGAGCCTTGAGGGCACTTTGCACATCCTTAGTTTGGTGTGTATCGCTAAAGAGTTTTTTTTTTCTTGGGAGGGTGTATGTGTTCGGCACAGGGCCAATCAGCAATATCCATACAGAGGGTCAGGAGCCCTGCAGCCTCATAGGACAGTCAGAGTAGGGTAGAGTGAAAACTCCTACAAGCTTTAACCAGATACTCATAGAAGTCATAAGACTGCTATATACTGCTGATGAAAAAAGGTATTTAGCCGTTTACATTTACTAAAATAACTGCATTTCCATGTTCTATGTACAGTGGAAGACCAGATTTAGTGAATGCAGGGTCCTGGGTTTGGAACACTTCAATATATATTCTACATTTTCCTAAAAACCAGCTGAAGTAGCTAAAGGCTTGCTTAAAGCAGAGCTCCAGTCCCCATAATCAACTTTTTTTTTTTATAAACGCTCCCCCGTGATTGTTAATAGTTGTACATTAATATATGGAAACTGTTAGAACTGTCTTCATGCTTTTTACTTTTATATCTTTAATATTTTACCTGATCTCGGAAGCAGGCATCGAGGATGAGGGCATCTGAATCTCGCTAGTGTGTATTTCTGGGATTAGGTGCTCCTGGCTACCCAGCGTGCAACTCTCGATCTCGCGTCTGCGCAGTAATGACATTGCATGGTGCAATTTGTTCATTACATGTCTCCAAATACCGCAAGATTTAACTATCAGGCTTCCCGAAGACTCCTGAGATAGATGACGCCGATATCCCAGGAGTCAATAGGAATCACCTAATGACGTTATCGCCTAGGCGGCCGGCACAAGAAGTGTCACCCAGATATATAGAGAAAAGGTATTTAGAAACACAAAAAAAACAAAACGGGGGGCACTGAGAACTCCACTTTAAAAAGACATTGCAAGGGAAGCTGCACTTTGCATATAATATATATTATATATACTGTGTATACACACAGTGCCTTGAAAAAGTATTCATACCCCTTCAAATTTGAAATGTTCAAAAGTTGGTGGTGTCAAAAACGTAAATATATTTTATTGAGTTTTTATTTGATAGACCAACACAAAGTGGAACTTAATTGTGAAGTGGACGGAAAATTATAAATGGTTTTCAATTTTTTTTTACAAATAAATATTTGAAAAGTGTGGAATGCATTTGTATTCAGTCCTCCTGAGTCAATACTTTGTAGAACCACCTTTCGCTGCAATTACAGCTGCAAGTCTTTTTGGGTATGTCTCTACCATCTTTGCACATCTAGAGAGTGACATTTTTGCCCATTCTTCTTTGCAAAATAGCTCAAGCTCTGTCAGATTGGATGGAAAGCGTCTGTGAACAGCAACTTTCAAGTCTTGCCACAGATTATCAATTGGATTTAGGTCTGGATGTTGACTGGGCCATGCTAACACATGAATATGCTTTTATCTAATTCTAAACGATTCCATTGTAGCTCTGGTTGTATGTTTAGGGTTGTGGTCCTGCTGAAAATCGAACCTCCGCCCCAGTCTCAAGTCTTTTGCAGACTCTAACAGATTTTCTTCTGAGATTGCCCTTTATTTGGCTCCATCCATCTTCCCATTAACTCTGACCAGCTTCCCTGTCCCTTCTGAAGAAAAGCATCCCCACAACATGATGCTGCCACCATCATGTTTCATATTGGGGATGGTGTGTTCAGGGTGATGTGCAGTCAGGGGAGGGCTGGCGGCCTTAGGCCTGGGGGGCAAGTCCAGTCAAGTGGCCCATTGAACCGCCGAATCAGCTCACCATCCATGGCCCACCTGGTTTTTCAATGCAGCCTCACCAGTGCCCATCAGTGCAGCCAACTCCAGTGCCCATCAATGCAGCCTGATCATTGGAGCAGGTTACATGGGGTGTATGGGGGGGAGATGGGGGGTCAACTAGGGGTGTCAGGGTCTCTCACCTCAGCGATCTCAGCTCAGCAGGTCCTTGCACGCCACGGTTTCCTGGGGGGGGTAACGCTCCTGATCCTGGGGTCAAGTTGCAGCCATCGCCCAGCACTGCAGCCCTGCGTTCCGACTCCCTGGCACGCCCTGCCTCTGCCTGCTTCCAAGAATCCGGTCCCAGGGACCGGATTCCTCTGTGCTGCTGTGTTTTCCACCCGCCAGAAGCTTGAGTGCGGACTACAACTCCCGTAATGCAACAGCTAGTGGTCGGCCGCCATGGCCATGCCCCCGGCCCGACTTCCTAGACCAGAATAAAAAAGAAAATGGTAGCGGGCAGCGGCTGCCGGCCATTTCGAACATAAGGTAGGGCGGCCTGGGAGGCAATTGCCATCCTCCCCCCTGGCCCAGCCCTCCCCTGTGTGCAGTGTTAGTTTTCCACCATGCATAGCGTTTTGCTTTTAGGCCAAAAAGTTAAAATTTTGGTCTCAACTGACCAGATATCAAGTGTAGCGGGTATGTACTATTTAGGGGCAGCATCTGGGTGGTATTATGACCCAGATGCACTAAATGGTAGAGTAGGGCTGTGTTCTATTCGTGTGAGGACATCAGTGGTGTTCAGTTCCCTGCGGCTCAGTAGGTGGCGCTGTCGCTTTGGGCCGGGGTTGAACCATCACTGCAGTGCCGTACCCTTTGTGACCTCTCGCAGCAGCTGTACGACGGGGCGGGGAACCCGCTGTGCTTGCTGGGAGAGGGAATAAAGGGGGCGGACATCTTCACCACGAGGTCCGAGTCCCAGGCACCTTTAGCCTGAAGGCTGCTGTCCGTGATCGGTGTCCAGGCGCCCTTGGCCTGTACACGTGGAGTTCGTGTTCCATCCCAGACACCTTCAGTCTGGGGTGAGGTACTCAACCGGAGGCCTGGGGCCCAGTACCTTCCACTGGGTCCCGCGAGGGAGGGATTGTCCTAAGGTGCCCCGGGTGTTGGGCGCCTGAATCCAGGGCATAAGGGACCAGAGAGGGGATCCTCCCGAAGAGCTGGTACAGCATATTACCAGTGCCGGGTGGACCTCTGGAGACCGTCCGGATGGATGTCTTTCCTGAACAGGGGCCAATTCATCAGGGAAGGTAGTCCATGTTCTCAGGCCGGTGGCAGCGGTCCATCTAATCTACTCAGGTCGGTGGCAGAGACCTGCTCTCAGGCCTGTGGCAGGGGCCTCAACAGTTCACCCAGGCAGGGGCAGCGACCAATCTCACGGTCGGTGGCAGAGACTGTGCGCCAAGCCTATTTGCACTAGAAGGAATAGGAGAGTTCACTGTGCCTGGACCTACTCGTATCCACACCCTGTCTGTTTATTCAAAAGTTCAACTGATGCTGTTCACTTGTAAGGAAGAATAAAGAAGTGTTGGACTTTTTATGGTGTGGGGCTCTATTACTGACAGTCAAACTTCCACGGAAGAAGCAGAGGCTCCATCCAGAACACAGGCCCGAAGGTAAAACAAGTGTTGGCTTTCACCTCTGCACATTAGAGGACATAGGCCGTAGTGAACCTCATCCTCCTCCCGCATACCCCTAGACAAGCCAGCCTTTTTATTCACAAAGGGGATGGGGGGTGAGGCCGCTACACAGGGAATTAGTAGACCAGACTGTGTGGACTGCACAGAGGAAACCAAAAACGCATGTAAGTGAAAATATAATAATTTATTAAGGTAAGTGAATATAAACAAAACCACTTCCAATAAGACACAGTGCAATAAAACAACCAACAAAAAGAGACCCAAAAATAACAACAGACAGATATGTACAATAAATGGGAGATACCAGAATCGTAAACAAAAGCCAGGCCGGGGTCATACACAGGGAGATCAGCAGACGGGTAAGGAATACAGGACAAGGGATGTTCCAGAAACGTAACGTAAGCCAGGCCAAGGTCATACACGGGAGTCAGCAGATGAGGACAGGAAACCAACAGGATGGATGGATAGGCTGCAGGGCAGGGATTCAAGGTAGCAGGTACACAGGAGAGACTAGATCGGGATAAGCTCGGGAACAGGGTCAGATACAGTCTCAGAATCGGGTCACAGGCAAGCGAGGTCAGGGCGCAAGGAGAGAGATACCAAGGCAAGCATGTGAAGGCTTGCCGGTTATTTATGTACATGCCTGTAATTAGGCTTAGGTGACACCTGACTGCAGGAGGTGCTGTATGCCCCATACTGCCAGGATCCATCCGCTGGTGGATGCCAGTACTGCGGCCCAAGGATGACATAACACCAGCAGGGAGAAGTTCCCCTGACAGTTCCAAATTGGCAGGAGATACCTGCTGGTGGACCTCAGTACTGCATGCCAAATAATAGATATTACCAATGGATGGAACCTTTCCTGACAGTACCCCTCTTCGAAGGAGTGACTTCCGGACGCTCCAACTAACCATTGCTGGGGAAAGTCCATGGCGACAAGCCGGGTAAGGGACAAAGTCACATCAGGTTGGGCATGAGGAAGGTCCAATTGTATATACCCATCAGGATACTATCAGGGAATTAGTAGACCAGACTGTGTGGACAGCACAGAGGAAAGTAAAAAAGCATGTAAGTGAAAATATAATAATTTATTAAGGTAAGTGAATATAAACACAACCACCTCCAACAAGACACAGTGCAATGAACCAACCAACAAACAGAGACCCAAAAATAACAACAGACAGATATGTACAATAAATGGGAGATACCAGAATCGTAAACAAAAGCCAGGCCGGGGTCATACACAGGGAGATCAGCAGATGGGTAGGAATACAGGACAAGGGATGTACCAGAAACGTAACGTAAGCCAGGCCAAGGTCATACACGGGGAGTCAGCAGATGAGGACGGTAAACCAACAGGACAGGGAGAGGATGGATGGATAGGCTGCAGGGCAGGGATCCAAGGTAACAGGAACACGGGAGGGACTAGATCAGGATAATCTCAGGAACAGGGTCAGATACAGGCTCAGAATCTAGAAAATGAAAAAAGAAAATGGGCTGTGGGACTTTAAATGAGGCATGGATGGGCGTAAGAAAAAAGTCTAGGATATCAAAAATGAGTAAACATCACTGTCCCGTTGGGGAATAGTCTGTAGCCATGTATACATGCTGCATAGTCAAGTCTGAAGAATGGAGATCAAGGCATGGATATAAATATAAAAATGTATTTGTATCATGGTAAAAGTACACATGGATCATGCAAACAAAGGCATAATGTAAATAGGGGTTATCACATAGACATGATCAAAATTCACTGTTGAGACATGGCTGAAGCAAGTAATGAAAGTTAAATGGACATACAGAAACAGTGAAAATGATTATCCAGTTGAAAAGTCAAGAATACACTTAATAGATTCATAGTTGGGCAAGCTTTACTTGGCATCCCAGAGCATGGACTCATGGATGGGCATGGGAAAAAGGTCTAAGATATCAAAAATTGGTAAACATCACTGTCCCGTTGGGGAATGGTCTGTAGCCAGGTATACATGCTGCATAGTCACTCTGACTATGCAGCATGTATACCTGGCTACAGACCATTCCCCAACGGGACAGTGATGTTTACCAATTTTTGATATCTTAGACCTTTTTCCCACGCCCATCCATGAGTCCATGCTCTGGGATGCCAAGTAAAGCTTGCCCAACTATGAATCTATTAAGTGTATTCTTGACTTTTCAACTGGATAATCATTTTCACTGTTTCTGTATGTCCATTTAACTTTCATTACTTGCTTCAGCCATGTCTCAACAGTGAATTTTGATCATGTCTATGTGATAACCCCTATTTACATTATGCCTTTGTTTGCATTTTCCATGTGTACTTTTACCATGATACAAATACATTTTTATATTTATATCCATGCCTTGATCTCCATTCTTCAGACTTGACTATGCAGCATGTATACATGGCTACAGACTATTCCCCAATGGGACAGTGATGTTTACTCATTTTTGATATCCTAGACTTTTTTCTTACGCCCATCCATGCCTCATTTAAAGTCCCACAGCCCATTTTCTTTTTTCATTTTCAATGTACCAGGGATGGAGGCATGGTTATGGCATCTATGGGTCTCAATGGGTCACCTGCCTTTTCTAGGCTCAGAATCTAGTCACAGGCAAGCAAGGTCAGGGCGCAAGGAGAGAGATACCAAGGCAAGCATGTGATGGCTTGCCAGGTATTTATGTGTATGCCTGTAATTAGGCTTAGGTGACACCTGACCGCAGGAGGTGCTGTCTGCCCCATACTGCCAGGATCCATCCGCTGGTGGACGCCAGTACTGCGGCCAAGGATGACATAACACCAGCAGGGAGAAGTTCCCCTGACAGTTCCAAACTGCCAGGAGACACCTGTTGGTGGACCTTAGTACTGCATGCCAAATAATAGATATTACCAGCGGATGGAACCTTTCCTGACACCAGAGCACCTTCTTCTACATGTTTGCTGTGTCCCCCACTTCTTGTGGCTTTATTTCAACAATGGCTTTCTTCTTGCCACTCTTCCATAAAGGCCAGATTTGTGGAGTGCACGACTAATAGTTGTCCTGTGGACAGATTCTCCCACCTGAGCTGTGGATCTCTGCAGCTCCTCCAGAGTTACCATGGGCCTTTTGGATGCTTCTCTAAATAATGCTCTCCTTGCCTGGCCTGTCAGTTTAGGTGGACAGCCATGTCTTGGTAGGTGTGCAGTTGTGCCATACTCTCTCCATTTTTGGATGATGGATTTTAGGTTCAATCCATCATCCAAAAATGGAGAGAGTATGTGAGATATTCAAAGATTGGGATATTCTTTTCTAACCTAACCCTGCTTTAAACTTCTCTACAACTTTATCCCTGACCTGTCTGCTTTGTTCCTTGGCCTTCATGATGCTGTTTGTTCACTAATGTTCTCTAACAAATCTCTGTGGGCTTCACAGAGATTAAATTACACACAGGATTATTTCTGTTAAAAAAAATACTCTATTTACCAATTAAATGGCTTCTGAAGGCAATTGGTTCCACTAGATTTTAGTTAGGGGTATCAGAGTAAAGGGGGGTGAATACAAATGAACACCGCACTTTTCAGATATGTATTTGTAAAACATTTGAAAAACATTTAACATTTTTCTTCCACTTCACAATTATGTGCTACTTGGTGTTGGTCTATCACATAAAATCCCAGTAAAATACATTTATGTTTTTGGTTGAAACATGACAAAATGTGGAACATTTCAAGGGGTACTTTTTCAAGGCATTTTTGTGATATTCAGCCAAGCCAATAGCAGGACAGGGGGGAATGAGGGGTCAGCAGTTTTTCTGGAGAGGCCCCCTCAACACCTGCATCTGAAATGCGGGGACCTTCACCATTTACAACACAAGGAACTCTGGTATGTACTATTCATTGGATACAGAACTGCCTGCAGAGATCTTACTGAAGGTAAACTTACACTTTAACCACTTAACGACCGCCCACTGTAAATATACGTCGGCAGAATGGCACCACAGGCACAATCACGTACCTGTACGTGCCTGCCTTCGCATGGGTGGGGGGTCCAATCGGACCCCCCTCCGGTACAGTGAGCGGCCGGGATCGCTTCGGGAGCGATCCGTGATGAGGGGGCCGCCATTCGATTCTGGCCACCCCCTCGCGATCGCTCCCGGCGAATCAAATGCTTCCTCTGCCTGTGTAATGTTTACACAGGCAGGAGGAAGTGATGTCATCCCTCATGCGGCGCTCACATATACCGAGCGCCGCATGAGAGAAGACACAGAGGTTAGTGCACAAACACTACACTAACACCAGCACACATAGGTACATAAATCGCCCCCCCCCAGGCCCCCCCAGACACCCCCAGATCACCCCCCAGCCCCCAGTCACAGTGTCACTGATTGCAGTGACCATTTATTTACTGATCACTGCAAACAGTGACATTTGTGACTGTTAAAGTGTCAGGGCAGTTAGTTTTAGGTCCAGTGTAGCCCCCTAACCCCACCTAATAAAGGTTTAACCCCTTGATCGCCCCCCAGGTAACCCTTTCACCCCCTAGCACCGCCGTCACTAAGCGATCGTTTTTCTGATCGCTGTTTTAGTGTCGGTGATGCCGATAGGTAGCCAGTTATTTTTTTTTAGGTTCGCCGCAGGTTTTTATAGCGTCGGGTACCCCCATATATTACCTAATAAAGGTTTAACCCCTTGATCGCCCCCCAGGTAACCCTTTCACAGATGTCACTAAGCGATCGTTTTTCTGATCGATGTCTTAGTGTCGGTGATGCCGATAGGTAGCCAGTTATTTTTTTTAGGTTCGCCGCAGGTTTTTATAGCGTCAGGTACCCCCATATATTACCTAATAAAGGTTTAACCCCTTGATCGCCCCCCAGGTAACCCTTTCACCCCCTAGCACCGTTGTCGCTAAGCGATCGTTTTTCTGATCGCTGTCTTAGTGTCGGTGATGCCGATAGGTAGCCAGTTATTTTTTTTAGGTTCGCCGCAGGTTTTTATAGCGTCGGGTACCCCCATATATTACCTAATAAAGGTTTAACCCCTTGATCGCCCCCCCAGGTAACCTTTTCACCCCATTTTGCCAGTGTCACCAAGCGATCGTTTTTCTGATCGCTGTCTTAGTGTCGGTGATGCCGATAGGTAGCCAGTTATTTTTTTTAGGTTCGCCGCAGGTTTTTATAGCGTCGGGTACCCCCATATATTACCCAATAAAGGTTTAACCCCTTGATCGCCCCCCCTGGTAACCCTTTCACCCCCTAGCACCGCTGTCACTAAGCAATTGTTTTTCTGATCGCTGTCTTAGTGTCGGTGATGCCGATAGGTAGCCAGTTATTTTTTTTAGGTTCGCCGTAGGTTTTTATAGCGTCGGGTACCCCCATATATTACCTAATAAAGGTTTAACCCCTTGATCGCCCCCCCAGGTAACCCTTTCACCCCCTTTTGCCAGTGTCACTAAGCGATCGTTTTTCTGATCGCTGTCTTAGTGTCGGTGATGCCGATAGGTAGCCAGTTATTTTTTTTAGGTTCGCCGCAGACTTTTATAGCGTCGGGTACCCCCATATATTACCTAATAAAGGTTTAACCCCCTGATTGGCCCTAGTTAACCCTTTCACCAGTGATCACCATATAAGTGTTACAGGTGACGCTGGTTAGTTAGTTTGCTTTTTATAGTGTCAGGGCACCCGCCGTATATAACCCAATAAAGGTTTAACCCCCCGATCGCCCGGCGGGTGATATCAATTAGGTTTTAGCGTCAGAGAGGGTCTGCGTCGCCCCAGGCAGCGTCAGGTTAGTGCCAGTAACGCTAACACCTCCCTTAGTGGTATAGTATCTGAACAGATCAATATCTGATCTGATCAGATCTATACTAGCGTCCCCAGCAATTTAGGGTTCCCAAAAACGCAGTGTTAGCGGGATCAGCCCAGATACCTGCTAGCACCTGCGTTTTGCCCCTCCGTCCAGCCCAGGCCACCCAAGTGCAGTATCGATCGATCACTGTCACTTACAAAACACAACACACATAACTGCAGCGTTCGCAGAGAAAGGCCTGATCCCTGCGACTCCAGTGCTGTAGGAGGTGATTTCACCACCACAGTTAAAAAAAAAAGCATATATGCCGAAGCATTGGGGCAGCAGGGGCGGAGGAGCGATTTTGCTCCTAATGCCGCGTACATACGGTCGAAATTCCGACGGAGGCTTGCCCGTGGAAAAGTCTGACCATGTGTGTGCGGCATAACTTTTGCGGGAGGATGCCCCCATGCTTCGGCATATATAAATGGTGCATGTATGCACATCATTAGAAGTGGGTGAATGAAGGGAGGTATTCTAATGGTGGGCATACCCACCGATCAATCTTTTTTTTCATTCAGCCAACAGGCTGCATGAAAAAAAAGATTACAATACATGTCCAACAAGGACCAGCAACGTACTGGTATGTTGCTGGACTTTGAATGGTTATACCAGATTGATGCCTTTGGGTTTAGGTATCATCTTGGTATCATTCTTTTCAGCCAGCGGCCGGCTTTCATGTAAAAGCAATCCTAGTGGCTAATTAGCCTCTGGACTGCTTTTACAAGCAGTGGGAGGGAATGTCCCCCCCCCCGGATATAAAAAGCGCCATTGGGAAATTGGGAAAGCATTTTATCACACCGATCTTGGTGTGGTCAGAGGCTTTGAGGGCAGAGGAAAGATCTAGGGTCTAATAGACCCCAGTTTTTTTTTAAAAAAAAGAGTACCTGTCACTACCTATTGCTATCACAGGGGATATTTACATTCCCTGAGATAACAATAAAAATGATTAAAAAAAAAATATGTAAGGAACAGTTTAAAAATAAAATAAAAAAGCAAAATTAATAATAAAAAAAACAAAACAAAACAAAAACACCCCTGTCCTGCCCTGCTCTTGCGCAATGGCGAACGCAAGCGTCGGTTTGGCGTCATATGTAAACAGCAATTGCACCATGCATGTGAGGTATCACTGCGAAGGTCAGATCGAGGGCAGTCATTTTAGCAGTAGACCTCCTCTGTAAATCTAACGTGGTAACCTGTAAAGGCTTGTAAAGGCTTTTAAAAATGTATGTAGTTTGTCGCCAATGTATGTAGTTTGTCGCCAAAATGTTAAAGCATGTCGTGTTTGGTATCTATGTACTTGGCCTAAGATCATCTTTTTTATTTCATCAAACATTTGGGCAATATAGTGTGTTTTAGTGCATTAAAATTAAAAAAAAGTGTATTTTTTCCCCCAAAAATGCGTTTGAAAAATCAGTGCGCAAATACTGTGTGGAAAAAAAAATGCAACACCCACCATTTTAATCTGTAGGGCCTTTGCTTTAAAAAAATATATAATGTTTGGGGGTTCAACATAATTTTCTTGCAAAAAATAAAAATGTTTTTATGTAAACAAAAAGTGTCAGAAAGGGCTTTGTCTTCAAGTGGTTAGAAGAGTGGATGTAAGCTTCCTAATGTTGTGTATAAAATGCCAGGACAGTTCAAAACCCCCCCAAATTACCCCATTTTGGAAAGTAGACACCCCAAGCTATATACTGAGAGGCATGTTGAGTCCATTGAATATTTTATATGTTGACACAAGTTGTGGAAAAAAGACAATTTATTTTTTATTTTTATTTTTTTGCACAAAATTGTCACTAAATTATATATTGCTCAAAAATGCCATGGGCATATGTGGAATTACACCCCAAAATACATTCTGTTGCTTCTCCTGAGTACGGGGATACCACATGTGTGAGACTTTTTAGGAGCCTAGCCGCGTACGGGACCCCAAAAACCAAGCACCGCCTTAAGGCTTTCTAAGGGTGTACATTTTTGATTTCACTCCTCACTGCCTATCACAGTTTCGGAGGCCATGGAATGCCCAGATGGCACAAACCCCCCCCCAAATGACCCCATTTTGGAAAGTAGACACCCCAAGCTATTTGCTGAGAGGAAAGATCTCGCTTTTTGTCACAAAGTTTTGAAAATTAAAAAAAAAAAAATATATTTTCTTTCTTCATTTTCAAAAACAAATGAGAGCTGTAAAATACTCACCATGCCTCTCAGCAAATAGCTTGGGTTTTCTACTTTCCAAAATGGGGTCATTTGGGGGGGTTTTGTGCTATTTTGGCATTTTATGGCCTTCGAAACTGTGATAGGTAGTGAGGAGTGAAATCAAAAATTTGCGCCCTTAGAAATCCTGAAGGCGGTGCTTGGTTTTCGGGGTCCCGTACGCGGCTAGGCTCCTAAAAAGTCCCGCACATGTGGTATCCCCGAACTCAGAAGAAGCAGCAAAATGAATTTTGGGGTGCAATTTCACATATAACCATGGCATGTGTGAGCAATATATCATTTAGTGACAACTTTTTGTCATTTTTTTTTTGTCATTATTCAATCACTTGGGACAAAAAAAAAAATATTCAATGGGCTCAACATGCCTCTCAGCAATTTCCTTGGGGTGTCTACTTTCTAAAAAGGGGTCATTTGGGGGGTTTTGTGCTATTTTGGCATTTTATGGCCTTCGAAACTGTGATAGGTAGTGAGGAGTGAAATCAAAAATTTGCGCCCTTAGAAATCCTGAAGGCGGTGCTTGGTTTTCGGGGTCCCGTACGCGGCTAGGCTCCCAAAAAGTCCCACACATGTGGTATCCCCAAACTCAGGAGAAGCAGCAAAATGTATTTTGGGGTGAAATTCCACATATAACCATGGCATGTGTGAGCAATATATCATTTAGTGACAACTTTTTGTAATTTTTATTTTTTTTTAGTCATTATTAGTGTTGAGCGGACCCGAACTGTAAAGTTCGGGTCCGTACCGAATTTTGGCGTTTTCCCGACCCCAGACCCGGACCCGGATTTTGCGCTAAAGTCCGGGTTCGTGTTCGGATTCGGGAATTTAATGGCGCAGTTAGAAATGCTTCAGGGGCCAGCCAATTACCATTTGATTAGCTGGTGTGCCCTTAGAAGCCATCATAGCCATGCCTACTAATGGCATGGCTGTAATTGGTCAGTGCAACATGTGACCCAGCATGTGACCAGCTTCTATATAAGAAAGAGGCACACAGCACAGATCGTCACTCTGCTTTTAGACGGTGTAGGGAAAGGATCCTGGCTGCTGTTGCTGTGAGGGAGAGAATAGGAGTTAGTCCTGATTCTGCAATCTACTGATAGAAAAGATAGAGAGACAGTGTAGTGTAGTGTAGTGTAGGGGCAGGATCCTGTTTGTGCTTTCAGGGAGAGAGATTTAGATAGGAGTCCAGATTGAGAGATATAATAGCTCAGCGATCTGCATAGGTTTATCTGTTTGTGTTGCAAGCTCAGTGCACCAGCACTGCATTACGTTGAGTGATACACCTATTCCATACTGTGGCTGTATTGTGCTCTTGCTAAAAGACCTATTTTGGTCAGAAAAAAAAAAAAAAAAGGCACTTTATTGTGCTTTTGCTAAAAAGACCCATTTTTGGGCCCCAAAAAAAAAAAAAGGCACTTTATTGTGCTGTTGCAAAAAAAAAAAACGGCACTTTGTTGTGCGCAAAAAAGACCTATTTTTGGGCAAAAAAAATATTTTGCAGTGTATATCTCTAGTTGTGTGAAATAACCAATTTCTATATATTTTTCTTGTACTATGCTATACTAAAAAAAAAAAAAAAACTTTTTTTTGAATAGCATTCTCTGCAGCTGTGCGATTCAGCGGTTATATACTGTGGTTGTGTTGTGCTCTTTCAAAAAACGCCATTTAGGGCCACAGAAAATATTTTGCAGTGTGAAATACACATGTGGAGGTGTGTAAAATAAACAATTTCTATATATTGTACAGTGCTATACTAAAAAAAACAACATTTTTTTTGAATAGCATTCTCTGCACTTCTATAGCTGTGCGATTCAGTGGTTAAATACTGTGGTTGTGTTGTGCTCTTTCAAAAAACGCCATTTAGGGCCACAGAAAATATTTTGCAGTGTGAAATACACATGTGGAGGTGTGTAAAATAAACAATTTCTATATATTGTACAGTGCTATACTAAAAAAAACAACATTTTTTTTGAATAGCATTCTCTGCACTTCTATAGCTGTGCGATTCAGTGGTTAAATACTGTGGTTGTGTTGTGCTCTTTCAAAAAACACCATTTAGGGCCACAGAAAATATTTTGCAGTGTGAAATACACATGTGGAGGTGTGTAAAATAAACAATTTCTATATATTGTACAGTGCTATACTAAAAAAAACAAATTTTTTTTTGAATAGCATTCTCTGCACTTCTATAGCTGTGCGATTCAGTGGTTAAATACTGTGGTTGTGTTGTGCTCTTTCAAAAAACGCCATTTAGGGCCACAGAAAATATTTTGCAGTGTGAAATACACATGTGGAGGTGTGTAAAATAAACAATTTCTATATATTGTACAGTGCTATACTAAAAAAAACAACATTTTTTTTGAATAGCATTCTCTGCACTTCTATAGCTGTGCGATTCAGTGGTTAAATACTGTGGTTGTGTTGTGCTCTTTCAAAAAACGCCATTTAGGGCCACAGAAAATATTTTGCAGTGTGAAATACACATGTGGAGGTGTGTAAAATAAACAATTTCTATATATTGTACAGTGCTATACTAAAAAAAACAACATTTTTTTTGAATAGCATTCTCTGCACTTCTATAGCTGTGCGATTCAGTGGTTAAATACTGTGGTTGTGTTGTGCTCTTTCAAAAAACGCCATTTAGGGCCACAGAAAATATTTTGCAGTGTGAAATACACATGTGGAGGTGTGTAAAATAAACAATTTCTATATATTGTACAGTGCTATACTAAAAAAAAAAACATTTTTTTTGAATAGCATTCTCTGCACTTCTATAGCTGTGCGATTCAGTGGTTAAATACTGTGGTTGTGTTGTGCTCTTTCAAAAAACGCCATTTAGGGCCACAGAAAATATTTTGCAGTGTGAAATACACATGTGGAGGTGTGTAAAATAAACAATTTCTATATATTGTACAGTGCTATACTAAAAAAAACAACATTTTTTTTGAATAGCATTCTCTGCACTTCTATAGCTGTGCGATTCAGTGGTTAAATACTGTGGTTGTGTTGTGCTCTTTCAAAAAACGCCATTTAGGGCCACAGAAAATATTTTGCAGTGTGAAATACACATGTGGAGGTGTGTAAAATAAACAATTTCTATATATTGTACAGTGCTATACTAAAAAAAACAACATTTTTTTTGAATAGCATTCTCTGCACTTCTATAGCTGTGCGATTCAGTGGTTAAATACTGTGGTTGTGTTGTGCTCTTTCAAAAAACGCCATTTAGGGCCACAGAAAATATTTTGCAGTGTGAAATACACATGTGGAGGTGTGTAAAATAAACAATTTCTATATATTGTACAGTGCTATACTAAAAAAAACAAATTTTTTTTTGAATAGCATTCTCTGCACTTCTATAGCTGTGCGATTCAGTGGTTAAATACTGTGGTTGTGTTGTGCTCTTTCAAAAAACGCCATTTAGGGCCACAGAAAATATTTTGCAGTGTGAAATACACATGTGGAGGTGTGTAAAATAAACAATTTCTATATATTGTACAGTACTATACTAAAAAAAACAAAATTTTTTTTGAATAGCATTCTCTGCACTTCTATAGCTGTGCGATTCAGTGGTTAAATACTGTGGTTGTGTTGTGCTCTTTCAAAAAACGCCATTTAGGGCCACAGAAAATATTTTGCAGTGTGAAATACACATGTGGAGGTGTGTAAAATAAACAATTTCTATATATTGTACAGTGCTATACTAAAAAAAACAACATTTTTTTTGAATAGCATTCTCTGCACTTCTATAGCTGTGCGATTCAGTGGTTAAATACTGTGGTTGTGTTGTGCTCTTGGAAAAAACGCCATTTAGGGCCACAGAAAATAAATTGCAGTGTGAAATACACATGTGGAGGTGTGTAAAATAAACAATTTCTATATATTGTACAGTGCTATACTAAAAAAAACAACATTTTTTTTGAATAGCATTCTCTGCACTTCTATAGCTGTGCGATTCAGTGGTTAAATACTGTGGTTGTGTTGTGCTCTTTCAAAAAACGCCATTTAGGGCCACAGAAAATATTTTGCAGTGTGAAATACACATGTGGAGGTGTGTAAAATAAACAATTTCTATATATTGTACAGTGCTATACTAAAAAAAAAAACATTTTTTTTGAATAGCATTCTCTGCACTTCTATAGCTGTGCGATTCAGTGGTTAAATACTGTGGTTGTGTTGTGCTCTTTCAAAAAACGCCATTTAGGGCCACAGAAAATATTTTGCAGTGTGAAATACACATGTGGAGGTGTGTAAAATAAACAATTTCTATATATTGTACAGTGCTATACTAAAAAAAACAAAATTTTTTTTGAATAGCATTCTCTGCACTTCTATAGCTGTGCGATTCAGTGGTTAAATACTGTGGTTGTGTTGTGCTCTTTCAAAAAACGCCATTTAGGGCCACAGAAAATATTTTGCAGTGTGAAATACACATGTGGAGGTGTGTAAAATAAACAATTTCTATATATTGTACAGTGCTATACTAAAAAAAACAACATTTTTTTTGAATAGCATTCTCTGCACTTCTATAGCTGTGCGATTCAGTGGTTAAATACTGTGGTTGTGTTGTGCTCTTTCAAAAAACGCCATTTAGGGCCACAGAAAATATTTTGCAGTGTGAAATACACATGTGGAGGTGTGTAAAATAAACAATTTCTATATATTGTACAGTGCTATACTAAAAAAAACAAATTTTTTTTTGAATAGCATTCTCTGCACTTCTATAGCTGTGCGATTCAGTGGTTAAATACTGTGGTTGTGTTGTGCTCTTTCAAAAAACGCCATTTAGGGCCACAGAAAATATTTTGCAGTGTGAAATACACATGTGGAGGTGTGTAAAATAAACAATTTCTATATATTGTACAGTACTATACTAAAAAAAACAACATTTTTTTTGAATAGCATTCTCTGCACTTCTATAGCTGTGCGATTCAGTGGTTAAATACTGTGGTTGTGTTGTGCTCTTTCAAAAAACGCCATTTAGGGCCACAGAAAATATTTTGCAGTGTGAAATACACATGTGGAGGTGTGTAAAATAAACAATTTCTATATATTGTACAGTGCTATACTAAAAAAAACAACATTTTTTTTGAATAGCATTCTCTGCACTTCTATAGCTGTGCGATTCAGTGGTTAAATACTGTGGTTGTGTTGTGCTCTTGGAAAAAACGCCATTTAGGGCCACAGAAAATAAATTGCAGTGTGAAATACACATGTGGAGGTGTGTAAAATAAACAATTTCTATATATTTTCCTTGTACTGTGCTATACTAAAAAAAACAACCTTTTTTTTAATAGCATTTTCTGTAGCTGTGCGATTCAGCGGTTACGTGCTGTGGGTGTGTTGTGGTCTGGCAAAAAACGCCATTTAGGGCCACAGAAAATATTTTGCAGTGTGAAATACACATCTGGAGGTGTGTGTAAAAAAACAATTTATATATATTTTCCTTGTACTGTGCTATACTAAAAAAAACAACCTTTTTTTTTTGAATAGCATTTTCTGCAGTTCTGTAGCTGTGCGTTTCAGCCATTACGTACTGTGGGTGTGTTGTGGTCTTCCAAAAAACGCCATTTAGGGCAAGATCCTAAATTTGGAAAATATGAGGGGAAGGTCAAAGGGACGTGGTGGCCCCGGTCGTGGTGCTGCTGGTGGAGCTCCTGTTGCAGGGAGAGGACGTGGTGGATCTGTGCCAGCTACACGCACAAGTGAAACACCTTCCTCAGGTGCGAGTAGGCGACCGAGCCTGCGGCGGTATTTTGTCATGCCTAATGAGGCTGTACCAATGTTTAGGCCAGGACAAGTACAGGCGATAGTAGATTGGGTTGCTGACAGTGCCTCGGGTTCCTTCACATTGTCTCCCACCCACTCTTCTGCTGAAAGATCAGAGTTGGCACCTGAAGCCCATGTCCATCAGTCTTTCACCTCACCCCCTTGCAAATCAGCCAAGCAGTCTGAGCCCCAAATCATGCAGCAGTCTCTTCTGCTTTTCGATGACTCTGTTAGCAGGGTTTCCCAGGGCCATCCACCTAGCCCTGCCCCAGAAGTGGAAGAGATTGAGTGCACCGATGCCCAACCACTTATGTTTCATGATGGGTACATGGGAGGACCATCGCAGCACGTCTCGGATGATGACGAAACACAGGTGCCAACTGCTGCTGCTTTCGCAATTGTGCAGACAGACATGGAGGGCAGGGGTGAAGACTGGGTGGAAGATGATGTGGAGGACGATGAGGTCCTCGACCCCACATGGAATCAACGTTATGCAGGTGACCAGTGTAGTTCGGAGGAAGAGGCGGTGGTTGCACAGAGCCACCAGCACAGCAGAAGAGGGAGCAGGGTGCAAAAACGGAGCATTCGTCCCCTAGACAGTACATCTGCTACTGCCCAACGCAGCAAGGGACCGAGCACACCAAAGCCAGGTCCAAGGACTTCCCTAGCGTGGCAGTTCTTCACACAGTGTGTTGATGACAAGACACGAGTGGTTTGCACGCTGTGCAATCAGAGCCTGAAGCGAGGCATAAACGTTCTCAACCTGAGCACAAGCTGCATGACCAGGCATCTAAGTGCAAAGCACGAGCTGCAGTGGAGTAGACACCTCAGAAACCAAGAAAGGTCTCTGGCTCCTCCTGCTTCCTCTTCTGCTGCAGTCTCGGCCTCTTCATCCACCTCTGTAGTGACAGTGGCACCTGTCACCACGCAAACAGAGGATCTGCCAGCAACACTACCACCTGGGTCACCGACCATCTCCACAATGTCCCATGGAAGCGTTCAGCTCTCTATCTCCCAAACATTGGAGCGGAAGAGGAAGTACCCCCCTAGCCACCCGCGATCCCTGGCCCTGAATGCCAGCATTTCAAAATTCCTGGCCTTTGAAATGCTGTCATTCCGTCTGGTGGAGACGCAGAGTTTTAAAAGCCTGATGGCATTGGCTGTCCCGCAGTACGTCGTGCCCAGCCGCCACTACTTTTCCAGGCGAGCCATCCCTTCCCTGCACAACCAGGTGGGGGACAAAATCAGGTGTGCACTGCGCAACGCCATCTGTGGCAAGGTCCACCTAACTACGGATGCGTGGACCAGTAAGCACGGTCAGGGACGTTACATCTCCCTAACAGCACACTGGGTAAATGCAGTGGCTGCTGGGCCTGAGGCAGATAGCGGTTTGGCGCATGTCCTTCCACCACCGAGGATTGCAGGGCGCTTCAGTTTGCCTCCTGTTGCTAACTCCTCCTTCTCCGCTTCCTCATCCTCTACCGCCTCCTCATCCATTCAGCGTAACACCTTCACCACCAACTTCAGCACAGCCAGGGGTAAACGACAGCAGGCAGTTTTAAAACTTTCCTGTTTGGGGGAAAATCCCCACACCGCGCAGGAGTTGTGGAGGGACATGGAACAACAGACCGATGAGTGGTTGCTGTCAGTGAGCCTCAAGCCCGGCCTGGTGGTGTGCGATAATGGGCGAAATCTCGTAGCAGCTCTGGGTCTAGCCGGTTTGACGCACATCCCTTGCCTGGCGCATGTGCTGAACTTGGTGGTCCAGAGGTTCCTTAAAAATTACCCCAATATGCCAGAGCTGCTGCAGAAAGTGCGGGCTGTGTGTGCGCACTTTCGGCGTTCTCACCCTGCTGCTGCTCGCCTGTCAGCGCTGCAGCGTAACTTCGGCCTTCCAGCTCACCGCCTCATATGTGACGTGCCCACAAGGTGGAACTCCACCTTGCACATGCTGGCCAGACTGTGTGAGCAGCAGCAGGCAATAGTGGAGTTTCAGCTGCAGCAATCACGCGTGAGTCGCTCTGCGGAACAGCACCACTTCACCACCAATAACTGGGCCTCCATGCGAGACCTCTGTGCCTTGTTGCGCTGTTTCGAGTACTCCACCAACATGGCCAGTGCCAATGACGCCGTTCTCAGCGTTACTATCCCAGTTCTATGCCTCCTTGAAAAAACGCTTCGTGCGATGATGGAAGAGGATGTGGCACAGGAGGATGAGGAGGAGGAGGAGGAAGCGGGATCATTTCAAAGGCTTTCAGGGCAGTCTTTCACAAGTGGCTACGAGGGTGGGTTCCTGCACCAACAAACGCCAGGTACACAATTGTCCGGCAGAAAGGGCACAGTTCTGGAGGATGACGAGGTGGAGGAGGAGATGGAGGAGGAGGAGGAGGAGGAGGAGGAGGAGCCATGTTCACAGCAGGGTGGCACTCAGACCAGCTCGTGGCCATTACTGGTGCGTGGCTGGGGGGATACAGAGGACACAGACGATACACCTCCCACAGAGGACAGCTTTTCTTTGCCTCTGGGCAGCCTGGCACACATGAGCGATTACATGCTGCAGTGTTTCCGCAACGACAGCCGAGTTGCCCACATTTTAACTGGTGCTGATTACTGGGTGGCCACCCTGCTGGATCCCCGTTACAAGGACAACGTACCGTCCTTAATTCCCTCACTGGAGCGGGATCGTAAGATGCGCGAGTACAAGCGCACGCTGGTAGACGCGCTGCTGGTGGCATTCCCACCTGACAGCGGGCGTACGGTGGAAGCACAAGGCGAAGGCAGAGGAGGAGGAAGAGGTCGCCAACGCAGCCGGGGCACCGGCAGCACCTCAGAAGGCAGGGTTAGCATGGCCGAAATGTGGAAAAGCTTTGTCAGCACGCCACAACAACCAGCACCACCAGCTGAGATGGAACGTCTTAGCAGGAGGCAGCATTTCACCAACATGGTTGAGCAGTATGTGTCCACAGGCCTACACGTACTGGATGACGGGTCTGCCCCCTTTAACTTCTGGGTCTCCAAATTGGGCACATGGCCTGAGCTTGCCGTTTATGCCTTGGAGGTGCTGGCCTGCCCTGCAGCCAGTGTATTATCTGAACGTGTATTTAGCACGGCAGGGGGCGTTATCACAGACAAGCGCAGCCGCCTGTCCAGAGCCAATGTGGACAAGCTCACGTTCATTAAAATGAACCAGGCATGGATCCCACAGGACTTGTCCGTACCTTGTGCAGAATAGACATGTATACCGGTGTTGTGACAAAAACTGTCCGGCCATCGGATTGTGCCCGGCCCGTACTGCGCAGGCGCAGCGCTTGCGCAGTACAGAGGACAAGGAGATTCACAAAATCTCCGAAGATGAACGGCGCCTGCGCTGTGAGTGCAGGTTCAAGCCCCACCATCCAAGAGGACATACGGTAGCACATAGTAACAGGGCCCCTCACGGGCTCGCTTCGATCGCGGCCTTGCTTGGCTCGGCTTGAACCACGGATGGTGTGGCCTTCACCTGAACTCAACACGCAGGCGCCGTTAGTCTTGGGAGATTTTTGAAATCCCCTTGTCCTACATACTCAGCAAGCGCAGTACAGGGCGGACACTATTCGACAGGGGACAGAATTCGACACATCACCGGCCTTACCCAGCCATTGTTGTATTTTTGAACCAGTGTTGGCTACCTCGTCCTCCTCCACCGCCGCTTCCACCTACACAGCCACATCCACCGCCACCTCAACCTCCTACTCCATATGGACCTCGTCCTGCTAGGCCAAGATTAAAATTTTTATTTTATTTTTTTGTAGCGCACAGATCCTTTCCCCCTTACCTGCCTTTATGTTGTTGGCTCTTCGCAGGAGGGAGAAAGGCACACCGCACTACCAGCCCGTATCATCCTATATAAAGAGGTTGAGCGGTGTACTTGACGGGCCGTGTCCACAGCCGGAGTCAAAACTCCTCCAGAGGATGATTCTCACCTCTACTGTAGGTAGAGGCAAGTCCTTTAATTGCCAGTAAAGTCAATGTCCACACCAGCTGAAACTCCAACTCTTATTCTCTCATGGCAAAATAAACTGTACTCAGATAGAAAAGGTTAGAGCAAAGAAACAGGACAGCTTAAGGTGTGGAGGAGGTCCAGGCACAAACGTAGCACATTCACTTCACTGCTTAGGTTTCTCAAACAGTTTTTGGCGCACGGTCTCTGCCACAGACATTGAGGTTGGTCTCTGCCACAGACCGGGTGTACAAGGCCCCTGCCACGGGCCTGGAGAACTTTGGTCTCAGCCACAGACCAGGGTGTATAAGGCCCCTGCCACGGGCCGGTTGAATAAGGCCTCTGATACAGTCAAGGTGACCTTGAGCTTCTCCTTCTACGAACCTAGCCCATATCAAGGGGAAGACATCTCTCCAGGGAGTCAACAGACCATTCCTTCACCGTGACTCCCGCATCGGTCCATCAGAATGATCCTCCCTTCCCTGGAACAGGGTCCCCTACACGAGGCGGCTCTGGACTCCAGGCTTTACTCCCGCCCCTAGGCCTCCATACCCAGGGCAGCAAGAACTCCAGGATAGTACCTCACCCCGGGCTAAAGGTGCCCGAGATGGAACAGGAACACATGCACCCAGGCCGAAGGCACCTGGGCGCGGACCCCACTGGACATCAGCCCCCAGGCCAAAGGTCTGCCCCTTTTATATGCTCTCCCGGCATGCACAGCAGGTTCCCCGCCCCGCTGTACTACTGCCAAGAGGGGACACAAAAGGCGCCACCTGTAGGCCGCAGGGAACTGCACACCAATACTGTCCCCCGAGGACAAAATGGTCCATGAATCCTACAGAATTAGGGTATTTGAGCCTATTTACCACTCAAACACTTTCCTTAAATTTAGCACCCCGCTACATTTTTATTTCAAAGTATTTTATTTTCCCACTAGCTTATCCATTAAATTAAATAATTTATTCCAGAAAGGGCGTATTCTGGGGCATTCCCACCATATGTGCGGCATTGTGCCGTTGAGTTTCTGAGGTTCTTAATGACTTCCTGTACCTCTTCTGCTGAAAAGGGGGCCTCCAGCATATTTTTTTATTTTTTAATTTTTTTTATGTTCTTTTAAGTTATTTCCTATCCACATTTGTTTGCAGAGCACTTGCCATGTTCTTAACAACATTTTGCTGCCATTTGCAGCCCTCTAGCCCTTTCCATTACTTTTTTAGAGCCTTTTTAGTCGTCAGAAGTCCGGGTCCCCATTGACTTCAATGGGGTCCGGGTCCGGGTCCGGGTTCGGGTTAAAGTTCGGTCCCGAATCCGAACTTTTTTCCGAAGTTCGGCCGAACCCGCCGGACCCGAATATCCAGCTACCCGCTCAACACTAGTCATTATTCAATCACTTGAGACAAAAAGAAAAAATATTCAATGGGCTCAACATGCCTCTCAGCAATTTCCTTGGGATGTCTACTTTCCAAAATGGGGTCATTTGGGGGGGTTTTGTACTGCCCTGCCATTTTAACACCTCAAGAAATGAGATAGGCAGTCATAAATTAAAAGCTGTGTAAATTCCAGAAAATGTACCCTAGTTTGTAAACGCTATAACTTTTGCGCAAACCAATAAATATACGCTTATTGACATTTTTTTTACTAAAGACATGTGGCTGAATACATTTTGGCCTAAATGTATGACTAAAATTGAGTTTATTTGATTTTTCTTATAACAAAAATTAGAAAATATCATTTTTTTTCAAAATTTTCAGTCTTTTTCCGTTTATATCGCAAAAAATAAAAATCGCAGAGGCAATCAAATACCATTAAAAGAAAGCTCTATTTGTGGGAAGAAAAGGTTGCAAATTTCGTTTGGGTACAACATTGCATGTCCGCAAAATTTCCAGTTAAAGCAGCGCAGTGCAAAATTCTGAAAACACCTCTGGTCCTTTAGCTACAAAATGGTCCGGTGCTTAAGTGGTTAAAGAAAAATGCAGCCTCACAGAGAAGTGATATGCTGTTTTAAAGCAAGAAACTGCTGAAATCATTAAATATAAGAACATTTTTGTCTGCTTTCCTTACAATGGAAGCACACTAGCCTGGTTCTGGCATCGTTAAACATTGTTCATGTGTCTGCTTCCCCCCACATCATGGTGCTGATGCAGTCTTTATAAAATTACCGTGAAGTTATATATATGTGGCGGTTTCAGATGCATAGAATGTTTAGCTGAATGTAAGCACAATACCAATTGTAGTTTAAAGTGACTTCAGCTGCACCTTTTTTGGCAAAGTCAGCAGTTTCTTTGGCTCTATAATAACATGTGAAGCGGAAAAAGGCATGCTCATAGAAAATGTGATTGTGCTCAGTACGAGAGCGAAAAAAACAAATAAACCCCTAAAAATTGCAATTTACACAAATGTTATACATCTTTACATTTGTATTCACTGTTTTTAAAACTAGATAAAAACTTCAAACATATGGGTACATTAAATCACGTTTATAAACGTCAATAGAAATAGCGCATTCTTAGGGTGTGGATGGAATAAATCTCAATGCAACATTATAGATAAGTTTCATTCACCTCTTAGCACATCAACTTGTTGTTTCCATAGCAACTGAAAAATAGGGCACACAAACCAATTTGCTGTTTCATCAGCTTCATTGGGAGCACAAAATATGTGTTTACTACTTTTGCTTGCATAAGGCAATTATATTGATATCATTGTTAAACAGATACTTACCAAATACATAGGAAATGTCAATTCTGGACAGAAAAATTTGGAAATAAAATAATGCAAATGCTCCATCTACTGGCTCTGCTTTTAATAGCAGCTATGAAGTGTGACTATAGAAATTTATACTGTACAATGCCCGCATTAACTGCATGAATTATTAAACTGAACTTTTCTGGTGAAGGGCAACGCAATAGGTTCCCTTTAATGCACAACTGAACTTTCTATTTCAATAATTTTAATAAATTCCATATGCTTCAAAACAAAAGGTATGCAAAGTCCTACAGTTAAAGGCTAAGTTCACCTTCTCAGGCAGAATTTAACTTTTCACAATTAGTAGAAGCCTTTTCTAATGTCTTTTTTGCCCAAACCATCTCCAAACCAAGCTTATTTCTCATGTACCTAGTCCATGGCAGCCTTCATTCTGCACCCTCTGTGTTCAAAATTTAAAAAAATGCATTCAGAGCCCATCACTTCCAGTAACATTATGTAACCATTGGGGAAACTTCATATCCCATCATGCACTGCCTTACTGCATCACAGAATATGGCATGTTTACCACTCTGGACCACACCTTCCTCACTAATATGCCACTTTTTTTTACTTCCACCCACTTTCCTACTTCTTTCTTTAACCACTTAAAGCAGAGTTCCACCCAAAAGTGTAACTTCCGCTTTAAACACTCCTCACCCCCTTACATGCCACATTTGGCATGTCATTTTTTTGGGGGGGGGGAGTGGGGGCTTTGGTAGGAGTGGGACTTCCTCTCCCACTTCCTACTTCCACCCAGGGACCGCCTAGGTGACTCCTTCTCTCGCCTTAGGCAGCCCCTCCCTGTAGGCAATCTCCTTGGACACGTGACAGGTCCCAGGCGATCGCCTGTCCACTCCTAGAGCGCAGCGCGACTCGTGCATTGCGCAGTGAGTGCCCGGCCGTGAAGCCAGGTGCCCACAGTGTGAATGGAGGCGCCGGCGGAGAGGGGGGGGGAGAGGAGCGATGCTCCGGGCGGCCGCATCGTTGGACCGTGGAGCAGGTAGGTGTCTGTTTATTAAAAGGCAGCAGCTACACTTTTTGTAGCTGCTGACTTTTAATAAACATAGAAAGGCTGGAACTCCGCTTTAAGGACCGCCCCATAGCAGATACTGCATACTGCTACACGACGGCCCTCCTTCACAGAATCGCATATATATATATATATATATTTATTGATCTTGCACTTCCGCCTAGGGGGGCACGCGCGTGTGCCACTTCTGCTGTGATTTTTTTTACAGCAGAAGCCCATCTGCAGGTGCCAGGCACTGGATGTCTGCCGGCACCTACTGATCATCGGGTAAAGACACAGAATAGAGCTCTGTAAACAAGGCAGAGCTTTGTTCTGGCAGGGGTAAGTGATGGATTTTTTGTCCCTGAGAAGCAGGGAATATAATCCATCACTTCCCTTGGAAAAAGCTCCTAATACAGTACACAAAAACACTGGATAGGCACACAGTTAACCTTTTGATCACTCTAGATGTTAACCCGTTCCCAGCCAATGTCATTAGTACAGGGACAGTACATATTTCTGATCACTGTACTATTGTCACTTGTTTCCACAGAGTTTCAAAAGTGTCAGTTAGTGCCTGATTGTCTGCCACAATATAGCAGTCCCACTATAAGCCACTGATCGCCACCATTACTAGAATAAATATAAATAAAATAAAAATTACAGTATATATCCCATAGTTTGTAAACGCTATAACTTCTTTGCGCAAACGAATCAATATACGCGTATTGGGATTTTTTTTTACCAAAAATATGTAGCAGAATACACATTGGCTCAAATTTTTGAAGAAATTCGATTTCTTACATTTTTTTATTGGATGTGTTTTATAGCAGAAAGTAAAAAATATTGTTTTGGTTATTTTTTTCAAAATTGTTGGTATTTTTTTCTTATAGCTCAAAAAATAAAAAATGCAATGGTAATCAAATACTACCAAAAGAAAGCTATATATATATATATATATATATATATATTTGTGGGGAGAAAAATGACCTACTTTTTACTTGTGTACAGCGTTGCATGTAATGTAGTAACGTATCGCAAAAAATTGCCTGGTCATGAAGGGGGGTAAATCTTCCCGAGGTCAAGAGGTTAAGGTGGCCCTCTTGGCATGCTACAATCTGATTGTACAATCTCCTTTAGCTCTACCATTAACTACTTTATGTAGTGCAAGGGCCTGTTTGATTTGATAAAAATTTAATAGATTGTTTAGGTGGGTCCTCCTATTCCAAACATAGCAAAGTAGCAAATTTTTGCCTGTTGCAATTTGCATGTTTTTTACTGTGCATTTTGCCGTGTTTTTTTAAACATTTTTACAGAAGGCAGTGTGTTTGTGTTGCCATTAACAATTAATGACACTGAAAGTGCAACTAGTTCATTATAGTGATGAGAGAGATATTTTATTCAAATATACATAAATTTAAAAAAACTGATCCTGGATAAGTTTGTACATAAACTGGCATATTGTAAACAAATGGTGGTCATGGTTAGCAGGTTAAAGTCAAACCAGGATGGAGGGAGTTGCATAAACCCAACATGTTTCGCTAACAAAGCTTCTTCAGGGGTATGCGAAGACAATCCATGCTAATAATTACAAATGTGCAGTTAGAAAAACACACAATTACTAATAAGCAAAAACAATGAACATAATAGACAATTAATCCAATAGAGGGTCATAAGTACTGCTGAAACCATCAAGGAAGTTATGCTTACCCAACCGCTCATGCAGTCCATAATCCACCACCAACTAATGCCCCGGATCAGAACAAGGGTCCCCCCGTGAACGGGGAGAGTGTCCCGAGATAACCACAGAGGACACTATAGAGGACTGGCTAAATAAAAAAGAAAGAAAAAGGGAAGGGAGGGAGATAAAGTGAGATAAACATATAGTTGAAATAGCCTAGGCTAAATGCAACAATAGTGCTAACACTATACAGGACTGAAAAGAAACAAACCGAAACGAAACAAATTTTTCCGTTGTGCACAAGTCTAAAAACTAATAACACCAGACAAAAAAGGATAAAATGAGAATAAGTATATGCCACTATCCTCCAAGACAGTGTTTCTCAACTCCAGTCCTCAAGGCGCACCAACAGGTCATGTTTTCAGGATTTCCCTCAGATGAAATAGCTGTGGTAATTACTAAGGCAGTGAAACCGATTACATCACCTGTGCAAAATAATGGATAGTTCATTATAGATGTATAAAGATGGCCATACACTATACAATCTGATTGTACAATCTCTTTTAGGTTTACCAAAATTATATAAAAAGAGAACACACCTATCTATTCAACCACTCTGTATCCAATCAGACAGGCCCTTCCACGACATAGATGATGGTAAAACTAAAGGAGATTTTACAATCAGACTGTATAGTGTGTAATGAGCTTTACAGACTTCCAGGGACACACTTCTCCTGTTTTCAATACTATAGCTTTGCTCCACATAGGCTGTTATGCGATCGCTCAGCTCCTGCGCACTCTGCCAAATGCAGGGAGAAGGTACAAAATGATCCATCAGCTGAGGAAAACCCTGGCTGTGTATAGAGGGAGAACGGTGCTCCCTGACAATGACGGCATTGGAAAAGTATGGAACTACAGAGGTGGACTGGAGCAATCTCCTGGAGGGGGAGGAAAGGTGCAGTGTGCATTTTAATGCGGTCAGTTGCTGAAAAAAGCATCCTCACTCTACTGGTGGATTTGTAGATGCAGAACATGAAGAAAATTTACCAGGAAGTCATGGAGGAATTTTCTATAGAAGAAACTGAAGGCTGAAGTGAGGCCCTAGAAAATATGAAAAGCTATTTCGTATTGCAACAGAGGTACATTAAAGCGGTTGTATGCCCAAAAAATACAAAATAAATAAATAAATAAAACCTGTAAGGCAAAAGCATAATGAGCTAGTATTCACTGCATACTAGCTCATTATGAAACACTTACCTTAGAACAAAGCTCCCACAGTGCCGTCGGGTCACTGCTGAGGGAGCTAACATGTTCCCTCTGCGTTTCTTCCGGGTTCGCGGCTCCGGCACTGTGAGAGGCGATGACGTCACTGCCGCACATGCACGTGGGACTCCTCTGTTCCGCCAAGTTTTGGGACTACGCATGGGCTGCTGATGTCAGCAGCTGCATGCAAGGTGGGAAAATCTCCTTAACCGTACTGGTTTAGGAGATATTCATTTTACCTACAGGTATGCTTACCTGTAGGTAAAAATGACCAAGCAGACACTATAACTGCTTTAATGGTATATTGGACATAGGGAAGCTGTACTTTAGAAAAAAAGAAGGTGAACTCAGCCTTTAGGTTTTCTTTAGAAAGCAGCCACTACCTGAGTAGAAAAACCTGACCCCTGCCAACATGCTGCAGAGAAGGGCTTTTGCTCTCCATGTGGAAGCAGTGATCTCTCTGTAGTGATCCAAAAATCTCTCTTTTGAGTGAGAGCTAGAGCTTTCCAATATCCGGGATGCATGAGATTTACTGCTTGCAGAGCTATAGGTGCTATTAAGCAAGGGACTATCAGATCTCTGCAGAGAGACCACTGCTTTAACACAAATAGTCCTTTCTGGAGCATGCTGAAAGGGAAAAGTCTTCTCTATTTAGGCTGTAATAGCTTTCTAAAAGAAAGAAAAAAGTTAAGGGTAGGGGTTAGATTTAAAGTGGTTCTAAAGGCTTAACCTTCTGTGTGAAGATCCCCCCTCAGCCAACTAATACTTACCTAAGCTCCCCCTCGATCCAGCGATGTGCACAAGATCATCAGCTCTCCAGGGACTCTCCCTCCTCATTGGCTAAGACAGCAGTAGGAGCCATTGGCTCCCACTGTTGCCAATCTCTGAAAGTGAGCCAATGGGGAGAGAAAGGGGGGTAGGCTGAGCCACGGCTCCATGTCTGAATGGACACGCAGAGCAGCTGCTCTGAAATGCACCTGCTTAGAAGCCGCCATTGCAAATTGCATGCTCTAGGGGCAGTAAACAGGAGGGAGGAGTCAGGAGCGCTAGTGAAAAAGCTGCACATAGCAGGTAAGTATGACAAGTTTTTTTTTTTTTTTTTTAATTGCCTTTAATGTCACATTAACTCTAACCCTTTTTACACCTTTAGTTTTGATGCTCTTAGAAGATTTAAACTAAAGGTTCAGTTTGTCTTTAATGCCCCCTCCCCACCCGAGCATTCTCACCTATGTTCACTCCCCTGCTGCTTCCATCATCCACTAGAAGCAAAGAGACAGTCCTGTGCAAGCTCACAGCGTTGCTCTGATCAGAACCTACGCAGGGATAAGGACTTTCTCTGTCCATGTGACAATGATTGTTTATTCACCAAGCACATGCGCTGTCACTAGGGATGAGCTTTGAGTTCGAGTCAAACTCATGTTCGACTCGAACATTGCCTGTTCGCCTGTTCGCTGAACAGCGAACAATTTGGGGTGTTCACCGCAAATTCGAAAAGCCGCAGAACACCCTGTAAAAGTCTATGGGAGAAATCTAAAGTGCTAATTTTAAAGGCTTATATGCAAGTTATTGTCATAAAAAGTGTTTGGGGACCCAGGTCCTGCCCCAGGGGACATGTATAAATGCAAAAAAAAGTTTAAAAAACTAAAGTTTTTTCGGGAGCAGTGATTTTAATAACGCTTAAAGTGAAACAATAAAATTGAAATATTCCTTTAAATTTCGTACCTACGGGGTGTGTATAGTATGCCTGTAAAGTAGCGCTTGTTTCCCGTGCTTAGAACTGTCCCTGCACAAAGTGTCATTTCTGAAGGGAAAAAAGTAATTTAAAGGCACTCGTGGCTATAATGAATTGTCGGCTCCTGGCAATACAGAGAACAGTCATTGAAAGTCATGGATAAAAAAAGAAAATGCGTGGGGGTCCCCCCAAATTCAATTACCAGGCTGTCCCCATGTTGATGGGGACAAGGGCCTCATCCCCACAACCCTTGCCCGGTGGTTGTGGGGGTCTCTGGGGGCAGGGGGCTTATCGGAATCTGGAAGCCCCCTTTAACAAAGGGGACCCCCAGATTCCGCCCCCCCATGTGAATTTGTAACGGGTACATTGTACCCCTACCATTTCACAAAGAAAGTGTAAAAAATTGTAAAAAAAAAAACACACAGACACAGTTGGGAAAGTCCTTTATTAAAAATTAAAAAATTAAAAATAAAAAACCCATTCCAGCAATGTAATCCAGTCTGTCCAGCGTTGTTCTCTATGTCCCGCGGTGATCCGATGTCCAGTACTGCAGTCTTCACTCCACACTAAACCCCCATGATGTACGAGGGGGCGGGGTCACCCGTCACATCATAGGGTAAGCCCCGGCTTTCCCCGCTTGCCGGGGAATAGCCAATGACATAGGCGGGACCCCGCCTACGTCATTGGCTATTTACCAGCAAGCGGGGAAAGCCGGGGCTTACCCTATGATCTGACGGGTGACCCCGCCCCCTCGTACGTCAGACCCCGCCTACATCATTGGCTATTCCCCGGCAAAGCAGGGAAACCCGGGCTTTCCCAGTGACGTGCGGGTGACCCCGCCCCCTCTGATGCAACGGGAAACCTCCTCTCTGGCTGGAGGAGGGGCGGTGCTGCAGCTCGGGGCTCCTGTCTGCCAACAAACACTCGAAGAAGCCACAACAAATCCATCATCCGGGCTTCTTCTAACAAACATCACATCCGGGTGTTATGTCTTCATCAGAGCTACTCTTCCCCTCCCCAGCATTGGAACTCTGCCAAAACCATTGCTGAAATAAGACTATTTGCTATAAACTGCCCAGGAAGTATTATCGTGAAATGTTTTATTGAACCGGAAAGGATTTCTGGCTTTATAAAGTTGTCTTCTCCTATTGACCACAGTAAGGTGTCAGTGTTTAGATCTGATTTTCGGGTACAATTCCTAATTGAAGTTGATATGAAACGTGTAATACTTTATTACCATAATATAGAAAGGTAGATAATTACCTATTTCTATAAAAGATGTAATATTTATTCTGATTATGACACAGGAAGAACAAAATATGTGCATCAATTTGATTCCTCTGCAGTGTAATAAATGAATAGACCCCGCCCCTTCTCATGTTCCCCATCAGGTCCGCTCAGTCTTACACCCAGTGAAGGTGACCCCGCCCCCCTCTGATTCCTCTGCAGTGTAATAAATGAATAGACCCCGTCCCTTCTCACGTTCCCCATCAGGTGATTTGATTCCTCTGGGTGTAAGGCTGAGCGGACCTGAAGGGGAAGGTGATTTGATTCCTCTGCAGTGTAATAAATGAATAGACCCCACCCCTTCTCATGTTCCCCATCAGGTCCACTCAGTCTTACACCCAGTGAAGGTGACCCCGCCCCCCTCTGATTCCTCTGCAGTGTAATAAATGAATAGACCCCGTCCCTTCTCACGTTCCCCATCAGGTGATTTGATTCCTCTGGGTGTAAGGCTGAGCGGACCTGAAGGGGAAGGTGATTTGATTCCTCTGCAGTGTAATAAATGAATAGACCCCACCCCTATTCATTTATTACACTGCAGAGGAATCAAATTGATGCACATATTTTGTTCTTCCTGTGTCATAATCAGAATATTCACATAAATAATAGATCTTTGATAGAAATAGGTAATTATCTACCTTTCTATATTATGGTAATAAAGTATTACAAGTTTCATATCAACTTTAATTAGGAATTGTACCCGAAAATCAGATCTAAACACTGACTGACACCTTACTGGTCAATAAGAGAAGACAACTTTATAAAGCCAGAAATCCTTTCCGGTTCAATAAAACATTTCACGATGATCCTTCCTGGGCATTTTATAGCAAATAATCTTATTTCAGCAATGGTTTCGTCAGAATTCCAATGCTGGGGGAGGGGAAGAGTAGCTCTGATGAAGACATAACCCCCGGATGTGATGTTTGTTAGAAGAAGCCCGGATGACGGATTTGTTGTGGCTTCTCGGAGTGTTTGTTGGCAGACAGGAGCCCTGAGCTGCAGCACCACCCCTCCTCCAGCCAGAGAGGAGGTTTCCCGTTGCATCAGAGGGGGGCGGGGTCACCCACACGTCACTGGGAAAGCCCGGGTTTCCCCGCTTGCTGGGAAATAGCCAATAATGTAGGCAGGGTCTGACATACGAGGGGGCGGGGTCACCCGTCAGATCATAGGGTAAGCTCCGGCTTTCCCCGCTTGCCGGGGAATAGCCAATGACGTAGGCAGGGTCCCATCTACGTCAATACTGTTACCCTTTTGCTGCAGTTATTAAGGAACACTCCTCTCCAGATTCTTTGAAGTTTTGGTTATTGTACAGGATTGATAGGCTTGTGATATGCCTCTTCCCTATCCTACTTGCTACTTTGTGATACCTCTTTATTCACTGCTAAATTGGGGTTACATACTGTTTCTATCAATACAGACCAGTCTTTTTAAGCAGACTTTCCACTACCCAGACCAGAGCACCCACCTACAGGTTCCAGAGGAAAATACAGAGATGGGTTGCTCTGGAGTGGGGTTTAGATTTTCCGTATGTCCCCTCTCAGATTATGGATATCGTGGAGAACTCCCGGGGAGAGTGGGAGGATGACCTAATCTGGGAGTTCATGCACATCCCAAAGCCTTTAAGGGTGCCAGAGAATGATGCTTTGGCCCGGTTCAAGGACATTTGGGAGGAATGGAAGATAGGACGTGCCTTCTACAGGCACCGCTCCGGAGGACAAGAATTAAGGTGAGTCAGAGTATTCTTCCTGCAGGAGCAATGCTCAGGCTCCAAAGTGTATGTGCCTAGCTGCAGGGACCTGTAGTTAGGGTTGTATGTTGAAGTGTACAGGGTACAGTGTATATACGTGACAGAAATGTAAATATCTATTTTTGTATGTAATTTATTTGTACTATAGCCCTGTCCAAGTTATTTCCAATCCCCCATCCAACTTGTACCATGGGATGCCCTTGCTCCTGGGCCCAGTCATTTTTCCATTTATTTTTCACAGCTGGGGACCAGCTGTATTCTGGTGGGGGGGTGAGTGTAGCACCCTCTACCTTAGGTAGGATGGTGCTAGTGTAGGTTTTTGTGTAAGCTGGTAGCGCAGGTAAATTTAAGCAGGCCTATGCTGTGAGCTAGGCCTGTTTGTTTTGATCTGGGGGCAGGGGAGTTGTTTAGTATAGCAGTAGGTGACTGACATGTACTTCAGCTCTTGGGCACCTCCTCTGTTTCCAGAGAGAATGTTCTGGAAAAGAGGCAGGGCAGAGAGCTGGAGTGACATGGGGTGCATGTGAGGAGCTCTGATCAATCCCCAACTAGGATTGGCAGGGGGCAGGCCTCCTACATATACCCATGGTCAGCATGCTGGGAGAGGAGTTGTCGGCTGGGTGAACTGGATGATGGAGTGTTAGACTGTCGTGTCTGAGGAAACCCTCTTTCTGGGGGGGGGGGGTGTGTGTACCTCAGGCGGGGAGCTCGGGAGCTGGGCGGGAGCCTCTCCTTACACAGACATTGAGAGGTGTCCTGGAACAGGAGCTGGAGGAGACAGTTGGTCCACATGTCCGGAGTAAAGTCATTCAGGAAGGATCCAGGGCAGATGTTGGTGAGTGGAAAGCACAGTGGAAAGCTCTGGAAGGGGCATGCCAGGGGAGCTGGATGTAGAGCCAGAGGGAGAGACTGTGGGAGTTTGTGTCAAATCGATGCAGCCATGAGGGTTGGCGGGATTTGCAATTCGGACTTGATGGTATCAGTAATCCATCTACATTTATTCTTCTCAAGTGAATCGGTTGCTGCCACAAATGGGTACTGCAGGCCCCGGCCTACAAAGGGCTATCAGTTAAAGATACTGGGACTTATTCAGAGTGAGGCCTATTAATGCTGATGGTGTGACAGGAGACTAAAATTGGACAGAGAAGTAGTGTGCTGGAGGGAGTGTGCTGGAAGAAGTGTTCTGAGGTAAAAGTCTGTCAAGTTTAGGGTCAGCCATCTTGTTCTGCTGAGAGAGACGCAGTTACTTTTATTCTACAAAGTAATAATTTATTCTATGAGCATTCCATGTCCCTTTTCCCCAACCAAGTTCAATCCCCTAATAAAAACAACAAAAACAAGCAAGAGACTGTTCATTGACTGAGAAGTGTGTCTAATGGATGTCTGGCAGCAGGGTGAAATGTGTGGATGCTGTAACATGTAGAAACTCGTTGGGGCCATCACTACACCAGTTTTACCCCAACTTGAGGTTCCAATATTCGAATGCTCTTCTTTCCAGCTCTGGAATATGAGTTGGAGCTCTATGTCATCACATAAAATGCAGGACCAGTGGTGATGAACATAAAGAGGGGTGGAAACATGACTGGTCGCAGACCAGCAAGAAGAGAGGTTTTAGGAGATGGGTCAACACAACTGGAACCATCAGGGAGGAAAACTGCGGGACTAGGTAATACTTTCTTTTAAATCATTGACAATATATTTATGGGCGTCCGCTGAAATTTTTTCAGGGGGGGGGGCGCTTCAGCAGCGGTGATGCACAGTCACATTTAACCCTGTCTTCGACCGCTAGCGGGGATTTAAACCCCTCCTCTGGCAGCCGAATAGCGCCACTAAAACGATGGTAAAGCGCTGCTAAAACTACCGGTGCTTTACCGATAACGCGTCCAGCTGGCAGCTAGCTCTTGAGGATAATTCTGCTTCACTCCATGCCCATATAAATATAGTCTAGACTAGAGAATGTACATCTTTCTATATTGCAATACATCAGTTGTGGCCATATTTTGATCTTGATGAAAACAGCCTATACTGTATGTATAGGTTGTTTTCATCAAGATCAAAATATGGCCACCCACAACACAGATGTATTGCAATACAAAAAGATGTACACAGTGGTGTCCTGGCACCTGTATTCTGGATGTCCCTTGTTGTTTATGCTCATGACAATGTCAGGAATATACTGGGACTTTTCAGGTTCTACATAGAAGTATTCCACATTATCAAAAATAATATTTTTTAATAAGATATAGTGTGTGTGTGGAATGCATCCATGTGGAGCCTGAAAAGTCCCAATATATTCCTGACATAGCCGAGATTTTTACTTTCTCTTTCTGTAAAACTGAAATGCAAGATGCAGAACAGGATTACAGCACAGAATTATACAGCTTGGAAGGCAAAACAGGTTGGGACTCACAGGGGGAGAATATCAGTGTGGCATCCATCCTCTGTTATCTTCAGTCTGCCCCAGGGTGAGCCTTGATGTCTGCTGGGCAGGAAGCAGTGATCGGGCTGCAGTCTGTATAGGGTTGCTTGCTCCGCCCACCTGTAGAGGAGCTTTGTTACAGCCCCGATCCAGCCTCCCAGCCTGAGAGGAGCCTGTGCCCAGGAGAAAGGGTGTGATGCTGCCATAGAAGGAAGCTGGCAGTAGATATGGGCACATCCTCGTCCCTGCTTTTGGATTCTTGAGCTGCCTCCCCCTTGTCTGGGTCCGCCCACCGGCTCCCTCCTGCATGCAATCAGTGTCAGGCAGTGTGAGCTCACTGAAGTTGTTCGGATCCCCCTGCACTCAGCATTAGTGCGGGGTGGACTGACAATATGCCGCTAGTGAGAAGGCGGGGGAGGGGAGACACATCATCCACAGAGAAATCTCGTCAATCTCGGTGTAGACTGCAGTCTGGTGTGAATGATATGTACGGGTCTGGCCGCGGCGGCCATTGCAACACAGGGGGCTAGTGTGTCTTCACTCTGACTTCCAGGGGGGGCAATTGACCCCCCTTGCCCTATGGAGCGGACGCCCATGAATATATTCTTAATCTGCTGGTAGTAGTTAGGATTGGGTGGTTGGGAAGGATATGACAAATTTTATTTCTTAAACTCAGCCCAGAATCAGGCTTTAAGAAAGCCAACACAATTATAATAATTTAAGAATTAATATTCCAATCCCTGCATACGGCTGATCGTGACCGATCTTTAACATGGTAATAAAAGCAGTATGATGGGAGAGTAATGACAATAAACTGTCATTTGACTGTTATGCATAAATGATTACTCAGATGCCAAAGCACGGCTACAATAAATGTTTTTCCTTTCTCTCTGTTGTGGGTAGCTACATATATCATGACATGTAAATTGATTTTGCTTCTAAAAGCAGATTTATAATCAGCTGTTATATTCAATTATTCACTGTAATTGCCAGTAATCTTGCAAAATGTTTATCCCATTTGTGAGTTCAAATAACAAGTAAATGTTTGTTAACTCTTTTCTTTCTTACTACATACACAATATGCTATCAGTGTTCTATTATAGAAATTTCATTGACTGTATTCATATCTAAAAATGATTTATATATTTATTCTAATGCCGCGTACACACGATCATTATTCACGGCGGTTAAAAAACCGCCGTGAATAATGACATTAAAAACGAGGGAACGGCTTGTTCCCCACACACGGTCGTTTTTCACGTCATTTTTTCTCTTGTCGAGAAAAACGACCGTCTGTGGGCTCCGCGGCAGTGTTTCCCTATGGGAAAACTGCCACGGAAAAAATGTCGGAAAAAACGACGAGAAAAATTAGAACATGTTCTAATTTTTCTCATCGTTTTTAATGCAGTTTTTCTCGTCGAGAAAAACGACAAAATGCCCACAGACGATCGTTTTTCTCGTCAAATGGAAAAAAATTCGTTTTTCTCGACGAGAAAAACGGTCGTGTGTACACGGCATAATTCTTTTCCTTACAGATACACTTTTGGTCCTGGTCAAATAAGCGGACCTTGCATTTTGCTCCAATTAAAAGGTCACTTTAAAGGCTGGACATTTGTAATATTTAGCACGTTTTCTGTTATGTGTTTTATTTTAACTGCGTCTGAACTGCCAACCCACTGAAATATGTGCAGTTCTGTTAAGCTCATATACCCCCGCCACACTGCATAATCAGGTGGGTGACCTCAATTTATGGGACAGTACAGCTGGTCAGCCCCAGACTGCTGACTTCCCAGTCAAGGAACATCAATCACCATTCCAATGAGCTTGTCCCTAGTGCCTGAAAACATATCAGACTGACAGCAATGTGTAATTCAGTCTGAATGGCTTCCAGTGCTGGCTCTTAATCTTTCAGTTTTAGTTCTGGTGTGCACGGGATTATGAAAATGTATTGATGTTAACCAGATAAAGCTAAATCTAAAATGCTGTTCAGGCCTTGTGCGGAGATTGACATTTTTCTACACTGGATCAACATCAGTCACATTTGTTTTCTATGTGTCCCGTTCACACTACAACGATGGTGTGATGTTTGGTGGGGTGCGGAAAGACATGGATGGCAGTCGGAGATCATCATGTAATAGGGTTGCCACCTCATCCCTTTAAACCCGAACACATATTAATTTCACAGGTTCTGAGGCTGAATTAATGCAGATAAGGTGCTAATTGAGTTTAATTACCACCTTAATCAGCCACAGAACCTGTGTAATTAATATGTGTTCGGGTTTAAAGGGATGAGGTGGCAACCCTATCATGTGACCCAGCGAGCTGCTGTGCGGGGACCTAAAAAAAAAGTGTTTTTTATTTGTACAATAAAGTAAAAAAAAAGCATTATGTAAAATGTAAAAATGTAAACATTATTACAGTGGGGCAAAAAAGTATTTTTTGGGTTTGTTTGGGGAGGGGGGTATGGGTACAAGGGAAAAGGAAATTCCCTGACGTGGAACTCTACATGTATGTTGATATTAGTGTGGAGGCTCTAAATTCAACCCACTGCCGCCATGTCCTTAAAGTTGATTCTATAAGGCCCGCTTCTGAATCTATTGTCATCTCCAGGGTATGTATCTCACTCATTTCGCATATCCACTCTCCAAATGAAAGCGTCCCAGATTTCTTCCAATTTCGGGCTATTATTGTACGCGCTGCTACCAACATTTATCTTAAAATACCCTTCTTTATAACTTTTATAGATTCGGGAATCATAGATAGAAGAGAAACGAATACATCTGGTTGAATATTTATCCCCGTAATTTTAAAATGTATATTGTGGATCTTAGTCCAGAATATTAACGCTTCCGGGCAATAATATCATATATGGGACATTGTACCTTTTGCGTTGTAACATCTCCAGCATGTCTCGTCGTTTTTGCTATTGATTTTATGCATATCTACTGGGCATCTATACCACCTTGTTAGAATTCTGTAGTTTCTTTCCTGATATCTACTAGATATTGATAGTTTATGTGTTATGAGGAAGGCTCTTACCCATTCCGCTCTGGGAGAGATACTTCCCAATTCTTCCTCCCATCTAGTTATGAATATTAGTTATTTTTCTACCTGAGTTGAGGTGGGAGGAGATTTTGATATATTACAGATAATACATGTGTTGGTCTTTCTTCCTGTATTAATAGAACTGCTCACATTCCGTAACCGATCTATCTAACACCCCATTTTTTACTAATGATTAAATGTATGTACGGAGTTGCTGATATTGTATCCATTTACTTCTGCCCTCTATACCTAAGGAGTCTATCGGAGGAATTTTGCCTTCAATCAGAATCTGGACCACTCTTGTGTCCTCGTTTCTATACCATTTTAGAAAGGTCGGGGGGTTCATTGCTGGTGGAAACTCATGGTTTCTAAATAGGGGTGTCATTGGCCCAATCTGTGTGGACCATTTCTCGTTTTTTAACATTGCATCCCATGCCTTCAATGTGGAAGATACCAACATCGGCATTTATTTCATGGAGGGTCGTAGGTTACGGTTTATCCATGGTAGTGATTTAATTTTTATTTCAGTGACATCCTCCTCTAATTTCACCCATTGTTTGGTGTTTGCGCTATGAAACCAGTCCACTATTCTTCCCATGAATAAAAATGGCTTCGTAAGAAGCATTTCAAGGTCCCGGAGTGGCCTAGCCAGTCTCCAGATCTCAACCCCATAGAAAACCTATGGAGGGAGTTGAAAGTCCATGTTGCCCAGCGACAGCCCCAAAACATCACTGCTCTAGAGGAGATCTGCATGGAGGAATGGGCCAACATACCAGCAACAGTGTGTGACAACCTTGTGAAGACTTACAGAAAACGTTTGACCTCTGTCATTGCCAACAAAGGATATATAACAAAGTATTGAGATGAACTTTTGATATTAACCAAAAACTTATTTTCCACCATAATTTGCAAATAAATTCTTTCCAAATCAGACAATGTGATTGTCTGGATATGTTTCCACATTTTGTCTCTCATAGTTGAGGTATACCTATGATGACAATTACAGGCGCCTCTCATCTTTTTAAGTAGAAGAACTTGCACAATTGGTGGCTGACTAAATACTTTTTTGTCCCACTGTATGTGCTGAAACAGCGCACCGCCCTGTCACTGCCCGGCAAAACGGACAACAGCCTATATACTAAAATGGAATGTTTTAGCATGTAGGAAGTGTGAATGTCCCCTTAGGGTTGACTTGAAATAACATAAATGGATATGTTGGTAAAAAATGCACAAAAAATTGTGCTGAAAAACTCGGCTTATACTCAAGTATATACGGTATATATTTTTCTAATTTTACTTCACCAACTTTGACTATTGTGTTCTGATCCATCACATATAATTATATAATTCAGATTAAAAAAACATTGCACTAAAGGCTGTAATGTAACAAAATAGGTAAAAGGGGGGTGAATACTTTTGCAAGGCACTGTAGGTACATTTCTACACGCCTTGTGGATGTGCCCTGTTGCTCAAAGGCTATGGGCACAAGTATACAGAATCTTCCATACGCTCTTCCAGATATCGTTCCTGCTGAATCTATATATAAATTACTTTTAAATCGCAAACTTTTGGGTATCCCTAAACACTATTCTTTACTCGGGATTCTGACAATTACGAAAAAGACAATAGCAAAGGTATGGCTAACAGAGAACTTATACATGTCAGAGGTTAAATCTAGGGTGCAATTGATGTTACGTTCATTTGCTAAGATGCTAAGTTCCATAAGGTCTAGGAATTGTGAGTTACTCAATTTTTACCAGCTGATTTTGATGGCTGCTTCCTTAAACTATGACTTTGCTACTTATAGCCGCCATCACACATATTGGTTAAAAGCTCCCTGGCCAAATCTCTTTTCTTTCTCCCCCTGAACCCTATGAACCTATCCCCCTCCATACCCCTTCCGAACCCAATCTTTCTCACCCCCCCCCACACCCACTTTCAAACTTCTCTTTCTCATTACCTTTCTGTTGTTTCTCTAATTATAGTTGCATAACTCAATACCTAATGCACTGACCTATGTCTTTATAAATGTAAGTTTATACAGCCTTTGTTACATAGTTACATAGTTAGTCAGGTTGAAAAAAGACACAAGTCCAGCTAGTTCAACCATAAAAAAAAAAAAAATATTGTACAATCCCATATACCAAATTCTATACCCACAGGTAATCCAGAGGAAGGCAAAAAAACCTTAGCATAGCATGCTCCAATTTGCTACAGCAGGGGAAAAAATTCCTTCCTGACCCCCTGAGAGGCAATCGGATTTTCCCTGGATTAACATTACCTATAAATGTCAGTACCCAGTTATATTATGTACATTTAGGAAAGTATCCAGACCTTTCTTAAAGCAATCTACTGAGCTGGCCAGAACCACCTCCGGAGGGAGTCTATTCCACATTTTCACAGCTCTTACCGTGAAGAAACCTTTCCGTATTTGGGGATGAAATCTCTTTTCCTCTAGACGTAAGGAGTGCCCCCGTGTTGACCGTAAAGTGAATAACTTAACACCTAGTTCACTATATGGACCCCTTATATATTTGTGCATGTTGATCATATCCCCCCTTTATCTCCTCTTCTCAAGAGTGAATAAATTCAGTTCCTATAATCTTTCCTCATAGCTGAGCTCCTCCATGCTTCTGATTAGTTTGGTTGCCCTTCTCTGCACTTTCTCCAGTTCCCCGATATCCTTTTTGAGCACTGGTGCCCAAAACTGAACTGCATATTCCAGATGAGGTCTTACTAATGATTTGAACAGGGGAAAAATTATATCTCTCTCTCTGGAGTCCATACCTCTCTTAATACAAGAAAGAACTTTGCTCGCTTTAGAAACCGCAGCTTTGCATTGCTTGCTATTATTGAGCTTATGATCTACCAAAACCCCCAGATCCTTCTCCACTATGGATTCCCCCAGTTGCACTTCCCCTAGTATGTATGATGCATGCATATTCTTAGCCCCCAAGTGCATAACTTTACATTAATCAACATTAAACCTCATCTGCCACATAGTCGCCCAATTAGACAGTGCATTGAGGTCGGCTTGTAAATTTTAGACATCCTGTAAGGACGTTATTCCACTGCATAGCTTGGTGTCATCTGCAAAGACAGAAATTTTACTTTTGATCCCAGACCCAATATAATTTATAAAGATATTAAAAAGTAAGGGTCCCAGCACTGAACCTTGGGCTACACCACTGATAGCCTTAGACCATTCAGAGTAAGAATCATTAACCACTACTCTCTGAATTCTGTCTTTTAGACAGTTTTCTATCCATTTACAAACTGATATTTCCAAGCCTGTAGACTTTACCTTACACATTAGCCGTGTGTGCGGAACTTCATCTAACGCTTTTGCAAAATCCAAGTATACCACGTCCACCGCCATCCCTCTGTCCAAGGTTTTACTCACCTCTTCATGAAAAGAAATCAGGTTTGTCTGACAACTTCTGTCTTTCATGAATCCATGCTGTCTGTTGCTTAAAATATTTTTTTCCAGCAAGAACTCGTCTATGTGGTCTTTTATTAATCTCTCCAGTATCTTCACAACTATAGAAGTTAAACTAACAGGTCTATAGTTACTTGGTAAAGACTTTGTTCCCTTTTTAAATTTAGGCACCACGTTCGCCCTGCGCCAATCCAGTGGTACTATTCCCGTCATTAATGAGTCCCTAAAATTAGATACAATGGCTTTTAAATGACAAAGCTCAATTCTTTTAGGATCCGTGGGTGGATGCCATCAGGTCCAGGTGCTTTATCCACCTTTATTCTGTCTAAATATTTCTGGACCATATCACTTTTGAGCCATTGTGGATCATTTGCGGCTGTGTCACTACCACCCCCATTATGGACCTGAACTCCCCCATGCTCCTTTGTATTGCTTTCTTTGAAACAAATTCCAATAAAAGATTGAATAGGAAAAAATTCCTCCCACTGACACCAGGCACTATTCCTCTGCTAAATACCAACAATGGGGTACTATTCCTCCCATTGATTCCAACAGTGGGGCACTATTCCTTCCACTAAAATCAATGATGGGACATTGTTTACATCTACTGACGCCAGGGTGTTTTCTAATCCCAATGGCCACAATCTGGCCCCCTGAAAGACACTTAATTGGCCCTTTGTTTAGAAAGTTTGGAGACCCCTGCTCTATGTCAAGATTGTATCCTTATATGATTAAAATGTATCTACACCTTTGTAATCAAACTTTTTCTATAAAAATTTATTGAAAAAGAAAAAACTACCGCTCGCGTTCTTACCTCGTTTCTGGTGATGTCCCCTGATATAATTCCTTTCTGCCACCTAATGTCCTCATACTTCTAGATTAAGTGATGCCCAGTGACATGCGACCCAAAAAAACAGAGGGTATTCTGTAAGTCCAGGGCGTCATGGACTTTTTTTTTTTCTTTATATGTAGCACACGGACCTTTTCCTGCCTTCGGCTCACTTGCAGGTCAAGTCACACCGCGCTATATGCTCGTACCCTCCTGTTTGAGGAGGTTGAGCAGTGTTAACAATTTTGGGTCCTGCAGCAGGTTCTCCCAGCAGACTGGTTCTCATCCCCTAGAGTATAGGGACAAGTCTCTATTATTCCCCAGTAAGGCCAATGTCCACACCACTTTAACTCCAACGCTGAGTTTATTTCACAAGCAAGTTCAAGTTCAGCAGACAGGAAAGGTGGATGAGAGAAAGGACAGCAAGGTTTGGGAGATAGGTCCAGGCACAAACTGGTATGATAGTCGCTACTCGATCCTGAGTAGGTTTAGCTCACCCGGATAGTCCCCTGTAAGAGCAGATCCTAGCAGCCGGAGTGATGCTCGAACGTTCACTTTTGGTTTTCCTTGAGAAACGATCGGGAGATCCTCTGCCACAGAATCTTTAAGTCCCAAACTTCTCAGCTGTTGCAACACAAGGACAGGTGCCAGTGATAGCACGTTGCAAGGCCTTTGGTGGATCTTTGAATCCCTCCAGAAGGTAACCAGGCCTCTCTTTCACCGTGAACTCTCACCGATCCATCAGAAAGGTCCTCCCCCGGTCTCCTCTTAGAGCGGGTCCACCCTTTCCCGGGCACCCTGGGATTCTTCTTTTGGAGGTAGGCCCCAGCTGAAGGTGCTGGGCCTACTAGTGGAGTTGCAGCCCCAGGCTAAAGGTGCCTGAGACCCATGCATGCGCGCACCCCTGGCCTAGAGGGCCGGGTGGCGCGAACTGCTCACACTCCAGACTACCACCGACTCCCCAAAAGAATGGCGTCTGCCCCTTATGTATCCTCACCCAGCATGGACAGCAGGCCAACCACGCCCACCGTACTGCTGCCGAGAGAGGACACCCTAAGGAATTGTGATGTCACCCACAGTTCAACCCTGACCAAATATGGCAGTGCCACCTACAGGCCACAGGGAACTGTGCGTCAGGCTACATCACACAGGCAGAAGTGAATACTAACAAATCAAAGTGGTCTGAGCCTGGCTACTAGCTCAGACCTACCCCTAAATTTAAGCACATAGCACCCCTGAAAAGTAAAGGGGCGCTACATACACCCCCCTCTGAAATAGACACTGTCCCCAGTGTCTGAAATAAATTCACGCTCCTCAATCCTGAGCAAGCACATATTTATTTCCGAACTATATACAACATTTTTGAATTGTTGTGCCGGAACCAATAAAATGGGGAAGGGCAGGAATAAAAGAGAGGAAGGGATAGATAACATAGAGTACAAACATTGACATCCCATTCTCAATGTCACATTTTACATGGCATAATATACATGTTCCACCCCCCTCTAATCTAACACTCCGCCCATCCTCCGGCAGAATTGCTAGTAGTTCATCTGCAGAGGGAGAAAATAAAAGCACACAAACAACATCCTATCTAACCGCTATACATAAGAAGTGAGCTGCCCCCCCGAAGAAAGACAGCTCCCCTCACTAAGTGCTCAAATCCTCGCAAATTCTAGCATATGTTATTCATTAAAGTTCTGCAAATCACTGCCACCTGGTGGTAGTGCAACCGTCATCACATCTGGCACTGACTCACATGGAAATGTATCAATGTTATAGAACATTCCCCATCTTGAACATGGCGGCTTGAACCTTGACCCTAGCTAGATCTACCCCGAAGTTCAGTTTTTTTTAAAAAAACTGTCTTTCCGTTGGCTGAGGAGGAGAGAAAAAAAAAAACACATAGAACAGCTCTCCGATCCTCAAAAGAGTAGATTCCCCGGCAGGGACAAAGTTACATGTTCAGGCAGCTTGGTTCTAGAATGAGTAATAATATAAAAAAAACAGGTTCTCACTCTAGAGGTAATAGTTTGGGTCTGGGAGGACAAGAGTTTTCCATTCCTTATCAAGTGTTTCAATGGAATACACAGCATCGTCTCTGTCCTTATTACGGATCACCACTCTGTCCGCATGAATGTGCCGACCCAGAGTCCAGTCCTCCCGGCATCCTTTAAAGCGATCTGCTATGACAGCAGAACATCTGAAGTACCGGTGGCCCCTCTGTACTTTCAGAAATTCCCAGACGAAGTCAGAGTACCACCGGTCCCTGTAGGCCTCAATCTCGAAGAGTAGTTCCTTGGGAACGTATGGGTATTCCCACCCGTGCTCAATGGCAAGCTTCTTGTTGAGGAGCCGCTGTAACCGGGCCAAAGGTGGCATGGTGGCCCGATCCCCCACTCCGGGAAGGGCAATGGCATCCGGAGACCACTTTAATGGCATGGGGTCTAGCTGAGGCATAGGTGGCCGCAAAGGTGAATGAGCCTCCACCGTAGAAGACATAGAAGGCTCCAGAGCAGGTAAAGCGGGCAGGGAGACAAGGCCTTTTGCTGGAGTAGGGGCTTCCAGCCGGGGTGTAGTTTCCCCAGAGTCCATGGGCGATTCCTCCCGAAAGCTACGGGGAGAAGTCACCGGTATTCCATCCCAGCCCTTCTTGATAAACATCTCATCGATGGCAAAGTCATCTCCCACATCATATGATGAGTCTATGTCAGAGGTGTCATACATCTCTGCGGGCAGGCAATTTCTAGCAGACATGGACACACTGCCTGCTGAGGGCAAAAGTTCCTGTGGGCTGACTGTCCGCACGTCCCCAATAGAATGGGGCGCAAGCTTCTTTCCCTTCCCCGGCAAACTCTGTACTGCATTGTCCCCAGCCTCCTTATCGTCCCCTGTCGTGGATCTCCTGGAGGTCCCTCCAGGTCGAAGCTCCGGTTTGGGTAGGCGCTGGGGTGGGCCTCGACCGCAGCCGCGGGAGGCTTTAACGTAGCCCACCTTCCACTTGGGAGGTGGAAGGGAAGTATCAGTTGTTACGGAGGCAGCATCCACTGGGTTCTCCGTCTTAGGCTCCGTGGTGACCGGAACCTCCTCCTTGACTTCCTTTGCAGTCACGGTGGTGCACGTGGGCATAGCTGTGGGAGCACAGGTTTCCTCTTCTTGAGTGGTAGCGCCTGTAAGGCAGTTTACCCGGTAGACCCGAGGCTTTTCTGTGGGTTGATCTACCTGGAAGAGGAACTCTCCACACTGGGTACATCTTCCAAAGGGCCGAAGCTGTACCACCAGTCCCTGGCACTTAGGACAGATCATGCCCAAGGCCTCTGCATCTCTGCACGCGTAAAGCGCAAAGTGGCCTCAGGGCTTCAGCCGGATCCCTGTATCCGTCAGGGGGGCAGTTAGCGGAGCAACATCCATAGATAAAACAGGTGGGAACACACAAGGTCCTGATGAAACAGGAATCCATGGGGTGGTAGACATGTTGCTTACTCACTAGTCCGATCTGTACTGTCCTTTGGCGCCAAAGACACCACGTGCAACACACTCTTGGCGGGGGCTCCTCCCCCTTCTTCCTCTTACTGCACGTAACTCGCTGGCTTTTCTATTTTCGAGACATGCCCACGAACTACGCAGTTAGAAATACAGTTAGGCCTGTACCTCCATTTCTCTCACAAGTGGCACAGCTCAAATTCTCCAAAATGGCCGACCTCCACGGAACTACACGGGAAAATAAAGTCCAACTTCTGGGGGGTATAGCTGCAGAATCCTGGACCCGAGCCCCCACGTGTAGCACACGGACCTTTTCCTGCCTTCGGCTCACTTGCAGGTCAAGGCACACCGCGCTATATGCCCGTACCCTCCTGTTTGAGGAGGTTGAGCGGTGTTAACAATTTTGGGTCCTGCAGCAGGTTCTCCCAGCAGACTGGTTCTCATCCCCTAGAGTATAGGGACAAGTCTCTATTATTCCACAGTAAGGCCAATGTCCACACCACTTTAACTCCAAAGCAAGTTCAAGTTCAGCAGACAGGAAAGGTGGATGAGAGAAAGAAGAGCAAGGTTTGGGAGATAGGTCCAGGCACAAACTGGTATGATAGTCTCTACTCAATCCTGAGTAGGTTTAGCTCACCCGGATAGTCCCCTGTAAGAGTGGATCCTAGCAGCCGGAGTGATGCTCGAACGTTCACTTTTGGTTTTCCTTGAGATACGATCGGGAGATCCTCTGCCACAGAATCTTTAAGTCCCAAACTTCTCAGCTATTGCAACACAAGGACAGGTGCCAGTGATAGTACGTTGCAAGGCCTTTGGTGGATCTTTGAATCCCTCCAGAAGGTAACCAGGCCTCTCTTTCACCGTGAACTCTCACCGATCCATCAGAAAGGTCCTCCCCCGGTCTCCTCTTCTTAGAGCGGGTCCACCCTTTCACGGGCACCCTGGGATTCTTCTTTTGGAGGTAGGCCCCAGCTAAAGGTGCTGGGCCTACTAGTGGAGTTGCAGCCCCAGGCTAAAGATGCCTGAGACCCATGCATGCGCGCACCCCTGGCCTGGAGGGCCGGGTGGCGCGAACCGCTCACACTCCAGACTTCCACCGACTCCCCAAAAGAATGGCGTCTGCCCCTTATGTATCCTCTCCCAGCATGCACATCAGGCCAACCACGCCCACCGTACTGCTCCCGAGAGAGGATACCCTAAGGCATAGCAATGTCACCCACGGTTCAACTCTGACCTGATATGGCAGTGCCACCTACAGGCCACAGGGAACTGTGAGTCAGGCTACATCACACAGGCAGAAGGGAATACTAACAAATCAAAGTGGTCTGAGCCTGGCTACTAGCTCAGACCTACCCTTAAATTTAAGCACATAGCACCCCTAAAAAGTAAAGGGGCGCTACATATATTTATCTGGGTTTGACCTGCAATGAAAATGAAAATGTTGACATAAATGTCTGCTAAAGGGCATTTTAGATAATATTCCGCCATAAAAGTGTTGGATGAGAAGTGAGAACCCTATCTTTAGTTCTTTGAAGCTCCTGAAACATATTTTTCAACAACATTTTATAAGTATTGAAATCTTTTCCATAGAACCCAATAATAATATGTGCTTATTAAGCTTGTTATCATGGCTTAGAAAAGAATACATGAATTGGACAATATCATCCTCCCTTAACAGAGACCATGTTTAGTAGACAGAAGATGCTTGCACATTCTTGCCTTTTAATGAGAAAACTTACCATGAAGACATTTAAGGTCACTGGCAGAAATCATTCACCACAAGCAAGGAATCAATTAGTATTTACCTTGAAACAGATGAGAAATTATTAGAATTCCAGTCCGTCTCTTGTGAAATGTTACTGACGTCAGTAAGAAGACTATGGACAGGGAGATTTCTCTGAAGGGACCACACACACAGATCTATTTAGCTTATTAGAGTGAATGTTATGAGAACTTTTACGGGTCACTAGCGTGATGTCATACAGAGAATATTATTGCTGGGTGAGCTATCAGTGTTCTGATGAGCCCCAGATACCTGCAGTAACCTGTCATATATATTTCAAAGTACAGTAAAACCTTGGTTTGAGAGTAACTTGATTTGAGAGCGTTTTGCAAGACAAGCAACATTTTTAAATACATTTTGACATGATATACAAGTGATGTCTTCATATACAAGTAGCGTCATGTCACAACTGAGTATTAAAGATAAGAGAGGCACCTCTAAGTGTAGCAATATGGTTACATTTAATGATGGAACAACATTTAGCAACTCACATGGTTGATGAATAAAAGAGGCACATCTAAGTATGCAGGCATCCGGGGTAAAGATGTTCATAAACCATGCCCCTCACAGCCATCGGCGTCGTCCCTTCCACTCTGCGCTCCATGAGCGGTTCAAGCCTCGCTTTCAGATTGCTCTCCTGCAGGGTAGTCTTCCCGTTCACGATTACAGACTGGCAGCGGTGAGACCCGGCGGTGCAGAGGATGGTCTATGTGGACAGCTTTACCCCGAATGCCTACATACTTAGATATGCCTCTTTTAATCATCAACCATGTGAGTTGCTAAATGTTGTACCTTCATTAAATGTAACCATATTACTACACTAAGGCTACTTTCACACTGGATTGGTGAGCCGCCGGCGGTAAGACGCCGCCATTTTTAGCCGCGCTTTACCGTTGTTTTTGCGGCGCTATTCACACGCTAGCGGGGCACTTTTAACCCCCGCTAGCGGCCGAAAAAGGGTTAAAACCGCCCGTAAAGCGCCGCTGCCGCTTAATTTCGATGAGCAGGGGCACTTTAGGAGCGCCCTGCCAGCGCACCACTCCAGTGTGAAAGACCTAGGGCTTTCACACTGGAGTGAGAGGAGCGGCTGTTTCAGGGCGCTTTGCAGGTGCTATTTTTAGCGATATACAGTGGGTCAAAAAAGCATTTAGTCAGCCACCAATTGTGCAAGTTCTCCCACTTAAAAAGATGAGAGAGGCCTGTAATTGTCATCATAGGTATACCTCAACTATGAGAGACAAAATGTGGAAACAAATCCAGACAATCACATTGTCTGATTTGGAAAGAATTTATTTGCAAATTATGGTGGAAAATAAGTATTTGGTCAATATCAAAAGTTCATCTCAATACTTTGTTATATATCCTTTGTTGGCAATGACAGAGGTCAAACGTTTTCTGTAAGTCTTCACAAGGTTGTCACACACTGTTGCTGGTATGTTGGCCCATTCCTCCATGCAGATCTCCTCTAGAGCAGTGATGTTTTGGGGCTGTCGCTGGGCAACACAGACTTTCAACTCCCTCCAAAGGTTTTCTATGGGGTTGACATCTGGAGACTGGCTAGGCCACTCCAGGACCTTGAAATGCTTCTTACGAAGCCACTCCTTCGTTGCCCGGACGGTGTGTTTGGGATCATTGTCATGCTGAAAGACCCAGCCACGTTTCATCTTCAATGCCCTTGCTGATGGGAGGAGGTTTGCACTCAAAATCTCACGATACATGGCCCCATTCATTCTTTCATGTACACGGATCAGTCGTCCTGTTCCCTTTGCAGAGAAACAGCCCCAAAGCATGATGTTGCCACCCCCATGCTTCACAGTAGGTATGGTGTTCTTTGGTTGCAACTCAGCATTCTCTCTCCTCCAAACACGACGAGTTGTGTTTCTACCAAACAGTTCTACTTTGGTTTAATCTGACCATATGACATTCTCCCAATCCTCTTCTGGATCATCCAAATGCTCTCTAGCAATCCTCAGACGGGCCCGGACATGTACTGGCTTAAGCAGGGGGACACATCTGGCACTGCAGGATCTGAGTCCCTGGTGGCGTAGTGTGTTACTGATGGTAGCCTTTGTTACGTTGGTCCCAGCTCTCTGCAGGTCATTCACTAGGTCCCCCCGTGTGGTTCTGGGATTTTTGCTCACCGTTCTTGTGATCATTTTGACCCCATGGGGTGAGATCTATCGTGGAGCCCCAGATCGAGGGAGATTATCAGTGGTCTTGTATGTCTTCCATTTTCTAATTATTGCTCCCAAAGTTGATTTCTTCACACCAAGCTGCTTGCCTATTGCAGATTTAGTCTTCCCAGCCCGGTGCAGGTCTACAATTTTGTTTCTGGTGTCCTTTGACAGCTCTTTGGTCTTCACCATAGTGGAGTTTGGAGTGTGACTGTTTGAGGTTGTGGACAGGTGTCTTTTATACTGATAACAAGTTCAAACAGGTGCCATTAATACAGGTAGTGAGTGGAGGACAGAGGAGCCTCTTAACCACTTAAGCCCCGGACCAATACGCAGCATAAAGACCAGGCCCCTTTTTGCGATTCGGCACTGCATCACTTTAACTGACAATTGCGCGGTCGTGCAACGTGGCTCCCAAACAAAATTGACGTCCTTTTTTTCCCACAAATAGAGCTTTCTTTTGGTGGTATTTGATCACCTCTGCGGTTTTTATTTTTTGCGCTATAAACAAAAATACAGCGTCAATTTAAAAAAAATGCAATATTTTTTACTTTTTGCTATAATAAGTATCCCCAAAAAATATATAATTTTTTTTCCCTCAGTTTAGGACGATACGTATTCTTCTACATATTTTTGGTAAAAAAAAACGCAATCGGCGTCTATTGATTGCTTTGCGCAAAAATTATAGCGTTTACAAAATAGGGGATAGTTTTATGGCATTTTTATATTTTTACTAGTAATGGCGGCGATCAGCGTTTTTTTTCGTGACTGTGACATTATGGCGGACACTTTTGACACATTTTTGGGACCATTTTCATTTGTACAGCGATCAGTGCAATAAAAATGCACTGGTTACTGTAAAAATTACATTGGCAGTGAAGGGGTTAACCACTAGGGGCGCTGAAGGGGTTAAGTGTGCCTAGGGGTGCGTTTCTAACTGAGGGGGGCGTGGCTATGAGTGACACGTCACCGATCTCTGCTCTGATTACACAGAGCGGAGATCGGTGACAGTGTCAGTAGGCGAGCGGGGAGATGTTGTGTTTACACTAACATCTCCCCGCTCCATCCCTCCGTGAGACGATCGCGGGGATCCCTGCGGCGATCGAGTCCGCGGGACCGGCGGTCCGACTCACGGGGATGATTGCAGGGTCACGAGCGTGCCACCACACCGCAGGCAGTTAAAGGGGACGTACAGGTACATGATTGTGCCTGTACGTGCCATTCTGCCGACGTATATATGCCGTGAGCGGTCCTTAAGTGGTTAAAGAAGAAGATACAGGTCTGTGAGAGACAGAAATCTTGCTTGTTTGTAGGTGACCAAATACTTATTTTCCACCATAATTTGCAAATAAATTATTTTCAAATCAGACAATGTGATTAATAAAGAAGGAAAACTGCGCTTAGAATAAAAAAAAAACTAAGAAGAAACAAAAGGCAGCAGCAATAGTGGGATAAGCACAACAAGAAATGGTAATAAGAAAAACTGCACCAATTTAAATTGTATGATTGGCAACCAGGGGCTGGTGTGCAAAAAACGGTACACAATTGTCAACAACATCAAAAGGAGTTTTACAAAAATTCTGGCCTATTGCACAACAGTGTCCGTAATCAATACACAGAGTCCAGAAATGTGCGTAAGAATATGTATCTCATCAAAAATCTATGGGATGTACGCACAACCAAGACGATTCCATCCAGATGATATTGGGTAATAGAAGATGAATTCAAATGCACAAACAGTTCAAATGCACTTCACCCGGTGATTCATACAAATGGAAGGTGCCCACCACCGTATTACCGTAAGTTGTCTGCTTACCAGAGGCAAGCCAAAAACAGCAGTCGACTGTGACCCAGCTGCGGCCTTTGGCTTGTATGTGGCGACACCAACACTGCACCAGGAACTGCGTTGACCCCAGAAGGCAGGAGACCAAATTTGATTGTGTTCCGCCCGATCGCAGCATATAAACAACCATTAGGCAAACCAAGGGGAGGAAGGAACACAGACCATAGTGTAACACCACAGGGTATTTATTGTATAAAAAAAGTAGAGCACTTACATAAAAGTAGATTAAAACGCTGAGCAAAGCAGAAGGGCGTCTGTATCTTGCCGGCCGGCATATCTTTAACAAATTTGTAATCTACTTTTATGTAAGTGCTCTACTTTTTTATACAATAAATACCCTGCGGTGTTACACTATGGTCTGTGTTCCTTCCTCCCCTTGGTTCACCTAATGGTCGTTTATATGCTGCAATCGGGCGGAACACAATCAAATTTGGTCTCCTGCCTTCTGGGGTCAACGCAGTTCCTGGTGCAGTGTTGGTGTCTCCACATACAAGCCAAAGGCCGCGGCTGGGTCACAGTCGACTGCTGTTTTTGGCTTGCCTCTGGTAAGCGGACAACTTAATACGGTGGTGGGCACCTTTCATTTGTATGAATCACCGGGTGAAGTGCATTTGAACTGTTTGTGCATTTGAATTCATCTTCTATTACCCAATATCATCTGGATGGAATCGTCTTGGTTGTGCGTACATCCCATAGATTTTTGATGAGATACATATTCTTACGCACATTTCTGGACTCTGTGTATTGATTACGGACACTGTTGTGCAATAGGCCAGAATTTTTGTAAAACTCCTTTTGGTGTTGTTGACAATTGTGTACCGTTTTTTGCACACCAGCCCCTGGTTGTCAATCATACAATTTAAATTGGCGCAGTTTTTCTTATTACCAGACAATGTGATTGTCTGGATTTGTTTCCACATTTTGTCTCTCATAATTGAGGTATACCTATGATGACAATTACAGGCCTCTCTCATCTTTTTAAGTGGGAGAACTTGCACAATTGGTGGCTGACTAAATACTTTTTTGCCCCACTGTAGCTAGGGTGCCCACGTGTCCCGGATTGCCCGGGATTGTCCCGTAATTTGTATTTGTGTCCCGTGTCCCGGACACCTTCATTCCGGGACAATACAGTGTCCCGGAATGAAATGAGGACACACAGCCACCCTAATAGACTTCAGTGACCTCCCGGCAGGCGGCGGCATTCTGTAGTGCTGGCTGGCTTAGATCCACGGTTTGACTTCCCGTCCCGACTCCCACAGCGCATTGCCCGACTTCTCCTTCTCCCGCCCGCGGCCCAAATGCCGGACTGCCTGAGGGGGCTCCCCAGCCTGGATCAGGGAACAAAGACTGGCGCTCAACCGCCCACCACACCAGACCAGTCCAGATTAGAAGGTGAGCAAATGGAACCTGATTGGAGCAGGTCAGATGACAAGTCGGGGCACTGGGGCTGGGGACAGTGCAGTAATAAATTAGGCTTTCAAAGTGGGGCCCTGCCCTGGGGGGCAATAAAAAATGAAGCTGACAAGTGGGGGTGAAATAAAAAAATGAAGCTGACAAGTGGGGGCAATAAAACAAGGCTGACAAGTGGGGGCAATAAAAATTAAGCTGAGAAGTGGGGGCAATAAAAATGAAGCTGACAAGTGGGGGCAATAAAAAACGAGGCTGACCAATAGGGGCAATATAAAATATATATGTAAAAAATGTATACCACCTGTCTAAACTGGTGACCACTGTTTGCTTTTGTATTTCCAAAAATTGGCAAAAAAAAGTATCAAAAATCATATTTTTTTGTGTTGGTGCGAGGGCGTGCGCAGGGGGCGAGGGCGTGCGCGGGGGGTGTCCCTGAATGGCAGTTCGAAAATGTGGTCACCCTAACTGTAGCGCCTGCAAAGTGCCCCCAGTGTGAAAGCAGCCTTAGAGGAACCTCTCTTCTCTTTTATACTCTGTAGCTCCTGATGGATTTTGCTTCTAATCCCCTTGTGGAGGCTTCCATTTGTGGATGGACATTTTATGGTTACACAACCTGGTCCCATTGCTATAATCTTTTAATATGGACTATAAACTGAAGGACCTATGAATAAATGGTTGTAGAATGAATCATTTCAGTTTCCATGATTTCTTATGGGGAAATTTGCTTTGATATACAAGTGCTTTGGATTACAAGCATGTTTCTGGAACGAATTATGCTCGCAATCCAAGGTTTTACTGTAATAATATTCAAAGTTACCTAAACTCTTTTTAAAGTAAATGCATAATTTTTAGAATGAAAAAAAAAAAAAGCAGCTTGATCTAAATAATCTTATTAATATGTGTTAGTGAGGTGGCCATGTTTACTCCCTGGATATGCAGAATCTACTTTTTTTACTGCTCCTATTCATGGTTGTTCACTAAGCGAGGGAAGTTGCACTTTGCAAGGAAATTTTGTGAATCAGGTGAAGTCTGCTAACTTCCATCATCCAATCATGTTCAAGCAAAAATGCTGTTTTTTTATTTTCCTTGCATGTGTTTGGCTATGCTTTGCAAAGTTTAGGAAACACTTGGGTGGATCCGCATTAATGGCTGTTATTCGTTTCTATGGGAGCTGCTGCCTCCGCTGGGACAACTACCTAGGTAGGGTCTGTGATAAAGAATAAGGCTGGATTCACACCTGGAACTGCCCGCCTGTCACTTTAAATCTTTGTTCAGCACTGACTACAGGTGGAACCTTTATTTCCTTACTTTTGTTCCCGTGGGGAATCTTTTAGGCCTGGTTCACACTGGGGCGACAAACGCTCCGACATTGGGAGCTCATGTCGCATGACGTGTGAAAATCAATGTTTCCCTATGGGAGCCGTCTTAACTGGTCCGACACATGTCGGTCCGACTTTGAAAATGCTCCCTGTACTACTTTGGTCCGACTTTGATCCGACTTCAGCCCATTGACTATCATTGAAGTTGGATCAAAGTCGGACCGCAGTCTTGCATGGTCCGACTTTGGCATGCGACTTGTGCTGTACTGCTCTTGAGGGGGAACTCCAGGCCAAATTTTAATTAAAAATCCGGCGTGGGTTCCCCTCCAGGGGCATACCAGGCCCTTGGGTCTGGTCTGGATTTGAAGGGGCGCCCCTACGCTGAAAAAACGGCGTGGGGGTCCCCCCAAAATCCAAACCAGACCCTTATCCGAGCACACAACCTGGCCGGCCGCAGGGGAAGAGGGGGGGACGAGAGAGCGCCCCCCCCTCCCTCCTGAACCGTACCAGGCCGCATGCCCTCAACATGGGGGGTTTGGTGCTCTGGGGCAGGGGGGTTTGGTGCTCTGGGGCAGGGGGGCGACCTGCGGCCTCCCCACCCCAGAGCACCCTGCCCCCATGTTGATGAGGACAGGGCCTCTTCCCGACAACCCTGGCCGTTGGTTGTCGGGGTCTGCGGGCGGGGGGCTTATCGGAATCCGGGAGCCCCTTCAATAAGGGGCCCCCGGATCCCGTCCCCCCACCCTATGTGAATGAGTATGGGGTACATCGTACCCCTACCCATTCACCTGGTGGACAAAAAATTGCAATAAAAAAACACTACACGGGTTTTCAAAGTAATTTATTGCACAGCTCCGGGGGTCTTCTTCCGACTTCCGGGGGTCTTTTCCGACTTCGAGGGTCTCCGGTGTCGTCTCCCGCTCTCCGGTTCTTTCTTCTGCCGAGCCTCCGCTAACTTCTTTTTAGCTCTCTTGCTAACAGAGGCCCGGTCTTCCCCGTTGTCTCGTCCGGCTCTCCGTTGTCCTTCTGGCGGCCCCTCCACTAACTTCTTTTTAGCTCTTTCGCTAATGGAGGGGCCGGGCTTCCCGTCGCCGTCGGCTTCTTCTTCCCTCTTCTCCTCCTCGATGTTGACGCGTCACTTCCTCCCACTGTAATACTGGCTCTCCGCTCCGCTCCGCATTAATATAGGCTTCTCATGACGTCACAGTCACATGTTCCAGGGCACATGGCCCCGGAGCATGTGACTGTGACGTCATGGGAACATGTGACTGTGACGTCATGAGAAGCCTATATTAATGCGGAGCAGAGAGCCAGTATTACAGCGGGAGGAAGCGACGCGTCAACATCGAGGAGGAGAAGAGGGAAGAAGAAGCCAACGGCGACGGGAAGCCCGGCCCCTCCACTAGCGAAAGAGCTAAAAAGAAGTTAGTGGAGGGGCCGCCAGAAGGACAACGGAGAGCCGGACGAGACAACGGGAAGACCGGGCCTCTGTTAGCAAGAGAGCTAAAAAGAAGTTAGCGGAGGCCCGGCGGAAGAAAGAACCGGAGAGCGGGAGACGACACCGGAGACCCTCGAAGTCGGAAAAGACCCCCGGAAGTCGGAAGAAGACCCCCGGAAGTCGGAAGAAGACCCCCGGAGCTGTGCAATAAATTACTTTGAAAACCCGTGTAGTGTTTTTTTATTGCAATTTTTTGTCCACCAGGTGAATGGGTAGGGGTACGATGTACCCCATACTCATTCACATAGGGTGGGGGGACGGGATCCGGGGACCCCCTTATTGAAGGGGGCTCCCAGATTCCGATAAGCCCCCCGCCCGCAGACCCCGACAACCAACGGCCAGGGTTGTCGGGAAGAGGCCCTGTCCTCATCAACATGGGGGCAGGGTGCTCTGGGGTGGGGAGGCCGCAGGTCGCCCCCTGCCCCAAAGCACCAAACCCCCCATGTTGAGGGCATGCGGCCTGGTCTGGTTCAGGAGGGAGGGGGGCCGCTCTCTCGTCCCCCCCTCTTCCCCTGCGGCCGGCCAGGTTGTGTGCTCGGATAAGGGTCTGGTTTGGATTTTGGGGGACCCCCACGCCGTTTTTTCGGCGTAGGGGCGCCTGTTGAAATCCAGACCAGACCCAAGGGCCTGGTATGCCTCTGGAGGGGGAACCCACGCCGTTTTTTTAATTTAAAATTTGGCCTGGAGTTCCCCTTCAAGATTCATACCAAACACAGTGCCTGATATTGGCGGGGATCCAAGTCGGATCCCCGTTCATTGAAAGTCGGACATATGTCGGCTTCATGTCGCAGGGCAAAGTCGGATCCAAAGTAGGACAGATGTCGTGTCGCAATAGTGTGAACCCAGCCTTAATCACCAGACACTTCCTCCTCCTTCTTGTTTGAGAGAAAAAAGGCCCTCATGTTTCAGCATTCACTCAGAGGCACGGCTAGCCAGCAGATTGTTCATGGAAGTTTTCTAAATTTAAAGTTTGCACCCCCTTGGCAAGCGGAGCAAGGTAATGCATTAAAGGTGCACTGTCATTGTCAGTATATATGTTTGTAGCGGGTGGTCATATTTAGGGGAGGCATCTGAGTGGTACCAGGCTCAGATGCAACAATTGTTAGGATTCTTGGACCAATTTATGGCAGTGGAGGATATCATTGGTGTCTAGTTCCCTGCAGCCTATAGGTGGCACTGTTGCCATAGGCCGGGGTTGAATCGCCATTGGAGGGCTGTGCCCTTTGTGTCCTCTCGCGGCAGTAGTACAGCGGGGCGGGGAACCTGCTGTGCATGCTGGGAGAGTATAAGGGGGGGCAGACATCTTCCGCTCGGGGTCCACTCCCAGGCACCTTCAGCCTGGGGGGTGCGTGATGGTGGTCTCCGGGTGACGGAGTTGCGGTTCCACCCCAGACACCTTTGGTCTGGGGTGAGGTACTCCTCTGGAGGCCTGGGGCCCAGTACCTTCGACTGAGTCCCGCAAGGAATCGAGGGCTCCTAGGGTGTCCCTCGGTGTGGACACCCGAATCTGGGACGAGGAGGCCAGGGAGGTGACCCTAATGAAGACCCAGTGCAGCATTTGCTGGTGACGGCGGGGCCTCTGGTAACTGTCTGGATGGATGTCCTCTCTCTGACAGGGGCCATTGCTCATAGAAGGTAGTCCACGTTCTCATGGTCTGTGGCAGGGACCCATCGTGAATCAGGTCGGTGGCAGAGACCCAACAACCAGGTCTGTGGCAGAGGCCTTGTTCATCTGGTCTGTGGCAGAGACCCCCTCACGGTCGGTGGCAGCGACTGTGCACCAAGCCTGTTCGCACTATAACAGAACAGTAGAAAATCCAAGTTCAAGTTTGTGCCTGGACCTCCTCCCCACTGTGTTCTGAACTGTTCTATGTCTAACCAGTCGCTCTTAAAGGACTATTTATTGCTCTGAAGAATAAATAAGTGTTGGACTTTCAGTGGTGTGGAACTTGACTTTCTGGGAGTTAAAGGGTCCTACCTCCACCTGCGTGGAGGGTGGGAATCATCCCCAAGGGAAGTTTTGGCTCTGGACAGGGACACAGGCCCAAAGGTAAAAGGTTATAGCTCACACCTCTGCACACAAGAGGATACAAGCTGGTGGTGCACCACACTCTCCTCCCTGGTCCCCTAGCTGAGAGCCATTGACCGAGAAGAGAAGGAGGGAGTGAGAGGTGAGGTCGCTACATGTTTTTAGGCATAAATTGTGTCCATGCTGTTAGTTGAAAGATATGCTGTAGTGTAGACAATCCACATGTTTGAACAAATAATCATGTTTCCTTAAATGTTTAATGTTAATTTATATGTATGTGTGCAGATAATGGAACACCACTTTGTAACTCCACATTTGTAATTCTGTTGTAACCCCCTTTTTGTTGATCACTGTAAATTAATGGATTGTATGTCATTTTACAGTTTTCACGGTGCAATCGGTACTTATGGTGCTTATGCTGTAAGGAGTTAAAAGATTAATCTCTGTGGTGTTCAACTTTAATGCACACCTCTGAGGCAAAAGAATAAAAGTACTGCACCCGTCAGAATCTCTCCTCTCGTTATTTACTCAAAGCCAATGGGGCCGCTACAACACCTATTCATTTTTAGTGCATTTTGCGGATTTTCACTACAGAACGTGTTCCATAGGAAACCATGTTAAATGAACTGTAGTGCAAATATGCAAAAAGCACAAAAAATACATAGGTGTAAATCCAGCCTTAAAGGGGTTGTAAAGGAAAACGTTTTTTTCACCTTAATGCATCCTATGCATTAAGGTGAAAAAACATCCGACAATACCGCCCCCCCCCCCCAGCCCCCCTTTTACTTACCTGAGCCTCGAAAGTCCCACGCTCGCCCCCGACATCTTGCTGTTTTCTCTGCCTGGCCGTTGATTGGCTACACTGGATGGATTGAAAGCAGCGCAGCCATAGGCTCATGCTGCTGTCAATCACATCCAATGACGCAGCGCACCGGGGGGCAGGGCCGAGTGATACAGTGAGCTGCAATAGGCGCTGGCTGTATCACGGGAGCGCGCCCGCAAGAACTCATCACCATGCGAGCTCGCTCGCATGAAGGTGGTGATTTCTTGTGGGAAGAAGCCGAGACAGCCGCCGAGGGACCCCAGAAGATGCTGTTCGGAGCCACTCTGTGCAAAACGAGCTGCACAGTGGAGGTAAGTATAACAGTTTGGTATTTTTAAAAAATAAAAAAATTATTTACAACCCCTTTAAGGAGTAGAGCAGGGGTCTCAAACTGGTGGCCCTCCAGCTGTTGCAGAACTACAATTCCCATGAGGCATTGCAAGGCTAAACAGTTACAAGCATGACTCCCATAGGCAGAGGCATGATGAGACTTGTAGTTCCGCAACAGCTGGAGGGCCACAGGTTTGAGACCCCTGGAGTAGAGGGTTTGGGGCTGCTCTGCTAATAATGTAATACAGTATGTGTGTGGTTCCTTATACATATTACATCCTACATTGTATGTATGTATGTATGTGTGTGTGTGTGTGTGTGTGTGTGTATATATATATATATATATATATATATATATATATATATATATATATAGCGCCCCTTTTACTTTTTAGGGGTGTTATGTGCCTAAATTTAGGGGGTGGTCTGAGCTGGTAGCCAGGCTCGGACCACTTTGATTGCTAGGTGTTTGCTGCTGCCTGATGTATGGTTCCCTGTGGCTGGGAGAGGGCCGGGAGAGGGTACATAAGGGGCAGACGCCATCTTTAGGGGAGTCGTGGAGGTGGTTGGAGAGTGGAGTGTAGGAGCCGGAGGGGTGTGCCCCTCGGCAGTGCGATGACTGGCCGAGAAGTATCGGGCACCTTTGGCCCGAGGCTGCAGCGTTCCAGGTAGGCCCAGTACCTTTTTAACTGGGTCTACAATTCGCCCATTGGAGTCCCAGGGTGCCCAGGTGAGGGTACCCGCTCTGACCGAGAGGAAGCCAGGGGAGGATCGGTCCCACTGAGGAGATGAGTAATGGAAGATTGCTGTCTCGGGAGAGGCCTGGTGACCTGTCAGAGGTAAGGATTCTTTATTCCGGAAAGCTAACCTGTAGAGTGCCCATTGGCATCATTCTGTTCTTAAAATTCTACAGAGGTTAGAGGTTCTCCTGTACCTGTCCCTGGAGGGGATAGGGTGGCAGAACTGTTCGAGCTCCACACCGGCTGCTAGGACTGTGAGAGAGGACTATCCGGGTGAGCTAAACCCACTAGGGATCGAGTGGCGACGAGGTTACTAGTTGTGCCTGGATCTAATTCCTCACACTTATTCTTTCTTTCTTTCTTTCATCCATCTGTCTCTGTCTACTACGCAGCAAATAGAAAATAAACTCTCTGTTGGAGTTGAAGTGTTTCTGGACATTGGTTTCTTTTGGGGGGGGGGGGGGGATAGAGACTTGACTCCATACTCCTGGGGAAGAGAACCAGTGGAAGAAGGTAACTCGCTGCAGGACCCAAAATTTGTGAACACTGCTTAACTTCTTCAAACGGGAGGGTACAGGCATATAGCACGGTGTGTATACATTATTAGCAGAACAGCGCCACACCCACTACTAGGCTTGTGCAATTCGTTTAGTAACAAAGCGAAATTCGTCCGAATTTAGCAACTTTTGGACATTCGGAAGTATTCGAATTTCCGAACAAAGCAATTACGAATAAAACCGAATCCGAAATAAATGATATCGCAAAATAGCGAATGCCCGAATGTCTTCGGCATAATTCGTTATGAAAAAAGTTACGAATGTACGAATCCATTCGAAGCACAATAACACTCACTCTGCTCTCTGCTTCTCCCTCACCGTGCTGAACTCCCTCTCAAAATGGTGTACAGGGGGCGGAGGCTATAGCCGCATGTAAAAAACGAAAGTAAAATACGAGATTTCTAATCCATACGAAGCACAATAACACTCTGCTCTGCTCTCTGCCTCACCGTGCTGAATTCCCTCTCAAAATGGTGTACAGGGGCGGAGGCTATAGCCGCATGTAAAAAACGAAAGTAAAATACGAGATTTCGAATCGTTACAAATAACCGCTATGTATTTAGAAAAGTACAAATCCATTCGAAGCACATTAGGCATAATAGACAGCGTCGTTGTGAGAGAGACACGGAAAATTACGAATCAACAAACCCAAAAAAAGTTACAAAAGTAGGAGTTGTGTCCAGAATCAACGAAAAACAACGTACCCTACCGAAAGTACGAATTGTAAATCAACGAAAAATTCAATGAAAAATGACGCTTGCGAAAATACGAATTTGTCCGAACATGAAAAATCCTGTCTAGAAAAAATTACGAATGATTACGAATCAACAGGACCGAAAAGAAACGAACCGAAACTAAACAAATTTTTCCGTTGTGCACAAGTCTACCCACTACTCCTTAAGGCCTGATTCACACCTATGCATTTTTAGTGCTTTTTTGCATTTTGCAGATTTGCACTACAGAACGTGTTCCATAGGAAACCATGGTAAATGGACTGTAGTGCAAATCTGCAAAAAGCACTAAAAATGCATAGGTGTGAATCAGGCCTAATTCTTTATCACAGACCCTACATGTCCCAGTTGTCCCAGTGAAGGCAGCAGCTCCCATAGGAACTAATTTAAGCCATTTGTGCAGAACCACCCCAGTTTTTCCTAAATAATCCATTGGTACAGTAGTAAGATAGAGATATGCGCACAAAATGGAAAAAAAATGCTGCTGCCCCCCCTTTTTTGAGTCCTGAATCGGGGCAAAAAAATTAAGTAATGGAGTGAGTGATAGGGGTAGTGGCGCTGCTAAGTAGCTAAGAAACGTCAAAAGTTGCCAGCACCCTAGGCTGGATGACACCTTGCTCCTGGTGCCGTGTAAAAACTGTGCTATTGTTAGGCTAAAGTGTGCAGGCTAAGTTCCATACAGTGGAAATATAATGTGAAAAAAGGTGAAAAAAAAAAGTGAGTGGATGCTGCTATCCAAATAAGGCCTCTGAAAAGTGGTCTGGGTCAGGATCGCCCGTCAGGGGCTGACGGTTCACAATGTTAATACAAACGTAAAGTGAAAACCATAAACCAAAAATGCCTGAAATACAAACACTGAATTCATAGATTCCTTCCTCCATGTGTGTGATGTAGAAAAAAATAAATAAATAAATAAACACTGAGTTTATGAACTCCTTCCTCCAAATATGTGATTTAAAAAAAGTAAAAAAAAAAAAAAAATAAATAATATTATGCAATCTGAAATTCATCAAAGTCCAAATAATAACTTCACTATCCTAGTCACTAAACCAGGTACAAACTGTCAGTTGAGTTGAGAGGTATCTTAATATAGCGCGGTCTTACCCCGAAGGGTCCCGACGCGCATAGCAGAGTTTCTGGGAAAAGAGGACCCAGGAACCAGAAGCAGCACAGTGCGGCAGAAAGGGTAGAAGAGAGAGGCCACGCAGGGAAGGCTTGCGTGAAAAGCCAAGTATTCCGGTCTTCCGCGGGTTACTGAATAGTAGGGGCCTCCTGGAGCTCGGCAGGGAGGCTATTCCACAAAACGGCACCCTGGTGGGAGAAGGCCCAACCACCACGCCGGATCTTCTTGGGCACCGAGATGTGGAGGAGATCTCTGCCGGTAGATCTCAGGACTGATGCAGAGGCAAAGTCAATATGGCGACTGAAGTAGAGGCACAATCAATATAATAAATAATCCCATCAAGCTGTAAACTAAGTGACTTCTGTGGTGAAGATCCAAGCTGGTTGGTCCTCAGATTGAAACCAGGTGACTTAAAGTGCTCTCCCCTTATGAGTCCCCACTCACCAGACGTAGGCACCCCTGCAGGGGCAAAAGGCACAACTGGGGGAGTGAATGGACTGCTCCTCTTGCTGCCGGTATGTAGCTTCAGCCACGGCATTTCCTGGAATATCGATCCTCACTCAAACCAGCCCGTGTGGAAAAAAGTCACCGTTCAGCTCCTCATAAGAAGTAAACCAAAAATGCTTCCATAGTGTAAAAATGTTTTATTTAAAATCTAAAAATAATGGTTAAAAAGAGGCCGCTTGCATCTGACTAGATGCACTGTGCAAGCCGGCCCACACCACATAAAAAAACTAATACAGAGAATAGCGAGATCTACTGGTTCTTAGGCTAACAGGGATGGCTGATGAGAGCCACAGCGTGCGTTCCACTGCACTGTCCCTGTATACCGGAAGTGACGCGAGACGTACTGAGTAGCCAATATCTGACGCGTTTCGACGTAAGTCACTTCAGAAGACGACTTGCGTCGAAACGCGCCAGGATGGGCGGTTGGGTTTTGTGGCGGGGGGTAAGCTCACTAGGCTTACCAGTGCCCATTAATGATGACCACTAAACTCACCTACTTGACCTCACCTACCTGACATACATACACTGACTTCACCTAGCTGGCATACATACTGACCTACCTGACATGCATAGACCTACCTGACATACATACACTGACTTCTCCTACCTGACATACATACACTGACTTCTCCTACCTGACATACATACACTGACTTCTCCTACCTGACATACATACACTGACTTCCCCTACCTGACATACATACACTCACCTCACCTACCTGACCTACCGGACATACATAGACCTACCTGACATACACTGACCTAATCTACCTGACATACATACACTCACCTCACCTACCTGACATACATAGACCTACTTGACTTACACTGACTTCACCTACTTGACGGACATACATAGACCTACCTGACATACACTGACTTCACCTACCTGACATACACTGACTTCACCTACCTGACATACACTGACTTCACCTACCTGACATACATACACTGACTTCACCTACCTGACATACATACACTGACTTCACCTACCTGACATACATACACTCACCTCACCTACCTGACATACATACACTCACCTCACCTACCTGACATACATAGACCTACTTGACATACACTGACTTCACCTACCTGACATACATAGACCTACCTGACATACACTGACTTCACCTACCTGACATACACTGACTTCACCTACCTGACATACATACACTCACCTCACCTACCTGACATACATACACTCACCTCACCTACCTGACATACATAGACCTACTTGACATACACTGACTTCACCTACCTGACATACATACACTGACCTACCTGACATACATAGACCTACCTGACATACACTGACTTCACCTACCTGGCATAAATACACTCGCCTTACCTACGTGACATACACTGACTTCACCTACCTGACATACATACACACACTCACCTCACCTACCTGACATACATAGACCTACTTGACATACACTGACCTCACCTACCTGACATACATACACTGACTTCACCTACCTGACATACATACACTGACTTCACCTACCTGACATACATACACTGACTTCACCTACCTGATATACATACACTGACCTCACCTATCTGACATACATACACTGACCTCACCTATCTGACATGCATGCACTGACCTCACCTATCTGACATACATACACTGACCTATGTATTGGACTCTGTCTCCCATTTGCTGTATATCAGCAGAGAAATTGTGGATGAGGGAGGAGAGGTTGGACATGAGAGATGATTGGAGAGATAGGAGCATGTCTTTCATAGTTGAGTCCAGAGCAGGTTGTCCTGTAGTAGGAAATGAGGCAATGGAGGATTGTAAGGAGGCATCTACATATAGTGGGGGAATGTCTGTACTCACCCCTGTGGCTGGGTAATGAGGAGAATCCTTTCTCATTCTGGCTTTGGCTGGGCTTCTCATCGTGGGGCTGTTAGGAGTGGAATTGCCTGGGGATGTGGTTGTTTGTCCCTCTTCTCTGTCAAAGTGCTCAACATCTGGCAGATCAGTGTAGGATGCTGAGGATGTACGAGTGTACTGCTCGCCAGCGCCATCTTGTGCCTCTCATCCCAGTGGCGCCCATCGTGTGTCACGGCTGGCAGGCAGGCAGGCAGCCAGAGAGGAGGAGGAGGAGGAGGAGGAGGAGAGGAGAGCCGCCCCACCCTCCCGCCCGAGCAGGGATCTCAGCGATGTGGCGCCATGTAATTCCCTCCTTCTGGAGCCTGCGGCGCCTATGATGGACGTCACACGTCCCGGCATTGGACCTGTGGGACGTCCATCATAGGCGCTGCAGGCTCCAGAAGGCGGGACCTGCTATGTCACTCGGCCACACTCGGCGGCGCTCGGGATCATAGCAGTCCCCGTTCGGCGGCGGCCGGCGACGCTCAGGGTTGACAATTGAACGGTGCATTCCTGACACCCAGGGCTTTTCAGGGACCCATTCGGGGCTCTAGCCACCCCCTCCCTATGCCCCTGAGAGCAGCGCCATGCCCACTACTCCTTAATTCTTTATGCTTTGCAAAGTAAAACTACACCACTTTCACTAAGCTCTAAGGAAGATTACCTTGCAAAGTGAAAATATTTTTGCCTTTAGAAAATCAACCTTAAGCCTTGGTTCACACTAGATGCCATGCAAATTCGCTGTGGATTCCGCACCACATCAAAATCACAACCTGTTCATGCGAACCGATTGCAGAGTGTATGTTAAGTTAACAACCCCCCGAAATTGGTTTGCAAAACACAGTACAATTTGCAGAATCGAATCGCATTTGAACACCCAATGCATGCGATCAGATTCTGGTGCAGAAAAAAAAAAGGATCCTGCACGAGTTTGGTGCGAATGCGGTGTGATTTGAGCCATACAAATCCATGTAATTTGCAAAGGAATGTGCTGCGATTCCTGTGCGAATTACATGTCGTGTCCAGCACCACATCAGTGTGAACCCAGGTTTACTTAGCTGACTTTGAAAACAGTGGGGTTGATTTACTAAAACTGGAGGGTGAAAAAACTGGTGCAGCTCTGCATGGTAGCCAATCAGATTCTTACTTCAGCTTGTACAATTAAGCTTCAACAAAAAAAAATAGTTTCTATGCAGAGCTGCACCAGATTTCACACTCTCCAGTTTTAGTTAATCAACCCCAATGCATTCCCTGTATGGCTGATTAGGTTTTTTTATAAAATATAGAGTATCTGCTACTATGAATTCCCTTTAGCACTGGTTCACACCAGTGCGGCTTTGAAATCGCGCTACTGATGCCACCTCCAAGCAGTTAGATTTTGATGTGCCATCTCATTACGGTTTGCGACTTCATTTAAAGTGGTTGTAAACCTCAATCTTGTACTTGTACCTATAGGTAAGCCTATAATAAGGCTTACCTATAGGTACTGTAAATATCTCCTAAACGTGCACTGTTTAGGAGATATTTACTAAATATGCAGCCGATGACTTCATCAGTGCATGCACCCTGAAGGATTGGCCACCTGGTCCGTCCCTTCAGAATCCTGTGCCGTAAATGGCGGCTCCCCCACGCATGCGCGGGAGTGACGTCATAGCGGCTCCGGCCAGTCACACAGTTGGAGTCCGCAGACCTGGAAGGAAGACTGGTGAAGATGGAAGCGGCCTCCAGAGATGTCATCGCATTACTGGAATGCTTTGTTTTCAGGTAAGTTTCACATAATGTGCTAGTATGCGATGCATACTAGCACATTATACCTTTACCTTGCAGGTCTGAAAAAAAAGCACCCCGCGGTTTACAACCGCTTTAACAGAAGTCAATGTAAGTCACAATGAAACTGCAAAAAATAGTAGCGCAGGAACCTTTTTTCAAAATCGCTGCAACTTGAGTCGCAATGCTATGAATGATTCTGTCACCAGCAGTGGGGTGCGACTTGTCATGCGATCTTGAACTGTTAAATCGCATGACAAATTGCTCTCCTGTGAACCTCCTGTGAACCAGAGCTAATCTACAATCTTTTAATATAGGGACAACATTTATGGAAAGTTGGTTTGTAAAGATGTGGAAGTATTATCAAAACATTACAATGGAGCCATTACATTGCAGTGCTATGGCTGTGGTGTTCTTACAGATTGTGGCATGTTGCACATTAACCATGATTTTCAGGTGCAGTTATACTTTTTACACAAACCTAATGATTGTCAATTTCATTTTAAATTTTTTTTTTTTTGCTTGTCTTATTAATTAAATTTTATATTGCTAATATACTCTTAAAGTGGTATTAAAGCCAAATCCAACAATGTAATATATTTCAGATTACCAATCATTAAATATGGTAGATATTCGTTTTCCTTGTTAAAGCTTTTCCCCCTTTGTTTTCACCTGGTGATCTGGCCAGTAACACAATTAGGCCTGGTTCACACTGATGCGCTGTGAATTTGGTCAATTTTTTGTCTATTCTGAGGTGTGAATTTACCATGATTTTAACGCGAATTTCAGGAGTGGGTCATAGCTCTAGCCAATGGAATCATAGTGTAAAAAAAAAAAAAAAAAAAAAGGTGTTAACTTCATGGTTTTTGTGGAGAATCGCGTGGTGAAATTTGCACATATGTGAACCATCATTGCGATTCCAGAACGATTTACACTCGTGTCTATGGAGACTAAATTCGCAACACAGTAAAACTGGACAAGACCATTTTTATTATCGCATCGCATTCGTTGAGGAATCGCAACGCATGTACAGTATGTGAACGACCGTCATTGAAAACAATGACTTTAGGGATGACATGCGAATTTAAAGTGTTTTTGACGCATCGCATTCGGTATGAAATCGCACAAGTGTAAACCGGGCCTTAGTGTCTCCACTCTGGATGGAGAAACGCAGGGGACACCTCTGGACAGCAGCACTGACAGTATGGGGGAGGAGAGTGTTAGATGTGCTAGAAGTAGGGCTGCAACTAACGATTATTTTCATAATCGATTAGTTGGCCGATTATTGTTTAGATTAATCGGTTAACAACCTTAAAAAAAGGGGGATTTTGCGGAGATTTGCATTTTTACATTTTTTTTTGGCCAATTTGTTGGGCAGATTAAAAAACACAAATTGCTGCAAAAACACATTACATGCTTTTCTGCAGCTTCTCCATTGAATTATATTGAACCAAAAAAACGAAATCGCACCGTTTTGCATTAAAAAATGTCCTTGCCCTTTCCAAATATGCAGCAGCTGAAAAAATCCTGGATGTGAACGTGTCCCATAGGAAACCATGTAAATGAACTGTAGTGTGTTTCTGCAAAAAGCACCAAAAAACACAGAGGTGTGACCCAGGCCTGAGATGTTGAGTAACATAATGGGGTTTAAAAAAACAAAAATTAGTACAAAGAGCAAATAATCGCTACTGAAAGGGGTTCATTTTTTACTGTGGGACAGTGAAAGTAATATTTACAGTAGTGATTTGCTCTTTTTGTACCATAAAGGGCTAATTTTAGTTTTTTTTAACCCCATGATGTTACTGGCCGATTAATCGATTATGAAAATAGTAATCGATTAATGTCATAATCGATTAGTTGTCGATTAATCGATTAGTTGTTTCGGCCCTAGCTAGAAGTATTAAATACTGGAACAAATTGAAGCCAAACTTCAGCTAATACTTTATAAGCAATTACAGTGAACAGTTTTTTCCTCTGGGTCCCTGAACGGGACGGGTAAGTAGTCTCTCCTACTGCAGGTGAGTACATGCTGGCTATGTTTCTTTATATGGGGGGTTTCTCCCTGTCTCCCCCCCCTGTTATGCTGCTCTCTGCACCCTGTACTGGTGCTGTGCTGTGTGGGGGTGCTTGGGGGTCACTCTGGCCTGACTGGGGGCACTCATGTCTGTTTTAATGGCCTGGGAGAGGTGCAGTGTTCTGGTGTGAGGTTGTACATACTGTTGGGAGTAGTGGTTACATGCATGCTTAGCAAGCTTCACAGGTTCGGTTCGTGAGGGGGGCTGTTTGTGTTCAAACAAGCCGCCCCAGCACTTGCCGTGCCACAGCCAGTGAGGGCAGGAGCTCCTGCCTTGTGGTTAGTGAACCGGACAACCGCTAAACGTGTGCTCCTTTAGCGCTGTGAATTTTTAAATAAACCGCGCTCGTCGGATATTTTGCCGTGGATCGATGGCGCAGTAATGTATGCGGCCGACGGCCATTTTCTTGTAGCCGCTGCGTTTTTGCTTTCAGTTTCGGCCTCTATTGGCCGCTGCTGCAGCGCGAACCTCACAATCTCCTCACAGTCAAGTCTCCTCACAGTCTCCTCACTCTCCTCAGGCTTCACCCGCGCAGCAGCGCGGTTTCATACAGCGGAATGAGCGGTCCTTACAGGGGTTGGTGAGTACTCTGGGTATCCCCTCCTCAGCTTCAGCATAGCCAGTGGGTGGACTGTGTTACTCACTATGATAGTGTTTTAAAAGTCTCAGAGGGTGGCAGTATGGAGTCTAGTTCACCTGCTTCTCCACACTTGTCTGAGGCAACTGACAGTGCTCCTGCACCTGCGGTCCCTAGCGACTAGTTGTCGGCAGTCCTGGAATCATCCTTGTCAGGATGGAAGCGGTGTGCGAGCGCAAGGGAGCTGTAAAGCGCCCCCTCCCCACACATCCTCCTGTAGGGGAGTGCTCTGTCTCAGATATGGGCCTAGCTATTGCTGCTCAGGACCCTAGCTCTGAGGATTTTCATGTTTTTAAACAGGATATTCCCTGTGAGGAAGACCCCAGTTCTGAAAAATTGACAGGGTGCTTGTAAGTGAACTCATTGATGCTGTGAGGAACACTCTCAAGCTGAATGTTGAGGCTGAGGAACCTCAGGTGGAAGCTGTCTCCTTTGGTTCCTTTAAAGCCGTTTATTCAAAAAGGTTTTTTCCATATGTGCCTTTTTTTTATACATTCATTGACTAAGTCTGGGATAAGCCGCAGGAGACTTTGACGGTCCCGCGGCGCCTAGCCATGAGGTGCCCCTTTAAGGAGGACCTAATTTAGAAGGGGCTCTCCCCCCAGTGGTCGACCCCCCCGGTCCCCCGTTTGAATAAGGCTACCACGTTCCCAATGGAAGGGACTCCTGCATTTAAGGATCCCACTGACAGGAGGTCAGAAGTGGTGAGTAGAACTATGTTTACCTTATTGGGGTCTGCCTTATGCCCTATAGGGGCGGCGACACTTGTGTCTCAAGACACTCACAGGATGGGCAAAGGTTTTGCACCAAGACGGTTTAGGAGCATAATCTCCCTCCTGAGACCATTACCCTGGCTCACCAACTGGCGCAGGGTTTAGTCTCTGTGTGCGATGCCACTTTGGATGCTGCCCCTTTAATTTCTGGGGCCTCTATCTGCTGTGGTGCTGCGTCGCCTTGTCTGGCTGAAATGCTGGTCGGCCGACCTAGCTTCCAAATAGCTCCTGGCTGACTTGCCCTTTAAGGGCGGTGGACTGTTTGGGGCCGCCCTGGATGCCATTATTATGGATGTCACAAGGGGTAAGAGCACCTTCCTTCCTCAGTCTGTTACGGACAAAGGAGCCCCACCGTAGGCCGGGTCCTTCCTTTCCGGCAAAGGAGAATGAGTTTCTTCTCGTCAATCAGAATCCACGGGTAAGCCCTTCCAGACTGGGAAAAGTGCGGCTGGGGGACATAAGCGTCCCTGGGTGCGTAAGCCTACCAAGCAAGCTCCCAAGCCCACCGCCACATGGAGTCTTGTCCCTGCCCGACTGTGGGGTGGGGGGACGTCCTTGCAGGTTCACGGTTCGGTGGACCTCCCGGATCTCCGACCGGTGGGTGTGCGAGGTGGTCCCCTCAGGATACAGGATAGAATTCCGTTCCTGGCCCCCAGACAGATTCTTTCCCTCAATTCTCCCTATCCTTCCTGCCCGTCGGGCGGCCCTCTTAAGGGCCGTACAGGATTGATCAGGTCCGGAGGATTGTGCCAGTTCCGTCACAAGAGAGGTTGTTCAGGGTTTCTACTCTAATCTGTTTGTAGTCCCAAAAGGTGGACGGGGGTTCGGCCAACCCTGGGCCTCAAGGCCTGGATGCTTTTGTGATGGTGTAAAGTTCCGCATGGAATCCATTCGCGCGGTGTTCGCTACACTCCATCAAGGGGATTTTCTGGCATCCTTGGACATCAAGGCCGCTTACTTGCATGTTCCGATCTGCGCACGTCAACAGTAGTTTCTGCGCTTGCGATCGGCGAAGACCACTATCAATTGTGGCTTTTCCCTTCGGCCTAGCCTCGGCACCAAAGGTTTTTTACCAAGGTGCTTGCTCCGATTCTAGCCTTGCTGAGACAGCGAGGCATTGCTATTATGGGCTATCTGGATGATCTTCTTCTAAGAGCAGACAATGGCTCAGAATTAGAAGTGTGACTATGTCAGTCAGACCCTTGGGGACTTCGGGTGGCGCCCGAACATTCAGAAGTCGGTCCTGGTCCCGGCTCAACATTTGGAGTATCTCGGTCTGATCCTGGACTCCATGGAGGCGTAGGTATTCCTAACCCTGGAGAAGTTACTGACTATTCAGTCTGTAGTGCGGGTCCTGACGTCTCGGAAATGGTCGTCAATCCGTTTTTTGCATGAGAGTCCTGGGACTCATGAGGGCCTCGTTCGAGGCTGTTCCGTATGCCCAATCACACACACGGGCATTACAGTAAGAGATCCTGTCCACTTGGGACAAATCCCCGTTGTCTTTGGGTCTTCAGATCCAGATGAGTCACCCACTCAGGGCGTCCCTGGCGTAGTGGTTGGGGTCCCCGGCTCTTCGGTCTGGGAAGTCGTCCCTCCCCATCCAGTGGACGGTGTTCATGGCGGACACCAGCCTGATGGGCTGGGGTGGAGTCGGGGGGGAGTCCTGTCAGCCCCAGGGCTTTGGATTCTGGACGGAATTACGGGCAATCAGAATATGCCTCCCCACGTGGTCTCTATCGGCCGTCTACGTTCAAGCGTAGACAATTGGCAGGCGGACTATCGGAGTCGCCAGAAGCTGAACCAGGAGAGTGGTCCTTACACCTGGACATACCGGATGTGGACCTGAGGGCCTCTCGACTCAATCGTAAGGTGTCAAGGTTTGTGGCCAGGTCCAGGGATCCTTGGGCGGATGCCTCGGATCCGTTGGTGGGCCCCATGGGGTCATTATCACCTGATATCTGTTATCCTCCGCTGCAGCTGCTTCCTCGCCTGCTGCGCAGGGTTGTGGCCGAAGGGATTCCGGTGATCCTCTTGCGCCGGGTGGGTCTCGGCGTCATTGGTACGCTGATCTGGTACGTCTCATCGCGGACGTTCCTTGGCGGTTGCCAATAAGGGGGGGCCTTCTGTTTCAAGGTCATATTTTTCATCCTGTTTTACAGTCTCTGACTTAACGGCATAGCTATTGGAAGCCAGGTGCTGAGAGTCCAAGGTCTCTCGCATTCGGTCATTTCGACCATGTTCAGGGCACGTAAGTCTTCCGCTTGAAAGATATATCACTGTACCTGGGAAGCTTACATCGCTATGTGCAATGAGCTGGACTAGCGTCTACGGACGTATTCTGTCCCCAGTATCCTGCGGTCCTTGCAGTGTTGTGTGACCTAAATGCTTGCTTTGCGTATGATTAGGGGTCAGTTTTCGGCCTTCACCGTCTTCCTTCAGCAACCGCTAGCGGGTCATTCCTTGGTAGCACCTTTGTGCAGGGGGTTCGCCATGTACTCCCTCCTGTTGAACCCTCCTCTCCCTCCTCGGGATTTGAATTTGGTGCTCTCGGTTCTCCAGGAACCTCACTTTGAAAATATCAGAGATATTCCCCTCTTGACCTTGTCTCAGGAGGTGGCCTTCTTAGGGGCCATTATTTTGTTAGACGGGTGTCTAAATTGGCGGCCTTGTCCTGCAAGTCGCCCTATTTGGTCATCCATAAGGATAAGGCGGTGTTGCGTCCGAACTTCCTTTTGCATAAGGTGGTCTCGGTTTTCCACCTACATGTGGACATTGTCCTCCCGTCCTCACACATCGCATTCCAGAGGGTTTGCCCTTCATATATTTTATGTGGTACGTGATATGACTCACTAGTTGTGTCTGTCTCGGGTCCGAACAGGGCCGAGCGGTGTCGTCTGCCATTTTTTCTAGATGGATCAGACAGACTGTTATACAGAAACGATTCCAAATCTTCTTGTATTCGTGACTTTCACCACCACCAGTAAAAATTCCTGCTTACCAAAAAGCGATGGTCCCCTATAACGGAGGACCCCAAACAGCCTCAAATGGTAATCAATAGGACTCCAAGCTTCAGTATATGTTGAGCCTCAATTAATTTGGTAGCCAGAACGCTCATATACCATCATGCAGTAATCGATGCGGAACATGAAAGGAAGGGAGGACACAGTGTTGGACAGGATAAGGAGATCCAATCAAGAAGGGTATCCGTCTTGCCCTACATGGATGGTTTTGGGAGTCTTGCAACCAAAGAATGGGAAACACTTGTTTTGTCTATTTGATGCTGTGCTAATCTCTCACTCCAGCAGTTCAGGCTAGAAATGAATACACCAAAGTATTTCCAGAAATGTATTGGTTATGTCCAGCCGCAATGGCTACATTGATGTTTTTCAGGATTTTCCAATCCCGGGGTGTGTGTGTGTGTGTGTGCGGCAGGCTGGGCTCCTCCAGATGAATAATATCCTCTCTAGCTCTCCGGCTGCTGGATGTCACACTCCTCTCTCTCTCCGGATCTCCGCCGCCGCCGATCTCCGGCCCTTATTCCCCCACACACAGTAAAAGGAGCTCAGTGTTACTGGGGGACTAAGTGAATCAAGCTAGTTGATTCACTTAGCTAGTTGAATGCCAGTGCTCTGGTGGACCAATATTTACAGCCCCACGTTACATCTTTATCTTCCTTCGTTAAGGATACTATAGATCTTTTGCGTAACATTGACGGTAAACAATTTCCACCAGGCACATGGTTGGTTGCCTTGGATGTGGGAAGTTTTATATAATTCCATCCCACACGACACAGGAATACAAACCATTCAAAATCAGTTAAAGGAAAGAGGTTCATCCTCTGACCAATATAGTCATTTTGTTCTTCAGCTGTTAACGTTCATACTTACACGCAACATATTTCTTTTTGGCAACTCCCACTTCCTCCAGGTGCAAGGTGTGGCTATGGGGACCAAGTGTACCCCTGCCTACGCCAACTTGTACCTGGGGGGGTGGGAGAGGCAATTATTTTCTGATGAATCGTTTGTCTTTGCTTGCCCATGTTACAAGTTGGTACAGATGTATAGACGATATCTTGATACTTTGGTCTGGCACCAAAGATGAGCTTTTCGAGTTTACGAACAGATTGGCTAACAATGACTTCAACTTGTCCTTTACGATGGAATGTAGCCAACAATCCATCAATTTTTTGTATTTAACAATCCACATTGATCACGATGGAACACTCCATTCCTCTCTATATCGTAAACCCTCTGCAGGTAATACTCTCTTGTACGCCTCTAGTGCACACCCTCGGCCATTACTGAATAGTATTCCTTATAGTCAATTCCTCCGACTCAGGCGCAATTGTACACGGGATTCAGATTTCCATATGGCAGCCAATGACTTGCGTGATTGATTGCTCGTGGGTACAGTCGTTCACTTCTCAAAAAATCCTATAACAGAGCTGTCAAGCTTAGCAGGACTGATCTTCTTCATTCCACTAAAAAATCTAAATCCAATACTTCAGTTCGTTTGATTACTAAATATTCTAACCAACATGGTCAAGTTCGAAATGTCCTTCAGAAATTTTGGCCTATCCTGTGTGCTGACAAAACTGTTAGGAAGTACATTAAACCTCATCCAGAGATAACTTTTCGCCGTGCTCCTTCATTCAAAGACCATTTGGTTTCTAGCCATTTTGACCCTCCAGGTTCCTCCAATCGAATCCAGGGAGGCACGTTCCCTTGTGGCAAATGTAATATTTGTTGTTTTCTACCTAGTTCTCATGATGTTCCACTGCCCAACGGCCGCATTCACAATATATAAAGTATCGGATTAACTGTAAGACAGTTGGCGTGGTTTATTTAGCACTCTGCCAATGTGGTTGCTTCTATGTTGGCAAGACCAAAAGGCCCTTCTTCAAACGAATTAGGGACCATGTCCTGCCAACATATAAGAAACTAACCACCACGGCGCTTAATCGCCATATTGGGTATCAACACAATTATGATGCTCATGTTGTTACCTTTTATGCCCTTGAGCATGTGCCTCCACATGTTCGTGGGGGTAATATAGACATAGCACTCTTGCAATTGGAAACTCGATGGATACATACCCAGGATGCTGTCAAATTTCCGGGACTTAATGAATATATTAGTTACAAATCTTTTCTGTAGACACTTTGTTCTTTTTCTTGGTCCACGACTCTTCCCTCTGCTTTTTCTCTGCTACTCTCCTCCTTTTTTGATCATTGATATTGTTCCCCTTTAACAACTAGGGAACCACTGAGAATTGTTTATTTAATTTTTTCATGTTTAATATGATATATTCTTTTTTTTTCTTTTTCTGTATATTCATACATGCTATAGTATGCAGTAACATTGTTCGTAATTTTATTGTTATCATGTAATTTATCTAGTTTTATATGATTATTAGCATGCAACGCAATTCACTACTTTAATATCAATATTATATTTTTATGTTTTATAATTTTCTATTTTGTTTCCATTAGGTATTGCACATCGTGATTTGGCCGGTTGGGGGACCCTTAAGTGAATTGTGCTTCCTCTTTTCATCTATGGATGTATTGAGTGGGGCTCTGAGCCGTCTGCGCTGTGCCTGTTTGGTCTCCAGTGGGCGCTTCATTATCGTTGCCGCGTCTAGGTCCCCACGGGGTCTCTGACTCGTGTCTGTATGGACACCCTAGGGCTGGTTTAACACACCTTGCCCGCACTGTTAGCCACGCCCCTGTGCTGTATCGCCGAGGTATCCTCTACTTCCCGGTTGTTCATCTCATCCGTCCCCGTGGACGTATGCTGTAGCTACGTCCTATTGACGTTCAAGCGCACTGCATCATGGTTATTGTAGGCCCCTGACGATGCGGCGCATGCGCGCTGGTTATCCTACGTCTGCTGCTGCTCGGCGACGTTGTACGTCGAGTGGTTGGGTGGGCTATTTAAACTGCCATTCACAGCTTGTTGTAGCTGTCTGTGGCTGTGGGGCGCTGTTGTTCTGTTTTGGATTACATCAGGTAATTTGGCAACATTTTATACACTATTAGCTATTGACTTGTTTTCCATCACTCTTTCACAGTCTGATGGACTGACGGATTCCTTTTTTTCTCTCTTTTTGTTTATGGATCCTTTTGGGTTCTCATTAATCTGCATGATTACCCTCATAAACTGATCTACCATTGGATCCATTGCCTGCTTAGGGCTATTTCCTTTTGGTTTGCCGCTAAATACATACCAGGCTTTTGTCTGTGTATATAATTTACATTTTATTTTCTGAGTGATTTTCTCTTCTTGGGCATTTTTTTCATTGTTTTCACCTGTCACACATTTGCAGGTAAGCCTCTTTTCTCTATTTTTATCTTAATATGATCTGATTAGATCTGGGTGTGCTTTTTCCACCTAGATGTCACAGTTTATATATTATTCAATTCATTTTTTTGTTTCAGATTATTATGGATGTTTTTTCTTGTGATTGGACAAAGGTCTGAACACTCCAATCAGCGCCCCACTTAATTTTTTTAATTTTTTGGTTGCTTAATACAATTTCAGGTAGGTATCGGAGACTAGGTTAGTCCCTTTTTTTTTGGTTTGTCTATTATTTGCAGCAATGGTCATTCCTCTAAATTTTATATCCATCTAACTTTTCCCCTTTTTTCTAAATAGCCACCTGCAGATACAATTTTGTCGGGTTCCTGTTGGGACCTTTGTGGTAGCGTGACGCGCCCCCTTTGGAGACTGACAGGTATAGCGGCTCTCATGTGCTCTCTTTCTTTCTCGTACATCACGGGACACAGAGCGACATAGTCATTACTAATGGGCTATATAGATACCTTCAGGTGCTGGCACTGGCAACTTCCAAAACCGGAAGTACCCTCCCCTATATAAGCCCCTCCCACCTCAGTTTTTTGCCAGTGTCTAAGGTGTTGGCCAAGAAGAAACATGTGTTTTTCACTGAGCTTGCGTACAGGTTCTTTTGGGCCTCAGTAAGCTATTCCGGATCCGACCAAAAAAGCTTCATAGCTAAACGGTCGGTACCCGGGCCTTGCAGAGAAGAGCAAGGTTTTGCCTGTAATGCTTCTCTTAGGAGAGCTGGACCCTGGGATCCAGAGCTCTGGTCATACCCATGACCAAGATGTTTTCTGTGCAGGGTGCTATACAGGTCCAGGGGAGTGGAATCCTTGGGAACCCGGTCCCTGAAGGTTTAATTACAATGCCTGCCGTGATAGGTGAACTTTGGGCTTCTGTGGACCAAACAAAGTCCTGCGGCGGGGAACAGGTAAGGGGGGGGGCCCCAGGAACTTGGTTCTATTGGGGGACCCCCAAGCCTAATTTGTCTTTCTGTCTGTTACCTAACGGTATTCCCGCTAATATCTGTGCATGCCTGTAACTACTAAAAAATGTAATCATTTTAATAGTGGTCAAGAAAAAAAAAAATATATATATATATTTAATATATTAGACTGCGGTACCTGTGTTAATCCACTAGAGGCCGCTGTGGAACGTTTCTTGTCATGTGGACTAGTTTCTTTTTATCAGAGCAAGTCCAGGCAGATGGTGAGTTCTCTTGTGGGAAACTGCTTCCTCTGCCATGTTGCAATGCTCGTCCATCCCCCGGCCTGCGGCAAAAGGGGCCCTGGCTCTTGTCCCTGGTTTCCGTTTCAAAATTAGCGCCGAAGGCGCACGTGGCCGCGCGCGTGCACGCGCCTCTATATATAGAGGTGAGCCGGGAAAGGGGGCGGAGCTTGGGGGATGACGCTCTGTGCGCGCCGCAGCGCTTCTGCGCATGTGCGGGCGTCCCAGCATGTTAAAAACCACAATTATGTGTTGTGAGCTGGCTATGGAGTGCAGAGACAGAGCTGGCAACATTTAAAAAAAAAAGGCATACAGCAAGCGGTTGATGCAGGCATCCCCATAGAAAGGCACATTAGTAGACACCAACTGTTTTTATAGCAGCATTTGTGCTAGACTATTGTCAGTAAGTGGTGTATTTCGGCTGGAATACCTCAGCTTTGGGCTTAGGAATAATGCCGTCTAAAAACTCTGGGACTAAAAATTCCAGGAAGCATAGGGGGTCTCCATTGGGCTCTGAGGATCTTGGGCATGCTTTGGCTGCACCAGTCTCCCCTGAAGAATCAGAGGTTAGTGACCGTAGAGCACCCTCAGGAGTACCTGGTACTGTGGCTGTCCTCAGTTCACCTGCTCCTGTGTATGTAACAGAGGAGGTTTTTTCCTCAGCTCTGGGAGGGCTGGAAGAGAGATTGTCAGCATTGATCGCTGCTTCCCTGTCACAGGAAAAAAGCGCTCGATCTCCGTCTCCTCCCTCAGAGTGCCTGTTAGCAGAGCAACAGTCCCATACAGGGATCGACCTGCCTGAAGAGGATCAGGATGAGGTCGATTCTGTTGTAGAGGAATCAACAGTGGAACAGCCATTCTCAGCATCACATGCTGAAAGGTTATGGGTTCAGTCCCTGACTAATATGGTCCGATCAGCATTTAAAATGCCCCTTGCGGAGCCATCATCCACTTCTGTCTCCTCGTTGGGGTCGCTAAAAGCTCCCCAGACTGTTTGTTCCTTTCCGATCCATCCTTTACTGGAAGGGCTCATTTACCAGGATTGGGAGCATCCTGATAAAATATTTACTCCTCCCAAGAGATTTCAAGTGGTCTATCCCATGGAGGATAAGTTCATAAAAAAATGGAGGGTCCCTACTGTGGACGCAGCCATCTCTTGTGTGAATAAATCACTGACATGTCCAGTGGATAATGTCCAAATGTTCAAGGACCCAATAGATAAAAAATTAGAGTCCTTATTAAAATCTGCTTTTTCTACAGCAGGATTGGTGACACAACCAGCAGTGGCAGCTATTGGGGTCTGCCAAGCAGTGAAGGATCAGTTGAAACAGGTCTTAAGGGACTTGCCAGATCAGCAGGCTCTTGCCCTAGCTGATCTACCTAGAGCCTTATGCTTTGCGGTGGACGCTATAACGGATTCAATCCATCAGGCCTCCCGCCTTACGCTGTCGGTAGTACATATGCGCAGGCTTTTATGGCTCAAAAACTGGTCTGCTGAAGCTCCCTGTAAAAAATTGCTGGTCAGCTTCCCATTTCATGGTGAACGCTTATTCGGGGAAGACCTGGACAAATATATCCAGAGAATTTCCAACGGTAAAAGTACACTTTTGCCGGTTAAAAACAGAGTTAGAGGTCCCTCTTTTTAGAGGCCTGCTTCTCCAGTCCCTAGGACATCGGCTGTGAAACAGTTCCGACGGCCTCCTCGGTCAAATCCCAGAGGTAAAAATCTGGGACAATTGCAGGGTAACAAGAAGCCCTGGAGCAGGAGAGGTACAAAACCTCCCCCAAAGTCAAATGCATGAAGGGTTGCCCCCACTCAATCGGGTGGGGGGAAGACTTCAGTTGTTCACAGAGACCTGGCGGGACACGATCAGAGACAGATGGGTGCTCTCCGCAGTAAATCTGGGATACAAATTGGAGTTAAAAGACTCCCCTCCTTCCCACTTTATAAGGTCAAACGTGCCAAGGGATCCCCAGAAGAGAGGATCCCTCCTGTTGGCACTAGAACAATTATTGCTCCAAGCAGTAATTATAGAGGTTCCCCTGGAAGAATGGGGGTTCGGGTTTTACTCAAACCTCTTTACAGTCCCGAAGCCAAACGGGGACGTGAGGCCCATATTAAATCTAAAAGAGCTGGGGGCGTGTCCTGGCTATGGAGGAGTGAGGACGTGCGTCTCCACAGCTCCGTCTCATCGCCGCACTTCATCATCGCTCAGGGGGAGAATCTCACTCCATCGGCCTTCTATTATGCCTCAGAAGTCTCGGGCATCCTCGCAGCCACCGCGGACCGACCGTACCAGGCAGGGACAGCTTGGTTTCTTCCCCGAGAGCAACGGGCGAGGCCGCGAGGCTACAAAGATGGCGTCGGCAGCAAAGGCCCAGAAAGCCGCCAAGGCCTCTCAGAACGCACCTGCCCCTTCGCAGCAGCAGACTGGCTCTCCTGTACCATCCCCGGGATCGGTGAGTGACACGGTCCCCCCGACCTCCCCGGGCTCCCCTTCTCTGCGGGCGGATGAGGCGGCAGGCCCAGATCCCCTGGAAGAGGCAGACATCAGGCGCCATATTTGGTCGCTCCCCACCAAAGCAGATTTGGAGCGCTTCGCTGATAGGGTAGAGAAGGCCCTAACAGAGGACATTGCCCAGCTCAAAGCTGACACATCTCAACTGGGAGGAAGGATGGAATCCTTAGAACAGAGATTTGAGGAAGCCCTCCCTGTTATCGCTATGCTGCAAGACAAGTGCACCACTCAGGATCATCAGATTGAGGCCCTGCTCTGTCAATTAGACGACATGGAGAACCGTAGCCGCAGGGCCAACATTAGGATCAGAGGCCTGCCTGAAGCCACTGGTGCTAGGGACATTGTCCCCACCCTAGAAGGAGTCTTTAAGGAAATATTGGGACTGCCTGCCACAGCCTCCATTGAGATAGATCGCGTGCACAGGGCTTTGAAACCCCCTTCCCAAGATGTGAATAATCCCAGAGATATCATTTGTAAGCTGCATAAGTACACAATAAAAGACCGCATCATGCAGAAAATGCGGGGTAAGCCCTACTTTGATTTTGATGGCGCACACTTGGCCTTCTACCAGGACATTTCTCGCCGCACTCTCATGCAGCGCAGATCTCTACGCCCCCTCCTGGTGGCTATCCAAGATGCAGGACTCCAGTACCGTTGGGGCTTCCCCTTCTTTCTTCAGGTCACCAAAGATGGCAAAACGGTGACTCTCCGCACTAAGGATGATCTCCCAAATTTTTTGTCCTCTCTAGACCTGGATCCGGTGGACTTTCCTGACTGGAGGGGAACGCCAGACTTTTCTGCTACCAGACTACCGCCACCTCAACCGTGGCAAGTATCCAAGCGCAAGACTCGCAGACGGGATCGCAGACGACATCCTTCTGAACCCTCCATAGGCCCAGTCTCCTCAAGGGTCTAACAGTGGGACTCGTTTTGAGGAAGGTCCACTCTCTAATTTGCCTTCCCTTTGATAACCAAGCCATAGACTCCCAGGTCGTGCCTTGAGCACCTACAACAGGCTTCAGTGTCCCAATGTCCTCTGTTTTTCGCCCACAAGAAGTATCCCCTCTACTACCCCTCTACTACCCCTCCCCCACTACAACGTGTTAGATGAGATGGGCGGAGCTGGGAGCCCCCCTCGCCTACCCCCCTATGTTGGTCCACGTACCCCCCGTAGGCCACCCTTTTTTGGGATCTGATCCCCATAGGGATCGTGGGCTAGGACTCGGGCCCCCTCCCCTTACAGGGGGCGGGATCCCGAGCATGGCCCTTAGAGGTTTTCTATGTTCAGATGGCTCCGGCCACTCTGCTATGTTTGTGTTGTATTTTGTATTTGTCTCATGTGTTTTTTCTTCTTTTTTTTTCGTCCCCCCCCCCCTCCTTTTCTCTTCCCTATCCTTCTCTTTTCATTCAGAAGCGACCTGCCGCTGCGTCACCCACACCGAGCGTGCCACCAATCTGCGAGCTTCGACCATCTTCCCTCTCCCTATGACTAAGCTACAGGTAAGCTCATATAATGTCAGAGGTCTTTGCTCACCCCACAAGCGTAGTAAATTGTGGTGGGAGTTAAAGCGCCTGAAATCGCAGGTGGTCTTCCTTCAGGAGACCCACTTTACGCCGCAGTCCCTTCCTAAGCTTCCTACGCATCTTTTTAATCAATGGTTCCTTAGCAACTCCCCTACACCCAAGTCTAGAGGGACGGCCATTGCTGTCCACAAATCTTGCCCCTTCCAACCCTCTGACAGTAAAATAGACCCCCTAGGTAGATATGTGTTTCTTAAGGGCAGTATTGCTGGCCAGACGTATACGTTTGCGACGATATACGCCCCAAATACAGACCAACTCACTTTCATTGACGCTACTTTGGAACGCCTGGCTGACTTTAGAGAAGGCTTCTTGATTCTTGGAGGTGACTTCAACATCAGCCCTGACCCTCTGCTCGACACGTCCCATGCGAGATCCCCACACTCCTATGTGTTCCTTAAACACTTCCGCAAGACGCTCCAATCTCATCTCCTAACAGACTGTTGGCGAGTTCTACACCCTTCGGACCGTGACTTCAGCTACTACTCTAAAGTACACGACGTCTACACACGTATAGACCACATCTATGTGGATGTTAAGACTCTAGAACTCCTTCACACTGCGTCCATTGGCACCATCTCCATTTCAGACCACGCCCCGATAACGGTTGCCTTCACCCTACCTTCGGGCACACATTGGGCCTGGACGTGGAGGTTGAATGATAATCTGTTGGACGATGTGGTGGTAGTGAAGGAAGTGTCCGACACCTTGACCCATTACTTTAGTGAAAACGCGGGAGATGCTCTGACAGAGGGAGTGATCTGGGAGGCCCATAAGGCTGTGGTCCGAGGTGAGCTGATCTCTCAGGGATCCAGACTTAAAAAGGCTCGTGGGGCAGAATTCTTGAGGGTACACGCTGCCCTCCGGAGGGCTGAACTTCAACACAAGGCAAATGGGACCTCTGAGGCGTTGAAGGCACTGACTGAATTACGGGAACTATTCCTGCGCCTTCTTGACCGCCAAACCCGTAAACAGTTTCGCTATATGGCCCACAAATACTACGAGCACGGGAACAAATGCGGACGGATGCTAGCGCGGGCCCTTAGAAAAAGACATGCCCTGACGTACATACAAAAACTGCGCTCCTCCTCAGGGGGAATGATGATGCAGTCTTCTAAGATTGCCTCAGAGTTCCGTGATTATTATGCCACACTTTATCACTTAGACTCTGAGCTCCCTCCTACCACACATGAAGCTAGGCAACAAGCGATCCGGGAATACCTTGCCTCGGCCGGTCTCCCCCCCCTCACAGAGGACCAGTCCTTGGCCCTGGAGCTACCGATCACAACGACCGAGCTTGGGGCAACGGTGGAGTCCTTGCCCAATGAGAAGAGTCCTGGCCCTGATGGGTTTACTAAGGCATATTACAAGACCTTTTTTTCTCAATTGGCGACCCCCATGTGCAAATACTTTAATTCTATAGCAGGGGGGAAAGACATTCCCTCTGAGGCCCTCTTGGCCCACATCACTGTGATTCCAAAGGAGGGCAAGGACCCCACTGTCCCACAGAGCTACCGTCCCATTTCCCTCCTTAATTTAGACATAAAACTCCTGGCAAAAATACTAGCAAACAGACTTAAACACCTTATACCTGAGATTGTCCACCCAGACCAAACCGGCTTCATTATGGGCAGAGAGGCCAGAGATAACTCCCTCAGAGCTGTCCATCTCGTCCACTGGGCCCAGACCCGTCGGAACCCACAGCCATACAAAATTCTCTCGACAGCCGCAGAAAAGGCCTTTGACCGTGTAGACTGGTCTTATTTAACAGCAGTACTTAGGTCAATAGGGTTAGGTCCGCGGATGATGGCGTCGGTTCTGGCCCTGTATTCCACGCCTTGCGCACAGGTCAAAGTCAATGGGACCCTCTCTTCTCGATAGAAATGGCACGAGGCAGGGGTGCCCCCTGTCCCCCCTCTTGTTTGCTCTGGTGCTGGAGCCATTACTCCGCACAGTGCGTGCCAGCAAAGATATTAAAGGACTGCAGGTGGGGAACACAGAACATAAGCTCTCGGCATACGCCGACGATGTCCTCTTCCACCTTTCAGACCCCCTACTCTCGTTGCCCAACTTGATGAAAGAACTGAAACTCTTTGGGTTGATCTCCAACTTCAAGATCAATTTCACGAAGTCGGAGATTCTTCCCATTTGCCTGCCCCCCCACTTGGTCTCGAGTCTCAAAGCTGCCTTCCCCTTTACCTGGGCCACATCGTCTATACGCTACCTGGGTATACAACTTACAGACCGATTTGACACCCTATACGCCGTTAACTACCCCCCACTGCTGGCCTCGGTCAAGAGTGATCTCTCACACTGGACGCGTACTGCCTTTACTTGGATAGGCCGGGTGAACATAATAAAAATGAACGTGTTACCGCGCATACTTTTCTACCTACAAATGCTCCCAGTTCCGCTACCCAGACTTTTCTTTGACCGTCTCTCTAGCATGCTATCTGACTTTATATGGAACGCGCGTAAACCCAGAATAGCCCTGAGGGTGCTACAGCGGCCAAGGCGGGGGGGCGGCTTGGGGGTCCCGGACATTAGGAGATACTACCGGGCTATAGCCCTGCAGAGGATCCTTGATTGGCGTTTCCACACCCATTCGAAACTCTGGGTCTCCCTAGAGAAGAGCATGGCGGGCAGGAATTTGTCCTACGCGCCATGGCTATCTCGGGAACATAGGGGGCTATCCGAGATGACCTCCCCACTGACGACTCAGGTGTTGTCGGTGTGGGACCAGATCAACCCACTGCTGAACTTGGCCCCCCCTATGTCCCCGCTGACCCCGTTGGGCGGTTTCCATTGGTTCCCCCCAGGTGAACAAATGGCCTTTTTTGGGCCATGGGTGGATGACGGAAACGCTAGTTGTGGCAAACTCATGAAAGACGGCAAACTCCTGGGTTTTGAGGCTCTCCAGGCCGGACATCAGGGCCAGCGAATGAATTTCTGGAAATACAGGCAACTACACCATTTCTTCGAGGTACATGGTCACACGATTAGAGACACATCGTCCCTCACCCAATTTGAGCGCCTTTTCATTGCAGAGACTCCTGCCCCTCACCTGGTGTCGGAACTGTATCGACTTCTAGACTCGACCGCTTCTCAGCCCAGGCCCGCCTACATCCGACGCTGGGAAACCGACCTGGGACACGTTCTTACGGAAACACAACTGACTCATTTATACTACCTCACCCACTCGTCCTCTATTGACTCCAAGACTCAGGAGACAAACTTTAAATTGCTGTCCCGTTGGTACCGGGTACCAGCGGAGATGGCCCGCATTTACCCCTCTACATCCGAGCTCTGTTGGCGCGGCTGTGGACTCCGAGGTACGTTCCTCCACATATGGTGGGACTGTCCCCTACTTAAACCATTTTGGGAAGACTTACGAGACCAAATAAAATTAGTAACAGGGATAGATGTTCCTTTTTCTCCAAAGCATTTCCTTCTGCATGTCCCCCCGATTTCACTCAGCCGATTCAAGAAAAGTGTGCTGCCCCACCTGCTTAATGCAGCAAGGCGCCTGCTCCCAATATACTGGAAAAAGCCCAAAATTCCTACTCGGGCGGAGTGGATCGGTGGGGTGAATGCGGTGCGAGAGGCAGAGGACTGGGTAGCGACTTGTCGAGGCACCCGGGAACGGTTTACCGACGTCTGGGCACCCTGGTCTGAATATGTTTCTGACCCTGACTGCGTACCCTCCAGTTTGGATATTGCCTTACTGGAATTGGCAGACCCCTCCCTTAAAACACACAGGTTACGGCGCGCCTAGAAGACAGAACGACACTCCCTTAGTAGGCTGCAGACATTGGCACTGGGCCATACAGATGGTCTGATCCTGGCATGGCGTGCTCGGTGTGGATCTGAACGCAGCCCTCTCCTAGACCGCAGGTACGCTCCCCCTCCCTCTTCTTCTCTCCCCCCCCTTTTTTTTTCCTCCCCTCTGTTCCTTTCCTATTTTATCTTACAAGTTCTATGGTGGCCTTATTGTTATACTGGTGTCAAGTTCGAATACCTATTGTTTAGCTGTGGGGGATTGTGGATGCAGAAGTCCCTCTGTGCTCGCGGGGCCGTCCCCTGATTATACAGGGACACTGGCGGCCCCGAGGGGGTACACTTTGACGCCTTTTGGGGCCCTTGGCGCGCGGGGAGGGTGGGGGGTGGTCTGATGGAGGCCTCTTGGCTCCCCCCCTGCCCTGGTCGCGGGCCTCGGTCCCATACATGTAGTACATTTTGGGTTACAGCCCCCTGGCTCGTGGCCGGGGACAGGGCTGTACATGGGCAGGTCAAGAAGCTATATATTTTGCCCACACCCCCACGGCTATTTGCTATGCCAAGGCCCCCTTTGGGCCCCCACAATGCTTGTCGACCCAGTGGACACTGGGGGCACCCCATTAGGTATCTGTCACCTTGGCTTTGTAATTGTATATGTATTCCCCTGTTCAACCTATGTTTTCGTACCGCTCTTGCTATCACGGCCCTGCGAGGTCGGTGTTCTCTATTTTAACCACCAACTGTTGAACATGTCCTGTTATCTGTCATTTTTTGAAAACAATAAAATACTGATTATATAGAAATCTAAAAGGGCTAAACAAATTCCTACATATCAGGACTTTCCGGATGGAGTCGATCCGGTCGGTGGCCACTGCCCTACAAGGGGAGGAATGGTTAGCCTCGATCGACATCAAAGATGCTTATTTGCACATTCCCATCTTTCCAGCCCACCAAAAATTTCTACGCTTTGCGGTAGAAGGGCGCCATTTTCAGTTCAGAGCCTTACCCTTCGGTCTGGCCACAGCACCACGAGTGTTCACAAAAATTCTGGCCCCATTATTGGCCAATCTAAGAACACGAGGTGTAACGATAATGACATATCTAGACGACTTGTTGCTGATAGACCACTCAGTGGAAAAACTAGAAGTGGTTGTTCACGAGACAATCAAGTATCTGGAATATCACGGTTGGATTATCAACCGAGACAAGTCAGCCCTAAAACCAGTCAAAAGTCTGGAATACTTGGGGCTAAGGCTGGATTCAGACCAGAGAAAAATTTTCTTGCCTCAAGAAAAGGGGTCGTCTTTGAGAGATTTGACCCACTTAGTGGGTTCAAAAAGACAGCCATCCATACGCCTGTGCATGAGGCTGCTGGGAAAAATGGTGGCATCATTCGAAGCAGTACCCTACGGTCAATTCCATTCAAGGAATTTGCAAAGGGCCATACTGTCAGCCTGGAACAAAAAAGTTCAGGCTCTGGACTTGCCAATGTCCTTGTCCCCTTCCGTTCGCAAGAGCCTCCGCTGGTGGTTGGTTCCCCAGAATCTGGAAAGAGGGAAATCCTTCAGTCCGATTTCTTGGAAGGTGGTCACTACAGATGCCAGCCTTATAGGCTGGGGAGCAGTACTGGAGCAATGGTCTCTCCAGGGCAGATGGTCGGATGCGGAAAAGGCCCTGCCCATCAATCTCTTAGAGATACGAGCAGCCCGGTATGCCCTAGTAGCATGGACATCCAAACTCCAAGGGTCCCCTGTCAGAATTCAATCAGACAATGCCACAGCAGTGGCATATATCAATCATCAGGGGGGCACCAGGAGTCGTGCAGCCCAGAGGGAAGTAAATTACATCCTGAGATGGGCAGAAAGATATGTCCCAGCCATATCTGCGGTATTCATTCCAGGAGTGGAGAATTGGAAGGCGGACTTTCTAAGTCGCCAACAATTATGCCCAGGGGAATGGTCCCTTCATCCCGAGGTTTTCCGGACAATATGTCAGCGGTGGGGAACACCGGATGTAGATCTGCTAGCATCCAGATTCAACGCAAAAGTGGACAGGTTTGTCTCTTGGACAAGGGATCCCCTAGCTTGCGGCTCGGATGCCCTAGTGTTCTAGTGTTCCCTTGGGATCAGTTCAAGCTGATATATGCATTCCCACCGCCACAATTGTTACCTCGATTACTCCGCAGAATCAGGGTAGAAAAGAAACCAGTGATTCTGGTGGCTCCAGCGTGGCCCCGAAGAGCATGGTACGCGGAGATTGTAAAGATGTCTGTGGGGAGTCCTTGGACCCTCCCACATCGTCCGGACCTGCTTTCGCAAGGACCGATATACCACCCTTCCTTACCAGCCCTAGGTTTGACGGCCTGGCTATTGAAGCCCACATTCTAAAAAAGAGAGGGCTCTCTAATGCTGTGGTATCTACCATGATCAATGCCAGGAAGCCGGTATCCAGGCAGATCTACTATAGAATCTGGAAGGCGTACATCGCCTGGTGTGAGGCCAAGAAATGGCATCCACGTAAATACGTAATAGGTAGGATTCTGGACTTCCTACAATGGGCTGTAGATAGGAAGCTTGCCTTGAGTACTATCAAGGGTCAGATTTCGGCCTTGTCAATATTTTTTCAAAGGCCCTTGGCTTCGCATTCACTAGTCAAAGCCTTTATACAAGGAGTGATGCGTATTAGTCCTCCGGTTAATATTCCCATATGTCCATGGGATCTAAACTTGGTTCTGTCGGTTCTACAGAAACAACCATTTGAACCATTACAGCATATTTCTTTGGTTCTTCTCACCAGGAAATTGATTTTTCTAGTAGCCATTTGTTCGGCTAAAAGAGTGTCGGAATTAGCAGCTATGTCCTGTAGGGAGCCATATCTGGTTATCCATAAGGACAGAGTAGAGTTACGTCCTCATCCAGCCTTTCTTCCTAAGGTGGTATCGAGGTTTCATTTGAACCAAGATGTGGTTCTTCCTTCTTTTTTCCCCAAACCTACTTCGGTAGAGGAAAAGTTATTGCATTCTTTGGATGTAGTAAGAGCAGTTAAAGCTTATCTAAAAGCCACTGCTCAGATTCGCAGAACGGATACTTTGTTTATTCTGCCGGAAGGCCCCAGAAGGGGTCAGGCAGCGTCAAAATCTACTTTAGCCAAGTGGATTCGACAGGTCATAATGCAAGCCTATGGCTTGAGAAGGAGACCGCCTCCGTTCAAAGTTAGGGCGCACTCCACGAGAGCAGTTGGAACTTCATGGGCAGTGCATCACCAGGCCTCCCTGGCTCAAATCTGTAAGGCCGCAACATGGTCTTCAGTACACACGTTTACTAGGTTCTACCAGGTGGACGTTAGAAGTCAGGAGGATGTCGCCTTTGGGCGCAGTGTGTTGCAGGCCGCAAAAGATCCTCATGTCTGATAGCGCTCAGCTTATGTATGGTGTATCCCCCCCCCTCGTTGGGCATTGCTTTAGGACATCCCATTAGTAATGACTATGTCGCTCTGTGTCCCGTGATGTACGAGAAAGAAAATAGGATTTTTATAACAGCTTACCTGTAAAATCCTTTTCTTGGAGTACACCACGGGACACAGAGCTCCCACCCCTCTTTGGGGACACTTATTGCTTTGCTATAAAACTGAGGTGCTCCCGGATGGGAGGGGCTTATATAGGGGAGGGTACTTCCGGTTTTGGAAGTTGCCAGTGCCAGCACCTGAAGGTATCTATATAACCCATTAGTAATGACTATGTCGCTCTGTGTCCCGTGATGTACTCCAAGAAAAGGATTTTACAGGTAAGCTGTTATAAAAATCCTATTTTCTGTCATCTAAGAGTTGCACTATCTTCTCTTTCTGGCGACCCTAAACGTATCCTTCCTACTATGATGTGCAATAATATGCTTACATTGTTTCCTTACATTTTGTCTCATTTTTTTTGTAGATTCACTTAAACTACACTGTACAGTCTTGTACCCCCGATGAAGCCAATGAATTGGCGAAACATGTTGGGTTAATTTTGTGATCTTGCTTATTGTTTGTACAGTGTGACTTGTTCATCTTTTAATGTATACTTGTTGGCTCTATTCATTAATTAATTAATAAATTTACTCTATTTTTGTACTAAAGTGTTCAAATAGCTCTTCTCTGGCACCATTATAATCCCACAGTCCCTATTCCCTTCTAGACTTGATGATAGTATTAACTGTTGAACAATCCTCTGCCACAGGATTTGGAAATCAGTAATTGCTTGAGCGAACACAGCTACACAGTACCAGAGTCCTTTAAGCCATCTGGCAGTACTGTGAGGGAGATTGGTTAGGGTGCATCCTCCAATTGAGTCACCAGGATCTTTTTGAGATACCAGCCTTTTGCTCGGTCCTCTCAAAGAAGAGTCCTCCCCTGGATCCTCCAATTGCTCAGCTTCTTCCCGCAGGCAAGACAGCACAGGACCATCCCCAAACCAGTAGGCCCCAGATAGACTTCTGGGCCTACTTAAAGTAACATAGCCCCGGGCCAGCAGGGCCCCGAGGCAGAAGAGTTGTCACATACCTTAGGCCAGGCGGGCCATGAGGTCAGAGAGACAGATGGCGTCTGCCCCTTAAGTATCCTCTCCCAGAATGCACAGCGGTAGACCACTCCTCTGGGATGTTTCTGGGAAAGGGACACCCAATACACTCCAGCCTGTTGTATTTCCAGCACTGGCTGGTGGTGACAACAACACCTACCGGCGACAGTGCGAAATGCTCTCAACACAGCCAAAGCTGGAACATAGGCTAATTTAGCCATAAACATTGTATTCTGATCTATATACAATTCAGATGACCCACTAAATTTATACAATAGCGCCTGGTCAACAGGAGCAGGGCGCTACATACTCCCCCCACTACAAAAAGACGATTTCCTCAGCGTCTGAAAAAAAAATGTCTCTCAATCCTGAGAGCAGATATCTGAACCGCAAAACTTGGATGGGAGGGGAGGGTAAGAAAGAAGAAAATCATAGATTTAAACATGAACACACAGTATGGCACATTAACACATATTTATCAACACCTCACTCTCTATCTAAACCACCCAATCTCCGGCAGCTTGACAGAAGATCCGATTCAGGTTTAGTGCAATATCCTATTTGGGGAGGGTCATTTTTCATAACCCCCCAAAAGAGGGCTACATGTTTTTTTTTTAAATTTTATTTTAGGGGGGAAAATTATCCTTTAGATCCACTTTAAAGTGTTACTAAACCCAGGACCCTTGTATCTAGTTTCCCACAGTACACAGAACATGGAAATGCAATAGTTTTAGTACTGCTAAATACCTATTCTCATCAGCAGTACATAGCAGTTTTGTGACTTCTATCAGTGTCTAGTTAAAGCTTGTAGGAGGAGTTTTTTCATCCTTTTCTGTCTTTTCTATGAAGTTGCAGGACCCTGACCCTGTGTCTGGACAGTGCTGATTGGCCCTGTACTGATCGCACTCTCTCAAGAAAAAACTCTCTAGCAATACACACCAAATTAAGCATGTGCAGAGTGACTCCAAAGGCTCTGCATTATCAGGAGATGGATTGGGGACAGTGGAGAAGGGGAGGATCAGATAAGACAGGATAAAACAGCCTTTTTACACAATGCAGAGGATTAACCCCTTGGGTTCCACAGTGAGTATAACAAGGATGCTTTACTGCATATACACACTGATTTTACTGTTGTGGCTTTAGTAACACTTTAAGTTAGCCAATAAAGGGCCAACTTCACATGGATGGCTGGGGGAAGTAGCGTAGTAAAAAAGACGTATTGCAAAAAATAAAAAGGTGTGGTACTACATCAAATCCATAGTTCACAACAACCATAAATCAAACAGTGCAAAAAAAGTCCCATAAAATATATATAATGGAATCTTCATAGAACAATTTAGTCACCATAATGAAAGCTGTATGGTGCCTATAATTCTCCTTACATCGTTCTCCACCATAAAAGTGTGTGTAAAATGCACACTCACTAAAATGTGCACTTACATGTATCGGTGCTATAAGTCAGCACCAACATATACAGCCACACACTTTCCGTGTAAACCCCTGATCAGCGTGTGTTCCAACAGCCGGATTTGGTACCCGTGGTAAAACCAGTAGTGACATCAGGGATGGCAGACCCGCAGCCTAAATGCATTTTGCGGTGTCCGCATTATCAGGAAGCTCGCCCGTCTCTACCTTTTTGGAGCCCTAAATACCCCTCCCTTCTCTTCCATTGGTTGTGAGGGGGACTTCCTCTTAAATCGCTAATTAAAGCTTTTGTTGTTAAATACATACATACATACATACATATATATACCCAAGCACATGTTGGTATCCAACTTTTACATAAATACTTTTACATTTGCATATCCAAAAACATATAATAAAAAAATATAAAACCCATATAATACCCACAATGTACTTCCATAATCTTTATAACCACAATGTCTCCTACCAAAATCAGCTTTATTAGATCAATAATACATAAAAAGTAATAGGTAAAAAAAATTATATATACACACACACACAGTGCTTTAAAAAAGTATCCATACCCCTTAAAAATTTCCACATTTTGTCATGTTACAGCCAAAAACGTAAATGTATTTTATTGGGATTTTATGTGAAAGACCAACACAAAGTGGCACATAATTGTGAAGTGAAAGGAAAATGATAAATGGTTTTCAATTTGTTTTACAAATAAATATCTGAAAAGTGTGGTGTGCATTTGTATTCAGCCCCCTTTTCTCTGATACTCCTAACTAAAATCTAGTGGAACCAATTGCCTTCAGAAGTCACCTAATTAGTAAATAGAGTCCACCTGTGTGTAATTTAATCTCAGTATAAATACAGCTGTTCTGTGAAGTCCTCAGAGGTTCGTTAGAGAACCTTCGTGAACAAACAGCACCATGAAGTCCAAGGAACACACCAGACGGGTCGGGGATAAAGTTGTGGAGAAGTTTAAAGCAGGGTTAGGTTATAAAAAAAATCCCAAGCTTTGAACATCTCACAGAGCACTGTTCAATCCATCACCCAAAAACAGAGAGTATGGCACAACTGCAAACCTACCAAGACGTGGCCGTCCACCCAAACTGACAGGTCGGGCAAGGAGAGCATTGTAACTCTGGAGGAGCTGCAGAGATCCACAGCTCAGGTGGGAGATTCTGTCCACAGGACAACTATTAGTCGTGCACTCCACAAATCTGGCCTTTATGGAAGAGTGGCAAGAAGAAAGCCATTGTTGAAAGAAAGTCATAAAAAGCCCCATTTGCAGTTTGCGAGAAGCCATGTGGGGGACACAGCAAACATGTGGAAGAAGGTGCTCTGGTCAGATGTGTGGTGGAAAACTAAAACTGCACATTTCCCTGAACACACCATCCCCACCATGAAACATGGTGGTGGCAGCATCATGTTGTGGGGATGCTTTACTTAAGCAGGGACAGGGAAGCTGATCAGTGTTCATGGTAAGGTGGATGGAGCCAAATACAGGGCAATCTTAGAAGAAAATCTGTTAGAGTCTGCAAAAGACTTGAGACCGGGGCAGAGGTTCACCTTCCAGCAGGTCAACGATCCTAAACATACAGCCAGATCAAAGCGTATTCATGTGTTAGAATGGCCCACTCAAAGTCCAGACCTAAATCCAATTGAAAATCTGTGGCAATACTTGAAAATTTCTATTCACAGACGCTTTCTATCCAATCTGACATAGCTTGAGCTATTTTGCAAAGAAGAATGGGCAAAAATGTCACTCTCTCTAGATGTGCAAAGCTGGTAGAGACATACCCAAAAAGACGCGCAGCTTTAATAGCAACAAAAGGTGGTTCTACAAAGTATTGACTTGGGGGGGCTGAATACAAATGCACGTCACACTTTTCAAATATTTATTTGTAAAAAAAAATGAAAACCATTTACCGTATATACTCGAGTATAAGCCGAGTTTTTCAGTACATTTTTTTGTGCTGAAAATGCCCCCCCTCGGCTTATACTCGAGTCACCTTTTTGCGCCTGATCTCCCGGACTTTGGGGACCCGGTACCGCCCGGCCTTAGGTCCCCTGGACCCCACACATGTAGCCACACTCTTCCTCTACAAGTGTGCAAAGTTTGTTGTCCGGAGGACCTAAGGCCGGGAAGCACCGATTTTTCAAAGCCGGGCACCCCTTCCATAGACTCCCAAGTTAAACGGTAATTTCTCTGGTGAATTTGGGGACCCTGTACCCTGTTCCATAGACTCCCATGTTAAACGTCAGTCTAGTCATGGGCACAGTGAGGCATGGGCACAGTGAGGCATGCGCATGGGCACAGTGAGGCATGCATATGGACACCCTAGGCTTATACTCGAGTCAATACGTTTTCCCATTTTTTTGTGGTAAAATTAGGTGCCTCTGCTTATATTCGGGTCGGCTTATACTCGAGTATATACGGTATTATTTTCCTTCCACTTCACAATTACGTGCCATTCTGTGTTGGTCTCTCACATAAAGTAAATAAAGAAAAAATGTTGCGCTGCCAAAATAGTAATATATAATAAAGTCTTTCCTCAATATATTATCAGAGGATATAACTGTTAAAGTCCTTCACATAATCCAAAACACATTATATGTGTAGCCCCCTAAAGTTTAGGCAGGGTTGCTAATAAATGTACCTTCCAGGTAAAGTTGCCTTGGCCAATTGATAGGGGATCAATTGATCCCACCCTAATTCTGGAATTTCTGCACTTCTCTCTTCTGTCACTAGTTGGCTGGGTATCTGGTGGCATTAGATAAGACAAGGGCATTGCAAGGACAGATTAGAAATAGATGGGGAATCTCAGCCAATGAGCAGGGATATTTTTGGGTCCCTTGACCTGCTGGGAGAGACTATTTATTTGGGTGAGGTTAGTTGATTAGGGTTCTGTGCCACCTGGATGGCTGTCTGGGTGGACGTGTGTTGTGCTGCTACGGGCTGCTAGGCCAGAGCCTGAGGACTATCCTGGGGACATTTGGCTGCTAGGCTGTCTGAGGGCCTATCCAAAAGCAAGAGAGAGCAGCATAGGGTTGGGACTGTGGCTTGCAGTCCAACTAGAAGTGATGGTCCTGCCAGCTGGAGAACCTGTCATGGTCAGAGGTAGAGGGGAACCTGCCGCCACTATGTTTAATATACCCCCTTTTTCTATTATTCATATGTTCATTTAAGTGCTTATATAAGGGTCTAGTGGTTCTTCCCACATAATTAAGGCCACAAGGGTACGCGAGGAGGTATATGACAAAACTAGTGTTACATGTTATAAATTTGTCAAGAACATAATTTTTTCCACTGGAAGAGCTCAATTTTTCCACCTTCCTTCTTTTATCTCCATTACTTCTACAAGAGATGCATCTCCCACATCTATAAAATCCTGTTTTTTCTAAAAATATGTGGTCTTTCTTTTAGGAGGATCCAATACATTTCTTGCTATCCTATTCCTTATTCCTGCGGCTTTTTTATAGATAAAAATGTTTTTTTTTTTTAGGAAGTATTTTGTTTAAACTATTATCTTTTAGAAATATGGGCCAATATTTATGTATGATCTTCTACACACTTCTATATTGCATATTAAAACCTGTTGTAAAGGCCATCTCCATTTGATTTTTCTTTTTTGTTTTTTGTACTAGGAGCTCTCTTCTTTCTATTTTCTCCACTTCCTCACTCACTTGTAGGAGCTCTTTTCTTTTATAGCCTTTTTCACTGAATCTATCCACGAGTTTATAAGATTGGGATAAGAAGTTATATTATGGCAATTTCTCCTCACTCTTATAAATTGTCCTTTTAGGGATGATGGGTGATGGCAACTCCTAGTGGACACATATCGGTTTCTATCTACCTCTTTAAAGTAGGTACGTGTAACCATTCGATTATCCATTTTGTATAACTCAAGATCTAGGAACTGGACCACCTCTGTGCTCCAATTAGGTGTCAATTTAATATCATAGGCATTATTGTTTAATGAGTTCAAAAACATCTTTAATCTCTCCTCTGAACCACTCCATACAACCAAGATGTCATCTACAAATCTCCGGTAACATCTTAATTACGGCCAAACACCAGGATAAACCTCCTCCTCTTCCCACTTATTAAGAAAGATATTCGTTATGCTGGGTGCATACCTTACCCCCTTTAATCTGATTAAATTATTCCCCCTGATGCCAGAAGTAGTTATTCGACATGGCCATATGTAACGCCTCCAACAATAGTTCTATCTGTTCTTGCTTTATGTTAGTATGTTTATGGAATGCCCATTCAGCCGTGTTAAGGGCATCTTTCTGCTTAACATTCGTATAAAGCGATTCAACGTCTATTGTGACTAACAGCGTGGACCCATCTACCTACAGCTTCTGCAGCAAGGAGATGATGTCATGGCTGTCCTTCACAAAAGCTTTCCCTCTTGCTGCCAAAGGCTGAAGAAATATGTCCAAATATTTACCTAGGCGAGCATAGAGTGAATTTATCCCATTTGCAATGGGCCTCCCTGGTGGTCTCTCCTTATTTTTATGCATCTTAGGCAATTGGTAGATTATAGGTAACCTTGGTGCTTTTGGGCATAAATATTTAGCTTCCTTTTTGTTTAATATCTTTTTATCTTTCCCTTTTTTTAATCCACTCATCTAGCTTCTTTTTTAATCTCAATGTAGGATCTTACTTTAGTTTTCTGTATGTCTTATTATCTCCAAGAATTCTTTGCATTTCTGCCTCATATTCTGTTTTATTTAAAATAACCAGACCTCCTCCCCTATCCGCTGGTCTTATCACTATCCCCCTTTTCTTTTCTAATTCCCTAATAGCATTAATTTCCTTCCCTTTTTTAGTACTTTTTAATTCTACTTTCACCTCATCCTGTACTATATTTTTAAATACTTCAATGTATTTATTAGAGGTGGATTTGGGGTTAAAAATTGATTTGTTTTTTAGGTCACTATGTATAAAACCTGAAGGTTTATCCATTTTTTTTTTTTCTCTGAATTTATTTTCCTTCTAAAACTTTTTTATATTAAGCTTCCTTGAAAAATTTTCAATATCAATAAAAAGTTCAAATTTATCCAAAAACTTTGCAGGAGCAAATTTAAAGGGGAGTTCCACCTTTTTTTATGTTTATTAAAAGTCAGCAGCTACAAAAAGTGTAGCTGCTGGCTTTTAATAAACATACACTTACCTGCTCCACTGTCCAGCGACGCGACGCCTGGAGCTCCGCTCCTCTCCCCCCTTCTCCGCCGGCGCCTCCATTCATTGTGTGGGCACCCGTTTGTGACAGCTTTCGGCTTCACGGCCGGGCACTCACTGCGCATGCGCGAACGGCGCAGCGCTCTCTGAATGGACAGGCGATCGTCTGGGACCTGTCACATCCCAGGTGATCGCCTACAGGGAGGGGCCGCCACAAGGCGATATGACGTATTGCCTAGGCGAGCCCAGGGCGGAAGGAAGAAGTGGGACAGGAAGTCCCACTCCTACTGAAGCCCCCACTCCCCCCCCCCAAAAAAAATTACATGCCAAATGTGGCATGTAAGGGGGCGAGGAGTGGATAAAGCGGAAGTTCCAAATTTGGGTGGAACTCCGCTTTAAGGCCTTCCCTTAGGACCAATAATTTGTCATCAGAAAACTGGACTCTTGCAAGATTGAATATTCCTGTATCTAGGCTGCCCTTTTTCTCTTTCTTTCGCCTGCCTCTGCACCCTCTCTTTCTTCCCTTTTCTTCTTGCAATCTTGGGGTATGCTGGGGTGGACAATAAAAATCTTTCCAACCCCTCCATTTCCCGTGTTGCTGATGGTAGGGTCTAAAGGAGCCTCTCCCTCTATTGCTGCCCCTAAATATACCCCTCTGTGTTCTATATGTACATTTTGTACATAGAACACCCTATCTCCTCGCGGAGATCCCCCATACCCATTCTGATAATATCTCAGTGAGGATCTCTCTCTATTATGATAATATCTTGGTGGGGATTAGTGATGAGCCGAAAACCCCCAGGTTCGGTTCGCACCAGAACCCGCGAACGGACCGAAAGTTTGCACGAACATTAGAACCCTATTAAATACAATGGATGCGAACGTTCGGATTCTAAAGTGCTAATTATAACGACTATTATCCATGTTATTGTCCTAAACAGAGTTTGGGAACCCGGGTTCTGCACCAGGGGACATGTATCAATGCAAAAAGAAGTTTTAAAAACGGACGTTTTCCGGGAGCAGTCATTTTAATGATGCATAAAGTGAAAAAAAAAGTCAAATATTCCTTTAAATATTGTACCTGGGGGGTGTCTAAAGTATGCCTGTGAAGTGCCACGTGTTTCCCGTGTTTAGAACTGTCCCTGCACAAAATAACATTTCTAAAGCAAAAAAAAGCCATTTAAAACTGCTTGCGGCTTTAATGTAATGTCAGGTCCCGGTAATATGGATGAAAATCTTTAAGAAAAATGGCATAGCTACCCCATCAACCCCCCCCCCTACCCCAGCCCATTACCAGCCCCTTTGGGTCTTGTATGGATATTAAGGGGAACCCCGCACACAAAATAAAAAAGGCCCTATATACTCTGAACAGGCGGTGCATACAAGACAGGGACTGTAGGTTTGTTCTTATGTAGAATCTGTTTGTAATTTTGAACAGCTACATTGTTTAAGTGTAGCTCCAGCCCAAATACCTATTTTTAAGCTTTTTGGAAAACATAGGGAAGGGTTATCACCCCTGTAACATTTGTTTTGCTGTCTGTGCCCCTGTTCAGAACATTTCACCTCACTTTGCGTCCCAATGACAACTGTTTTTGAAATGTGGTGTTTTTATTGAAACAAGGATTGGTGATAAAGCATCAGTAGAGAGGAGACACCTTTCTCCCATATTAATTCTTACAGGAGAGAATTTTCCTTCCAAGGGGTAGATTTCCTCTCACTTCCTGTTGTCTTCTTCCGTTTGCAAGTAGTAGTCGTTTGTAAGTTGGATGTTTGAAAGTAGGGACCTGCCGTATATACTCTGCAGAAATTGGCCCCTTAGGTGTTGGTGTTGGCACAACACTGTAAGCACTCACAGTTACTCTTGGTGGGTGCTGGAACGCCCTGCTGTCAACTATTATATCAGGAATTGTAATAACATATAATTGTTGAACAGTGGTAGTAAAAATTGGGCCTTTGATGGTGGTGCTGGTGCCACAACACTGTAAGGCCTGACAGTTACTCTTGGTGGGCGCAGCAATGGGCCCTGCTGTGAATTATTAGATCAATAATTATAATTGCATGCCCCTGTTGAACAGGGGCTGAAAAATTGGGCCTTAGGCACTGGTGGCACAACACTGCAACCCCTCACAGATACTGTACTTGGAGCACAGCAATGAGGCCTGTTGCAAAGTATTGCATCAAAAATTGTAATTACACGCCCCTGTTAAACAGGGGCTGAAAAATTGGGCCTTAGCCACTGGTGGCGGCACCCATAAACCAAAATGATCTTCCAAGCTATCATCATTAATCGGATCATTGAGGAGGAGGAGGAGGATAGCCAGTCAACATAACAGCACAGGCACTCAGCATCAGCCTTGAAGGGATGTGACATTTTAAAATCAATTAGTCTGTTATATCAGCATCAGGTGTGTGGTAGCTGGTGGTGATCCAAGACTGGTTCATCTTGATGAAAGTCAGTCGATCAACCGAGTCGGTGGACAGGCGCACCCTGTGATCCGTGACAAATCCTCCAGCAGCACTGAATGTGCGTTCTGAAAGAACGCTGGATGCAGGACAGGCCAGTAGCTCAATTGCATACTGTGCAAGCTCTGGTCAGTGATCCATTCTCAAGACCCAGTAAGCCAGAGGATTTTCGGTGGGGAAGGTGTCCAAGTCTGACCTTGCCCCTAGGTATTCCTGCACCATGTATATCAGACGCTGGCGATGGTTGCTGGAACCGATCATACTTTGGGGCTGCGGACTAAAGAATTGTCTGAATGCATCGGTCAGACGGCCACCTTCCCCACCGCTCCTTCTTTGACTGCCCGAAGCCTCAGCAACTCGTTGTCCAGGACCAGGAGTTTGTAACCTCCCAATCTCTGGGAACGCGTTGCACAGACCTTTCTGCAAGGCCTCCCGGAGTTGTTATCCTCTGCTCCCTCTGCGACGGTAAGATAAGGTCCGCAACCTTACCCTTGTACCGTGGATCAAGGAGAGTGGCCAGCCAGTAATGGTCCCTCTCCTTGATCCGAAGAATACGAGGATCCTTCCGCAGACTTTGCAGGATCAGGGAGGCCATGCAGCGTAGGTTAGCTGAGGCATTCAGTCCGGAGTCCTCTGGGTCACTAAGGACGACATGATCCGCAGCCACCTCCTCCCAGCCACGTACAAGTCCACTGGTTTCTTGGGACTGTAAATCATCCCTAAAAGACTGCTGCTGATGATGCTGAGTGCCAGCCTCCACATCCATGCTGACACAATCCTCCTCCTCCTCTTCCTGTGCGATGGGGGGGACAGAAGGAACACTGTCTGGGTAAAGGGGGCCTTGAGAGGCAAGGAAGTCCTCCTCTTCCTGCCTCTGTTCTGCCTCAAGTGCCCTGTCCATTATTCCACGCAGCGTGTGCTCCAACAGGTGGACAAGAGGTACAGTGTCACTGATGCATGCACTGTCACTGCTCACCATCCTCGTGGCCTCCTCAAATGGTGCCAGGACAGTGCATGCATCCCTGATCATGCCCCACTGGCGTGGTGAAAAAAACCCGAGCTCCCCTGACCCTGTCCTGGTGCCGTAGTCGCACAGGTACTCATTGATGGCCCTCTACTGCGTGTGCAGCCGCTGCAGCATGGCCAACATTGAGTTCCACCTGGTGGGCATGTCACATATAAGGCGGTTCTTGGGCAGGTTCAACTCCTTTTGCAGCTCAGCCAGGCGAGCACTGGCATTATAAGATCTGCGGAAATGCACACAGACTTTCCTGGCCTGCCTCAGGACATCCTGTAAGCCCGGGTACCTGCCCAAGAACCGCTGCACCACCAGGTTAAGGACGTGAGCCACACAGGGCACATGGGTCAGTTGTCCCTGTCGGAGGGCGGAGAGGAGGTTGGTGCCATTGTCGCAAACCACCATTCCTGGCTTAAGCTGGCGTTGGTGTCAACCACCTCTCGGCCTGCCCCTGCAGAGCAGACAGGACCTCTGCCCCAGTGTGGCTCCTGTCCCCCAAACACACCAGCGCAAGCACGGCATGGCATCTTTTTGCCTGCGTACTTGCGTAGCCCCTTGAACGCCTACGGAGCACCGCTGGTTCCGAGGACAAAGCACAGGAAGAGGCCATGGAGGAAGAAGAAGAGGAGGGGGTGGAGGAGAGAGGTGTGTCACAACCAGTAGTAGCATTTTGGAGGCGTGGAGGTGGAACAACCTCCAACACTACTGCACCTTGTCCTGCATCCTTCCCAGCTGCCAAAAGAGTGACCCAATGGGCCGTGAAAGAAAGGTAACGTCCCTGTCCATGCCTGCTGGACCATGAGTCAGCGGTAATATGCACCTTACCGCTGACCGCCCTGTCCAGCGAGGCCAAGACATTGCCTTCCACATGCCTGTAGAGAGCCGGAATCGCCTTCCGTGAGAAAAAGTGGCGTTTGGGAACCTGCCACTGAGGAACCGCACATTGCACAAACTCACGGAAGGGGCCGAGTCTACCAACTGAAAAGGCAGCAGTTGAAGCGCTAGCAATTTAGCCAAGCTAGCATTCAACCGCTGGGCATGTGGATGGCTGGGAGTGAACTTCTTTCGACGGTCCAGCAGCTGGGGCAGGGAAATTTGCCTGCTAGAATCGGACGTCGGTGTACTGCTAGCAGAGTGGCCGCAAGTACTTGGCTGTGACACACCTAATTCTACACCTTCATTCCTCTCAGTGCAGGTTTCAGAGAGGACTGAAGGTATAGTGGGGTTGGAGATCCCAGCTGATGCGGTGCAAGGAGAGGTCCGCTTTGTTCTTTGGTGTGGGTCTTTAAGGTAGGCTTGCCAACGAGCTGCATGGCAGGTCAACATATGTCTGATCAAGCATGTGGTGCCCAAGCGGCTGATGTTTTGGCCACGCGATATACGCTTGAGACATATGTTGCAAACAGCAGCTGTGCGATCTGATGCACTCGCCTCAAAAAAGGCCCACACCAAATAACTTTTTGAATGACGGGCAGAGGCAGCGCCCTGCACAGGCGGAGCTCTGCGGTGTGATTCCGTCGGTGTGCTGCCCATATGCTGGCCATCCAAGGGCATCCTGCCTCGTTGGAGATGTGCCTCCTCCTCATCCTCCTCCTCCTCCTCTCTCCTATTAGGCACCCACGTGGAGTCAGTGACCTCATCATCCCCTCCCTCCTCATCACTGGAGCCAATCTGGCAGTATGCTGCAGCTGCTGGAACATGACTGCCAGATTGGTGTCCTTCTTGAGCATCCCCTCTCTCTGCTCTCACGCTACTGCCTTCCTCTATCTGGGTATCATCATCAGATCCTTCGAAACGCTGGGCATCCTCCTGGAGCATGTACCCAACACTGTGCTCAAACAGTTCGGGGGACTCCTCAGGAGGAGGACATGGTGGGTCTAGGGAAGGATTGACTAATGAAGATAATGATACCAGAGAAGAGGACGCTTTGGCAGCTGCTTTGCCAGTACCCTGAGCCTGGGTGAGAGAGGATGAGGAGGATGAGGTGGGCTTGGTCATCCACTCTACCAAGTCTTCGGCATGATGTGGCTCAACATGTCCAGCTGCCGAAAAGAAGGACAAGCGTGTCCCATGGCCATGTGCTGATGACAATGCACCGCGTCCACGACCAGCACTGTTGCCCCCAGACACAGAGCCTGCTTGCCCTCTTTTTTTGCCTCCTGACTGTCTGCCTCTCCTTGTTTGCCTTCCAGACATTTTAATGGATGGCCTGCAGGGAGATGGGAAAAACAGCAATAAGGGCTACCTTCAGGTGTATACTGTGCAGGAGGCTTAGCAACAATGACACTGACACTGTCCCCTGCCTATCCTTCTCTGTCCCTAAACACAAGGATTTGCAATATGGTTCAGCAAGATTGGTTTAGAACAGAATAGCACACTGACAGTTTCCCTCACTGTCCTTCTCTGTCCCTACAAACAAGATTTAGCACAGAATAGCACACTGATAGTTTCCACGAGTGTCCTTCTCTGTCCCTAAACTCAAGGATTTCAAATATGGTTCAGCAAGATTGGTTTAGCACAGAATAGCACACTGATAGTTTCCCTCACTGTCCTTCTCTGTCCCTACAAACAAGATTTAGCACAGAATAGCACACTGATAGTTTCCACGAGTGTCCTTCTCTGTCCCTAAACTCAAGGATTTCAAATATGGTTCAGCAAGATTGGTTTAGAACAGAATAGCACACTGACACTTTCCCTCACTGTACCTCTCTGTCCCTAAACTCAAGGATTTCAAATATGGTTCAGCAAGATTGGTTTAGAACAGAATAGCACACTGACAGTTTCCCTCACTGTCCTTCTCTGTCCCTACAAACAAGATTTAGCACAGAATAGCACACTGATAGTTTCCACGAGTGTCCTTCTCTGTCCCTAAACTCAAGGATTTCAAATATGGTTCAGCAAGATTGGTTTAGAACAGAATAGCACACTGACACTTTCCCTCACTGTACCTCTCTGTCCCTAAACTCAAGGATTTCAAATATGGTTCAGCAAGATTGGTTTAGAACAGAATAGCACACTGACAGTTTCCCTCACTGTCCTTCTCTGTCCCTACAAACAAGATTTAGCACAGAATAGCACACTGATAGTTTCCACAAGTGTCCTTCTCTGTCCCTAAACTCAAGAATTTCAAATATGGTTCAGCAAGATTGGTTTAGAACAGAATAGCACACTGACAGTTTCCCTCACTGTCCTTCTCTGTCCCTACAAACAAGATTTAGCACAGAATAGCACACTGATAGTTTCCACAAGTGTCCTTCTCTGTCCCTAAACTCAAGGATTTCAAATATGGTTCAGCAAGATTGGTTTAGAACAGAATAGCACACTGACACTTTCCCTCACTGTACCTCTCTGTCCCTAAACTCAAGGATTTCAAATACGGTTCAGCAAGATTGGTTTAGAACAGAATAGCACACTAACACTTTCCCTCACTGTCCTTCTCTGTCCCTACAAACAAGGTTTAGCACAGAATAACACACTGACACTCTCCCTACCTATCCTTATTTGTCCCTAAACACAAGGAATCCAGGATTAGTAAACGAAAAAAAATGACACTGTCCCTGCCTATGCTTCTCTTTCCCTGCTCCGGAACACACTACACAAGGCCGCCGCGCTGGCGGCCTTTTATAGTGTGGGGCGTGTACTAAACCCCCTCAGCAATAATTGGCCACAGGCAACCTGCCTGTGGCCAATCATTGCTCTCCTCACTGCCGGTGCTGTGATTGGCCAAGCATGCGGGGTCACAGTGCATGCTTGGCCAATCACAGCGCCTGGATGACACTGCGATGGCGTAGTGCATTGTGGGCCGTTCGCGTCACTCGAATTTGGCGCGAACGGCCCAAATCGTTCGTTCTTCGTCGAACGATCGAACAGCCGATGTTCGAGTCGAACGTATGTTCGACTCGAACACAAAGCTCATCCCTAGTGGGGATCTTTCTCTATTAAGCCTCATGCACACTGGACATTTTTTGATGTTTTTACAGTAGCTGTTTTTGGCTCTAGGCGTTTTATTTTCTACAGTCATTAAACTCTCCATGTTATCCTATGTGTCCATGCACACATAGGCTGTTATAAGCGTGTTTGGGCATTGACGTTTTTGAGCAGTAAAAAAAACCCAAAACTAGTGGGTTCTGAGAGACGTTTTTCAGCTGTAAAAACGCTCTACCGCTGAAACGCTGATAAACATCAATAAACGCTCAAAAATGTCACTCGCCAGCCTTTTTTTTTTTTTTTTTTTACGTTTATGATCCATTGTAAATGAAAAAATGCTAAAAACGCTAACGCGGAATAACGCTAAAAACGCTCAAACGCTATTGCAAAAACATTGAAAAAAAGTAAAAAAACTCACTGCAAAGCTACTGCCATTTTTATAATGTTATTTTAACGTCCAGTGTGTATGAGGCCTAATGATAATATCTTGATGGGGATCTCTCTCTATGCGGGAAATGTTTGTTGGATGTGTTCACTCCATAGCCATACCCAGTATTCCCTCCATGGTGATTGGGCTGATTTAGTCCCTGATCTCCTATTGGAAGTTTCACCTTTATTTTCTCTCCAATGAGATGGTGCCTGCTCTGGTATCATTGTATGTCTCTAATATTAACATTCGTCCCTCCGTTTATGTTTGTAAGTACATTCCTGTTTTCTTGGGCTCCTGTATCTCTTTCCATTGAAGTCTCCCTAGATATTACAGCCTAATGCCGCGTACACACGATCGATTTTCTCGACGGTGAAAACACCGTCGAGAAAATCGACGGGAAAAACGAGGGAACGGCTTGGTTCCCTACACACGTCCGTTTTTCCCGACATTTTTGTCTTTGTCGAGAAAAACGACCGTGTGTGGACTCCGCGGCAGTGTTTCCCTATGGGAAAACTGCCGCGGAAAAAAACAACGGGAATCACGACGAGAAAAATTAGAGCATGTTCTAATTTTTTTCGTCGTGATTCATGCCGTTTTTCACGTCGAGAAAAACGACAAAAAGCCCACAGACGATCGCTTTTCTCGACGGGAAAAATGATCGTGTGTACGCGGCATTAGGGTCATCTTGCCATTTATACACCTTACCCTCCTTATACTGTTTTGAGTCCCTGTGGTGTTTTTTAATCTTTTCTATCTTAATCTCACTGTGATATTTTTTTTAAAAAGTAAAAAAGACGGTTAAGCCACGTCTTTACTGCCCCTGACCGCTTACCAAAAGCCTACAATAAATAATGTGAAACCTAAAACTATTATGTACATTAATCGATGCCCAATACAGTCTAAAGCATTACTACTGAAGATATATTGTGTCTCTGCTGGGGGGTTCCATCTGATAAACTGGATAACTCATCGAACTACATGCCTTCTGCAAATATCATTCCTTCTAAGTCTTCTTAATCATTTACACTGAACAATACAATGTTAATCATCTACAGAAAAATATATTATTTTCATCAACATAACCCAGCAGTTTTCAATTATGTAATTAATCGTCAATAAAGAGCTCCAGCCTAATTAAAAAAACAGGATATTAGTGTAAAACAAGGAGTTACTGAGATCACTGAATACAAGGTTTATGTGCTTTCATTACCATTACTAGTAGCTGATAGCTATGAAAACATTGGTTTGTCGGTGTCCCATTTCCTGCACCCCGGTGACTGACAGCTCTGCTTGAAGCTGTGATTTTGTCAGGTGAGGATTTTTTCTGGCTCGGGACTAATTAGCAGCATCATTACATGTAGACTACAAGTCATTATTACAAGTCTATAGATGTTCACAGCACAGTTTGTACAGAACAGAATATTATTTTCTTTACATCTTTTACAGTTTTTTTTTTCATGTTCTGAGCTCCTGCAGGCTGACACAATTTATTTACTTCTCATTTTCAGTAGCTGAGTAGAAACCTTGAAAGTTTATTTTTCATTTAAATGTAACCCTCCAGGTTATTCCTACATAATGCACTGATTTAACCACTTCAGCCCTGGAAGATTTTCCCCCTTAAAGGAGAAGTCCAGCCTGGGCTCATTCGGCTGGGCTTCTCCTATGGGTCACAGGAGTGCAATTAGTTTTGCACTCCTGGGACTAGAGTTGAGCGGACACCTGGATGTTGGGGTTCGACGGGTTCGGCCGAACTTCGGAAAAAAGTTCGTGTTCGGGACCGAACTTTAACCAGAACCCCATTGAAGTCAATGGGGACCCGGACTTCTAAGGACTAAAAAGGCTCTAAAAAAGTAATGGAAAGGGCTAGAGGGCTGCAAATGGCAGCGAAATGTTGTTAAGAGCATGGCAAGTGCTCTGCAAACAAATGTGGATAGGGAAATAACTTTAACATAAGAAAAAATAAAAAAATATGCTGGAGGCCCCCTTTTCAGCAGAAGAGGTATGGGAAGTCATTAAGAACCTCAGAAACTCAACGGCACGATGCCACACATATGGTGGGAATGCCCCAGAATACACCCTTTCTGGAATAAATTATTCAATTTAATGGATAAGCTAGTGGGAAAATAAAATACTTTGAAATAAAAATGTAGCGGGGTGCTAAATTTAAGGGAAGTGTTTGAGTGGTAAATAGGCTCAAACACCCTAATTCTGTAGGATTCATGGACCATTTTGTCCTCGGGGGACAGTATTGGTGTGCAGTTCCCTGCGGCCTACAGGTGGCGCTGCCATGGTAGGCTAGGGTTGAACCGCCGATACAGTGCTGTGCCTTTTGTGTCCCCTCTTGGCAGTAGTACAGCGGGGCGGGGAACCTGCTGTGCATGCCGGGAGAGCATATAAAAGGGGCAGACCTTTGGCCTGGGGGCTGATGTCCAGTGGGGTCCACGCCCAGGTGCCTTCGGCCTGGGTGCATGTGTTCCTGTTCCATCTCGGGTACCTTTTAGCCCGGGGTGAGGTACTATCCTGGAGTTCCTGCTGCCCTGGGTATGGAGGCCTAGGTGCGGGAGTAAAGCCTGGAGTCCAGAGCCTTCGTCTGGAGTCCGCTAAGGGTCGAGGAGTCTTAGGGTGCCGCCTCGTGTAGGGGACCATGTTCCAGGGAAGGGAGGATCATTCTGATGGACCGATGCGGGAGTCACGGTGAAGGAAGGGTCTGTTGACTCCCTGGAGAGATGTCTTCCCCTTGATATGGGCTAGGTTCATAGAAGGAGAAGCTCAAGGTCATCTTGACTGTATCAGAGGCCTTATTCACCCGGCCCGTGGCAGGGGCCTTATACACCCTGGTCTGTGGCAGAGACCAAAGTTCTCCAGGTCCGTGGCAGGGGCCTTGTACACCCGGTCTGTGGCAGAGACCAACCTCAAGGTCTGTGGCAGAGACCGTGCACCTAAAACTGTTTGAGAAACCTAAGCAGTGAAGTGAATGTGCTACGTTTGTGCCTGGACCTCCTCCACACCTTAAGCTGTCCTGTTTCTTTGCTCTAACCTTTTCTATCCGAGTAGAGTTTATTTTGCCATGAGAGAATAAGAGTTGTAATTTCAGCTGGTGTGGACATTGACTTTACTGGGAATTAAAGGACTTGCCTCTACCTACAGTAGAGGTGAGAATCATCCTCTGGAGGAGTTTTGACTCCGGCTGTGGACACGGCCCTTCAAGTACACCGCTCAACCTCTTTATATAGGAGGGTACGGGCTGGTAGTGCGGTGTGCCTTTCTCCCTCCTGCGAGGAGCCAACAACATAAAGGCAGGTAAGGGGGAAAGGATCTGTGCGCTACAAAAAAATTGAATAAAAATTATAATCTTGACCTAGGAGGACGAGGTCCATATGGAGTAGGAGGTTGAGGTGGCGGTGGATGTGGTTGTGTAGGTGGAAGCGGCGGTGGAGGAGGACGAGGTAGCCAACACTGGTTCAAAAATACAACACTGGCTGGGTAAGGCCAGTGATGTGTCGAATTTTGTCCCCCGTCGAATAGTGTCCACCCTGTACTGCGCTTGCTCAGTATGTAGGACAAGAGGATTTCGAAAATCTCCCAAGATGAACGGCGCCTGCGTGGTGAGTTCAGGTGAAGGCCACGCCATCCGTGGTTCAAGCCGAGCCAAGTGAGGCCGTGCCCGAAGCGTGGCGATCGAAGCGAGCCCGTGAGGGGCCCTGTTACTATGTGCTACCGTATGTCCACTTGGATGTTGGGGCTTGAACCTGCACTCACGGCGCAGGTGCCGTTCATCTTCGGAGATTTTGTGAATCTCCTTGTCCTCTGTAATGCGCAAGCGCTGCGCCTTCGCAGTACGGGCCGGACACAATCCGATGGCCGGACAGTTTTTGTCACAACACCGGTATACATGTCTATTCTGCAGAAGGTACGGACAAGTCCTGTGGGATCCATGCCTGGTTCATTTTAATGAACGTGAGCTTGTCCACATTGGCTCTGGACAGGCGGCTGCGCTTGTCTGTGATAACGCCCCCTGCCGTGCTAACTACACGTTCAGATAATACACTAGCTGCAGGGCAGGCCAGCACCTCCAAGGCATAAAGGGCAAGCTCAGGCCATGTGCCCAATTTGGAGACCCAGAAGTTAAAGGGGGCAGACCCGTCATCCAGTACGTGTAGGCCTGTGGACACATACTGCTCAACCATGTTGGTGAAATGCTGCCTCCTGCTAAGACGTTCCATCTCAGCTGGTGGTGCTGGTTGTTGTGGCGTGCTGACAAAGCTTTTCCACATTTCAGCCATGCTAACCCTGCCTTCTGAGGTGCTGCCGGTGCCCCGGCTGCGTTGGCGACCTCTTCCTCCTCCTCTGCCTTCGCCTTGTGCTTCCACCGTACGCCCGCTGTCAGGTGGGAATGCCACCAGCAGCGCGTCTACCAGCGTGCGCTTGTACTCGCGCATCTTACGATCCCGCTCCAGTGAGGGAATTAAGGACGGTACGTTGTCCTTGTAACGGGGATCCAGCAGGGTGGCCACCCAGTAATCAGCACCAGTTAAAATGTGGGCAACTCGGCGGTCATTGCGGAAACACTGCAGCATGTAATCGCTCATGTGTGCCAGGCTGCCCAGAGGCAAAGAAAAGCTGTCCTCTGTGGGAGGTGTATCGTCTGTGTCCTCTGTATCCCCCCAGCCACGCACCAGTGATGGCCACGAGCTGGTCTGGGTGCCACCCTGCTGTGAAAATGGCTCCTCCTCCTCCTCCTCCTCCATCTCCTCCTCCACCTCGTCATCCTCCAGAACTGTGCCCTTTCTGCCGGACAATTGTGTACCTGGCGTTTGTTGGTGCAGGAACCCACCCTCATAGCCACTTGTGAAAAACTGCCCTGAAAGCCTTTGAAATGATCCCACTTACTCCTCCTCCTCCTCCTCATCCTCCTGTGCCACATCCTCTTCCATCATCGCCCGAAGCGTTTTTTCAAGGAGGCATAGAACTGGGATAGTAACGCTGAGAACGGCGTCATTGGCACTGGACATGTTGGTGGAGTACTCGAAACAGCGCAACAAGGCACACAGGTCTCGCATGGAGGCCCAGTTATTGGTGGTGAAGTGGTGCTGTTCCGCAGAGCGACTCACGCGTGATTGCTGCAGCTGAAACTCCACTATCGCCTGCTGCTGCTCGCACAGTCTGGCCAGCATGTGCAAGGTGGAGTTCCACCTTGTGGGCACGTCACATATGAGGCGGTGAGCGGGAAGGCCGAAGTTACGCTGCAGCGCTGACAGGCGAGCAGCAGCAGGGTGAGAATGCCAAAAGTGCGCACACACAGCCCGCACTTTCTGCAGCAGCTCTGGCATATTGGGGTAATTTTTAAGGAACTTCTGGACCACCAAGTTCAGCACATGCGCCAGGCAAGGGATGTGCGTCAAACCAGCTAGGCCCAGAGCTGCTACGAGATTTCGCCCATTATCGCACACCACCAGGCCGGGCTTGAGGCTCACTGACAGCAACCACTCATTGGTCTGTTGTTCCATGTCCCTCCACAACTCCTGCGCGGTGTGGGGTTTTTCCCCCAAACAGGAAAGTTTTAAAACTGCCTGCTGTCGTTTACCCCTGGCTGTGCTGAAGTTGGTGGTGAAGGTGTTACGCTGACCGGATGAGGAGGCGGTAGAGGATGAGGAAGCGGAGTAGGAGGAGTTAGCAACAGGAGGCAAACTGAAGCGCCCTGCAATCCTCGGTGGTGGAAGGACATGCGCCAAACTGCTATCTGCCTCAGGCCCAGCCGCCACTGCATTTACCCAGTGTGCTGTTAGGGAGATATAATATCCCTGACCGTGCTTACTGGTCCACGCATCTGTAGTTAGGTGGACCTTGCCACAGATGGTGTTGCACAGTGCACACCTGATTTTGTCCCCCACTTGGTAGTGCAGGGAAGGGATGGCTCGCCTGGAAAAGTAGTGGCGGCTGGGCACGATGTACTGTGGGACAGCCAATGCCATCAGGCTTTTAAAACTCTGCGTCTCCACCAGACGGAATGACAGCATTTCAAAGGCCAGGAGTTTTGAAATGCTGGCATTCAAGGCCAGGGATCGCGGGTGGCTAGGGGGGTACTTCCTCTTCCGCTCCAATGTTTGGGAGATAGAGAGCTGAACGCTTCCATGGGACATTGTGGAGATGGTTGGTGACCCAGGTGGTAGTGTTGCTGGCAGATCCTCTGTTTGCGGGGTGGCAGGTGCCACTGTCACTACAGAGGTGGATGAAGAGGCCGAGACTGCAGCAGAAGAGGAAGCAGGAGGAGCCAGAGACCTTACTTGGTTTTTGAGGTGTCTACTCCACTGCAGCTCGTGCTTTGCACTTAGATGCCTGGTCATGCAGGTTGTGCTCAGGTTGAGAACGTTTATGCCTCGCTTCAGGCTCTGATTGCACAGCGTGCAAACCACTCGTGTCTTGTCATCAGCACATTGTGTGAAGAACTGCCACGCTAGGGAACTCCTTGGACCTGGCTTTGGTGTGCTCGGTCCCTTGCTGCGTTGGGCAGTAGCAGACATACTGTCTAGGGGACGGACGCTCCGCTTTTGCACCCTGCTCCCTCTTCTGCTGTGCTGGTGGCTCTGTGCGACCACCGCCTCTTCCTCCAAACTACACTGGTCACCTGCATAACGTTGATTCCATGTGGGGTCGAGGACCTCATCGTCCTCCACATCATCTTCCACCCAGTCTTCACCCCTGCCCTCCTTGTCTGTCTGCACAATTGCGAAAGCAGCAGCAGTTGGCACCTGTATTTCGTCATCATCCGAGACGTGCTGTGATGGTCCTCCCATGTACTCATCATGAAACATAAGTGGTTGGGCATCGGTGCACTCAGTCTCTTCCACTTCTGGGGCAGGGCTAGGTGGATGGCCCTGGGAAACCCTGCTAACAGAGTCATCGAAAAGCAGAAGAGACTGCTGCATGATTTGGGGCTCAGACTGCTTGGCTGATTTGCAAGGGGGTGAGGTGAAAGACTGATGGACATGGGTTTCAGGTGCCAACTCTGATCTTTCATCAGAAGAGTGGGTGGGAGACAATGTGAAGGAACCCGAGGCACTGTCAGCAACCCAATCTACTATCGCCTGTACTTGTCCTGGCCTAAACATTCGTACAGCCTCATTAGGCGTGACAAAATACCGCCGCAGGCTCGGTCGCCTACTCGCAACTGAGGAGGGTGTTTCACTTGTGCGTGTATCTGGCACAGATCCACCACGTCCTCTCCCTGCAACAGGAGCAGCACCACGACCGGGGCCACCACGTCCCTTTTGACCTTCTCATATTTTCCAAATTTTAGGATCTTGCCCTAAATGGGTGTTTTTGGAAGAGCAGAACACACCCACAGTAAGTAACCGCTGAATCGCACAGCTACAGAACTGCAGAAAATGCTATTAAAAAAAATGTGTTTTTTTTTGTATAGCACAGTAGAAGAAAACTATATATAAATTGTTTATTTCACACACCTCCACATATGTATAACACACTGCAAAATATTTTTTGTGGCCCTAAATGGGTCTTTTTTTGCACAAGCAAAATAAAATGGAAATTTTTTTTTTTTTTTGCCCTTAATGGGTCTTTTGGAAAATAGCACAATAAAGTGCCTTTTTTTTTTTGTCCTAAATGGATCTTTTTCCAAGAGCAGAATACACCCACAGTATGGAAACGGTGTATCTCTCAACGTAATATATGCAGTGCTGGTGCACTGAGCTTGCAGATAAAAGGTAGATTTTCTCTGACACTGGGCTCATAGCAGTGTAAAAAGACTGCACTGCAACACAAACACAAACATAACTATGCAGATCGCTGAGTTATATCTCTGAATCTGGACTCCTATTCCTATATAATATATCTCTCTCCCTAAAAGCAAAAAACAGGAACCTGGCCCTACACTACACTGTCTCTCTATCTTTTCCCTCAGATTCCAGAATCAGGACTAACTCATGTATTTTTCTATCTCTCCCTAAAAGCAGCAGCAGCAGACAAGATCCTCTCCCTATCTATTCTGAAGCAGAGTGACGTGTGTGCTGTGTGCCTCTAGCTTATATAGAAGCTGGGTCACATGTTGCACTGACCAATCACAGCCATGCCATTAGTAGGCATGGCTATGATGGCTTCTAAGGGCACACCAGCTAATCAAAAGGTGATTGGCTGGCCCCTGAAGCATTTCTAACTGCGTAATTAGATTGCCGAACCCGGACTTTTGCGCAAAGTCCGGGTTCGGGAAAAAGCTAAAGTTCGGTACGGACCCGAACTTTACAGTTCGGGTTCGCTCAACACTACCTGGGACCCATTTTCAGCAGAGAGCGGTCTGAAGTTTGGTCTCTGCTGACGTCACTGGAATCAGTCCAGGCACCGCGTTGTTCCGACTCTGAAAGTCTGGATCCGCCAGGTGCCAGGACTGATGGCAGTCTTGGCCTCTAATTGAGCCGCTGAGATGGCCGCTCCCCGCCCCTTCACAGTTCAGCGCTCCAGTGAGCATGGAGGAGCAGAACAGGAGAGCTGCTGATTGACAAGCAGCAGCTCTCCGCTCGGGGAGGTGAGAGAACCGAGCCATCGGCGGTGTTTGATCGCTCGGTTCTCAGTGAAGAGGTGGCGGGGGACAGATGCAGCATTGGACCGATGCTGCATCCACTTAGGTAAGTATGAATATGGAAAAAAAATACCATACTTGCGATATGGCACTGCGTTATTTTAACTGACAATTGCGCGGTCCTACGACGCTGTACCCAAACAAAATGTATGTCCTTTTTTTTTTCTTACAAATAGAGCTTTCTTTTGGTGGTATTTGATCACCTCTGCGATTTTAAATTTTTTGCGCTATTAAGAAAAAAAAGACCAAAATTTTGAAAAAATATATATATTTTTTACTTTAAGGCCAATATGTAGTCTTTTACATATTTTTGGTAAAAATAAAAAATAAATCACAATAAGCGCATATTGAATGGTTTGCGCAAAAGTTATAGCGTCCACAAAATAGGGGATATATTTATGGCATTTTTATTATTAATTGTTTTTTTACTAGTGATGACGGTGATCAGCGTTTTTTAGCGGGACTGCGACATTGTGGCGGACAGGTCGGACACTTTTAACACAACTGGGTGGCCTCGGAGCGCAATGCTCTGTGCTACAAGGCCACCTTTTTTATTTTTATTTTTTATTAATTATTTTTTTTTATTGAGTTTTTACATTTTACATAACAATCCAACACAGCTGACCCGGCTAAACTGCCAGGTCAGTACTAGGCCAACATGGCCCATACATTTTATACAGGCAACAAACATATCCTGTCTATCTAACAGTATCTCTACCTAACTACTACAAAACATATGCCCCTCCCCCCACCTTTTTTTTTAAGCCTATTAGAGCCTCTGGCTCAAAAAAACACCCACCCCGTAATGGAATCCATGGTCTGGCGCCACTAATATGTAGATCAAGGGGCCGGACGCATGGATTGGGGAGTCTGAGCCTGTGCGCCCTCTATGGACGGGCCACCACTGCTAACAAATTAAAGATAAACTCCAGCTAGGGCTCCATTTACATCTGCGCTTTTGCTGGCCGTGTTTGGAGTGCCATCAACAATTTTTACAGGTCATGTAAGACTGGGGTGTGAATGGGGCCTAACTCTATATAAGCAGTTACAGCAACAGATTTTAAATTTTATTTAGGGGTTTAGTTTTACATAAATAAAGGTTGAGCATTATAAGCAACCCTGTGAGTGGTAAATGTTTTTTCTCAGCCCTCTAAGGCCCCATTCACACCCCAGCGTTTTGTAGCTTGATGCTCCAAAACCCTGGAGGAGAAAAAATCTATTATTCTCTGGTTCACATCTCCACTCCAAGTCACCTGAAGCTCAAAAAAGTTCTGGAGCTTTTTTTTTAACTCGAATTGGGCAGATTGGTGCATTTTTTGTTCTATAGAATTGCTTTGAAACGCTTAATTAAAGCCTTTTTGAGCGTTTTAGTGCATTCTGTCACGCGTTTTTTGAGAGTTTTTCTGCTCTAATGCAATAATTAAAAATCAACAATAATAAATAAATAAAAATAAGATAAATAAATAATAATAATAAAAAAAATATTATTACCCCCAATATTAACCTAACCCTTAATTCTAACCCTAATATTAAACCCTAACCCATAATCCTAACCCTAATATTAAACCCTAACCTAACTAAATAAAAAAAAAATTAATAATAAATAAATAAATTAACCCCTTAACCCTAACCTTTAAACCCCTAACCCCTTACAAAAAAATTATAAATAAATAAGAGCGGATAAATACCTTTAAAACCATAGCAACAAATGATGAAACAGATGATATTTTTCTCTGTTGGCTAATTAAAAACTGACAAAGCTAAAAACGCTTTAAAATCGCTTTACACAAACTCTCAAAAACGTGCATACAAACGTTTGAAAAAACACCCCAAAAAATGCTCCGAAACTCGACGCTCAGGTGTGAATTGCAGTCTAAGAGCTTAACAGTTTTGTCGTTTAAAGGAAGCTGCAAATAACAGACTTACTGGTAGGATCATCAGGTGAAAAAAAAAAGTCTAAAAAAGAAAACAAATGCAGCCACCACATCTAAGCATTGGTAACATGCAATATATAATACATTTTTGTTTTGGGTTTTAATACTACTTTAATTTATTTTTTCATTGGATGACTGCAACATGGCTATAAGCTCTGTACAGATGTCTGGATAATACATTATTCTGGTTATAAGAACAGAGGCATGGCAGTTCTGGGCAGTTCAGCAGAATGAATGAATTTTTAATATCACCAAATTACAGGATGGCTTTAGCAGCAATTATATAATTTTAAGTATTTTTCTTTATTTAAGGAAGTTGAGTTTCCTTTAGACTAGTATGTTAAGATCTCACTTAGGGCTTGGTTAACATTCCATTTCACTAATCTCCCCTCAGCGCACACAAGATAACCTTTTGGAAATATTTCATTTTGTTTTGCTTTGAATCCCTTGGATCAGGTTGCCAAACCAACTCATCAAGCAAACATCTCGATTTTCCGCCTGCGTTTTGCATCCCTCTGAAGTCCAGTAAAACCTTGTGTTGACTTAACACAGATGATGTGCATATGCATTAATTACAATGATGGGACCAGACCTGTGCTGGCTGTTTTCTCTGAAGTTCAGGCCAGACAGAGACCTGGCAATGTCTGTGTTCCAGGTACAGGATTAGGAAGCCACACTTTGAAGTGTTGTTTTATGAGAAAATATATACAGGTGTATCCTCCCTTAGAATTATGTGCTCAGAACTTTTCCCTCATATGCCGTCCTTTGATTGTCTCTGTAGGAAATCAGAAAATCCATCACGGAAATCACAGAGCTCTGTAAATAAGACTAATCTACAACAGGTGATAGTGAAGGTAGGCGGCTAACTGCCAACTGTCTTCTAGGACAGTGTTTTTCAACTCCAGTCCTCAAGGCTCCCCGAAAGGTCAAGTTTTCAGGATTTCCCTCAGATGAAACGCTTGTGGTAATTACTAAAGGCAGTGAAACTGATCAAATCACCTGTGCAAAATAATGGAAAGCCTGAAAACATGACCTGTTGGGGCGCCTTGAGGATTGGAGTTGGGAAACGCTGTTCTAGGAGAAGTCCCAGTCTGTATAGTTCACAGAATCACAAGGAACTTCACATTTATAGATTGTCCGTAAAATACACTGTAACTATGGGTGAAATAAATATTTATAAATATACAGGGGGTCCCCGACTTACGAACGCCCGTCTTACGAACAACTCCTACTTGCGAACAGGATGCTGCAGGGACCATGTGCCGTTCTGCGCATGCGCGGAAAGCAGAGCCTCGGAAATGTCCGTAATGGCCGTGCGGCCATTCGACGTACAACGGAAAACATCAGAAATGTCCGTAATTGCCGGTCTGCGCATGCGCGGCCCGAGTTAAGAACATTTCCATCTTACAAACAGGAGGAAAGTCCCTAACTCGTTCGCAAGTCGGGGAACCCCTGTAAAGGTTTTTATTTTGTAAAAAATGTGAAGTCTGTAAGAATAATCAATTTAACCTTCCCAGCGGTATTCCCGAGTGTGGCTCGGGGGGGAATTTTCACTACCAAAGGCAGTAATCCCGAGCCACACTCGGGATTGCATCGCAGGATCCAGGCAAAGTTACTTACCTTGTCCCCAGGATCCTGCGATGTCCTCCTGCGGTGTCCTCCGCCTGATGTACTGTGTTCCAGGCTCCGTTCCATGCGAGGGACGCCTGGGGGCGGAGCCCGGCGGCAAATTCAAAAAACATAACACATACAGTACACTGTAATCTGTAAGATTACATTACTGTATCAAATCATTTCACATCCCTTTTGTCCCTAGTGCTTTGTCCAGTGACCTGCCTGCAATTTTATATTGTATATACTGTTCTTTCTGCCTGGAAACTTGAGAATGTCCATGGCATCCAAAAAGCGTCCCTTTACGTTAAAAGTGTTAGTAAATAAGAATCACTTGCAGACTTGAGCGATAGTGATTTGTGGGGATATTAGTCATCAGACGCTGAAAGTGACGACAGCGACAATTCTGCGACTGAGCAAATTTCAGTGTTTTTGGTATGATCACATTATTGAATCCATTTTATTATTATTATTATTATTATAATATTTTTTATAATTATTTATAGTTATTTATTATATTATAATTTACGATTTTGTGTTTCAAACTTTATCATACCCGGGATGTCTACCAGACTCTTGTTTGGACAGATTTAAAGCGGAGCTCCACCCTAAAGTGGAACTTCCGCTGATCGGAACCCTCCCCCCCTCCAGTGTCACAATTGACACCTTTCAGGGGGGAGGGGGGTGCAGATACCTGTCTAAGACAGGTATTTGCACCCACTTCCGGGAGTCCTCTCTGCGGGAAATCTGCGGGAAGCACGTCACTTCCCACAGATTCCCCGTTGTGTTCTGGGAGACACTCGGCTCCCAGAACACAGGGGACCATTCAGAACGGCGCAGCGCGACTCGCGCATGGGCCGTAGGGAACCGGGCATGAAGCCGCAAGGCTTCACTTCCTGGTTCCCTCACCGAGGATGGCGGTGGGGGCAGTAGTGACGAGCGATTGCTCGTCCTCTGCTGCGGACGTCGCTGGACTCCAGGACAGGTAAGTCTCCATATATTAAAAGTCAGCAGCTGCTGTATTTGCAGCTGCTGGTTTTTAACATTTTTTTTCCCGTGGCACCTCCGCTTTAATTGTGTAATTCCTAAGAATTACAGGCCTACAATATAAAACGCCAAATTTCTATGCAAAACAATGTACCGCTTTGAGACACAAAAATCTGACATCATCATACCGCCAGGGAGGTTAAAGCTAGGAAAATCACTTCCTTTATGTCCAATCAAACTATTATACTATTGTATATATAACATTGATGCTTTCATGACATGTAACATCAAGTGCATAGTGTACAATATATGATCATTTGCCCATGCGGGCAACAATATATAGGGAGGGCCATAAGGAAGCTGCAGACTAGACTAAAAGAACACATTAAAAACATAAGGACTGGTTTTCCGGGTCATAGTGTCTCCCAATGGTACCACCTTTCTGACTATTGATCACTTTGTATCCCACTGGAGAGGCGGCAGTTGCTCTAAAAGGTAAATATGCCACCTTGAGACCCAGTGGATTTACTTGTTAAAATTGTATGTCCCATTTGGTTTGAATGTCGAGTGGGACATTAATTGTTTGATCAATGGTTAAATAATAAAAAAAGTATTTGTATAAACAAAATTAGTAGCACTTCTGTGTATCACAGCACAAATCGAAATACTATAGAATATATATATATGTCCCGTAAAGAAATGCATATATGTGAAAAACTATAAAACATATACTCTAAAAATATATGTGCACATACAATAAATTAATAAGTGTCCGTAGCGTTCAAACCAGTTTTCAAACCAGCTCTCCCGTGCCATCGGGGGCCCGGAGAGAATCGTCTGGCGCTGGTGTCTGGTCACATGACGAGCATAGAGATGACTGGTGACCAGATGGTCACCAGTCATCTCTATGACCGTTGGAGGCCCGGGAGCGATGTGATGACGTCACGCCCGGGATCCCAAAAGTAAACAAAGCCGCGATTGCGGCTGAAAGCATGAGATTGGTGATTTCTTTTTCCCAATCTCATGCTTTCCAGCCTGGAGGAGAGATGTGGGGTCTTATTGACCCCGTATCTCTCCATAAAGAGGACCTGTCACACACCATTCCTATTACAAGGGATGTTTACATTCCTTGTAATAGGAATAAAAGTGATAAAAAAAAAAGTAAAAAAAAGTGTAAAAATAAAAAGCATTAAGTAAAATAGAAAAATAAATAATAAAACATTTTTTTAACGCCCCCGTCCCCAATAGCTTGTGCTCAGAAGTGAAAGCACACGTAAGTCCCGCCCACATATGTAAACGCCGTTCAAACCACATATGTGAGGTATCTCCGTGTGCGTTAGAGCGCGTGCAACAATCCTAGCACTAGACCTCCTCTGTAACTCTAACATGGTAACCTGTAAAAAATATATATTTGGAGGTTTTCAAGTACCGAAATTTGGCGCCATTCCATGAGTGTGCGCAATTTTAAAGCGTGACATGTTAGGTATCTATTTACTCGGCGTAACATAATCTTACATATTTTACAAAAAAATTGGGCTAACTTTACTGCTTTGTTATTTTTTAATTCACGAAACCATTTTTTTTTGTGTCTGCTAAAAAAACATATATAATATTTGGGGGTTCTGAGTAATTTTCTAGCAAAAGAATGATGATTTGTACATGTAGGAGAGAAGTGCCAGAATAGTCCCCGGTTTGGAAGTGGTATAAAAAACCCTGTATTGAAAGGGTTTTTCATTCAATAATTGAATGCAATGATATTTATTGCTGACATGTTTAATTGCTGTATTATTTAGAGTGCTGCTTATTTTTGTTTATTTTACAAATAAATATGTTATCTTCAGCTTCACTTAAAGTAACTTTAAAGGCTGTTTTTTTTTAAATTTAAAATAACAAACATGTTACAGGGTCCTAGTAAGTAAGTAGTTATACTTACCTGCCACTTGCTATGTGCGCACCCATGCTTTCTTGCTCCCGAACCTCACTTTGAGTGTCCATAAGACACACAGAGCGAGACTTGGCACTGCCACCTACCCTCCCCACTGGGGGTTTAAGGTGCCGGGAGGCGGGGCCAGGTTTATGATTATGCGATCGCCGTGATTGGCTGTCACGGCAGTCAAATAATCGAAAATCTGCCGATCTCAAGCAGCGATTATGAGCTTTCCGTTAGCAGCTGGTAACTGTGCTGGAAGCACACTCTTAGCACAGCTGTTTTTGCACTAATGCACGCAAATATGCGTCCGCTTGGTGCCAAGGCCCAGCTGCCAAGGGGTCACATATTTGCGTGCGGCTGGCGCCAAACGGTAAAAGAAATAAACCTCCACAAAAAAAAAAATCTATTGGGCCCCGCAAGTGAAACTGAAGTCTGCAATAATAACCTCTGCTTCAATGGTCACGTCCACAAGGTCCTGCACCGACACCAGTATTTATTTTTCTCAACCCTTTGGCAAACAAAATGCCTCCTGCTACAGCCAAATATTTCAACACCTGCAGGCCATTTTTCTGCACACCAGTTCCTATTTTTTTCATGCATAGTTGAGTTGCTTAGCCTAGTTTCCACGTCAGAGGTATGGCTTTTTGGCAGCAATTTTACCATGAAGACCACTTCTGACTTCCACAGACAGTAGATGGGTGTACCTGGGTCTCACGGATTTCCACTAGTTCAGTGCTGATGGCACTGCTGGACATCTTCTGATGTCAAAGAGAAGTAAGCATGATATGTCTTTCTCCGCTGCATTAAGTTTCTGTGGCTGACCACTGCATCTAAGGTCCTCAACATTGACCGTTTCTTTGTGCTTCTTCAAACAGCACATCCCGAAACCCCAGTCTGCTTAGAAATCGTTGCCTGGGAGAGACCTTGCTGATGCAGTATAACTACCTTGTGTGCCCAGTCTTGCCATGGTGTATGATCTGTAGGGATGAGCTTTAGGTTTGAGTCGAACATGAGTTCGACTCGAACATTGGCTGTTTGCCAGTTCAGCGAACAGCGAACAATTTGGGGTGTTCGCGGCAAATTCGAAAAGCCGCGGAACACCCTTTAAAAGTCTATGGGGGAAATCTAAAGTGCTCATTTTAAAGGTTAATATGCAAGTTATTGTCATAAAAAGTGTTTGGGGACCTGGGTCCTCCCCCAGGGGACATGTATCAATGCAAAAAAAAGTTTTAAAAACACACAGTTGGGAAAGACCTTTATTAAAAATAAAAAAATTACTGGACTGGATTACATCGCTGGAATGGTTTTTTTATTTTTAATAAAGAACTTTCCCAACTGTGTGTGTGTGTGTGTGTGTGTGTGTGTGTGTTTTTTAAAATAATTTTTACACTTTCTTTGTGAAATGGTAGTGGTACAATGTACCCGTTACAAATTCACATAGGGGGGGCCGAATCTGGGGGTCCCCTTTGTTAAAGGGGGCTTCCAGATTCCGATAAGCCCCCACCCGCAGACCCCCACAACCACCGGGCAAGGGTTGTGGGGATGAGGCCCTTGTCCCCATCAACATGGGGACATCCTCCCCATGTTGAGGGCATGTGGCCTGGTATGGTTCAGGTTATGGCTATGGCTCTCTCGTCCCCCCTCTTTTCCTGCCGCCTGCCAGGTTGCATGCTCGGATAAGGATCTGGTATGGATTTTTGGGTGGGACCCCACACCATTTTGTTTTTACATTTTGGTGCAGGGTTCCCCTTAATATCCATACCAGACCTGAAGGGCCTGTTATAGAATTTTAGGGGGACCCCCACGTTTTTTTTTTTTTTTCAATTTTGGTTCCCTGTGCAAAATGTAATTTTTGAAGGAAAAAAAGTCATTTACAACTATTGCATCTATTAATGAATTGTCGGGTCCGGCAATACAGATAAAAGTCATTGAAAAAAACGGCAAGGGTTCCCCTTAATATTCATACCAGACCCAAAGGGCCTGGTAATGTACTGGGGGGGGGACCCCTGCCGTTTTTTTTCAATGACTTTTCTCTGTATTGACGGGGACCCGGGGATTCATTATAGCCGCGAGTAGTTTTAAATTACTTTTTTTCCTTCAGAAATGACATTTTGTGCAGGGACAATTCTAAACACGGGAATCCTGCGCTGCTTTACAGGCATACTTTAGACACCCCCCAGGTACGAAATTGAAAGGAATATTTCACTTTTATTGTTTCACTTTAAGCATTATTAAAATCACTGCTCCCGAAAAAACTGTAGTTATTAAAACTTTTTTTTTGCATTAATACATGTCCCCTGGGGCAGGACATGGGTCCCCAAACACTTTTTATGACAATAGCTTGCATATTAACCTTTAAAATTAGCACTTTTGATTTTTCATGTTCGTGTCCCATAGACTTTAACAGTGTTCGCGCGTTCGAACAAATTTTTTGCCTGTTCGCATGTTCTGGTGCAAACCGAACCGGGGGGGGGGGGGGTGTTCGGCTCATCCCTAATGATCTGTGACATGAAACTGCCTTCCACAACCTCACCTTAGTGGCAAAGTTTGGTTGTTCCTTACCCAGTTTTAAGCCTCCTACACAGCTGTTTCTGTTTGTCTTAATGACTTTGTTTCAACCTACATTTGAAACAGCTCCATACAACCAATTTATTTGTCATGGGACTTTAAATGAGGCACCGCTTTCCGGACTGCCCCACGTACATTTACTGAGGCAGGGCGGCCCTGGTGAGCGAAATCACGTATCTGTACATGATTTCGCGCACACGGTTCAGGGGGCGCGTGTGCGTCGCTCCCAGTGTGATTGGACTCAGCACGAGCCAATCAGTGGATCTGGCGGCCGCGATGGCCGCCGCGACCCACCGATCGTTCACAGGAGAGACGGAGCAGCGGTGTGCCGATGTAAACAAAGTACACTGCTGATCTGTCAGGGAGGAAAAGAGAGAGATCGTGTTTCAGCTAAGCTGAATAACAATCTCTCTTTCTCTTATCATCCATGGACTGACACAGCTGGATACTATAAACGTGTGGGTATATGTCCCTGCTCGCAGGAGAAGATCTAGGCAGAATGTTAGATGTTAGAAACATACATTACCCTCCGGACATTACCCTCCCACCTGCAGCTAGCAGCCTCAGTTTTTTTTTCTGCCTAGTAGAAGGAGAAGATTTTACTTTAAAATTTTATTCCTTTGGGAATTTTATTATTTTATTTTTGAGACCTTCAATCAACTGTCGGCTGAGCAACAGGTTGGGTACACTGGTATCCTCATGCATGCTGATCATCGCCTTGTGTGCGTGAGACTCAGTTCACGACATGCCCCATGACTCCAGGGGTGGCCGGGTTGCTTTCATGCTCCCGCGGTCCTCTCCCGCGGTCCTCTCAAGATTGAACAGTACCTGACTGACTATATCTCTCGCGGTGGACCGGGCCGACAGCTACGCAGTACTGCTCTGTGATAGGTCTGTCTGAAACAAGCCAGTGGGTTCCTGGAAGGGACGGGTAAGTAGTCTCTCCTACTGCAGGTGAGTACATGCTGGCTGTGTTTCTTTATATGGGGGGTTTCTCCCTGTCTCCCCCCTGTTATGCTGCACCCTGTACTGGTGCTGTGGGGGTGCTTGGGGGTCACTCTGGCCTGGCTGGGTGCTCATGTCTGTAGTGGGTTATGGAGAGAGGGACAGTTTTTCTGGTGTGTGAGGTTATATTGCGTGCGCCATTAGCGCGCGCATTAGCGCTGTTTGAGGTGGTTGTTGCGTGCGCCATTAGCGCGCATTAAAAGCTTTGAATTTCGCGCTCGGCGGCCATCTTGGCGTGTTTCAATGGCGCAGTTATAGCTGCGGCCGGCGGCCATTTTCTTGTGGCCGCCGCACATTTACTTTCGGTTTCGGCCTCTAGCGGCGGCGCTGCGGCGCGAATCTCCTCACAATCTCCTCACAGATTCTTCACTCTCCTCAGGCTCACAGCGCGGTTTCTTCAGCAGGACTGAGCGGTCCTTAAGGGTTGGTGAGTCCTCCGGGTATCCCCTCTTCAGCCTCAGCGTAGCCAGTGGGTGGACTGTATATTCCCTGTATAGTGTATAAGGTGTCAGAGGGTGGCGTTATGGAGTCTGATACACCTGCTCTCCACACTTGCCTGGGGCAACTGGCAGTGCTGCACAGTTAAACATGTTCATATGTTTCCTGCACCTGCGGTCCTTATGGACCAGTTGTCGGCAGTCCTGGAATCATTCCTTGTTGGAATGAAAGCGGTGTGCGAGCGAAAGGAGCTATAAGCCCCCTCTCCCCACAAAAATCTTTAGTGAAGGAGTGCTCTGATTCAGATATGGGCCTAGCTACTGTGCTCAGGACCCTAGCTCTGAATATTTAATGTTTATGAACAAGACATTCCCTTGTGAGGAAGACTCCAGTTCTGTGTCAGTGAATGACAGGGCGCTTGTAAGTGAACTCATTAATGATGTGAGGAACACTCTCAAGCTGGGTGCTGTGGCTGAGGTACCTCAGGTGGACGCTGTTTCCCTTGGTTCCTTCAAGCTTTTCTTTTACACAGCTTCCTCACTGTTTTCCTCACACGCTGCGTCAAGAGCAGCATGGATGATACAGTGGTACACAGTGTTTCCCTCCCCCTGGTCGGTGCAGCATGGTGGGGGGGGGACTTTATTCATTTATGTCTCTAGTCCCTGTGAGCCTTCTGTGTGATGTCCTGAGGTAACAACAGGGTCTCTGCACCTGTGGTTTCCCGCAATTTCCTGGGGAACGCTCTGAGCTCTGACAGACACACGGTCTGAGGTTCAGAGGTTACCTGTTACCTGCATGCTGCTTCGGCAGCACAGTCAAGCAGGTTGGAATGATACAGAGAAGATTTATGCGCCTCTGCGACATAATTTAAACTCATCCTATACCTCTACACTGCATACATTCACAGTGTATGTATGTGTTATTGGTCTCTGTGTCTGCATGGGTGTCCCCCCATGTTCCAATGCTGTGTTTCAGTGCCATACATGATATAAACGTACAAAATATGTTTGTGCATGACTCCAGATACATTCACAATATATGTATGTATTATACTCTCTGGGTCGGCGCGGGTTTCCGCCGGGAGCTCTGGTGTCCTCCCGCGCTCTTATGGTATGTGCGCTTCGGCTCTCTGCACAGTATAGACATGTTCAATATGTTTATTGCATATACTATACATGTTTACAGTATGGGTATACTGTTTGCTTGGGGTTCCTCCGGGTACTCCGGTTTCCCCCCATGCTCCAATGGAAATGCACAGCATAAACATGTGCAATATGTTTATTCACATGCTATCATTCCTACACGGTATCTGTGTGCTGTCTGCGTGGGTTTCTTCTGGGTGTTCCAGTTTCCTCCCACGCGCTGACGGTATGTGCGCCTTTGGCCCTCTGCACAGTTAAACATGTTCAATGTTTATCACGCATGCTATAATACCTACACGGTATGTGTATGCAGTCTGTGTGGGTTTCCTCCGGGTACTTCGGTTCCCTCCCACACTCCATTGGTATGGGCGCTTCGGCGCTATGCACAGCCTAAATTTGTGCGATTTGTTATCCACATACTAACATACCTACCCAGTATGTCTGTGCAGTCTGCGTGGGTTTCCGCCCACGCTACATGACATGCGTGCCTTTGGTGCAATACACGGTGTAAACATACACATTATGTTTATACACAACACTAAATACATTCACAGTAGTTGTAGGTATTGCATTCTCTGGGTATTCGTGGGGTACTTCGGTTCCTCCCACGAGCCAACGGTGTGCGCGCCTTCGGTGCTATGCACACATAGGCTTGTGCAAAATGTTTAGCACACATACTATAATACCTACACGGTATGCGTATGCAGTCTGCGTGGGTTTCATCTGGGTGCTCCGGTTTCTCCCCCGCGCTCCAATGGTGTGCGCATTTTCAGCGCTATGCACAGTATAAACATGTGCAATTTGTTTATTCGCAGGCTAACGTACCTACACGGTTGTGTACGCAATCTGCCTGGCTGGTTTACGTCCAAGCCCTGATGATGTGCGCGCCTTTGTCGCTGGCACAGTATAAACGTGTTTAATAGGTTTATCCACACATACTAAACTACATACACCGTATGTGGTTGTATTATGCTCTTTGTGGCTGGGTGGGGTTCCTCCCACACTCTATTTGCGCGTTTGACGCAATACACAGTATAAACTATGTGTTTGTACAATCAGCACTTATCCATGGGTAGCTGCTGGATGGAGCATTGTCATAAGGATCCCTGGTTTCAGGGGTACCACTTTCCACCTGCTTTCAGTGGTGATCAGAAGCGCTGGCTTGGACTGTGTTCACCAGGCTGAGGTTAGTGTTACGCCCGCTAGTGGCTGCGTCTCTGGCGTTTCTGTAGCTCAATGACTGGGCAAAAGCCTCTGCTTCATCTATCAGTCGACTAGCAGGTGCACTGCAACTGCTTTAGCCTTTATGGTCTCTGTGCCCGGGGTGGGTTTGCACCACCTGTGGAGGCTGAGGTACTGGTCCTCTGACTGAGTTTCTAGGGAAGCTCTGTCAAGTTGTCTTTATTGGCCAACAGTTGAGGCACCCTGTACACCGGGGCCTCTCTTCTCGTATACATTGCGGAGTCTCTTTGGGATTTTCATACATCTCGCTGCAGACGGTCCTGTCGGCCGTGTGCATTGCAGGAGAAGGGTCCTTTACTAGAGGTGGGGCACTGGATGTGGACCTTATGGCCTCTCGACTCACTTGCAAGGTGTCAAGATCGTGGTCAGGTCCAGGTACCCCTGGGAAGACGCGTCAGCCACGTTGGTAGCCCGCGGAGGCAGTATCGCCTGATATATGCTTACCCTCCGCTACTGTTGTTACCTCGCCTGCTTCGCAGAGTAGGGGCTGAGGCCATTCCGGTGATCCTCATTGCTCCGGAACGGCGACATTGGTACGCTGTTCTACTTCAGCTAGTCGCAGACGTTCCTTGGCGACTGCCTATTGGGGTGGACCTTCTGTCTCATGATCCCATACTTCATCCTGCTTTACAGTCCTTGGCTTTAATGGCATGGCTGTTTAAAGCCAGGTGCTGAAGGACCTGGGTCTCTCGGATTTGGTCATATCTTCTATGTTGTTGGCACGGGAATCTTCCTCCAGAAAGATATATCGCCATACCTGGAAGGCTTACATCGCTATGTGCGAGGAACTTGATTGGCGTCCTCGGACGTATTCCGTTCCCAGGATTTTGCTGTTCTTACAGCGTGGTGTGACCCAAAGCTGGCCTTGCTTACCATTGAGGGTCGAAATTCGGCCCGGGCTGGGCTGTCCTGCAAGTCGCCTTACTTGGTCCTCCATAAGGATATGGCGGTGTTGCGCCCACGACCGTCCTTCTTTTCAAAAGATGGTCTCGGCCTTTCACCTTAAGGAGGACATTTTTCTTCCGTCCTTGTGTCCTCACCCATCGCATCCCTGAGAGTTTGCGCTTCATACATTAAGATGGGTACAAGCCTTACGGGTGTACCTGTCTGCTACTGTTTCCATTCGGAAGTCTGATTCACTGTTTGTGTCTGTCTCTGATCCAAAACAGGGCCGAGCGGTGTCGTCTGTCACTGTCTTTAGGTGGATCAGGCAGACCGTCATACAGGCCTATGCCCTTAAGGGGCGGGTGCCTCCCTTTCCGGTTGCGGCGCATTTCACCAAGGCAATTGGTGCCTCCTGGGCTTTCCGACATCAAGCGTCAGTTGCACAAGTGTGCAAGGCGGCGACCTGGTCGTCCATTCATACTTTTTCAAAATTTTATAAGGTTGATGTGGCTGCATCTTCGGATGCTTCCTTCGGCCGCAAAGCATTGCAGGCCGCTGTTTAATGTTGCAACTCCTCCGTTGAGGAGCTCTGCTTGTTTGGAGTGAAGTTTTGGTTGTTCCTTTACTACTGCTTCCACCCTTCTGATACCGCTTTGGGACGTCCCACACGTTTACAGTATCCAGCTGTGTCAGTCCATGGACGATAAGAGAAAATAGAATTTTTGTACTCACCGTAAAATCCGTTTCTCTGACGTCCATGGACTGACACAGCACCCACCCTTCTGTAGCGGGGTGTTCCCCTTTAATGCAGAGAGACTACATTACCCAGAACCCCGTTCGGCAATGTTTCCACCGCAGAGACTCATGGGAGGGGTTATAAGAGGAGGAGGCGAGGCTGGGCTCGGTCTCTTTTGGACACGAGACTTCAGAGACTGATCCTCCTGTGCGGATGTGTCGGAGCGCAAGGCCTGAAGCCTGAGGTCTTGCGCAGCACCAAAGAGCCTTCCACCCCTCTGCGAGCCGGGGTGGCATCTGACTTCGCTTAACTACAAGCATCCGTTGGATCGGGGGCCCGATCGCTGGAGACACTGTGTGTGTGTGTGTGTGTGACACGGTTGGTGGAAGTTCCCGGACTGGGACCGCAGTCCGGGCGGGTGAGAGGGCGTATGCCCAAACCATATACTGTTACTGCTAATAGGCCTATAGACTGCCGTGGCCCACAAGTTGTTCCTGATACTTTCACTGAAGAACCTTATCAGAGCTGAACTCAGTTCGCATAGCAAAGTGTTTACCCCATCTTTACTTTTCCCATTGGATTACAAATTATACTCTGTTAATGTGCACCACCGTTAAAGACCTGCCGGTGAAGAAAAGAACATCATCCTCTATAGACTAAGTTATAGATATCAGAACCAGGCCTGGTCAGTTTTCTAATTTGTTTGGTTACTGCGCCACAGGATGCCTAGCTAACGGTCGCCCACGTGGCGCACTTGTTGCTGTTAACTCCATATTCATAGTGTGTTAGTGTTGCAGGGCTCTGCATTATATATTTTGTGAACTGTGATAAATGTTAACCCCCTTTCTTATCAAAAGCTTAAGTAAATCTTATCCCCATTTTATACTATTATTGTCTTGATGTTTAATTACTCATACAGTATAAGACATACATATTGCTGTCAGAACTAGCTGTGCCAGTAGGGGGTCGAGTATATTGCCGGGGGTTGGCGGAGCTGTCTTCAGGGCCCAAATTAATCTGCGGCCTTCTTAAGTGAGGGTATCGCTACACGTGGGGGTTCTCGTCCGGGATCCTGATGCAGCAGGTGAACGCCAGAAGTGCCGGCATGGACCCACAAACAGTAGAAGCATGGTGCAAAGCCTCTAACGCAGAGCCAAATCAGTCGATAGTCATCAGCCTCCCTGGGGAGGAATGGTCAACAGACGGTAGAGGAGTTAATGAAGTCAGTGTCCCCAGATCACACCGTGGGTGACGGAGATAAAGTCAGACATCTCATATCAGTATGCATTAGTGGAGTACTGGGACGGGATGCCAGAGGCCTGTAAGCGCAAGTGTGTGCGGACGCCTGACAACAGAACCTATAGGTTGGCGCACGCAGTAACTGAAAAAAAGGAACCATCACCAACGGGATCACCGCAGGCTGCGGCCCGTACCCCACCGGAAAAAGGAGATAGGGCGACGCCTCCGGTGGCGCCTGCACCTGTCACTGCTATATCACCAGAACTGATAGGTGCGATAGGGGATCTGCTAACCAAGTGTCAGAAGGCAAGCACGGTGCATGTAGAGACTAGCTACCGGAGACTAAAGACATTCCCAGGGAAGCTCCCTGTCCCCGCAGGGGAAGAAGATTTTGACACCTGGGTGGAGCAGGCATTGCAGGCAGTAGAGGCATGGGAGGTGCCTGAAGCACAGAAGAGGCAACGAGTGATGGAAAGCCTTAAAGGCGCAGCAGCAGAAGCAAGACTGTCAGTTTGGTCAATTGGAAAAGGTGACAGAGATGGTCTACCAATTTGAACATACTTTCCAACAACCAGAGGAGAAACTTTCCGAGTATGTTAGAAGACTGAACAGGTTGTTGTGCAAGATTGTGTTGAAGAAGGGGATGAAGCCCCAAGATACAGATGCGGCAAGAATGAAGCAAGTCTTAAAGGGAGCGCTACGCTCGGATCCAGTCTGGCTGCACCTGAAAACCTCAGGAAGAGGAACGTTGCTGACTTATGCTGACTTAATAAAAATCATCAGAGATGAGGAGGCGCTGCAACAGGACCAGCAGATGATTAAGACAAATGTTGTACCCGCACAGGTGCTAGTCAATCCAGTGATGACCCCTGAAAGAGATTCGGAGATAGACACCCTAAAAGCTCAAATGTCCAAGGTGTTAGAGATGTTGACCTCTCTGATGGAAAAAGAGAGAGAGGGTCCCAAGAGAGAAGTACCAAGGAAGGAATTATTCCCAACTGCCTCAGCACCCGCATCTTTACAAGAATGGGGAGATATAGTCTGCTTTAACTGTGGAGGAATTGGACATATTGCGGCTACATGCTCCAGTCCCAAGAAGAAGAAAATAGACAACCGCAAGCCGGCGGGAAACTTCAGAGGGCCCCGGTGAAGGAGTCAACCGGGTGCCCATCACCTTCAGTGAGCTCCAAGCTGAAAGCAAAGCAGAAAATAACAGGAGATAAAACGCCTCGGGGGAAACACAACATTCCTCAACAGAGATACACCCCAGAGAAAGGGGGCAAGACCCCTCAGAAGAGGCACAGCACTCCCCAGAGGGGGTGCACACCTAAGAAAAATAATAGTATCCCTCAGCAGGTCCCTACACCCAGTAAAAGGAGGGAAGTCAATGCATACCAGACTCAAGAAAGACTGAAGTCCAAAGGGGATTGGACGAGAGGAGGTTCAAAGAGAAAAAGTCTGAAGAAGGCGACCCCTGCCGGGCCATATCCGGAGAAGCTGGTAGGCACATCTCCTATAGTATCCATTCAAGTGGAGGGAGTTTACACCAGAGCAATCTTGGATACTGGGGTGCAAGTGACCCTGCTATACAGAGATTTCTACGATAAGCACTTGAGTCACCTACCCATCCGGAAGATAGAGGGACTAGAGATATGTGGGATTGGAACCCAGAACTTCCCCTACGATGGCTATCTGTCTGTCAGGATGATCTTTGACCCATCTGTGGCTGGAAAAGCCGAAGTGTTTGACACCCTGGCGGTTGTGTGCCCTCGGCCGCTGGGAGCCAATACGAGTTCCCTTATAATAGGGACGAACACGGATCTGGTCCAAAGACTTCTGACCCCTATAGTGAAAGAAGAAGGGGAAGCGGCCACCAAGATCCACCCCATGCTGAAGACGGCTTACCAACGGCTTAGAGCAGAAGACCCCAGGAGAGGGGATAGGGAAGGTGTGGAGACTTGGAAGAGGAGGGATAGTGTTGCAGCCCGGTGAAGTAACCTGTCTCAGAGCCACTGTGAAGCTTACTTGGGAGCAGCCCGGACCCTTTGTCATGTTGGAATCTGACCCAAGGGAAGGGTCCCACGGTCTGGAAGTGATACCAGAAGTGATTCCACTGAAGGCCCTAAAGAAGGCCCATTGTAGAGTCCCAGTGAGTGTTAGGAACAATACAGATGGCCCCATGGAAATCCCAGCCAGGATGCTGCTGGGCCAGGTGAGCCCTGCTGCCCCTGTCAACCTGTCAGAGGTGGGCGAAGGAGGAGATGCTTGGGAGAAGATATCCATGGAAAACCCGAATCTGCCCAGGGCTTGGAAAGAGAGAGCCAAGGCCCAGTTGAACAGATGGGAGAAGATCTTCTCTAAAGATGAGTTCGATGTGGGGTGTGCAAGGAGTGCCACCCATCGGATCCGCCTCCAGGAAGATAAGCCCTTCAGAGAGAGGGTCAGGCGGGTCCCACTAGCAGATCTGGAGGATCTAAGGGAACAACTTGGAGAAATCAAGAGGACTGGTGTGATACGGGAGTCTAGAAGCCCCTATGCCTCTCCGATAGTGGTGGTCAGGAAGAAGAATGGGTCATTGAGGCTCTGTATCGACTACAGGACTCTCAACAGGAGAACCATACCCGACCAGTATACCACTCCAAGGATAGAGGATGCCCTACAGAGCTTGTCTGGAGCCAAGTGGTTCAGCGTTATGGATCTCAAGAGCGGGTACTATCAGATCCCTATGCACCCAGAAGACAAGGAGAAGACAGCTTTCATAACCCCAGTGGGGTTCTTTGAATTCGACTGGATGCCCCAAGGTCTGTCTGGAGCCCCAGCTACCTTTCAACGTCTCATGGAGAAGACTGTAGGAGACATGAACCTTATTGAAGTCCTTGTATACCTGAACGATGTCATTGTCTTTGGAAGAACCCTGGAGGAGCACGAGGAGAGGCTGGAAAAAGTCTTGAGGAGACTCAGTGAAGAGGGACTCAAACTTTCGCCTGAGAAGTGTCGGTTCTACCAGTCTTCTGTGAACTACCTGGGGCACATAGTGTCTGAAGAAGGGGTGGCCACAGACCCCGAGAAATTGGAGGCAGTTACCTCCTGGCCACGACCCACCACAGTAACAGAACTCAGATCCTTCTTGGGGTTCTGCTCCTATTACAGGAGGTTTGTGGAGGGATTCGCCCGAATTGCTAGACCATTGAATGAACTGCTCAAGACTGAGGGAGAAGAGGATGACTCAGGGCCCAGGAAGCCGGGAGAGTCCATCCGAGATCAGTGGAATCAGAAGTGTGAAGAGCTGGAGTTCCTGGCCCTCAAGTGGGCGGTAGTAGACAAGCTCAAAGACTACCTGTATGGGGCAGAGTTCACTGTGAAGACTGACAACAACCCCCTTACCTACCTTTTCACCACGGCCAAACTGGATGCCACTGGACACAGGTGGCTGGCTGCACTGTCTGGGTTCAACTTCAGCCTAAAGTACAGGCCAGGGGCTGGGAATCGAGACGCAGACGCTCTGTCCAGGAGGTCTCATGCCCCCACCAGTGACGTAGAAGATGGGACCCAAGTGGCACCGGACGGGGTGCGGGCCCTTTGTCAAGGAGCTGAATTCCAAGCCAGAGGAGGCTCCAGAGCAGAGGAAATAGGAGTTACCATGGTGGGAGTCCCCAAACACTACTGTGGAGTGACTCAACTGGAAGAAGACAACCTGCCGAGACTGTCCAAGAAGGAGTTGAGGTGTGACCAATTGGAAGACCCCATGGGGAGATTGGTCCTGGAGGCCCTGGAGAATCAGGATCCAAACAGACTCCTGCGTCATCCCTCAAAGGAAGCTCGCCTGTTGAGGAAAGAATGGGACAGGTTGCAGGTACATCAGGGAGTGGTCTACCGAAGGGGCCCCTCTGATGACTCAGAAGATAAGTGGCAACTGTTCCTCCCAGAGAAGCATTGAGAGACTGTTCTGGTTGCCCTGCATGACAATCATGGCCACCTAGGGGCTGAAAGGACCTTTCAACTTGTCAGAAGTCGGTTCTATTGGCCCTGCATGAGGGCAGAGGTAGAAGAGTACTGCCACTCATGTGCACGATGCATCCAGAGGAAGACTTTACCCCATCAAGCTGCCCCAATGGGCCATCTACAAAGTCAAGGCCCAATGGATCTGGTATGCATTGATTTTCTCTGCCTCGAACCCGACCTGAGTGGACTAGGAAATGTTCTGGTGATAACCAACCATTTCACCCGGTATGCCCAAGCTTTCCCAACCAAAGATCAGAAGGCCTCCACCGTAGCCAAGGTACTTATGGAGAAGTACTTTGTCCATTATGGGCTGCCCCAGCGACTTCATTCAGATCAAGGAAGGGACTTTGAGAGTAAACTGATCCGGAAACTTCTGGATTCGTTGGGAATCAAGAAGACTCGAACTACACCTTACCACCCACAGGGAGATGCTCAGCCGGAAAGGTTTAACCAAACCTTGCTTAACATGTTGGGGACTCTGGAAAGTGAGAAAAAGCAACATTGGAGCAAACACATAGCAGCCCTAGTACATGCTTACAACTGCACCATTAGTGATGCGACAGGCTACTCCCCATATCGACTCATGTTTGGGAGAGAGGCGAGACTACCTGTAGACTTGGCCTTTGGCACCTCTCTGGACCATTCCTCAGCCACATCTCACAAAGGATATGTGGACAGGCTCAGCCTGAAAGTAGCCTATGAACAAGCTCAAGCGGCCTCAGACCAAAGGGGAGCTCGAAACAAAAGAAACTTCGACTTGAAGGTCCGGGTGAAGGACTTACAGCCCGGGGACCGAGTACTGCTACGCAATCTGGGGGTCCCTGGAAAACACAAACTTGCAGACAGATGGAGATCTGAACCCTATGTCATCTGCAGGAAGCTGCCGGGCCTACCTGTCTACAAGTTGAAGCCAGAAGGAAAGGTAGGACCACTGAAGACGTGGCATCGAAACCACCTGCTCCCACTTGCTGAGGCAGTTAGGATACCTCCCGTGAGAGACTCCCCTGAACCGGTCTCTATCCTGGATACTCCTAGGCCGAACACTCGGTCGCAGACCTCCCGAACCGAAGATGGAGAGGCCTCTCAACTTAGTGAAAGTGAAGAAAGAGAACTTGATTGGCTGTGGCCTTCCCCAACTCCGGGAACTTCTACTATAGATCTTCCAACCACTGAAGACACTCCAGATGGAACACTGAACCCAGAAGCCACAGAGTTCATCCCATCTAGTCCTTCAGCAGATTACTGGGAAGATGCCCATGATAGTTGCTCAGAGGAAGAGGAGCCTGTGGCACCAGAGCCAGAAATCCCAAGAGAGCAAAGGGCAAAAGAGTCATCCAGCCTCCTAGGAAGCTGACATACCCACAAATGGGGAATAGCTCAGAGGACTCTGTAGTTACCGCTAGGAGGAATGCTGAAAATCCGGATCCCTCCACTGTCCATTTAGTGGAGGGCAACCCCAACTCACTCTGGCACAGCTAGGCAGGCCACCCATGATAATGTGACCTGTGGGCAAGGGAATTCTACCCCTCAGTTTTGGTGGGAATTCCCTATGCCAACATCGTTTGCAGAATTAACTAGAGTTGTACATAGTCTTTGTTAAGGTTTATCTTTGGGGACCAAAGACTTTTTAAGTGGGGGGAGTGTGTAGCTTGGTATTCCCCTTTAATGCAGAGAGACTACATTACCCAGAACCCCGTTCGGCAATGTTTCCACCGCAGAGACTCATGGGAGGGGTTATAAGAGGAGGAGGCGAGGCTGGGCTCGGTCTCTTTTGGACACGAGACTTCAGAGACTGATCCTCCTGTGCGGATGTGTCGGAGCGCAAGGCCTGAAGTCTGAGGTCTTGCGCAGCACCAAAGAGCCTTCCACCCCTCTGCGAGCTGGGGTGGCATCTGACTTCGCTTAATTACAAGCATCCGTTGGATCGGGGGCCCGATCGCTGGAGACACTGTGTGTGTGTGTGACACGGTTGGTGGAAGTTCCCGGACTGGGACCGCAGTCCGGGCGGGTGAGAGGGCGTATGCCCAAACCATATACTGTTACTGCTAATAGGCCTATAGACTGCCGTGGCCCACAAGTTGTTCCTGATACTTTCACTGAAGAACCTTATCAGAGCTGAACTCAGTTCGCATAGCAAAGTGTTTACCCCATCTTTACTTTTCCCATTGGATTACAAATTATACTCTGTTAATGTGCACCACCGTTAAAGACCTGCCGGTGAAGAAAAGAACATCATCCTCTATAGACTAAGTTATAGATATCAGAACCAGGCCTGGTCAGTTTTCTAATTTGTTTGGTTACTGCTCCACAGGATGCCTAGCTAACGGTCGCCCACGTGGCGCACTTGTTGCTGTTAACTCCATATTCATAGTGTGTTAGTGTTGCAGGGCTCTGCATTATATATTTTGTGAACTGTGATAAATGTTAACCCCCTTTCTTATCAAAAGCTTAAGTAAATCTTATCCCCATTTTATACTATTATTGTCTTGATGTTTAATTACTCATACAGTATAAGACATACATATTGCTGTCAGAACTAGCTGTGCCAGTAGGGGGTCGAGTATATTGCCGGGGGTTGGCAGAGCTGTCTTCAGGGCCCAAACTAAGTTACGAACTGAGGCTGCTAGCTGCAGGTGGGAGGGTAATGTCCGGAGGGACCGCCCCCCTGGGTGGGGCTGTTCAGCTCTGGTTTGTTCTAGAATGTATGTTTCTAACATTCTGCCTAGATCTTCTCCTGCGAGCAGGGACATATACCCACACGTTTTACAGTATCCAGCTGTGTCAGTCCATGGACGTCAGAGGAACGGATTTTACGGTGAGTACAAAAATCCTATTTTTCCTCCAGAAAACACCTCACACGGAACACATTTAACCTCTTGATTCCCCCTGTAGTTAACCCCTTCCTTGTCAGTGTCGTTTATACAGTGATCAGTGCATTTTTTTTAGAACTGATAACTCTAGTGGTGTCACTGGTCCCTGAAAAGTGTCACATAGGGTCAGATTTGTTGCAATCCCGCTAAAAATAAGAGATCACTGCCATTACCAGTAAAAACAATAAAGAAAAATTAAAGTCCCCAAATCTATCCCCTATTTTGTAGACGCTATAACTTTTGAGCAAACCAATCAATATATGCTGCTTGGGATTTTTTTTTTACCAAAAATATGTAGCAGAATACATATTGGCCTAAAAAAAAAATATTTGGGATATGTATTATAGCAGAAAGTAAAAAATGTTGTTGTTTTTTTCAAAATTGTCTTTTTTTTTGTTTATAGCGCAAAAAATAAAAACTGCAGAGGTGATCAAATACCACCAAAAGAAAGCTCTATTTGTGGGGAAAAAAGGACATCCATTTTATTTGGGTACAGCGTCGCACGACCGCGCAATTGTCAGTCAAAGCAACGCAGTGCCGTATCGCAAAAAATGGCCTGGTCAGGAAGTGGGTAAAACCTTCTGGGGCTGAAGTGGTTAATAAATGAATAAATATTGCATGCAAAAAAAGGATAAATTGGCAACAAGCTGATTTGTAATTAATCCATATACCGTATTTATCGGCGTATAACACGCACTTTTTTCCCCTTAAAATCAGGGGAAAATCGTGGGTGCGTGTTATACGCCGATACCCACTGATCCCGGCGATCTCCGCTGACTGAGCGGAGCGCAGCGATCGCCGCCGAGATACACATAGCCGAGTGTACTCGGCTATACTCGGCTTTTCTCGGCTCTGCTCACAGTCACGCCCAGTCCCGCCATTGGACCTGTGATATGTCCATCATAGGGCGGGACTCGGCGTGACTGTGAGCGGAGCCGAGAAAAGCCGAGTATAGCCGAGTACACTCGGCTATGTGTATCTCGGCGGCGGCTCCGCCCAGTCCCTGTGTCCCTGCGTTCCCTGCGTTCTCGGCGGCGTTCGCCCCGCTCCGCCTAGTCTCTGCGACGATCTCGGCGGCGCCAATTTTGAAAACTGGGGCAAGGCTGCACTTAGCAAAGGCTGCACTGGACACTGGGCAAAGCTACACTGGGCAAAGGCTGCACTGGACAAAGCTGCACTGGACACTGGGCAAAGGCTGCACTGGGCAAAGGCTGCACTGGACACTGGGCAAAGCTGCACTGGACACTGGGCAAAGGCTGCACTGGACAAAGCTGCACTGGACACTGAGCAAAGCTGCACTGGGCAAAGGCTGCACTGGACACTGGGCAAAGGCTGCAATGGACACTGCTGACAAGGCTGCAACGGACACTGGTAAGGCTGCATTTAAATGTAAGTTTTTTTTTTTTTTTTTCCTTAAACTTCCCTCCTAAAAGTTTTTTTCCCTAAAATTCCCTCCTAAACTTGGGGTGCGTGTTATACGCCGGTGCGTGTTATACGCCGATAAATACGGTAAATGTATTTATAATAAAAATAAATCTCTGGTTTTAAAATAAAGGAGTGACCCTACATAAAAAGGGTTACCATCAGACATGATTTTTGACAGCATAATTTAATATATACAATCTGGGTCTTTGAGTTTCCTTCAACAACCTCCTAAAACATACTTACCGTAATTGGTTTGCAAACAAATTGAAGCAAGTGAAAGTTACTGTCTTGTAGAAACCAGTCGCCCTTTCAAACAATGCTTTCATGTAGTGTTAGTCGCATTTTCAATAACAAGATAAAAGAATCCACTTTCACACACCAAGAACCTTGCTCCTTGAAACACTTATGAGTCAAATAAATACAACTACACCCTATGGCTAAAACCTTAATTGTTTGTCACCGGATGTAGATGTATTCTTTTGTTTTTGATATAAGCCTTCCAAAGAGCAAGGTTTTTTAGTATTTGGATTGTGAATTCATTAGTGACAGCTTTGAGGTTTCAAAAGATTGTCAGCTTCTATGCCAGACAAGATAATAATGTTAACTGATCCTAGAACAGTTTTCTCAAACTATAGTTGTGATGAACGCGGGGTAAACTCACTCTACGCAGTCACAAACATGTGGCGATGACAGGGTCAACTTCAAAGATTTTCAGCTCGCAGGACCATAATCTGGGGTACATGTATACACTGTACTGCACCAGTATAACTGCACTTTTTAAGTTGAGTTTCTATATTATTGGCTATTCTTTTAAAGGGTAAAATAGCAAAGAAAAAAAATAATAATAATATAGAATATACAATTGTGACTCAAGTCATATCCTGAGTTTTTATTAGGGGCCTACCCTTTGCCAGCCCATTTGCTGGGGATTGGCTGGGGCCCTCCTTGATACTCCAGGCAGCTCCTCCTAACCTCCCTCTCATTCTTCTGGAAGCTTCTCCAAGGTTCCAGCAAGTAGGGGGAGGTACCAGAGGTGCTGTCTGAGTCATCCAGCCTCCCTGAGTCACTCACCCTGACCCAGATTCTGCCAGCCAAGCCTTAATTTACTTACACTAACAGAAAACCCTATTTACATGTAGCGGACCCCCAAATTTGGGGTCGCTATGCTTGAAATTTAGAGGGTGGCCTGAGCTATAGTTTGGCTCAGGCCTTCTGATTCTTTAAATTGGACTCTGCTCTGCTTTGGTGCTGCCTGGATGTATAGTTCCCCTTGACCTGTAGGTGGCGCTGTTGCCCAGGTCTCGGGTTGAACCGCAGGTGGCATTGTAGCGTGATTAGGTGTCCTCTCCCGAAGGCCGTGCGGTGTGCATGGTCTGCTTGCTGTGCATGCTGGGAGGGGGTACATAAGGGGCAGACGCCATTAGGGGAGAGGAAAATTCCAGGGGGACTCCTGGTGGTGGAGTCGCGCCTTTGGCCCTGCTGGCCATGGGTGCGTGTGTTGATCGAGAAGCCTCAGGCACCTTTAGCCTGAGGCTACAGCGTTCCAGGTAGGCCCAGTACCTTCAACTGGGTCTACAATCAGACCATCGGAATCCCAGGCTACCCATGGGAGGGTGGCCCGCTCTGAAAGAGAGGGAAACCAGGGGAGGACCTGTCCGGAGGACCGGTGAAGGAAGTCACTGTTCCGGGAGAGGGAAGGATTCCGTAAGTCGCAAGATAGCTCCTGTAATGTGCCCTATTGGCACTTATGGTCTCTAAAAGTTACAGGCGCTAAAGAGTTCTGGATTCAGGAACTAAAGGATTCTGTGGCAGAGGATCTCCTGAACCTGTCCTTGGTTGGGACGAATCCAAAGTAATTGTTTGTGTTTCACTCCGGCTGCTAGAACCGTGAGAGGGAACTATCCGGGTGAGCAAGGCCCACTCAGGCTTGAGTGGCGAGGAATATAGATAGATGTTGTGTGCCTGAACCTACCTCCCAATTAACTTATTTTCTCTCTTCAACTTTCCCTGTTGATTGCAAACAAAGGAAAATAAACTCTTTTGTTGGAGTTGATATTGTCTGGACATTAGCCTTCTTAAGGAGAGAAGATAGACTTTTCCCTACATTCTAGGGACGAGAACCAACGGAAGGAGGTAACTCGCTGCAGGACCCAAAAACATTGTTAACACTGCTCACCCTCTACAAATGGAGGATATTGGGCATGTGGCATGGTATGTCTCGCTCTGCAGATGGAGTTAAACTTGGGCAAGAGAGAGATGGGTCTGTTACACGTGGAGGCTCGAGTCCGGGATTTTTGCAGCTACCCCTGGAAGTTGGACTATTTTTTTTCCTGTGTATGTGGTTCTATGAAAATCGGCCATTTTGGGGAAAATCGAACTGCATCACTTGTGAGAGAAATGGAGGTACAGGCCTGTACTGGATTTTTCTAACTGCTTAGTTCATGGGCATGTCTCAAGCATAGAAAAGCCTGCGAGCTACGTGCAGCAAGAGAAAAAGGGGAGGAGCCCCCACCAACTGTGAGTAGCACGTGGTGTAACTGGTGCCATGGGACAGTGCGAGCTGGACCAAGTCAAGGAGAAGCAATATGGCTGTTACCCCATGGACTTCTGTTGCACTGGGACCTTGGATGTTCCCAACCACCTCAACCATGGACATTGCTCCCCTCACTGCCCCCCTGACGGACACAGGGATCCGGCTAAAGCCTAGGGGCCATTTCGCCCTTTATACATGTAGAGATGCGGAGGCCCTGGGCGTGCTCTGTCCCAGATGCGGAGGATTGACCGTGCAGATACGGCCGTTTGGAAGATGTTTGACCTGTGGGGAGTTCTTGTTCGAGGTGGACCAGCCCACCGAGTCACCCCGAGCTTACCAGGTCAATTATATTACGGGGACTGTTACTTCGGAGGAAGAAAACTATGCCCCAGTGGCCGGGCCCACACGCACCACCGCGGCTACAGCGGATGTGGAAGATGAAGCCCCAGCCACTACAGAGCAAGTGACGGACGTTACAGCGTATGCTGCTTCCGTCATCACCGAGACCTCCATCCCGCCCGCCAAGTGAAAGCTACCCCAGCACCTGCCTGAACCGGATCTTCAAACCGGAGGGACCTCCAGGCAGGCCCACTCTGGGACAAAAAATAGGCCTGGGCATTTTAGACTGAGCAGTCCGGGGGGGGGGCGCGTCGGCGGCGCTTTGCGGCAGCAGTTAATGATGGGATGAGGGGTTCCAGCACCTTGTACCTCTGGACCCCTTTACATTACACAGCACCTTGCACCTCTGGACCCCTTTACATTACACAGCACCCTGGACCCCTTTTACATTACATAGCACCGCACCTCTGGACCTTTTTACATTACACAGCACCCTGCACCTCTGGGCCTCTTTACATTACACAGCACCCTGCACCTCTGGACCCTTTTACATTACACAGCACCCTGCACCTCTGGACCCTTTTACATTACACAGCACCCTGGACCTCTGGACCCCTTTACATTACATAGCCCCCCACAGTTTGTTACACAGACACCCCCTAACCGTTCTGGACCCCTACAGTGCAGACCCCCTCCCTACAGCGCAGACCCCCTCCCTACAGTGCAGACCCCCTCCCTACAGTACAGACCCCCTCACAGTACAGACCCCCTCACAGTACAGAACAGACCCCCTCCCTACAGTGCAGACCCCCTCCCTACAGTACAGACCCCCCTACATTACAAAACCCCCATACATTACAGACCCCCCCTACAATACAGAACCCCCCTACAATACAGAACCCCCCTACAATACAGAACCCCCCTACAATACAGAACCCCCCTACATTTCAGACACCCCCCACATTTCAGACACCCCCCACAATACAGAACCCCCCTACATTACAGACCCCCCTACAATACAGAACCCCCCTAAATTTCAGACCACCCCTACAATACAGAACCCCCCCTACATTTCAGACCCCCTTCAATACAGAACCCCCCTACATTACAGACCCCCCAAACATCACAGACCCCCCTACATTTCAGACCCCCTACATTTCAGACCCCCCTACATTTCAGACCCCCTTACATTTTAGACCCCCTACATTTCAGACCCCCCTACAATACAGAATCCCCCTACATTTCAGACCCCCCTACATTTCAGACCCCCCTACATTTCAGACCCCCTTACATTACAGACCCCCCTACATTACAGACCCCCCTACAATACAGAACCCCCCCTACAATACAGAACCCCCCCTACATTTCAGACCCCCCTACATTTCAGACCCCACTACATTTCAGACACCCCCCACAATACAGAACCCCCCTACATTTCAGACCCCCCTACATTTCAGACCCCCCTACATTTCAGAACCCCCCCTTAAATTTCAGACCACCCCTACAATACAGAACCCCCCCTACATTTCAGACCCCCTTCAATACAGAACCCCCTACATTACAGACCCCCAAACATTACAAATCCCCCTACATTTCAGACCCCCCCTACATTTCAGACCCCCTACATTTCAGACCCCCCTACAATACAGAATCCCCCTACATTTCAGACCCCCTTACATTACAGACCCCCCTACATTACAGACCCCCCTACAATACAGAACCCCCCTACATTTCAGACCACCCCTACAATACAGAAACCCCCCTACATTACAGACCCCCCCTTCAGACCCATAATGTACCTCAGATCAGCGAGGGCCTGCATGTTGGGTCCCCTCCCCCTGTGTGGACATAGAGGAGGGGGAGGCGGCTTCACTCTGCTCGGCTGTGTGAGACAGCCGAGCCAAGACTGATCAGATCATCAGTGCCATGGCCACCTTGCCAGAGAGAAGGGGATCGTTGTGGGTCCCGGCCCCCTGATGTGCCGACGGTTTTCACTGTCACTCGAGTGCGGCTCCGACTCGCAGCTGAGAGTGCACTGGGGCAGTGGCGTCACTAGGGTTGGTGTCACCTGGTGCAGAAAAACATGGTTTCACCCCCCTCCTGTCTATCCTGCCCAGCGCCCTGCAGGCAGCGCACGGTGACGAGGCGCACCCCCAAATGATCCCTGTAAATTAAAGTATAGGGTGGTATTGGGCCAGCTGGGGCGATATAGGGCAGGTTGGGGTAATATAGGGCAGGTTGCAGTGATATAGGGCAGGCTGGGGTGGCATAGGGCAGGTTGGGGTTGTATAGGGCAGGCTGGGGTGGTATAGAGCAAGTTTGGGTGGTATATGGCAAGTTGGGTGGCATAGGGCAGGTTGGGGTGATATAGGGCAGGGTGTGGTGGCATAGGGCAGGTTGGGGTGGTATAGAGCAGTTTGCGGTGGCATAGGGCAGTTTGCGGTGGCATAGGGCAGTTTTCGGTGGTATAGGGCAGGTTGCAGTGGCATAGGGCAGGTTGGGGTGGCATAAGGCAGGTTGCGGTGGCATAAGGCAGGTTGCGGTGGCATAGGGCAGATTGCGGTGGCATAGGGCAGGTTGGGGTGGCACGCATTGGGCAGGGTGCGCTGGCATAGGGCAGGCTGGGGTGGTATGATGCCAGGTTAGGACTCTATGTAGTGACATGTGCAGCAGTGTAGTAACTTACAGCATGCCTGGAGATGAAGACACTCTGGCTGCTGTGTCCTCGTTTCTTTCTCCTTCAGCTGTGGGATCAGCCAGAGTGAACGAGTCTGTGGGAGGAGTGGAGGGGGCAGCCACACCCCCAGCTCCACCCACCAACTCCGGCTGCCTCCAGAGACATTGGAGATGATGGGAAGATGTGACATGCTGCCTGGCGGCCCGCGGGCCACCACGGCCCACTGGGCATTTGCCCGGTATGCTCTATGGCCAGTCCGGGCCTGCCTCCAGGAGATCCACGTCAGAGGATGGTAAGGAGGCTGGGGAAACTGTGACATTAAGTTTGCCGGGGGAGGGGAAGAAGCTCATACCTCACATTACTGGGGATGTGTGGACAGCCAACCCGCGGGAACTTTCCATATTTGGGGACAGTGTCTGTGTCCACCAAAAATTATTTGCCGGCAGAGGAGTATGACACTTCCGATCTGGATTCATCATCCGATGTGGGGGATGACTATGAGATCGACGAGGTTTTCGCTAAAAAGGGATGGGACCTTAATGGACTCTGGGTAAACTACACCCCGAGTGGAAGCCCCTACCTTAAAGGAAGAAGTTGTACCCATAACCGCTCTGCCTGCACCTGCATTGTCAGTACCTACTGCCACAGAGGGACGTCCGCCGCTGTGACTACCTCTGCCACAGCTAGAACCAGCACCAATGGCCAGGTCCCCGGATGCTATTGTTCTTCCTGGAGCAGGAGATCGGGCAACCATGCCACCCTTAGCCCAGTTGCAACGGCTCCTTAATAAAAAGATTGCCACTTCTCTTTGAGATCGAGGCCTACCGCGAACAGTGGTATGCTGACTTTGTCTGGGACCACTTGGAAGTACACAGAGGCCGCAGGTATTTCAAATGTTCGGCTACCATGACGGATTGCTATAAAGGTTGCCGTAGGGAATGGACTTATGGCCGGCATATTCATGCAGATCGAGTGGTGATCTGCAGCAAGGAGAGGGAAGATGCTGTATATTCCATAGAGACACTGGATAAACAGTAGAAAACTTTAATCCTCCCAGATCCTCAATACTACCTGTGAAGTGGAACTTGTATGCTGTTCTATTATCCCGTTTCACAGGAACTTATTGCCCTGAACTCATAACCTTGCCCTCCGCTGCAAGGGGGATCTACTCGACTGAGGAACCGGAGAACTGTTGTGTTTTTTTTCTCTCCCTCCTCAGCTCCGCAAAGGAAAGAGAGAGTTTTTTTTTTTCCTCCCTGAACAATGGGGTAGATTAGCCAGGACCAAAAGCGAGAAACCACTGTGGTCAAGATGGAAAATTCATGTGAAATAAAATCCATTCCCACGCGCAATGGTGGAGAGTGTAGTGACTTGTGCTGCCACTAGGTGGTAGTGTTCTGCAGAAATGTCCAGTGAAGATAGGCTTAGCAATTCAAGTTTATGGAGGATAGTCATCTCTTTCCGGAGAGATGATTTGTCTCTGTGTATATGTTATGAAGTAGGATGTGTTTATTGCATGTTGTTGTTTTTTTTCTCTCCCTCTGCAAGTGACCTGCTATCAACTCTGCCGGAGCATGGGTGGGGTAGATATGTTAGGAGGGGTGGGATTGTCAATTGTGGTGTATTGTGTGTTTTATACAAACCGTGATGTATATTGCTATATGTTCTTCTTTTCTTTCTTTACTCTGTTCTCTAAAATTATGGTTCAGGCACAAAAAAAAAAATGGTTAATAATTTTGTGTATATTAGGGAATAGACCAGATTGAAGGGGATCTTTCTGATCTATTCCAGCCACTGGGACAGTGGCTTATTCAAGAGGAGGGTGTATGTAGCGGACCCCCAAATTTGGGGTTGCTATGCTTGAAATTTAGCGGGTGGCCTGAGCTATAGTTTGGCTCAGGCCTTCTGATTCTTTAAATTGGACTCTGCTCTGCTGTGGTGCTGCCTGGATGTATAGTTCCCCTTGACCTGTAGGTGGTGCTGTTGCCCAGGTCTCGGGTTGAACCGCAGGTGGCATTGGTGATTGGGTGTCCTCTCCCAGAGGCCGTGCGGTGGGTGTGGTATGCTTGCTGTGTATGCCAGGAGGGGGTACATAAGTGGCAGACGCTGTAATAGATTGCCTCTGGTCCAATACCAGAATACTATTCGCTATTCTGCGGCTGGTCCAAATTTATGGTGTGAATATGCATGCATGCCTGCAGGAACAAATCACGCTGGAATACAGTGATCAGTGTGACCTCTTAATCACAACAGAACGTTTATTCTGGGTCTCAGACCCTTATATAGACTAAGTGACATAAGAAATTGTCATCACAAATGTGTACATATGATTGGTTCATTCCATATATGGTTCTTCTCTTGTGATGTCTGCTTCTTCCATGTGTCAAGCCACATGCTGTTCATTCTTCAGCTCAGCAGCCATATTAGTTTAGAGTCGATGGATTGGGTTGGATTCCGTAAGTCGCAAGATAGCTCCTGTAATGTGCCCTATTGGCACTTATGGTCTCTAAAAGTTACAGGCGCTAAAGAGTTCTGGATTCAGGAACTAAAGGATTCTGTGGCAGAGGATCTCCTGAACCAGTCCTTGGAGGGGACGAATCCAAAGTAATTGTTAGTGTTTCACTCCGGCTGCTAGAACCGTGAGAGGGGACTATTCGGGTGAGCAAGGCCCACTCAGGCTTGAGTGGCGAGGAATATAGATAGATGTTGTGTGCCTGAACCTACCTCCCCATTCAACTTATTTTCTCTCTTCAACTTTCCCTGTTGATTGCAAACAAAGAAAAATAAACTCTTTTGTTGGAGTTGATATTGTCTGGACATTGGCCTTCTTAAGGAGAAAAGAAAGACTTTTCCCTACATTCTAGGGACGAGAACCAACGGAAGGAGGTAACTCGCTGCAGGACCCAAAAACATTGTTAACACCGCTCACCCTCTACAAATGGAGGATATTGGGCATGTGGCATGGTGTGTCTCGCTCTGCAGATGGAGGTAAACTTGGGCAAGAGAGAGATGGGTGTGCTACATATACACTTTTAGCACACTAGATGGTGCTACACATATTTACACATGCATAAAATATTCCAAATTACTCTTCTCCAAGCACAGGATTTTAGCATTTTTTTGTCATTGTGGCCTGCTCTTTATCACAGAGCTAAAACCCCCACTATATACATGGACACATTAGCTATAATAGAGCTGCGTTCAGATCCTTAAAACATTACATCAAAAAAATAAAAAAAAGATCTGAAAGCCACCTCAATCTATATGCATGACCCCCTAATCCTCAGTGGATCCAGAAGAAGGCATATTTACAATAAATAATAATTGAAAGTAGAGGGTAACAAATTTGTAAAACATATGAATGCTTTTTTTATTTTATGTGGTTTTACAATCTTACATTTGTGTTTTATTTTCTTCAAGGTGGCTGTCAAGACAGCTTAATATAATATTTGTCCCACGTCACTTTCCAACAATGTAGGATAAATCAGTTTGCCTTTTCAATGTCTGCAATCACTAGACTGCTATTTGTGATGTCTCCAGTCTGAATCTGAAAGTAAATATCACAGAGGAACCCAGCCCCATTTACTTTAGGCCTTATGTACATTACTTGTGGAACAGCTCAGTCAAGTCTAACCATTTCAGTGTAAGTGATGTAATGTTCCACTTGCATGAGCTTACATGGACATGTGATGACTATGCAGACACACCAGCTCCAGGAAAAAGTCTGATAACTAACTAGAATAATACACTCCGGTACGTCACATGGATAAAAGAGGTCAACTGTAATTTATAATTTGTACTTAGATGTTGTAGCAGCTTTTAAAGTGAAAGTAAAATGGTTTATACATTTTTTACTTTTTTATTGCGGTCATGACTTTAAATATAATTTTTTTTTTGTCAGGTTACATTTTAAATATTGCATTTTAATATTATTTACTTTTCTATCCAGCCAACAGATGGCCCTCTACTCTCTTTTTCACATATTCAGCTATTTCAGCTTTTAGCTGTGCTGCAAAGAAGTCCCTTGTTTTCAGAACTTCAAACACTTTTTGGGAAAATTACCTTGTTAGACAGTTAACAAAATTAAAATGACAGTACCTTGTGTAGTGTGCAGTTTTACACTTACCCATCCCACGGCCCATTTGCTAAAACCTCACTGCCACAGGCAATGATCATATTGCACACTTTTGGTTGTGTAGAATAGTGTGTCCTCAGCTAGCTTCTTTGTTTCCAAGCAGGTCCTGAAGAGGGATTACTGGGGGCAGTAGCCCACCATAGGACAGCTAGCACTAAAGACTTTCTATTCTATTTTTGCTACACTAAAAGGAACCTGTGGTCCCTGCCTACAAATGGCAATGTTACATAGTTACATAATTAGTCAGGTTGAAAAAAGACACAAGTCCATCCAGTTCAACCATAAAAAAATAAAATAATAATATCATATACCTAATTCTATACCCACAGTTGATCCAGAGGAAGGCGAAAAACCCCAGCAGAGCACGATCCAATTTGCTACAGCAGGGGAAAAAATTCCTTCCTGATCCCCAGAGAGGCAATCCGATATTCCCCGGATCAATGTCTAAGGCCTGACTGAGTCAGAGTTGGGCCTAACCATGTGCTAGCTGTGCCTGGAGTCAAGTTTTTGCAGGAGGAAGAGAGCGTGACAGTCTGCAAGCACATGTTGTGCAGGAGGAGTTTGGAGAAGTGTTTTGTACAAAGAGTGTACATAGTTCTGTCCCAAATTTACTGTTCTGAAATTGTACTGGGCATCCCATATATTTCCATCCCTCAATAAAAATACAAAAACAAGCATATGGACTGTTCATTGTCTCCAAGGTGATTGGGAAGTGAATGCCGGGCTGGGCAGTATGTCTCTTCTTCATGAAGGCAGCCGGTAGGCTCCAGTCACTGAGCTCGGTGTCGTCCTCCTCCTCGAGGAGTCCTGCTAAGGGCACTGTAGCTCCACCCCGCCCTGGATACTCCGCCACCTCTCCTCATAGACAGTCTATGGACACCGTCATATTGGCCTCTCCTGGCCTGCACTGCACAGACAAATCCTCCAAGGGATTAGAAATGGATGATTAGTGATAGGCTGAGGAGTCCAAGTGTCCAGTGTTAAAGCTGGCAACCTAATAAATGTACAAAGGTATGAGAAATCTCTCAGAGAGCCCCAGGGCTGCTGTTAGAAATCACGGGGCCCTGTACAGCCTACCTACCTGACAACCACTGCCCCCCCCTGAAAATAATGATATTTTCACAAAAAATACAATAAAATCATTATTATCAGGCACAAACATAACATAACTTTTAAAAGTCCTGCTAAATCCAAAAGATAAAACTTTATTAACTAAAAAAAGTTCTCGGTGTAAATTAGATCTTGGGCTCATTTAGAATGATGCTGTGGCCTGTAGAGTGTGAATCAGTGTTTTTTATTTTTTATTTTTTTTAATGTGGCTATTTCTGTGTACAGACAGCTTATGTTATGCTATGGGGATGCAGAAACTGTATAAACACAGCCACAGGTCATAATTTGACAGGCGTGTGGATGGAGGTATATGGCCTTCAAACACTAACAGTGTGTGTAGCGGGGGTTAAAATTTAGGGGGAGTGCAAGGGTGGTAGTATGACCCAATGCACTGATTATTGGGGAATCTGGGACCCTTTTATGGTTCTTGGAGGACTCTGGTGGTGTGAGGTTCCCTGCGGCCTGCAGGTGGCGTTGTTGCCCTGGGCTGGAGTTGAACTCTCACCGCAAGACTGCATCCTTTATTGTCCTTTTCCGGCGCTGGTACAGCGGGGGCGGGGAACCTGCTGTGACGCAAAGGGAGAGGACATAAAAGGGGCGGACGCCCTGAACACGGGGTTCAGAGTCGGAGGTCAGAGTCGCGCCCAGGCACCTTCAGCCTGGGTGCCGGCGTTCCGGAGTTCCGGGCCCAGGTGCCCTTGACCTGGCTGGAGCGGGAGATGGAGTCCATCCCAGGCACCTTTAGCCTGGGGTGAGGTACTATTGAGAAGACCTGGGGCCCAGTACCTTCGACTCGGTCCCGCAAGGGTGGAGGAATCCGAGGGGGCCCTAAAGCCTTGGGTGCCCGAGTCTGAGATGAGTAGGCCAGGGAGCGTAACCCCTCCGAACAGTCCGGTGCAGCATTGCTGGTGACGGCGGGGCCTCTGGTAACTCTCTTGGACGGATGTCTTCCCTCTGACAGGGGCTGCGCTTAGCGAAGGTAATTCACTTTCTGTTCTACACAGTCGGTGGCAGCGACTGTACGCCATAACCGTTGGTGACACCACAATGGTTGGTTCTATCTAAGGATTGTGCCTCGACCTACTCCCCACCTATACTGAACTGTTCTTTGGTCACAACCTGTCTGTGCTAAGTGACGATTTATTGCTGTTGGAGAATAAATACGAGTTGGACCTTTTCAGTGGTGTGGAACTCCAGTTACTGGGAGCAGAGGGGGTCATTTACAGAAAAGACTTGGCTCTGGGTTATACACACGACCGATGGTAAAATAGGTTCTGGCCTTCACCTCTATCCAAAAGAGGACATGGGCCGTGGTGTATCTCATCCCTCCTCCCATACTCCCCCCTAGACGAGACAACAAGCCGAGAAGAAGGGGTGAGGTCGCTACATGTGGGGGCATCGTTCTGGGATGTGTGTTATACATATGGAGCTGAGAATGTCTGAATTTGAACTTTGCTGCCCGGAGGACTTCCGAATAGGTCGGCCATGTTGGCCAGCACGCCACGAGGCACACCATAGCTGCGCAGTTCGTGGGCGGGGAGAAGAGAAAGCCCGTGAACAAGTGCAAGTATGGGAGGAGTCTGGCCATGTGGAAGGACACACGTGGAGATTCCGGCGCAAATTGGTCAGTGCGCAATGGAGCAGCAGTCGGGATGACCTCAAATACTCTGTGGATTTCTGTTCCTTCTACCACGGATGACTTCTTTTGCTGCTCCGATCATGGAATAAGGCTAAGGCCCCGAAGACGTTTGGCTCTGTACACATGCAGAGGCCCTCGGTGTGATCTGTTCCAGCTGTTCGGGACTGGTGGTCCACTTGAAGCCGTTCGGGCGATGTGAGGCTTGCAGGGAAATCCTTTTTGAGGTGGAGCCATCCACAGAAAGGCCTCGCGCCTACCACCTCAACTACCTTACAGGTACTGCCACTCCGGAGGGAGAGATCGAAGCCTATGCAGGCATTCCTGCACGCACTGACCGGGGCGAGGTGAAGGCCCCAGCGGAGACTGAGAGAGAAATCCGAGGATGCTGCCTCGGTCACCACAAGCTCCCTGCTCCCAACACCGAAGAGGAAAGTTGGCCTGGTGAAGGCATCCTATGGACGTGGAAGAGCTTCGCCCCGTTGCTTGCCTGGCCTGGATGGATCCGGAGGGAAGAGCCCTGGACATCCCTGTTCTACTAAAGGCCCAGGTGAGCCAGGGGTTGGGACTGTGTGTGTGGTTGGAGGTGTCGGCAGCCCACAGTCGGTGAGGGGCGTTCAGGGGAGTGATTCCGTGTCCACTGGGAATTATCTGCCCGCGGAGTTTTATGACACCTCCGACCTGGAGTCATTATCTGACGCCGGTGATGATGGGGAGATCGATGAGATCTTTCACAAAAAAGGATGCAGTCTTTCGGTGAGGGTTCAACTCCGGCCCAGGGCAACAATGCCACCTGCAGGCCGCAGGGAACCTCACACCACCAGAGTCCTCCAAGAACCATAAAAGGGTCCCAGATTCCCCAATAATCAGTGCATTGGGTCATACCCTTGGTACCCTTTCACTCCCCCTAAATTTTAACCCCTGCTACATGTGTATTTGGGGCCACTCACCCACACACTTATCAAATTAGGACCCGTGGCGGTGTTAATACAGATGCTGCATCCACATAGAGTAATAGGTGGCTCCAGCTTCACAAACAAACCGCTCATTCACACAATTTAAAAAAAAAAACTTTTTTACAATTTTATTTACAATGCTGTTTGGGGGGCATTAGTAAGATATCATGGGTCTAAACAGACCCCTGACATCTCACCTGTGAGACAAGGAAAGGAATCGGGGACACAGATTCTTCAATTAATTTCTCTGTAGCCTCAGATGCACTGAAGATGAATGAACAGAAAACAGAGGCTTCTGTTCATTTATAAACTGATGCATAGTAAAAGTTTATTATGCTCAGTCATGAATGAACACAAAGAGTGATTAGTATTGATTACTCATTGTGTCCATTTAGAAAAAGAAAAGGGATGGTAAATTGCATATCTACCGCCCTCTTCTCATTCTCTCCAACCTGAACATCCCCCTGTGTACATACAGCAGCCGGTGGGACAAGGAAGCCAGCAGTGCTGAGGGAGCAAGGCCTGGGCACGCAGGGAGGCATACAGCAGAGGAAATCAGATGTAGGCAGAACAGGGAGGGGGATCAGAATGGGGGGGGCAATTACAGGAACAATGCCCCGAGTATGTGTCTCTCCCTGCAGCAGCTGAAAGCCAGCGAGAGGGAGAGGGTGAGAAACTTGCTTTTAGCTGCTGCAGAGAGCTGAACAGGGCATAGTTCTGTAATTGCCCCTCACCTGTCCGCTGCACTGATTCCCCCTTTTTTATGAGCCCCCATGTGTGCCCAGGCCCCCTACAGGAGAATACATACACAAAAAACACCAATAACAATACAGTAAGTAGCATTCCAATATTGACTTTGAGCACCAACTCACAATTTATGTGTGGTCACTGTAACCAAGTATACCAATGCATATCATGGATAATTACTGTATGGATGATAGAAGAGGGAATTCTCTACTTATTAGTCTAGAATATATTCACACTGAATGCTTCCTGATAACAGTGCACCTCCAGGAGTTGTATTTGAATGACTGTAATAACTACTCAAACTGAAGATGTCGTGAAGTTCATTCACTGAAGACTGATGCAGGATTTATCTTATACAAAGCATTAATGTCCAGTTGTATGAGGAAATTGAACACCTTTGCTGTGACTAAACCAGGGTTCACACTAATGTAGCTGTGGGTCCCAGCAGGGGTCCGGTGCATCCCTGAACACCGATTCAGGTGCAGATCAGATCCAAATTTCTGCCTGAATTTGCATCTGAAATGGAGCCAAAGACGCACAGCCGGTCACAGTTTCCTGTCATGTGAATTGGAAGCAGGGAAACCCGCATTCAATTTGCATCAGTGTGAACCCAGCCTAAGTGCCAGTTCACACTGAAGCAATGTCCGACATTGCCTGTGATTCGCACCGCACTGCTGTGCAGATCACCTGTGATGTCTGTGCGATGCAAATTCAGCCATTCAGATTGTATGGCTGAATTTGCATCGCATTCAGACCAAAATCGTGCAGGACCCTTTTTTTTTGTTCACACCCATGCGATCCAATTCCTGTATGAATTTACAGTTCGCACCGATCTGGGGGGGGGGGGGGTGTCATTAACTTTGTACTAACACTCACAGTGGTTCGCATAGGGCAGTGTGAACTGCTGGAAATTTAGCTGCGATGCGGGAACACGCACTGGATTGACAGGGTTTCCCGCATCGCACCAGTATGAACTGAGCCTACTGCCTCGTACACACGACTGTTTTTTTCCGTCGGGATAAACTCAGACGAGTTTTTCAGACGGAATTCCGCTCAAGCTGTCTTGCATACACACGGTCACACTAAAATCCGACCGTCAAGAACGCGGGTGACGTAAAACACTACGAGCTGAGAAAATAAAGGTCTATGATTCCAAACATGCGTCAAATTAATTCGGAGCATGCATGGTTTTTATTCCGTAGGAATTGCATCCAGACGAACGGAGATTCCGATAGAAATTTTTTTCATCGGAAAAAAAGAGAACATGTTCTATCTAATTCCGTTGGAATTTCCGATGGGGTATACACACGGTCGGAATATCCGATGAAAAAATTCCATCTGACTTTTTCCATCGGAAATTCCGAGTGTGTGTACGCAGCATTATGCCGCATACACACGACCGTTTTTCACGACGTTAAAAATGCAATTTTTTAAATTGGGCATTAAAAACGATCGTGTGTAGGCTCCAGAGCATTTTTAACGACGTGAAAATTGGCCTAAAAAAAATGAGAACCTGCCCTATTTTTTCACGTCGTTTTTCACGTCGTTTTTTTTAACGACATGAAAAACGATAGTGTGTATGCTTTTACGAGGGGAAAAAAAACGTGCATGCTCAGAATCAAGTATGAGACGGGAGCGCTCGTTCTGGTAAAACTAGCGTTTGTAATGGAGATAGCACATTCGTCACGCTGTAACGGACTGAAAAGCACGAGGCTGAAAAGCGCGAATCGTCGCTCAACAAACTTTACTAACATGAAGGGTGGCGCCATCCGAAAGGAACTTCCCCTTTTATAGTGCCGTCGTACATGTTGTACGTCACTGCACTGGGCTCGAGCATTTTTTTTAAAGAACATGTGTATGCAAGACAGGCTTGAGAGGAAACAAGAAAAATCACGTTGAGAAAAACGTTGTTTTTGAAAATGACATTAAAAATGATCGTGTGTACGCGGCATAAGTGTTACAACTGGGAATGGTCAAAATAGATGTCACATGGCATATTAGTGCATTCTGTCGTATAGATAAGGAAATTGCAGCAACATGCAATAAGTACATGCTCTGTTGTATTTAATAGCATTTGCTAGGTAAATATTGAAGCAGATTGTGGCAGAGTACAGGAGAACCAACATAAAATAAAGGCTAAAGTATATTGCTTGGTTTGAAGGAGTTAGCAGGTAAGCAGTTTATTAAACAGAGAATGCAGTTTGAGCCACTTATCTTCCTTCATGAGACTAGGAGAATAGATATACTGTATGTCAGCCACTGTATGAGCTTTGGAGCCATTTAAATCCGCGAAGCATCAAACTCATAAACTGTAAAACATGTTGGTGTATCAAGGGTTAAATAGATCAGTGTGCTGGGAGCAAACAGTGGCTGGCCAGAGATAATGAGTGCACAGATAAGAGTAGCAGAGTCTGGATGAGATGTATACACTGTCACTGGATTTAGACACTGAAACCTGTGTAAGGAGTCATCTACAGCTCACCAAACTCGATCCCCTGACCTTCATCTTTTATCCACTGCCACTTTAGATTTCTTCCAAGTACACTGCCAAATCTGTAAGACCTGCTTCTCCCAGCCATCTTCACCTACTTATCCGCTGCTGCCCACTTAGAATACGGACCGTGGCTACAGTGTGCCGATCTCGCTATTAGCTCCCTGTGGGGCCCCCCACTGGCCCCCGGGCCCACAGGCAGCGCCCGAGTGGTCAGTCCGCCCCTGAATACATATAGCACATACACATACATAATACATACTGTATAACATATATTCAAATTTAACTAAAGGCAAAACTTTTTCTTTTAGTTTTGGCTGGAGTGGAGAGGGATTGATTGCTTCCAAGTTTTTATTGCTGTCTGTGTTCCCATTAAGGAGATTCACCCTCTCTATTTGTTAAACATTTTCATTGAAAGTGAAAGTAAAAGAAAATCCCAAATTTTGGGTTTTCCCCAGAAAGGAAATCTCCCAATGGGGACACTAGTTCTGGTGACCTGGGGGTCCCCAAGGAATTCCCTTAATTTGTAGGGATTTCCTCTCATTTCCTGTTTAGCTAAGGGACATAAAGTGAAGGGAAATCTCTGTAACGGGGGGGGGGGGGGCAGATGTCAATGTGAAAAAAAAAGTTTTGCCTATAGTTCTACTTTAAGGCCTCATGCCCACGGGCGTTTTTTCAGCCGCGTTTTTGAGCGTTTTTTACAGCTTAAAAACGCCTGTCCATGTTAGTCTATAGCTTCATGCCCACCTAGGCGTTTTTGAGCTGTAAAGAGCATAGGCGTTTGTAAGCTGTAAAAAAAACCCAGGGCCAGTGCGTTCCTCAGCGTCAGAACTAGGCAGGAAAAAACGCGAGCGTCAAAAAACGCGCACTAACGCGCACTAACGCGCACTAACGCGCAAAAAACGCGCACTAACGCGCGGTCGCGTTTTTAGCTCCGACGTTTTTTTTTTTTTTTTTTCAAAAAAAAAAAAATATTTACAATAACATGGACAGGCGTTTTTAAGCTGTAAAAAACGCTCAAAAACGCAGCTGTAAAAACGCCAGTGGGCATGAGGCCTAATACATATAATAAAAACAATAAGTATGCATCAGATAGGTGACATTTGGATTAGAAATTCTCATTTTATAAGAATTATTAAAACTGATAGAGAAGAAAGATTTCTTGCCATGTGTTAATATTTGCAGTTTCTTGTCTTTCTGCACAAGTTACAAAGCATTGTATTCCTCATTCATATCATCTAAACGATCTTATGGGATAAGGCAAAGTCTAATTTTAAACCTGTTGTGACCTTTATGGCTTGCTCTCACAATTGGAGAGGACCAGAATACACAAATTGAAAACTGCAAATACTGACCACTGAAGCATTTATTGCGTGGCGCTTTGTCAATACACAATGTTTCTTTTGACATCATTAAAAACTGGCTTTTTCTAAGAAGTCAGTCACTCAAAGAAATCCTTGGGAATCAGTCAATCTACTTTCCAATACAGTATATTGCAGCCTTTCTTCTTCCTACTCTTTTCTACCCCCCCTCTCTAATTCTTACCCCAACTCCCCCACTCCTCCCACTTTCTACCCCTCTTTCAGCCCTTATCCCTTTTAGCCCTTATTTCCCCACACCCCCTTCTTTGCCCCCCAAGTTTGGAATTGCAAACACTATATGAAACATGTTGAAAACTTTTGTTTCAGAGCTTTGTTGATACCTAGTCTCCTCAATTATTTTCTGCTTATACCATACAACAGACAGTAATGACAACCCATCCCCTCTCATGTAAGTATGTTGTAATTGTGACTTGTTTTACTCCACTTATATTCTTCCTCACTGTGTATAAATATTTAAAATAATAAAAAAATTGCACCTCTAGAGTATTTGACATAAAAAGTGAATATATTTAATAATAATAATTTTATCTCCCTGCTCTATAGGACAGAACCTTACATTCCCCTAAATTGGTGGTCAGCGAAGCCCCCCATTACACAGGTGCTCAGTGGGAATGCCCTCTTTTACATGTCACTAGTGTCAGTACTTACAGTACCTGAGACAAAATAAGATGTTCATTTTTAATGTTGGTGCAAGAACATCATTGGGTGGGACACCCACTACTGCTCACTAAGGAATGAGCTTCGAGTCGAGCGAATTTTATGGGGCATTTGCGGAAAATTTGAGGGCCGTGGAACGCCCCATAATGCACTGCGAGATCGCAGTGCATTGCTGTATGATGATTGGCCAAAGCATACACCTGACCTGCATGCTTTGGCCAATCACAGCACGCTCCGCAGCGAGAGCCATAATTGTCCAAAGGCAGGGTGCCTTTGGCCAATCATGGCTCAGGGGTCTAAGTCCATGCCCCACACTATATAAGGCTGCTTACACTATAAAAGGCTGCTGTTCTAGTGGATGGCGATAGAGATTGAGCTAGATTAAGCAGGCAGGTTAGTTAGTTAGTGGCAGTGTATTTGATATATAAATATAAAGTCAGACGTGTGTGTGTGTGTGTGTGTGTATATATGATATATATATGTATATGTAGCACACGGACCCTTTTTCCTACCATTGGCTCACTTGCAGGAAAAGGGCACACCGTACTATATGTCCGTACCCTCCTGTTTGAAGAGGTTGAGCGGTGTCATGTATTTGGGTCCCACAGCTAGGTTCTCCATCAGTTGGTTCTCATCTCCTAGGATATAGGGACAGGACAGCAAGGTTTTGGGAGGTAGGTCCAGGCACAAGTAAATGTTACAATTACCACTCAATCTCCGAGTGGGTTCAGCTCACCCGGATAGTCTCCTGTAAAAGTGGATCCTAGCAGCTGCAGTAATGCTCCGACGCTCAATTAGGTTATTTTCTTAGATACGTTCGGGAGACCCTCTGCCACAGAATCTATCATGTCCCGAACTTCTCAGCTTTTGCAATACAAGGACATGTGCCAGCAACAGCACATTACTAGGCCCTTGGTGGATAGATGAATCCCTCCCGAAAGTTACCGGGCCCCTTCCTTCACCGTGAACTCTCACCGGTCCCTCAGAAAGGTCCTCCCCCGGCCTCCTCTTCTTAGAGCGGGCTCCCTCGCAAGGGGCACCCTGGGATTCCTCTTCCCAGAAGTGGGCTCAAGCTAAAGGTGCTGGGCCCAGTGCTGAAGTTGCAGCCCCAGGGCTAAAGGTGCCTGGGACTGATGCGCACGCGGCCTCATGGCCTGGAGGGCCGGGCGCCGCACACTTGGACTCAGACTCCCGACTCCTCTCTCCCGACCTTCTTCGCCTTCCAGGCGGCGTCTGCCACTTATGTATCCTCCCCCAGCATGCACAGCAGGCCAACCACGCCCACTGTACCGCTGCAGAGAGAGGACACCTTAAGGCACAGCACTATTACTAGTGGTTCAACCCTGACCTGTCATGGCAGTGCCACCTACAGGCCACAGGGAACTGCACACCAGTATAACACCTGCAGAAACAAAGTAGAACAACCCATCAATGAGAACGTCTGAGCCTAACTACTAACTCAGACCAACCCCTTAAAGTTGGGTATATAGCACCCCTAAAAGGGGATGGGCGCTATATATATATATATATATATATATATATATATATATATATATAACTCTGCATTCAGTCAGTACAGGCAGTGTATTTGATATATTCAATCAGTACAGGCAGCATCTTTGATATATATATATATATATATATATATATATATATATATATATATACACATACACACAGTCTACTAGTGTGTCTATATATATATATATATATATATATATATATATATATATACAAAACAAAAGGTGTATACAGGCCTACAATACACCACTCAGCGCCACAAACACAGCTTTGCTCAACCTAAGCAGTAGGTAAAATATCTAAAAACCAAAAATGGTATAAAGGACTAAGCAGCAAACTGAGTTCCCTAGTGGTATACTAGAGCAACTCTTCCCTAAGCAGCCGTTTAAAACTAAAAAGTGATTAATAAGGGTATAAACATAAAAACAATAATGATGTTTCAAAATATTACCAAAACAGCGCTAAATGTTGGTATGAATTAGGTGACCAACATCACCTTAAAAGGTGTCAAACAGTTTTAAGACAGATAAACAGTGCAGAGGTGTCAGAAAGTGTCCATAAATGATCGTGGATAATAGCAGCGTGCACCTTCACCGTAACATCCAGGTCCACCCAGTGGGAACACACTCCCCCTGAGGGGTTTAAACTCACCGAAGCAAGATCTATATATCAAGCCTTGACAACAGGAGGATAATCAACACCACACACGAACTGCACTCGCATCAGTCAGGGAAACATCAGATCAATGGAGGCTCAGACGTAGCAATAGATGAATAGAAAAAAAGCCCATAGCATAATTCTATTTATTAATAAAAACCCCCACATCACAGCACCCTTCATATAATAAACGTACATCAAGTAAAACAGTAGTGAGCATATAGATGTACTTCACCGTTTCTACTGAGTATCGATCCGTCCCATCAGCGTGTAAGAGGAAGTAACTTACTTCCGGGTCCGGCTCAGTGAAGCGCATACATCACTTCCGTTTGCGTCGTGTAGGTCACGCCCTGACGCGTTTCGTCATATCCTGACTTCGACAGAGGGCGTGCCTACACGACCAAGCCACCCTCCTTATAAAGACACTCCCTACACCACCCGCACCAATCAGCGCCTCCATATCACGGCAATGGGTGCACAATGCGGTAGCTATGGAAACCACTGAAGGCATATACAGGTGGGAAGGAGGATCAAAAGGAGCAAATTGCACTTCATTCATAGACATGGGAAACATAAGCCGATGTCATGAATAGGGGCATACATATGCAATATTCATAGCACACATAATAAACATAGCAAAAATAGTAATTAAAATTAATTAATTAAAATCACTATTCACACAATAATGATAACAGTTAAATAATAATAAAAAAAAAAAATAAAAAAATAATCTAAACCGATATAACATTAAAAACCAGTATAAATGAAACACAATCCATACTGTTTAAATCATTAAAATCTTAAATACCCATAATACACACATTCTGAATAAAAATGCTAAAATCAGATATACTATGTAAAAGAGCTAGACAAGAGCAAAGATACATAATCAAAAATCACTAATGAAGCAATTGATATCAAGATCTATGTTTAACCCTTTCGGCGAAAGCGTGTCAACCGAAAATATCCATTGGGTCTCTCGCTTCGACAGATCTCTAACTAGATTAGACCCTCTCCACATGGGTTTCAAATGGTCTATTCCCCAGAATCTGAGGCCAGTGGGGTCCTGATTATGGCACAATTTAAAATGTAAAGACACATTGTGATCTTTAAATCCCAGTTTAATATTAGCTATGTGTTCAGCTATTCTAATTTTTAATTGACGCTTAGTGCGACCTATATAGATAAGCCCGCAAGGGCACTGAAGGGCATATACAACATAAGATGTATTGCATGTAATAAATTCACGAATAGTGAACTCCCTATTATTTGAGGTGGAAATGAAATTTTCTACAGCCCTCAATGGTCTATTCACCTCTCTACATGCTCGACACCTCCTACAAGCAAAGAACCCATCTCGGTCCCAGAAAGTAGAGGGTCTAGATGGTGGATCCAGGACTTTTCTTACAATTTTATCTGCAAAACTACATGCCCGTCTATATATAAACCCTGGTTTTTGAGGAAGGACTGCCGACAGCACTTTATCCATACGGAGAACATGGCAATGAGTGGCAAAGATCTCCTCCACCTCCCTATACTGGGAGTGGAACCCTGAGATAAAATTCCACTCACGTCCTGTGTCTGGCTGGCAAACCGCCACATCTCTAAGGAAGTCCTCTCTGGGGCGTAGGGCTAAATCTTGAATAATGGTGTTTAATGATTCCTCATAATATCCCTTTTCGACAAATTTACCCTTCACAATCTCTGCTTGCAAGAGAAAATCAGAGTCCTTAGAGCAATTCCTTTTTACCCTAGTCAATTGCCCTTTAGGGATGTTTTTAAGCCACATTGGATGATGGCCACTACTCATGGGTAAATAACTATTAGCGTCAGTGGGCTTAAAAAAGACCCTTGTTCCCAAACTATTGCCATGTCTGAAAATATGGACATCTAAAAAATGGATATCAGTAATACTGAATTCGCTGGTCAGTTTAATATTATTAGAATTTGAATTAAGTTCATCCAAAAACATCTCCAGCGTATCAAGTGGTCCACCCCAGACAAAAAACAAATCATCAATATACCTTTTATAAAATAATAGGTGGGGTCGGGTCTTTGAAAAAATCTTTTTATCTTCCCACTCACCCATAAAGAGGTTCGCTATGCTAGGTGCAAATCTAGCCCCCATAGCAACTCCCTTACACTGCGAATAAAAGTTACCATCATACCAAAAAAAATTGTGGCCCAAACAAAAATCTAAAGAGTTCCTCAGAAAGACTTTTTGACTATGTGTAATATCATCACGTTTACACAGAGCCCAATTGAGGGCCAGGAGCGCATCATCATGTTGGATGATGGTGTACAAGGATGCCACATCCGCTGTCACCATGTAAACATGCTCCTTCCCTCTTAAATCAATTTGTTGCAACATCTGTAGCAGACTCTTAGTATCTTTCAGATATGCACGGGTTACTACCACACTCTTTTGCAAGTAAAGATCCAGGTATTGCCCCATCCGGGATGTAACTGACCCTATCCCATTAACTATGGGTCTTCCTGGAGGGTGCTGTATATCCTTATGGATCTTAGGGAGGGTGTAAATGGTAGGGATCCTACTACTACTAGGGACAAGGTATCTTCTCTCTCGATTAGTTAATACCCCTGTTGAATACCCATTTTCAACCAAACAATTCAGATCAATCTCATACTGCATGGAGGGATCTTTCTCCAATTTAGTATAAGTACTGGTATCACTCAACATATCACTAAGTTGTTCGTGGTAGAAGTTTTTGTTTAAAATTACAACTCCTCCCCCCTTGTCGGCAGGTCTTATTACTAGATCATTTCTTTCTTCAAGCATTTTTATTCCATCAAGTATATGTCGAGGGTTGACATCTTTTTTAGGGACAATACGTTCAAGATCTCTAATCACAAGCCCTTTAAAAACCTCCACCTGATGGTTAGCCCCATTTAAGGGGTTAAAGAGGGATTTATTCCGTAAACCACTGTCAAGAACAACCGTTGAGAGACCAGTCGCAGGTTGGGAATTTTTATTCAGAAAATATTTTTTCATATTAACCTTACGCATATACTTATGAATGTCAATGAAGACATCAAATTTATTAATGGGCCTTTTCAGTCCACATTTTAAGCCTAAATGAAGGATATTGATTTCTTTATGTGATAATGTTGTGTCACTTAAGTTAAAAATACCGCCTACTCCCTCTCTCTCCTTCTTTTTCTGGACTTTTCGTCCAGCTCGACAGCCTCTAAATCTCCTCCCCTCTGGTTTGGATACTGAGTATAATCCCTGTCCCAGTAAGGGGGTTCTCTCCACTGAGGGTCCCTGTAGCCCTGTGTTTGTTGGGGGTGTGCTGGAGGTCTGCCTCTTTGTTGGGTAAACCCCCGACCGCGTTTCTGCCACCCCCTCCCCCTCCCTAAAAAAGGACGAGGGGACTGGTGATTCCCTCTACCTCTATTTTCCCATAATGGTTCAAACCTATTATAAACAGGGACTGAATAATGATTACTATTAGATGGATGCTGAAAATCACCATTCTGTCCATCTCTCATTGAGCCACCTCTAGGGCGATCATCATAATTCCTAACAGGGGTAGATTGATCCCTTGGAATACGGGGAGGAACATCATTCCTCCTAATTTCATTTGTACTAGGCATATTCATGCTAGGTACAGGGGGCCTTATTACAGGGACGTCAGCATGTACATTTTCTTTATTTTCATTAGCTTTCACTTGTTGCCATAAATATACACAATTAGATCGAAAGTCCCCCATATCACGCTGAAACTTCTTAATTTTCTTTTTTTGAGTATCTTTGTCTACTTTCTCTAATTTCTTTTTTATTCTAGTATTAAAATCAATCAATTGTTGCGAGTCCTTAATGGGATCCAGCTGGAGTTTTAATTCATTAATCCTACATTCTAATTTAGTCATTTTTTTCTTTTTTCGTTTGAGGATAAGGTCCTGCAGCTTAAAACCCATGGTATTGAAAAACTCATACCACTCACTCATTGATTCAGCATCATCAAGGCCATCTTGTGGGACTACCTCCCACCTAAGGCTCCTGATTATAATGTTTGCTTTAATATATTGCTCTAATGTGCAAATGTCCCACCAAGTACGAACTTGTTTTTCAAGGGCATTTAAATATATATAAATACTCTGCATTCATCGTAGCCTATATATACAGTGCATTCAGTGGTTTACAGTTTCAAATACACTTCAGGCGGTGTGCACAGTATATAATAAAGCAAATCAGTGCTTAATCATAGCTATGATTAAGCACTGATTTGCAGTGCGAAACATGTCAGCTCCTTTTGCTGTTTTTTTCTGTTATATGTGTTGTCATATCTGTCATATGTGTTGATGTGACTTCGTTTTTTAAATAAAGAACCAACAAATTTTTTGGAGTGCGGCTGTCCAAGCTTTTCTTTAGTTCCTGCAAGGTCTCAAAGGAGAGACAGACGCTCACAGGCCACTAAAAGAGGGCAAGCAGCCTCTGAAATAATATATAACAGCAGGGACCGTTCCAGCACCCAACAAGAGTAACTGTGAGGGGTTACAGTGTTCTGGCACCACCAACACCTAAGGCCCAATTTTTTTGCAGCGTATATAGCGCAGTCCGTATAGTATATACATTGCTTCCAGAGTATATAGTGAAGTCCGTATAGTATATATACTGCAGTTCAGAGTATATCGTGCACTCAGTGTAGTATGTATAATACAGTGCAGGGTATATAGTGCAGTGTACAATATATAATATAGTGTATTGAAATGGTTAAGAGGTGCCCTATGACAGAATTAAGAAAAAAACGGCATGGGTTCCTCCCCTCCATACCAGGCCCTTTGGGTCTGGTATGGATTTTGGGGGGGGGACAACATGCCATTTAAAAAAAAACTGGCGTGGAGTTCACCTTAATATCCATACCAGACCGAAGGGCTTGGTATGGACTGGGGGGGGGGGGGGGAGACCCACGCTGTTTTTTTAAATGATTTTTTTAAGTATATTGCCGGGATCTGGCAATTCGTTACAGCCATGAGCAATTTTAAATAAAAAAATTTCCTTTAGAAATGTCATTTTGCTGCAGTACTTTTCTAAACATGGGAAAAATTCACTACTTTACAGGTCTACTAAGGACACCCCCTAGGCACGATATTTAAAGGACTATTTAATTTTTATTGTTTCACTTTAAGAATTCTTAAAATCACTGCTCCCGAACAAACAGCCGTTTTAAAAACTTATTTTTTGCATTGATACATATCCCATGGGGCAGGACCTGGGTCCCCAAACACTTTTTATGGCAATAACTTGCATATAAGCCTTTAAAATGCGCACTTTTGATTTTTCATGTTAGTGTCCCATAGACTTTAACGGTGTTCGAATGTTCGCACAAACTTTTTGTCTGTTCGCAAGTTGTGGTGCAAACTGAACCGGGGGGTGTTCGGCTCATCCCAACTGCTCACAGAATGGTTAAAACCATAAAGTATATAGAACATTAGGTTCAATATGAAACCTTGATTTCTCTAGGTACTGACATTTTTTACAAATGTAGCGCTACCCCCGCAGGAGCCACTTAACTATATTTGGTTCATCCCATGCCCACATCTGGCTGGTCTCAGATGACTCCAACGCAGCGGTGGTCCTGGAAGCAGCAAGTCTGGGGTCTTATGAGGCGCTACGGAACCTACTTTACCGGGGGCTTACAGCTCCCTTCCGTCTTACAATGGCAATGAGAGCGGTCCTGAGGGCATGGTCGGTGGCAAATTCCATGCGCCCCATGCCTCCTGGACACATCTCCCCACATAATCCTCTTTGGTTTAACCTGCAACTGTCAGAATTTGGGTCCATACCCGATCCCAGTGTGTGGGCATGCAAGGGCATCAAATATGTGAGTCAGATCTGTACTGAGGGCCGACTACAGCCATTTGATAGATTGAAACAACAATATAACCTACCTAATTCACATTTGTTTAGGTTTTTGCAGCTTAGACACGCTTTTAACACTCAGTTTGAAAATGCACAGGTGGCATTTTACACCTCAAACCTGGAGACTTTGCTCAGGGATGAAGCTCTACCTAAACCTTTATCCACCATGTATAAAACATTACTTCCTAACATTCACACGGGCCTTGAAAACCTTAAGGCGAAGTGGGTGGTGGATTTCCCTACACTAGATACAGAAGATTGGGGGGAAATGTGGGAGTGTCCCTTTTCACAGCTAGTATCGGCTAGAGATTAGTGCAATTCAAAATACTACATCAAGTGTATTACACGCCCATGCGCCTACACAAAATATATCCATCCATCCCAGCTTCTTGCTGGAGATGTGACTTGCCCTCAGCGGATTTCATACATATTTTTTGGAACTGTCCTCAGATTAAAGTCTTTTGGGCTGACATCACCACTTTCATTTTGACTGTCACCACCATTCCTGTGCCATTGTCAGTGGAGGTGTGTCTGTTGGGACTTGTAGAACCGCTGGCCCCTCACCGGGCAAGCAGAACCCTACTAGGATTATTACTTTATTTTGCTCGTAAGTCTGTAGTACTCCGATGGAAGAGGTTAGTGAACTCGGCTCTGCCACAATACAAGGCTACTTACCTGTCACGTGGCTGTGCTAAGAAATTCCATAAAATATGGGACATCTGGACTGAATCCCTGCAGACTCGATGGATGATTAGTAACGCTCTATTAATTACCTGTAATGGGTCAAGTGGCATCTCTGAACTTGTAGGCTTCCTTGGGTTGCTCGATCAATAGTTATGGGGAGAGGGGGGAATGTGAATGTGTATATGTAACGTGTACTTCATTTGTGGAGTATCTGTGGAAATAGAAGAATACTTTTGATAATCTGCACAGGTGGTTGAGTGTACAGTAGTTTTGTTGTTTATTATTATTTTAGTTTGTGTTTGTACTCTGCCTCTCAGCCCCAATAAGTCTCAGCCCCCTCTGGCACACCTGGCAATAGTGTCAGTGCAACGACCAATGAGAAACACACACGTTATGATAAAACACAGAAATTGTCTTTACTGCAATATTTCTGTGGGAAAGTTACAAACAGTAACCATATATATATATATATATATATTCAAGTAATCAACTGGACAGCAATAACTGAAATTAAGAGAAATATAGCTCAATACTATATCCAGGCTGCTTTCAGGGGATTCCAAACCTGAGAATGCCTCCCAAGAGCAGAGGCACATTTAAATAGCAAATAAATCACAATATGATACTTTATATCGGATTGGTTACGTCTACTCAATTTTGGCTCTATGAGTTTAGGCAGGAGGAGCGCAGAAGACATCTCTCTTCTGTCTCCTGACACTACAGGCCCAACTACAAACACTGTATTCAAATCAATATTTAATCGCATAGCTTCCCAGATAAACTGTCCTGCACACCCACTGCATATACAGAGCCCTGAGTATGTGTATGCGGGCCCATATGGCACTAGTAGCTTCAGTCCCTTTGAAGAAAGATGAGGCTTTGTATCTTCAGCTAGCCACTCTCGTTGGTGCACTTAAACTCCTGAATAGCAGGCCCAAACAACACAACTGGCCTGGATTATCAAGTAAAGAATGCAGGATCTTCCTCAGCAAGGTGAAAGGAAAATGGTGTCTGTATACAGTGTCTGTATCTGAATGGCCTTGTCCTGTAGGACTACAGGTGTCAGCAAGGTGACTAAGAGCAATGATGTCGTATACAGTGTCCATACAACTCTATCTGTGTGCAGTGTCCTTGTTTCCTGCAAATGGGCAAAGGCCCTCTCACCCAATCCTGCGGTCAAGGCCCAAACGAACGTCCAGAAACAGACAGGCTCTTCTACTGACCCGACTGGTCACCTCACACTGGAACGCTTTCCACCGTTGGTGCAGGTGTGTCTGGATATGCACCTGGGATCCCCCTCTCACAGGCTGGATGTCCTGAGTGGCTGTGGATGTCTCAAATAATGCAGTGGACTGACCTGGGAGGCAGACCCTCTGCCCTAGGTCTAATCTTTTCCTCTCCCACTTGTAGTCTGAGAACCCCCCCCCCCCCCCCATAGATCAGCAAGATGGAGTCTCTAGTTCCTTTTTCCCACAGAGCAGGCTAGAAGTTGTAGTCCTAAAACAGTGCAATCTCAACATGAAACTTAAGTCCTGGAACTACAATTCCCTGTATGCTTTGCTTCCTGGTGTTAATCACTCTACTGGCAGGATGTGATGAGGCTACTAGAGGGAAACAGTTTCACTGCAGCAATGTTGCAAACACACAAATCCCTGTTCTGTTTTCCTAGTAAGTAGGAACAACGATATGTCTCCTCTCCTAGTCAGTCTTATCCCCATACAGTTAGAACACACTGAGGGAACACACATTTAACCCCTTTATCACCCCCTAGTGTCCTACCAGTGAAATTTACACAGTAATAAGTGCATTTTTATAGCACTGATCGTTGTATAGATGTCAATGGTCCCAAAAATGTGTCAAAAGTGTCCGATCTGTCCACCACAATGTCGTAGTACCGCTAAAAATCCACTGCCATTACTAGTAAAAAAAAAATATTTTTTTTATAAAAATGCCATAAATCTTTCCTATAGTTTGCAGATGCTATAACTTTTGCACAAATCAATCAATATACGCTTATTGCGATTTTCTTTTACCAAAAATATGTAGAAGAATGTATATTGGCCTAAACTGATGAAGAATATTGTTTTTGGGGATATTTATTATAGCGAAAAGTAAAATAATATTGTTTTTTTTTCCACAAATAGAGCTTTCTTTTGGTGGTATTTGATCACCTCTGCGGTTTTTATTTTTTGCGCTATAACAAAGGAAAAGTGACAATTTTGAAAAAAAATTTGCTATAATAAATATCCCAAATAAAAAACAAACAAAAAAAAAAGATTTCTTCATCAGTTTAAGTTAATGTTATAGCGTCTACAAAATAGGGGATAGATTTATGGCATGTTATTTTTTTACTAGTAATGGCGGTGATCTGTGATTTTTATCGGGACTGACATTGCGGCGGACAGATCGGACACTTTTTTTAGGCCATTGACATCTATACAGCGATCAGAGCTAAAAAGAACCACTGATTACTGTATAATTGTCACTGGCAGGCAAGGGATTAACACTAGCGGTCGATCAAGGGGTTAAATGTGTTCCCTTAGTGTGTGTTCTAATGGGACTGGGGCTGACTGGGGGAGGAGACCGATTGTTGTTCCTAAGCATTAGGAACAACAGATCTGTCTCCTCATCCCTGTTTACACACACAAATCCCCGTTCTGGCTCTGTCAGGAGGGATCATGGGTGCCCGGCGGACATCGCGGCTGACGGGCACGAGCATCGGCCCATAAGTGACGAGTCGGCGTGCACGCTCCCCCTATAGCCCTTAAGGCACCCACAATACAGCTACAGCGATTTGCGCAGGGGAGCCATTCTGCTGCCGTCGGCAGGTGGTTAAAAACTGACACATCATTAAACACTGTGATGCATTCTAGTGCATTGGAATGCACTGTTCAAAAAAGCAACATGCCCTATCCTTTTCAGTGTGCACCAATGCAGCACATTGGTGTAAACTGAAGCAATAGGACATGTGGCAAATTGTCTTGTCTTATATCTATTAGGCAACACTGGGGCTGCCCCAATGGAGCTGCATCATTTTTTGGGAGGTTTAAAGTGGTATCAGTTAGAAATATTTTTATTATTTTTTTTTAAAGTAAACATTGAATAGTTATTGGTTTCACTTTTTCTTATTTTTTCCTATGAAACCAAATCCAACGTATTTGCTATGTATGATTTTAAAATACAAATAGGTTAATTTGCTAACGTCAAATTGACTGTTCATTTTGCAAGGAGATTTTCTTCAGGGTTTAATGAGGTGAAGCTCTGCTGACTTCCACCATCCAATCATGTGCAAGCAAAATACTGTTTATTTTTATTTTATTTTTATTTTGTTTGCATGTGATTGGTAAAATTTCACCATGTAAAAAATACCCACATTTACTAATCTCTGGGATAAATTTCCTTACAAATTGTAACTTTCCTTGCAAAGTGGTTATCCTATTTACCTTTAGTAAATCAACCCCAATGCTTGTTTATTTTTTAGTCATTACAGAATCCATGCAGAAAATGCATTATTACTAGAATTGCCAGGTGAAGCCTAAAGAAAGAAAACTAGTGTAGCCATCACATATAAGGTCTGGTTAGATGCCATGTATTACATTTTTGTCTAAAGATTCCCTTAGTGGACCTGTGTGATCCATTTGCCAGGGCTGTGTATTTACAGGAAGCAGGACAGTGCTAATTATTTACTAGCAATAGTAAAAGAACAGTCAGATAAAAGGGGGGGGGGGGAGGCCCAGTGCTGGCTGCACCCCATGTGAATACCCAAAAATTGGGCTTCAGAATGGGGTGGCAATAAATCCAGCAAAATAGGTGCTTTTATTCCACAACAGTACAACTGATTAGAACAGGACCAAGTGCTATACAGTTTAAAAGTTTTTGTGATATATGTTCTTTAAGATACACTTTAATGGGCAGACAGATATGTAGTGCTACCCAGTGGTGTAGGTTTTGTGCTGCCCTAGGCCTGACTAAACCCGTGTACCCCTAATTTAAATATGAACACCCCTTCATGTGTAAGACCCACCCTGTCATATGTAAACCACACCCCTTCCTCCTTAGGCTCCACCTTTTCCTCTTAGAGCTCCAACTCTTCCTCTCTGTACATTAAAAGTGGGTATCAAGTGCCTACTTGTAAGCTCCTTAAGGGCAGGGACTGATTTGGATGTACAATTCAGGGCTCAAAATTTCAAGACCTGAGCCACTAGCTAGGCCTTAAGAGTTACTCACCACCACTTGTCCCACCCAATCCCTACCATCAGTGCAGCCTTATCAGTGGCCATCAGTGCGGCCTCATCAGTGCAGCCTCATCAGGGGTCACCAGTGCAGCCTATCAGTGCTCATCAGTGCAGCCTTATCAGTGCCCATCAGTGCAGCTTATCAGTGCCCATATCAGTGCTGCCTTACCAGTGCAGCCTCATTTAGTGCCCATCAGTGCAGACTATCAGTGCAGCTTAAGAGTGCCGCCTCATCAATGGCAATCAGTGCAGCCTCATCAGTTTCATAGTATCACAGCTTATTAGTGTATTTTAATTATTTATTGATTTATAGCACGGAGCACTTTTTTAGTACATGAACTTTCACTAAATGTGGACAGTTTAATGAGTTTGCATTGATTTCAGCATGCATGAAGCACTTTGCTGTACATGAACATTCACTGAATGTGGACTGTTTAATGAGTTTGTAGCACTGTATTACAATTATGATCTGTATATTCATATAATGCATACTGAGCACTTTATATTTGATTGGAGTAATAGTAACTTATTGATTCGTACCTGCTGCCCTGGGGGTTCCCCTTGTCCTCCTTGCTCTCCTCCTATCAACACAGACAGACTACTCCCTGGGGAGAAGTTGCAATGTGTAAGGATGCCGAGCAGAGGAGGGTAGGTGGAGCATTAGGCTCCGCCTCCACCAGTTTAATTACGTGTAGCCGGTCTGGCCAGTCATCGGCCGCTCTATGGGGGCGCCAGTCCATCCCCCCACCCCATACTGCCCATAGCAAGTGCCATGCTACAGCAAGCCGCCAGCCGCTGGGGACTGTATGTGTGCGGGAGGTGGCCGTGTGAGGAGGGACTTGGGAGGATGGGTCGGGGGGGGCTTTTTAGCTGCCCCCCACAAAGTGCCACCCTAGGCCAAGGCACAGAACTGGTGCTACCCCCGCAGGAGCTTCTGGATTTTTTTGGGTCCCCCTATCCCTGCACAGCCAGGCAATTTTCACTCTCATTCAGAGACAAGGAATCGGTCCACAGGCTTGTTTTTGTTAACTTATTAGTGGAAGTAACTTGGATAGGATATAGGAATTATAGGATAGCCAACTTGACTGGAAACAACAAAGAGGACAACTTCCTTCTCTATGCACATCACAATGATAAATCCTTGACTGCATTCCCTCTGGAGCAGCAAGTCTTTCTGGACTTGGCAAAGAAATCCCCCTTTGTAGGAGCTTTTAGCAAAATCTCAACTTGCAGGAGCCCTATGTCCTCTTTCTTGAACTTACCAGCGCGTCTGGCTGCTCAGAGAAATGCCCCAGGACAAGGGATTGAGTCACAGCTTCCTAGCACAGTCCCAGAAAAGCTTGCTCGATATTACATCCGGCAACTTTGACCCTTTTTGGCCCTAGTGGTGTAGAGGTACTCATACTGTCTCCGGAAGTCCTGCTGTCAAAGAAAGATGACTGTTCAGGCCTCCTGCTGTACAGGTCCTTCTTTGAAAGCCAGAGTGTCTCCCAACCAAGACAATAGGATAGTAAAGATCCCTCTGTCCTTCTTCCTTTCTCAACTCCCAGCAGAGCTCCCTTCAAGCCGGGGTCCACTCCCAGGCCAAACACAACTTTCTCACGCCATCTTCTACCCGACTCCCCTGCTGTCTAGACTCCACAATATTTAAGGGCTGATCCCGTCATCCTGCCAGGCCTTCTGCCTGGGGATTGCCCAGATTCCCTCAAGTATGCAGATTAGTGCCTCCTGGCCTCCATCCACTAGTTTCCAGAAACTTCTCCAAGTTTCTAGAACCCGGGGGGGGTACAAGAGGCCTCCAGCCTGATCAACAATAACCGGACCCCGTTAACAGACTTACACAGCTACCACGAGTCACAAGAACAAATTTACCTACATTAATCTAGCACTAGAGGGTGCTATAGATGTAATGTTACATATGTTGAAAAAGGCTACATGTCCCCTTGAATTTAATCATATGAGGAAGAAAGCCTACATCCTTTAGCATCCCTTTTTCCTAGCATATTTAGGATAAGGTCCCAAATCCTTATTAATTGTAAATAGACAGTACACTCTTCCACTAAAATATCAAAAGCAAAGTGTTGCACTGACAGCAACAATGAAGGCAATGACAACCCTGTAAGATTGCAATGGCAAGCAGCATGGCACTCAGGAACCTTTGTTATACCTAGGAATGTGACATTAACAAGCAGCAACATGATGTGCAGTTAGCTGTGTGCCTCCCCTGATAGATTTGCTGCCCTAGGTCACGGCTTATGATGGCTCTGCTAAAATACACCGCTGCCAGCAAGTGATTACTGTCAAATAGTAAACCTTTTCTTAAAAGTAGATAATAATAAATGTCTTGTGTCTCTGCAGCAAATTAAAATGAGTGAAGCCAAACTTTAAAATCCACATTGAAATTGAGCTTTTCATGTGGTGTAATCCATTGTTCACAAAGGTTTTAGACTGGGTCAAATATTAATCATTTATTACTTTTTGCGATTTGTTACAATATAAAATAGAAAGTATGATTTAGCGCCCAAAACAAACAGGATGCTACAATGGTACTACAGACATACAGTAGGTGCCGCCGATATTGTGTCAATCTCGCCGCTTCTAGAGCTCCGTCGCGAGAGCCAGCGCCGAGCTGTCTTGTCATCGGGAAAGGAAAAATGTTCCTTTCATGATGAGCGACACGCATTGCCAATAGACGGAGATCCGACTTGGATTCCCGCCAATACCAGGCACTGCGTTTGGTATGAATCCTGAGCGGGAACTCCACGCCAATTTTTAAAGAAAAAAACGGCGTGGGTTCCCCCTCCAGGAGCATACCAGGCCCTTGGGTCTGGTCTGGATTTGAAGGGGAACCCTACGCCGAAAAAACGGCGTGGGTGTCCCCCTCAAAGTCCAAACCAGACCCTTATCCGAGCACGCAACCTGGCAGGCCGCAGGGGAAGAGGGGGGGACGAGAACGGCCCCTCTCCCTCCTGAACCGTACCAGGCCGCATGCCCTCAACATGGGGGGTTTGGTGCTCTGGGGCAGGGGGGCGACCTGCGCCCCCCCCACCCCAGAGCACCCTGCCCCCATGTTGATGAGGACAGGGCCTCTTCCCGACAACCCTGGCCGTTGGTTGTCGGGGTCTGCGGGCGGGGGGCTTATCGGAATCCGGGAGCCCCCTGATCCCGGCGCCCCCACCCTATGTGAATGAGTATGGGGTACATCGTACCCCTACCCATTCACCTGGTGGAAAAAAAATGGCAATAAAAACACAACACAGTTTCTTAAAGTATTTTATTGCACAGCTCCGGGGGTCTCTTCCCATGACGTCACAGTCACATGCTCCGGGGCCACCCGGAGCATGTGACTGTGACGTCATGAGAATCCTATATAAATCTCTGCGGACCGAAGATTTAGCATTACTGCGAGAGGAAGCGACGAGTCAACATCGAGGAGGAGAAGAGGGAAGAAGACGCCGGCGGCGACGACAGGAAGACCGGCCCCTCCACTAGCAAAATAGCTGCAAGAAGATAGTGGAGGGGCCAGCAGAAGGACAACGGAGAGCTGGACGAGACGACGGGGAAGACCGTGCCTCTGCTGGCAAAAGAGCTGCAAGAAGATAGCGGAGGCCCGGCGGAAGAAAGAACCGGAGAGCGGGAGAAGAAGAAGGTGACGGAGAAGACTGGGCCCCGCTAGCAAAAGAGCTGGAAGAAGATAGCGGAGGCCCAGCAGAGGAAAGAACCGGAGAGCGCGGCGACGACACCGGAGACCCCCGAAGATGGAAGAGACCCCCGGAGCTGTGCAATAAAATACTTTAAAAAACTGTGTTGTGTTTTTATTGCCATTTTTTTTCCACCAGGTGAATGGGTAGGGGTACGATGTACCCCATACTCATTCACATAGGGTGGGGGGGCCGGGATCAGGGGGCTCCCGGATTCCGATAAGCCCCCCGCCCGCAGACCCCAACAACCAACGGCCAGGGTTGTCGGGAAGAGGCCCTGTCCTCATCAACATGGGGGCAGGGTGCTCTGGGGTGGGGGGGCCGCAGGTCGCCCCCCTGCCCCAGAGCACCAAACCCCCCATGTTGAGGGCATGCAGCTGGTACGGTTCAGGAGGGAGGGGGGCGCTCTCTCATCCCCCCTCTTCCCCTGCGGCCTGCCAGGTTGCGTGCTCGGATAAGGGTCTGGTTTGGACTTTGAGGGGGACCCCCACGCCGTTTTTTCGGCGTAGGGTTCCCCTTCAAATCCAGACCAGACCCAAGGGCCTGGTATGCTCCTGGGGGGGGAACCCACGCCGTTTTTTTCTTTAAAAATTGGCGTGGAGTTCCCGCTCAGGATTCATACCAAACGCAGTGCCTGGTATTGGCGGGAATCCACGTCGGATCCCCGTTCAATACAGTGCCGCGTCTCCTCGCTATTGCAGCGAGCGCGACATGTGTCACCACCCTGTCGCCGAGATGTCGGCACCCCTGTCACAGAGAATCTCCGCGATAGGATCGCGATGAATATACAATGTCGGCGGCACCTACTGTATGTCCCCATGTGATTTTCCGCATGAGGAATGTCTTACTAAGACGCACACGCATGTAAACTGGTGCTTACTGGTGTTTTCATATTTAAAAAGCCTCCTCTGTTGTTGGGTGCACACAGAGTGAAAAAACAAAGTTTGATGGAATCAAACACAATTACTAGCCTGCTTCATCAATTTCATAAAAATAAATCCATAAAAATCTTGAAAACCTTGTATTATCACCCTGTAAAATGCTCTTAGTGCTCTGCAACCTCCTAACTTGCTCTCTGAAGGATCAAGTTGCTTAGGAGGTGAAGCGCAAATGAGGTGGTGCTCTCCTCTGCTATAGCATGCACAAACTATAAACTTCACCTTACAAAAAGCATTTCTATTCTACTTTAGTGGTCAGGATGTCATAAAACACCATACTTCCTCCAAGATACATAGCTTTGTAGGGAAAGTATTGGCATCACATGTATCCTCAATAAAAGCACTATACAAACACAGCACTTATGACCCAATTTGTAAACTTTCTTGTGCGTGATGACGTCACAACATCAGGCCCTACTTACACATTTCCTCACAACAGACATCATTGGGGACATCTATTTTCAATGTATTGAAACTGAGGAATCACTGAAGTTGTCAGTTGACTGGATGAGCTGTGGATTGACACAAAGATACACTTGTGGATTTCAAATGGACTTGCCCTAATGCCCATTATATTTGTTGGGTTGTCTCCCACATCACTTATATGGATTTATGCAAATTCGTTTTACATATTGTGTTGTTTTATTTATGTACTTTTGCAATCATTGTTTGTTCTTGTATGGAGGGTATATGATTACAACGGGGGAATTATTATAAGTGTTGCACATGTGTTTATTGATATCTAATTGCTTTTGTGCATAAATCACAATTTGTGTGTTAACTTGCTGTTATTTATAAGGTATGGGTGTAATTGTTGTGCGTGACATTTTTTTATTTTACACACTGAAAATAATGATTACTCCTGTTCAAGTGTGGTATAAAAAGGCATAATTTCAGAAGTGAACAGGGCGAATTTCTCTTTCCTGCTGTTTATACATGAGCAAAATCAAAGATCACAATAATAGTAAACTATGGGAAAGTCAAAAAATCTTCTACAGTATACTGTAAATAAATAAGCAAAGAGAATCCAATAAAGCAGTGAAATTCTAATGTAATCACCTTTTTATAAATAGATCTTTAGGTGTATTATTATTAGCTGATATTAGATCATAAACACCTTAAAGAGGACTTTGCATGGAAAGAAATGCCTGGTCATTACATCAGGGCCCCCTTCCCCTTTATAAATCACCATATGATGTATTATAATGCAACCATAGGTAAAAAAGTTAGAAGAAATACTCCCTTTACGTTTATTTTGTGCTTGGTGCACCTAAGTGAGCCTGAGATCACAATCCTTTCGATGAGATCCCAGGAAAGAGGAGGATTCCAAATCTCACAAGAATATGCTCCTGCACTGTGCTGGACTATCTTCCCAAGAAAAATGGGGTACTTGGCAATCCCTGAAAATCTTGCCAGAAGAATAGTGAGGTTGCAGTGCAAAGGTTAAGAGAAAGGGTAAGTATATTTACTACCTTTTTTTTCCTCTAGGTGCATTTTTGTACATACACCATATTGCAACTAATAAAGGAGGAGGGGGCCCTGATGTAATGAGTAGATTAGACCCTGCTTTCACTTGCAAGGTCGTGTTTTGGAAACCATAGGTAGACACTGACACCATTTTGTTTGTATATTTGCTTTTTAGAAGAGATTCCAATAGTAGTGGGCATTCACCATCAGTGGTACACATCCTCTCTATACATTATTTAACCAGCAGAATAGATGTCTACTGTCATGGCTCTATAACGTAGATGGTTAGATGGTGCAATATTGTTTTAGACACTCATTTTCTTAGTAAAAAGATTGCTGGGGTGCAAATAAAGGAAATACAAGTCATAGGTTTCCAAGAGGGCAGGAAGGATTGTTCATTTATTTGGGTGATTCCAAAAATTTGTAGATCATGAAAGAGTAACCATATGCTCATTATATTCGTGATATGTCTTTACATGCTCAATGACTAGTTGTCAGCCTCTTAGTCATTTTTCTTATTCTTTAGACCTTAGAATATAAAAAGAGTGGTTAAGGGCGCAAATAGAACATGTGCTAATAGGATATAATATGCACTTCATTTTATAATGTATCACAATATACGTATAATTGTGTCAGAGTCCAAAAATCAATAATCAATATATTAAGTGTGTAAGCAAAGTATTAATTTGGGTCTTCTGTGCAAACTCCAACACCGTGCCTCCTAAAGTGCAATGTGCTTCAATTCTTGAAAAAAGTGTGCTTCACCCGAAATGACATATAAATGTGCTCACCAGATATCTTAGGCCACAAAGTGACCACCAGGCATATAAATTAAGAGAATCCTTCCTCCCTTGGCTCAATTCTTCCAAGCCACAATCGGCTTTATTCAACTGTTTCCAATATCAACTCGAACCACACTCCAGTCATGAATGGCATAAAAAATAGTATAAACTTCAATCAACTATACTCTTGAATGTATATCCACAGCTCCTTTCCAATCAATGTGTAAGGTTAGGCTCCATCATAAACAAGCCACAAAAAGGCATAGATAGTGTAATATTGTCTTTTAATTCCTTTAAAAACACTTACAAATCATGTGTAGGTATAGCAGGTTGCAGCGCAGCTGGGGGAAGAGGCAAAGGCCGGTCCGTCACTCGATGTGTGATACCTTAGAATATGGCTAGATAAACCAAAGACGAAAAATGGAAAAACTAGAAATGATAGCTGAGAATGTATGTGTAAAATAAGGATTATAACCAAATGGCATTTATGAAATATGGGACTGCCCTAGAGGACCATCCAGTTCAGAGAAATGTCTGCAGTATCTTGAACAATGATAACATGTAGGTATATTGCTACATCCCAGAGTCAAAACAATAGAATCATGCTGTAAAATATCACCCACTCCAAATAAGGAGAATTCTATTGCTTCAACTAGAAAGGTAGTAACAAAAGCTCACTAGGGTGCAGAGGGAGTGGTGGCGATGCATTATTTTGAGAGGGACCAAAGCATTACCATAGAATGTAATGCTTTCGTGCATGGAAAAATGTAAAATAATGTAAAGGCTACACACTAGGGAAAGATCACAAAAGGCATGTTGCTTCCCCAAGATTATACTCTAAGCTAAACAACAGCACCTGCCAAGGCTTCCATCCATAAATGCGGGTTGGAACAGTTTAATCGACCTAGCTACTTACCTGATCCTGCCCTTCCAACTACTCGCTGTTCCCTAATCTAAAAAAAAGAGAACATTATTGATGTTGTGGAAGCTGCTCCCCTTGAATTGAAAGTCACAGAAAATTCATATGACGTTAGTTATTTTGTACAGTTTTCATTGTCTTCGCTCCACGTTTCTGCCACAGCAGTTGTACATGACTGTGCACTTCAATAGACACCAGAGTAAGACGCAGTGCACTCGGTATGTAGCAGACCTGGTTAGACACAACCCTTCCCTTATCTGCAATACTAGTCTGTGTAAGGACACAGAAGTGTGGCTGTTATTCAGAATTGCCAGCATACAACAGTTTGAAGGATGGAAGTAACAAAATGTATTGTAATGAGACACAGTCACCTTGCCTATGCAGAGCAAAGTGACCTTGTGTCTTTGCAAAGGACATCTCCTACTCCTATATACTCACCTTACCTGCACTGCCTTGCAGCTCAAGCGAGAGCCTTGCAGAACCAGCGAGAATACCCATCACTTCCAGGTATGAGGCAACACGTGACCCGCTCCGCTGTGATGTTAGCTGGGCACAATAGACAGTTGCTACCATAGTAACTGCTGCATGACCAGGGAAGGAACGCCATTGCTCCCACCCAGGTTGCTGACTCTCATTTCTGTGCCAGCTGTAAGGTTGCAATGAGCTTCAATGGACCACAGGTAAGGTAAGTATAAAGGGGTAGGGGGATGGGTAAGGTGACAATGTCTCTTTAAGACATTTCTGAATAAACATAAGGCATAAATCATAACATGCTGGGGTACAAAGAGAAAAAAAAAGTGTGAAACTACCATTGGGGTTTAAAGTCTATGTCAAGGCAATAAAAAAAAAAGTGCTCAACTGCACCGTGGTAGTTCATTGAAACTACAAGCCAACAGCCACAAAGACTGTGAGGACTTGTAGTTTCCTATTCACAGAGGACTGTAAATGAATGGCGTGGCTGAGTTTATTCAAACAGTGACAAGGAGTAGATGCCCGCTGTTACTGGAAGGTGAGGGGGTGAAGAGGGTGAAAGGCTGCATCTTGAGTATGGGTGGAACATGTAACATGTTCCAAAAGGTGAATTTATCCTTTAAGTCCAACATAAGAACTAGGAGGTCTCTTTGAGATAGCACAAGAAGTGTGCAGAGGACATAGGACAGCTTTGAATTTCTGACAAGATCAATAGGTTTTTTGCACTTATAAAACCTGAGCATTTTGTTATACATGTTTTATAATTGTAGCACCCTCCTAGATAGGTTAGAGTTAGATTTAGTGATGGCTCACTGTGGTCAGTGGAGCTGCATTTTTGTTGTTAGGCAAATTTAGCTTGTCTCACTGTAATCAGTGTAGCTGCATCTGATTAGTTAGGTCTGCTCAGTGTTCTCAGCTGCTGCTAGTCTGATTATTCTCTCTGATTTCCAGAGAGCAGTAGAATTCTCTGGAACATAGGTTTGGAGCTATGCAAACAGCAGAATTAATATTTATACAGCCCTGGCCAATCCTAGGAAGGGTGGTCCTGAAGGCTGCTGGGAGTCTGTATAAATAATCACAGAGCTTCTGGGTCTTTATCTTGAGGAGAGGAACACAGCCTGGAGGGCTTGCTGCTTGTGTGTTGCTTAACTGCTTCTACTACAGAAGAGCTTAGTCTACAGTATCTAGTTCTTAGTGAAGGGACTCTGCTTCTGGCGCTCTAAAGAAAGATGACAGTTTTTAACTGCTTTTACCCAAGCCAAGTCCAAGAAAGGAGTTTACTGTCCTCAACATAATTCTCTTTTTTGGAGTATCTACTCCATTTCCTCAACCCTATCCCGATTACTCCAAAAATAAAAACAACAAAAAAGACCATGCCTAGACTGTTTTTTGAGGCAAGGAGTGACTGTGATTGTGTGCCTGGCTATGGGGCAATCTACTGGGAAAAGAACCTTTTAAATTTCCAGCAGCTCCTCCAGAGGTAGCGCTATATAATTAACAGACCAAAAGGGAACAAATAAGTGTAGTTCATTATCTGGGTTAAGCAGATATATATAATAAGTTTACAGAAGATAAGTTTTATTTATGAAGATTGGACTTGATAGTCTGGGAAAGATAGAGTCTGGGAAACACTGTTCAAGGGTATCTTCACTTAACATGTTTTGGTGATTGAACTTTTGCAAACTGTGAAATGTGCACATTTGCAGTTAATCAGGAACCATCTTTTATGTTTACATCAGAACAATGCTTTTTGAAGATGTGTATATTATATGCAACCATCCAATATTATCAAAATAAACTAAAATAATGCTTCACTGAGAATCTGTTTTGCTAGACTGGAGTTTTTCATTTGAGGTAGCTTTGTTTCATTGGCTTAACCCAGTAAAAGATAAATGTACAATTAATTGTGCAGTTAGCGGTTTTGAAGACTGCACTTGTTTCTTTGTACGTAGTGACATCTAGTGGTGAAATGGCAATATGCAGTTGAAACTTCCACAATTAATTATTTTAGTAAAACTAAAGTAAGAGTGTTTGCTCATGCATGACATGTTAACAGACAGCAATTTTGTTCACTTGGAAATCGTTCAAATTTAATGCAAATCCATTGCAGCACATAGAGAATGCTTCTATTTTCAGATGTAGAATTCCATGATGCATTTTGTTTCATAAAAAATTGCAGAATCTTAGTCCTTTTCCTCTGATTATTATTGGAACATTGTCTGCATTTAAAACATCTTGCATTGTGATGTATTTAGTCCATACATACATACAGTGCTAGTCCAGTTTCTCATCTAATATCCATAGATTTCATTTTCAACCCAGCCAGATTCTGTGCTTCTTCCATACCTGTCGTTACACAGCTCATACAGTTCATTGGTGACAAAGCCACTTTCTGTGCTGGCTAGTGTTACAAAGCCACTCTCTGAATGGTTTCCTGCCATATTATCATATTCACCAGAGAGATTGTCTATAGGTGAGATCTCCCCAGATGGCACCCGAAAAGAAGTATTGCGGATATCTGGCCTTGTTCCTGCTAAGTCTGCATCCATCTGCTTCTTTATGACGTTGTAGATCTCCAGGTTAGGGCTGTTCCTTCTGTGTGTGGACATCCAGAAGCTGGGCTCCTTAACAACTGTTTCACTTCTTTGCTGTTTTCTTTAAGAATAATCAAAATTCCATGTTAATGTAGTATGTGATGTGATTATCAGATTATTATACAACATGTAGATAAAGTAGCAGGTCTGTTTTACAGAAAGCACCATAATCAGACTGTAGTCCCCTTTCTAGTAATTCCCTGCCACCAAATCTCCTGCTAAAAGCCCTGAAAATCACTTCCCTCTAGGGAACATAAGTGATCCTTTCCCTGGCTTCCTATAATGGTGCTCTAGACGCAAGAGCAGTCAATACCCAGAAAAGATGAAGAGTCTACCTTTGGTGCCCCTATGACATGAACATGAACATCCAGTATAAAAATATGTACCAACAGAAGGAGTGCCCGACCAAATGAGAGAAGAGCCCAAAATAATTTATTGGTTTGCACTAAATGGTAGCCAATGAAAATACTCCCCCTTCTTTAGGACTTCACTTTACGTCAGAAAGTTCAATAGATCTGTACTGCTGTTCATGCAGATGCTGCTTGCTAGTAACTCTCCTTATCCAGCAATAAACTCCCTTATATAGATTTGCACAGGAAAGCCCTATTTTGAATTCATTCACATTTATGACTTTAACTGAAGCCCTGATGAAGGGGAAATGTTTTCTGCCCCCTGAAACATGTTGACAATCTTTAGTGCAAACCAATGGATCAATTCAGACACATCTATTATTTGATCTGGCGCTCCTCACATGTTTTGTTTCTGGTTACCTGGAGGGTAGTCCTGGCTGTTGTGAGTAGCCTAACCTGAGCCAACAAGCTTTTTTCTTTCTCTATCTTATGTGAACTAAGATTAAAATTCCAGTGCCTCTTGGATGCTTTTTTCTTTGTTGGACTGGTATGGGCAATATACAGATTTGCTTATTGTGCCTTTTTATACAGTAAACTGACACAATCAGAAATAATGTCCAATATACATTCACCCATGACAAGCAATTGGAATTCATTTAACTGAAGTCAGATTATTGGACATAGGATTTCTGGTTGCTTTTTATTATTGTTCTTTGCCTTAGTGAATAAGTACTGTATATACTCGAGTATAAGCCGACCCGAATATAAGCCGAGGCACCTAATTCTACCCAAAAAACTGGGAAAATTTATTGACTCGAGTATAAGCCTAGGGTGTCCATCTGCATGCCTCACTGTGCCTCACTGTGCCCAATCTCCCTACCTGATCTCCGGCGCTGTGTGACTAGACTGACGTTTAAAATGGGAGTCTATGGAAGGGGTGCCCGGATTTGAAAAATTGGTGCTCCCCCGCCGTAGGTCCCCTGGACAACAAACTTTGCACACTTGTAGAAGAAGAGTGGAGCTACAATATGTCCAGGGGTCCTAGGGCCAGCCGGTACCGGGTCCCCAAAATCACTGGAGAAATTACCGTTTAACATGGGAGTCTATGGAAGGGGTGCCCGGCTTTGAAAAATTGGTGCTCCCCGGCCGTAGGTTCTCCAGACAACAAACTTTGAACACTTGTAGAGGAAGAATGGGGCTACATGTGTGCCAGGTTTGGAGTCCAGGGGACCTACGGTTGGCCGGGATCAGGTGCACAAAAGTGAAGATGGAAACAGACTCGAGTATAAGCCGAGGGGGGCATTTTCAGCACACAAAAAATGTGCTGAAAAACTTGGCTTATACACGAGTATATACGGTACATGATTTATAGGAAGCTAAACTGAAGTTTTAACCATGAAAAACATAATATTTTATGATTTATCTGTTGTGACATTCATACAGCTGTAACTTGATCAACCACATAAACACTAACTTTGAGTGCAGAATGTGACTGCCAACACACAGACAGCTACGGATTATTTACATTTCAAACATGTCAGCATACCTGAATTACAGAACTGTGGTGATCAAAGGCTGATATAGCGGAGCTACACACTGCTTGACACTCCAAAATAGTGCATTTTATATCTGTGCTGAACCTCTCATACTGTCATGCCTCCTCTTTCTACCCTCCCTTCATTTAAATATTTTAGGTCAAAATCAGCTACTATCATGTAATGGTAATTCCAAACCATTCATTTAGAAATGTAGCCTGTAATTAGTCTCAAGCCTCAAGTCTGTGTAAATTAAGGGCAGTAAAGTGAGAGAAGTGCTGCTCCAGGTGAGAACATCAAGTTGACTGAACTCCACACATGGGTGCTAGCCCCGGCTCGGTTCCATAGAGCAGTGTTTCTCAACTCCAGTCCTCAAGGCGCCCCAACAGGTCATGTTTTCAGGCTCTCCATTGTTTTGCACAGGTTATTTGATCAGTTTAACTGCTTTAGTAATTCCCAAAGCTGTTTCATCTGAGGGAAATCCTGAAAACATGACCTGTTGGGGCGCCTTGAGGACTGGAGTTGAGAAACCCTGCCATAGAGTACATATAGATAAGAAGTGACTGCACACCATGACAATCAAAGTCTCTTTTTATTGCAACGTCCCAACAGGAAACCAATATAAATCACACAGGACAGTAGCAGGTACAGAGGTTGACGCGTTTCACACAAGTATACTGGGCTTATTCATAACCCAGAGATGCTATGCTGACACTCTTTAAATCATTTCTCCCACACCTACACAGGTGTAGGGCAGTGTCAAAAAAGCTCCCCCCACCTCAGCTGTTTGTTTAAAACCATCTAATTAGAAGTGACTATTTGATCCCATTAGTAATGCATATGCATAGGTACAAACACCCAAATGGCATATAGTCAAAATTTCAAGATAATTCCACTTCATAAAGAAAAAAAAAGGTAAAAAAAGAGAAGATCCAAATCACAAAGGGAAGAAAAAACAGTCTAAACAAAACATAACTAAATATATACAAAGGTTGGATCGGCGCTAAATCTAGTCACATAAAGTGAAGAAATTAATAAAATTAAAACAGTGCTAACAATAACTCAAATAATATAAATACTTCTTGTGAAAATACTGTAGAAACACAAATGTGCTGTAAAGACACATACAAAGTGCAAAATTCAAAGTGTGATATTTCAAAAAGTCCAGAAAAAAATGAATAATAAAAAAAAAAAAAGATTTGTGATGAAGCCAAGTCCAGTGTAAATGATGATGGTATGGCAAAAAAAAGTCTATCAATAAATACTGTGATCCGGTGAAATCAAATAGTAATTCAAAAGAGGTGCTCAATCTCAACACCGACAATCCACCACTGTGTGCAGTGGCTGCTCTCCTTATAATGAATATTAATGCACTCTCAAAGAATCAAATGGTGAAATCAGCACAACTTTCTATATAAATAACTACAATCACGTGTATGCTAAACTAACTTATAGATAATACGCACAGATCAACTCCCAAGCATGATGAATCGTTAGGATCAGGTATATACAGGGGATAAAAAAACAATCTCCCATAGTGCAAAAACGTGCCATGACGTAATGCATACTTCTTACTGAGGTAGGAGTCCAGTGAGCATTAAGTGGCAGTCACGAAGATTTCATATAGAAGACACGTTCTCAACATTACGTTTATCACAGTCACTGCAGCACTTTATTCATTTCTTTACATTTATATATTGTGGACTTTATTGCATTATGGATATTTAGCACTCTGTTCAAATAAGCAATAAAGAGTCCAGATAACTCTAGTGAACAGTTATCTTACACTATTGATAGTGCTTGGTTTGCATTATTTTGCACTATTTGTCACATTGTTGATTTACACAGTTGATCTGTGCGTATTATCTAGAAGTTAGTCTAGCATACACATGCGATTGTAGTTATTTATATAGAAAGTTGCGCTGATCATCTTTTTATTGTTACCAATTTTTGTGCACTGTGTACACTTTAGGTCTAGCAGCAGTTTTCATCCCCATTATTATTTAGATTAGATTATTCACTTGATAGCGCGAAGGACCCACACTTTTCAAATGGTGAAGATTATCTTGTGGTAGATGGAACTCAGCGTGCACATGACATGGAAATAAGGATCTCCATAGTGTAATAAGTTAATACAACTTTATTAAAACATTGATAAAGTCACGTGTCAGTGATGCAACGTGTCGGCCGAAGCCGTGTGACGTTACCTCTAGTCTTCGGCCAAGACTGGAAGTTCAGAATTGTTCCAAGATACATCCTTGCTCCCCTTGGTCACGGTGTTCTATGTGTTTATCTGCGATTTTAGATGTAAGTTACTAGGTTGTTTTAATAAAGTTGTATTAACTTATTACACTATGGAGATCCTTATTTCCATTTCATGTGCAAGCTGAGTTCCATCTACCATGAGATGATTTTTCACCAGTTGATGATTCTTTGAGAGCGCATTATTATTCATTATAAGGAGAGCAGCCACTGCACACAGTGGTGGATTGTCGGTGTTGGGGTTAAGCACCTCTTTTGAATCACTATTTGATTTCACTGGATTACAGTATTTATTGATATAGACTTTTTTTTGTCATACCATCATCATTTACACTGGACTTGGATTCACCACAATTGATTATTTTTATTCATTTATTCTGGAATTTTTGATTTATCACGTTTTTAATTTTGCACATTGCATGTGTCTTTACTGCACATTTGTATATCTACAGCATTTTCACAACTAAGAGGCATTCATATTAATTTGAGATATTGTTAGCACTGCTTTTAATTTTATTAATTTCTTCACTTTATGTGACTAGATTTAGCGCCGTTCCAACCTTTGTATATATATATATGTTTTTGTATGTGGTGACACTACAGGGATTGGTAGCTGCATCTATTGCTATATTTTTTTTAATTAACTTATTATTATATTCTGTTTACACTTGGTAGCTCATTGGTATTCTTTTTCTCTCTGTTAAAAGATGACTAAAACCAAGATTCATGACCTAACAAAAAAATGATTATATGAATATGAATCACCAGAAATATAGCAGTGATATAACCAATTAAACAAAAATGAAAGATTGTGACACAAAACAAAATAATAATAAGATACCGTATACACTCGAGTATAAGCTGACCCGAATATAAGCCGAGGCACCTAATTTTACCCCAAAAAACTGGGAAAACTTATTGACTCGAGTATAAGCCTAGGGTGTCCATCTGCATGCCTCACTGTGTCCATGTGCATGCCCCACTGTGCCCATGCCTCACTGTGCCCATGCCTCACTGTGCCCATGCCTCACTGTGTCCATTGTGAAATTTTAAGGTGAACTCCGCGACAAAAGAAGTTAATAAATAAATAAACCAGGTCGAATAAACACGACCTCAAAAAGATCCTACTTAGGAAACTAAACTAAAGCTGCTCCCCTGAGAAGTGAAAGGCTCCCAGTGATAGATAGAAATAAAGGGGGCGCTAATAAGTGCAAGTCAAAACCAATGATGTGATTAGTTGATTGTGCGTGTAACAATTTCCCAATTGATATATATACAATGTCAAATACTAAAAATTTGTGTCCCAATATATTAAAAAACAAAAGTCCAACAGAAAAAAGTCTGAAATTTGCTGCTGAAAATAAATCCTCAAGTTTCATGTGGCTCCAATACTCAGTGCTGACAACCAAAGACTTGAAGTGATGTGGATTGTGCTCCTTCACCAAGGAAAAACATACACCCAAAGTGCTGTAGTAAATCCTGCTTACCAGAACTAGTTGACCACTTTAACTAAAAAGTAAGTCAAAGATCGCTTGTACAGGGTGGTGCCTGTTCACATGGATTGGACCTGGGAAAAATCCTTCCTCCTCATAGTGTCAAGACCGGAAATTTAAGATGGAAACATTCCATAGTGTAAAACCGTTTTTATTTTGTTAAAAGAACATAAAAAGAACCAAAAGGCTACTCACATATAAAAGTGCCTTGCACGCCATCCATGGAAGTGGATCGATCGTAGTGGTTCCTTATTTCCAATTTCTTTGAGAGCCTGCAGCCCCAGTGCCGGGACAAGGCACTTTTATATGTGAGTAGCCTTTTGGCTCTTTTTATGTTCTTTTAACAAAATAAAAACGGTTTTACACTATGGAATGTTTCCATCTTAAATTTCCAGTCTTGACACTATGAGGAGGAAGGATTTTTCCCAGGTCCAATCCATGTAAACAGGCACTACCCTGTACAAGCGATCTTTGACTTACTTTTTAGTTAAAGTGGTCAACTAGTTCTGGTAAGCAGGATTTACTACAGCACTTTGGGTGTATGTTTTTCCTTGGTGAAGGAGCACTATCCACATCACTTCAAGTCTTTGGTTGTCAGCACTGAGTATTGGAGCCACATGAAACTTGAGGATTTCTTTTCAGCAGCAAATTTCAGACTTTTTTCTGTTGGACTTTTGTTTTTTAATATATTGGGACACACATTTTTAGTATTTGACATTGTGCGTGTAACTGTCAGGGAACCAACAGCAGGCGAAGGACTTTAGGACCCAGCATCTCTGGTAGGAGAAGGGCTCTAGGACCCAGTATCTCTACAAGCAGGTCACATGGGCCTATATAAGGAAGTCTGCTAGTGTCTGCATTTGCTGGATTATCGTCAGCTTCTCCTGTGTTCCTGTGTCTTGCATCTCCTGCCTGTCTGATCTCCTGTGTACCAAACCCGGCTTGCCTGACCTGCTCCTGTTGACTTCCTAGCGTATACCTGACCCCGGCCTGGCTAACGGACTCCGCTTACCTTGTCTTCTGTACTAAGACTCAGCTCTGCTGTGTTCTCTGACTGTCTTGCTGTGTTTGACCCTCTGGCCTGGCTTTGACCCTGTTATCGGAACATTCCATTGGTCCTTACCCTTTGGACCTCCTAAGCACGCCTGCTGTCCTGCAGTCTGCCTGTCCTACCAAGTTCCTGGCAACCAGCACTACCTACCAGGCAACCCGTGCTTCTGTGGGCACCACATCCCCTGTGTCATCTTCAGGGCTGTGCTGCACTCGGCCGCAAGGGGCGCCCTCTCTGCTACTCGACCTCACATCAGAGACTTGACAGTATAATCCAGCCATGTCTGAGGCCGGCAGAGGTGCGTCCCCGTTAGAGGCATTATGTCAACAGGCCGCTACTCTGACCCAAGCAATCCAGACACTGCAAGAAGGATACCTCCAGCTAGAGGAGAGATTGCAACACCTGTCAGAGTCATCTGCTTCTGCGGACCCGGTCCCAGCTTCTCCCAGTTCCACCCACGTACGTTCCTCTGTGGCTTCTACGATGGTGTTCCCTCCTCCAGAACCCCGTGTTCCTGTCCCTGAACGGTTTTCCGGGGATCGAAGAAAGTTTAGATCCTTCAGGAATGCCTGCCTATTGTACCTATCCTTGCAGCCCCGGACTTTTGCTTTAGAAACTGTTAAGGTCGGGTTCCTCATCTCCCTGCTATCTAATGAACCCCAGACCTGGGCCCACAGTTTATGGGAACAAAGAAGCCCAGTCATTAACACAGTGGACACATTCCTGGCAGCCTTGTCACAACTCTACGAGGACCCCCAGCGTACAGCCACCACCGAAGCCGCTCTGCATTCACTAGAGCAGGGTAGTCGACCAGTGGAGGACTATACCGTGGACTTCCGTCGGTGGTCTGCAGACACAGGCTGGAACGAGGCTGCCCTCAAGCACCAGTTCCGCTTAGGACTTTCTGAGTCTCTCAAAGATGAGCTGGCCAGGATTGGGGTCCCCACTACACTTGAGGATCTCATCCAGTCATCCATCCAGCTGGATCGACGTTTACGTGAGAGACAGTCCGAATGAGCTCAGTCCTCCAGGCCCGCCATGATGCCGCCTAAGGTTTCCACTTCATCAGTGCCTGCTCCCACTGGTACTTCTATCCCAGTTCCTAGACAAATCGGCCTGCTACGTTCCGCATTATCCCCTGATGAAAGGCGTCATCGTATGCAATCAAGGCTCTGCCTCTATTGTGGAGGAAGCGGACATTTCTTGTATAACTGCCCCAGAAGGCCCAAGAAGCCACCTTCCTACCCTCCGGTGTATTTCCAGGTTTCCGGAGCTTCTCCTTCACACCTAGTGCTACCCATTACGCTGCAATTTGGAAAAGAAGAGATCCGGCTGCAGGCCATTATTGATTCTGGAGCATGCAGCTGCTTTGTGGACTTGAACCTGGTGAGAAACCTGAAGCTGCCCCTCCTCCAAAAGAAACAGGGACTTGAAGTCCGCCTGGCCGATGGCACATTGCCTAGTTCTGGCCCTGTTACCCAGGAGACTGTCCCTCTGCTTATCACCACTCCTGATGGCCATCAGGAATTCATACGCTTTGACGCTCTAAGCTCGCCTATGTCTCCAGTTATCCTAGGAATTCCATGGCTCCAAGCCCACAACCCTCAGATCAATTGGATCAAGAAGGAGGTCCTGTTCACCTCTCCCTATTGCCAGCAGCATTGCTTTATTCCTGAACCCAGAGACATTACCAGTTGCTTGACAGTCCACCCTGTATCTACCACTAACCAGAATATACCCCAGGCATACCAAGAATTCCTGGATGTCTTTGATAAGAAAAAAGCTGACGTTCTACCACCACATCGGCCATATGACTGTCCAATAGAATTACTTCCAGGGGCCGAGATTCCATTTGGACGAATATTCCCTCTCTCTGAAATGGAATTGGGAACTCTGCGACAATATATCGATGAAAATTTGGCTAAGGGCTTCATCCGAGCTTCCTCCTCTCCTGCCGGTGCCGGAATCTTTTTTGTCGAGAAGAAAGACAAGTCTTTAAGACCATGCGTGGATTATAGGGAGCTCAATAAAATCACAATAAAGAACCGCTACCCACTGCCATTAGTTCCTGAACTTTTCCAGAGATTCCGTACGGCCCAAGTATTTACCAAGCTCGACCTCCGGGGTGCCTATAACCTTGTTCGGATCCGTGAGGGCGATGAATGGAAGACAGCATTCAGAACGAGGTTCGGACACTTCGAGTATCTTGTAATGCCCTTTGGGCTCTGTAATGCCCCGGCGACGTTTCAGCACTTCGTCAACGATATTTTCCGGGAATATCTTGACTACTTCGTCATCATCTATCTGGATGACGTTCTCATATTTTCGGCTACTCTGGAGCTCCACCGGACCCATGTAAAGACAGTGCTGCTCACACTAAGAAAACATGGACTTTATGTGAAAGCGGAAAAGTGTGACTTCGAGAAGAAATCAATACAATTCCTAGGACTGATCATCTCCACGGGCGGTGTAGCTATGGATCCACAGAAAGTGCAGGCAATCCTGGATTGGCCAACTCCATCAGATAAGAAAGGGGTGCAAAGGTTTGTGGGCTTTGCGAACTTCTATAGGAGGTTTATAAGAAACTTCTCCTCCATCATCTCACCCATTACCCAGTTGACCCGCTTACATACCCGTTTCCAGTGGTCCTCCGAAGCCCAAACTGCTTTCGAGAGACTAAAGTTATTGTTTACCTCTGCACCAATCCTTCAACACCCTGAGCCTGCCCTGCCATACATCTTGGAGGTCGATGCCTCAGAAGTAGCTACAGGGGCAGTCCTTTCACAACGCCAGGGACCCAAGTCCTTGCTTCACCCCGTGGCCTTCTCCTCGCGGAAAATGAGCCAGCCCGAGAGGAACTATGATGTAGGAGACCGCGAGCTCTTGGCCATTAAAACAGCCTTAGAGGAGTGGAGATACCTTCTTGAGGGGTCTGCTCACCCCATAATGATATTTACAGATCATCGGAACCTCGAATACCTCCGTACTGCCAAACGTCTGAGACCCCGTCAAGCCCGCTGGGCTCTGTTCTTTTCAAGGTTCAACTTCCACATCACCTACCGTCCCGGCTCCAAGAACGGAAAGGCCGATGCTTTATCCCGAATGTTTCCCGATACTCCGGAGGAGACAATATCTAGTACAATCCTGTCACCTCAGAACTTTCTTCTGATCCAACCCGATCTAAGATCTTCTCTTGAACAGGCTTCCCTCCAATGCCAGGAACCAGAAGCATCCTCTCTAAGAAACCAGGAAGGGTACCTCTGGCATCAGGACAAGATCTTCGTTCCGCAACAAACCCGAATACAGGTACTGAAGACCTTGCATGACCACCAACTCGCTGGCCACTTCGGAGTGCGGAAAACTACGGATCTTATCCAACGATCCTTCTGGTGGCCTACCTTGAAATCTGATTGCAGGGAGTTTGTTAGCTCCTGCACTACCTGCCAGTGAAATAAAGGGTCCAATGTCAAGTCGTGGGGTCTTTTACGTCCTCTGCCAGTGCCAGAACTACCATGGAGAAATATATCTATGGACTTTATAGTAGAGTTGCCCCCATCCGAAGAATCTACAACAATCCTGGTAGTTGTGGACCGTCTATCCAAAATGGCGCACTTCTTGCCCATGGCAGGAACTCCTTCTGCTGCAGAAACAGCAAAAATTTTCATAAGGGAGATAGTCAGGCTCCATGGCCTTCCTGACAGCATTGTGTCTGATAGAGGGGTACAATTCACCTCCCGGTTCTGGAGAGAGCTCTGCAAAGCACTATCAATCAAGGTGTGCCTGTCCTCAGCCTATCACCCCCAAAGCAACGGTCAAACTGAAAGGACCAACCAGACCTTAGAACAATATTTGCGTTGCTTCTGCTCCTTCTCCCAGGACGACTGGATCTCTCTACTCCCTTGTGCGGAGTTTGCTTACAACAATGCAGTACACTCAACCACCAATCAATCTCCGTTTTGGGCCAACTACGGTTTCCATCCTTCATTTCTACCTAATGTCATTCCGGAAGCCTCAGTTCCAGCAGTTCAAGACAGGATAAGCTCCATTCAGGCTAATTATCAAACCCTCCGGCTAACCATGCAGAAAGCGCAAGAGGACTACAAGAAACAATATGACAAGAGGAGAGGAGAGAGTCCTAGCTTTGAGGTTGGAGATAAGGTCTGGCTCTCTTCAGCAAATCTCAGGCTCCCTTGCCCCTCCCGGAAATTGGGTCCAAGATTTATCGGTCCATTCGAAATTAAACGAAAAATTAACCCAGTAGCTTTTGAACTGTTACTACCAAGTTCGTATAAAGTGCATCCTGTGTTTCACGTTTCTCTTCTTAAATCTGTTGTCTCTAGTCCTTTTCCAGGAAGAGAAGAAGACCCTCCGCCTCCAGTCTCAGTGGGAGATGAAGCCAAATTCGAGGTAGAATCCATCCTGGACTGTCGCAAAAGAGGTAGGACTATTCAATTTCTTATTAAATGGAAGGGTTATCCAGCAGAAGAGAATTCTTGGGAACCTGCAGGCAACATACATGCTCCTAGACTTCTCCAGAGATTCCGTGCCAGATACCCTGAAAGATGGGCCCGGGTGGGCATCCGGAGGCTGCCCCTTGGGGGGGGGGCACTGTCAGGGAACCAACAGCAGGCGAAGGACTTTAGGACCCAGCATCTCTGGCAGGAGAAGGGCTCTAGGACCCAGTATCTCTACAAGCAGGTCACATGGGCCTATATAAGGAAGTCTGCTAGTGTCTGCATTTGCTGGATTATCGTCAGCTTCTCCTGTGTTCCTGTGTCTTGCATCTCCTGCCTGTCTGATCTCCTGTGTACCAAACCCGGCTTGCCTGACCTGCTCCTGTTGACTTCCTAGCGTATACCTGACCCCGGCCTGGCTAACGGACTCCGCTTACCTTGTCTTCTGTGCTAAGACTCAGCTCTGCTGTGTTCTCTGACTGTCTTGCTGTGTTTGACCCTCTGGCCTGGCTTTGACCCTGTTATCGGAACATTCCATTGGTCCTTACCCTTTGGACCTCCTAAGCACGCCTGCTGTCCTGCAGTCTGCCTGTCCTACCAAGTTCCTGGCAACCAGCACTACCTACCAGGCAACCCGTGCTTCTGTGGGCACCACATCCCCTGTGTCATCTTCAGGGCTGTGCTGCACTCGGCCGCAAGGGGCGCCCTCTCTGCTACTCGACCTCACATCAGAGACTTGACAGTAACAATTTCCCAATTGATATATATACAATCAACTAATCACATCATTGGTTTTCACTTGCACTTATTAGCGCCCCCTTTATTTCTATCTCTCACTGTGCCCATGCCTCACTGTGCCCATGCCTCACTGTGTCCATGACTAGACTGACGTTTAACATAGAAGTCTATGGAAGGAGTGCCCGGCTTTGAAAAATCGGTGCTCCCCGGCCGTAGGTCCCCCAGACACTAAACTGCACACTTATAGAGGAGAAATGGGGCTACATGTGTGCTAAGTTTCGGGTCCAGGGAACCTAGGACCGGCCGGTACCGGGTCACCAAATTCACCGGAGAAATGACCGTTTAACATGGGAGTCTGTGAAAGGAGTGCCCGGCTTTGAAAAATTGGTGCTCCCCGGCCGTAGGTCCCCTGGGCAACAAACTTTAAACACTTGTAGAGGAGAAATGGGGATACATGTGTGCTAAGTTTGGGGTCCAGGGGACCTACGGCCGGCCAGTACAGGGTCCCCAAAATCCTGGAGATCAGACGCAAAAAGGTGACTCGAGTATAAGCCGAGGGGGGGCATTTTTAGCAAAAAAAATGTGCTGAAAAACTCGGCTTATACTCTAATATATACGGTATATATAATACTAGAATAAATAATGAGTATGAAAACCATGGAAGATTCATCAACCAATGGTGGCACTCATATAAGAGTATAAGCATAAAATGCAAATAATTTGTAAACAGTTAATCCCATGCACAAGCACTTATTGATTCAATTGATCCCATAAAAATATATACCTAATTTTTTGAGTAAATGAGGGGCACCTCCCTTAGACAACAACAAATATGCATGACCCATACATACATACATACATACACTATATATTTTATATTCTATAGTATATTTCATTTTTTGTGAGGTCATGTGTAGGTCTCTTTCCCCCTCTTTCTTATATAACCCCCACATATGTGTACTGAGTTGCTGTAATGAATAATAACATTTTTAGTGAGTATTGGCAGACTCTCCTTTATAGGTATATGTTTTTATGCTCTTTTGTGTGCTGGCACATTTTTATATATTATATTTTCTCTGGAGTTCTCTGTACTGTCTGCACCCCTCTCCACCATGTTACCTGTGCATCCTTCTCCCTCCTATATACACCTTGACATTTAAATTAAATATTGAAAATTAGCTTACCTTCTTTCTATGAAGCAGCAACACAGAACTCCGATAAAAATCAAAAAGAGTGTCAGCACTGGGATTGTTGCAATGAGAATGAAATGGAAATAGGTCTCTGAAATGAGAGACAAATTCTGATTATATAGATCATGAAGTAACGATGTGCAAAAAACTGATCAGTTAAATCCACTGGTTCCTTTGAACAACTAGTTTTCCTTTGTACTAGTCTTCCTTTCTATTCGTTTTCCGTTGTGCTATTTTTTTTATGTACTAGCTTTACTTATTAGCTTTGGAAAATAATTGTATTTTTAACTAAAGGGGAGAAGCATAGGGATGGTGCTGAATTAGGTAAGTGTAATGTCGTGTGTGTGTGTTGGGAACATCTGGCTATACTGTAGAAGCTTCTAAAGGGGTCAAGGTGAGAGTGCAAGGTCTTCTTAAAAGTAAAAACATGTACAGTAAAGACTGATGAAATTAAAGCCGGCACCTCGGTGTGCTCTTGCAAAGAAAATCCTTTATTGACTACATGTATAAAAACACGATACAGTAGATTCTAACGCATTTCAGCTATGCAGCTTCTTCACAAGAGCACTCTGAGTTGCCGGATTTCATCTGATGAGCACTTGTTTCTTTGGGAGTTGAACGCCCCTGCCAGAACACTGGTCTCCAGCTCATGGATATCAGATATGGCGGTACCGTAGAGCTTGGGTAAACTTCAATACATACAGTAGAGACTACAGACAAAAAATAAGATGCAGCTAATTTTCTAACAATTTGGGAGCAATAAACATTTACTTAACATAAAATTGGATATACATTTAAAATAATCATGTCTTAGCCAAGGTCATCATGACCTTTCTACAACTCCAGTCTGGGGTAATTCCCAAAAATAAATTTCATGTGGTCAGGAGAGATAGTTCAGAAAACTTTAAAACAGTAAGGAACTAAGCCGGGAAATGAAATAGAAAATTTGAGACATGTTTCAGGCAGTATAGCCCTTTAAAAAGACCTGTGCCAAATTTTAAAAAGTCCTACCGCCAGTTTTGATAGCTTCATGTGCCAAATTTAGATAGTTAGCATATAATAGCATCATAACTTTCATCAAGAATTACCTCCAGTTCATAAAAAAAACTTAACTGGAAGTAATTAAGACCAACTATGTTGGTGTACAGAGACAGGCAGAGTGCCTGTTTTTGAAAACTGTGCAGCAGGGTGGCGTGTTTCCACTGCTACCCGCTACCCCCTACCCTCCCCACTTCTCACTGGCTGCCAATAGCTCTGTCAGCTTCACAGTCAACAGACTTCTAGCAATCAGTGATGCTGACAGTGAACAGAGCCTGATGGGCACTCAGAAACACTGATTCTCCATCTGGTACTTTCTCTTCTTCTGTTTGACAGCAGGCAGTGGGCGGATTTCATAGCCAACAGCAGACTGTCTATTTGCTATGGAATCTGCCTGCTGTCAATCACAAGGGGAGTGGACCTGATGGGGAACTAGTGTCTCTGAATTGCCATCAGGTTCCTCCCACCCAGCTACAAAACTCTTCGGCCACTACACTGTCTGTGTAATAGATGCAGGACGTAAGGTCAGCCTCACTAAGGGTGTCCATAAGCACACCCTGGAATTAGTGTACCTCCACAACACAAAATGTCAGTGCTAGCTCCAAATTCATATACCTGTTTCCAACAGGTACATGAATTTGGGGCAAGCACTGACATTTGTTGTACAGAGGCACAATGGAATTCTAGAGTGTCATAGACACTCTCTTTATGAATTCCCCAGTATATTTCTTAATGGTATCAGCTTTTAACCAAACACTTACCTGCAGCTTCTTTTGCTGTCTCATTGGTGTTTTTGATGGATATTTCTGGGTCCTTGGTAGTAACTGCTCCATTATCTGTATGAAAAAAAATAAACTACTACATATAGAGAGCAGGGGTAATGTATTAATACTATAATAATAATCACTGTGCAAAGAACAGTACTCAATAACTAAAGTCAATACCTCCTCTGAGGAGCCAAGTAGATTGGAAAGTTTCCAGTATATACTGTATATTAATAACAGGGACTGTATCACCAAACACTGCATTTTTAATATTCGGGGAATAACTATGTTGCACTCCCTACGTAAGGAAAAACAATTGTTTGGAGTCCTTGGTTTTATTCTTTGTGTTTAAATTGATACTTGATGTTATATAATATATATAGTATAAATATATACTGTGTATATGTGTGTGTGTGTGTATGTATATATGTGTGTGTGTGCGCGTGTGTGTGTGTGTGTGTGTGTGTGTGTGTATGTGTATATATATATATATATATATATATATATATATATAATATTACTATTTATGTAAATTATTTGTATGCAAATTACAGAGTGCACCCATAACAAAGCAGAAACTGTTTTATTTCTGACAGTCACTCTTGAAACTCCCATCCGAACAGAGCAGAGCGGGGAAGGGGGAGATAAATGATGAGTCACCTAATTACGTGTGTAAATATAATCGTGAGTTGTTTAGCTCAGTAAACAACGGGCCTTTCTAGTATAACCTTTTTTCAGTGCATATCATAGTAAATCAAATATATACAAAATCACTATATGCTCCATTTAAAGCAAACATGTGCAACTTAAGCTGAACGATGGAAAATGCACCAACTGTAAAATGATACAAGGTTTCAGAGAAGCAAGTAGCTTATATACAAAGCTTCACTTTACCTGGAAACTTAAATTTGGCCCTGTGCCCTCTTCTACCTCCTAAACTTCACTATTGGTCAGTGATGCTACCCAACACATTTAAAGACCAGTAAGGTTCAGGAAGCAGTTATGCCGTGTACACACGATCGGTTTTACCGATGAAAACAGTCCGATGGACTTTTCTCATCGGACAAACCGATCGTGTATGGGCCCCATCGGTCTTTTTTTCATCTGTGAGAAAACATAGAACATGTTTTAAATTTATCCGATGGGAAAAAAAAGATAGCAAATTCCGATCATCTGTGTGGAACTCCATCGGACAAAAAACCCACGCATGCTCAGAATCAAGATGACGCATGCTCAGAAGCATTGAACTTCATTTTTCTCGGCTTGTCGGAGTGGTCACTGCGTTTGGGACGGTCAGATTTTTGACTGATGGTGTGTAGGCAAGACTGATGGAAGTCAGCTTCATCGGATTTCCGATGGAAAAATCCATCGGATTAGAATCCATAGGAAATCCGATCGTGTGTACAGGGCTTTAGGGGAGTGGCAGATTGGGGTAGAGCCAAATTGTATATGTTATGTAAACAGCCTATATAAATCTGGATCAACTGCTTGTTTTGACAAATGGTTTCATTGAATGTAATCACTGGTATCGTATGGCCAGTCTGGATTTCACTGGTATGTAACCAGAGTCACATCAACATTGCACATATTTCAATATACAATGGGCAGATTTATCAATTGTCCCACAGCAATGCAATTCTAAATGGCTCATGAGACAGATTTACAATGAGATTGCAGATTGATTCATAAATTCCTTCCTTGCTTTAAAGGAGCATTGAACTGCCCTCGCTTCTACAGTAATTGTGTATGGGTTTGAGTGAAAATTGGTCTCATCTACTCTGGTAATTCTGTATCAGTTGGCTGCTCAGCAATAAAGTTACAGGGGTCACCAATGCACAATTTTTTTTTGCATATACTCAGTGAGAGGGAGGCTCATCTGATTTTTAAATCTGCAAAATAAATGTAGATCTAATTATCTTAAGAAAAAGTGCGTAGCGCCAAAAGTAAATGAACAGTAATGAAATGTGAATACGTGTTATAAATGGACAGCACGTTGAAATAAAGTAAAAAAAAGTGTTATGCTGCGTACACACGATCGGAATTTCCGACAACAAATGTTCGATGTGAGCTTTTGGTCGGATATTCCGACCGTGTGTAGGCTCCATCGGACATTTGCTTTTGGAATTTCCGACAACAAATGATTGAGAGCTGGTTCTCAATTTTTCCGACCGTGTGTATCCAATTCCGATGCACAAAAATCCATGCTCGGGATCATTGAACTTAATTTTTCTCAGCTCGTTGTAGTGTTGTACGTCACCGTGTTCTTGACGTTTGGAATTTCGAAGCAACATTTGTGTGACCGTGTGTATGCAAGACAAGTTTGAGTGAACATCCGTCGAAAAAAAAATCCACGGTTTTGTTGTCGGAATATCTGATCGTGTGTACGCGGCATTAAAGTGAAAAAAATGCTAACGTGAACAAAAATATATATATATATATATATATATATATATATATAAGTCCAATCTTGCATGGAAATCAACAATAAAAAAAACAATATAGTGTAAAATATAGATTTAAATCCACAGTCCCATGATAGGATCAGCAATATACAATGATTGGTGAAAACACAATAGTTCAGTGCAAAAATGTGCACAAAGAATTGGTGGTGACTTGAAAAGTGAAGAGGTGATCTAGTACAGTGTTCCAGAATCATCCACCGAACCCCTGTGAAATGGACACTCAAGGGAGAAGCTGGCTGTCGTTACAGCAGCAAACGCGCACTCAGTGTAGATCTGCCATCTGTTATAAGGAAGGATGTTCAGCAACTCGCACCATCTAGATGTAGCTGTAGTAAATAAAGCTCACCGGGAGCCAGATGAAGTCTCCATAGTGTAGTATTTATTGGATTTGTATGTTAAAAGCCCAAATAAAATGCATCATAAAAACATATGACAATGGCTGCCACTGCCAACCCGGTATCAGACAGTGGCCTGACGTCAGCACTAGTGTCTCCTCCCCGACGCGTTTTGTCCAATAGGATGTTATCAAGGGGTCCTCTAGTGTCTGACTTCAAATTAATTTATATAGCCTCTGAAAACTGCTCAAATTATGGTGTCTCCTTAAAGAAATTGCAAACAGCAAGTGATCTGTTGGCCATTTTGTCTTGAAAATGGCCGACGGATTACTTCCTGTTTGCAATTTCTCTAAGGAGACATCGTGATTTGAGAAGTTTTGAGAGACTATATAAACTAGCTTGACGTCTGACACTAGAGGACTCCTTGATAAGGTCCTATTGGATGAAACGCGTTGGGGAGAAGACACTAGTGCTGACGTCAGGCCACTATCCGATACCTGGTCAGCAGTGGCACCAATTGTCATATGTTTTTATGATTAATTTTATTTTGGCTTTTAACATACAAATCCAATAAATACTACACTATGGAGACTTCATCTGGCTCCTGGTGAGCTTTATTTACTACAGCTATCTGGTTGGCTCGAGTTGCGGAACATCCTTCCCCACAGCAGATCTACTCTGAGTGTGCGTTTGCTGCTGTAATGGCAGCCAGATTTTCTGGTGAGTGTCCAATTCACAGGGGTGCGGTGGATGATTCTGGAACACTGTACTGGATTACCTCTTAACTTTTCAAGTCCCCACCAATTTTTTGTGCACATTTTTGCACTGAACTATTGTGTTTTCACCAATAAGTTTATATTGCTGATCCTATCATGGGGACTGTGCATTTAAATATATATTTTTCACTATATTGTTTTTTTTGTTGTTGATTACCATTCAAGATTGGACTTATATATATATATTTTTTTCACTTTAGCATTTTTTTCACTTTAACACTTTTTTGGACTTTATTTCAATGTGCTGTTCATTTATAACCGTATTCTCATCTCATCCATGTTCATTTGCTTTTGGCGTTACACACTTTTTCTTAAGATTATTTATAAGTCTGGTATATTACTGTACCGCCACACCACAGCGCAGAGATACATCTTTTTTATTTCTTTAGATCTAATTATGTTGCTTACTTTCTTAATAAATGTCCCTCAATGTTTAGTGCACTGCATTTTCAAGCCACTGAAGCTAATATCTGATGTTTAGAAACTATAAGCCATTCTCTGGTGTAAGTAAAAAATTGCTTTCAAGGAACTTAATCATTGATGTTTCAGCCCATCAATTGCAATTCCAGTTTTCTGAGCAGGCATCCCTAGCATCCACTGAAATTTTCATAAAGCAGGGGCTGTTGTATAACTGTTTGACTGGTATCAGCAATGGGCGGTATAGTCACTGTCCCTTTACTGTACATGGGTAAACCAGCCAGCATTCCTGCTGTCTTGGGATGGTAATGTTATTGAGGATTCGTTTTAAGAAATAAAAAAGTTTCAAAATAAAAAAAAACATTAGTATTTTTTTTGTTTTTTGATTACCTTTATTTATATAATTATTACAATATACAAGTATAGTAAAAGACTCACCAATATATGATGATGACGCGTTTCTTGTGGGGGGACGAGCAGTCTTTTCTATAAAATAATTAATAAAGACACTGTAGGATTAATAAAAATCAACAAATGTAATTGCACTCTGCTGGATTACAAATTGACACTGGTGAAATATACTGTACAGTGTATACTGTATACCTTTTATACCCCTTATGGAACAGAGAAACTTTTACATTTCCACTATGGCTCTGTTTATTCATTGCTAACTTTGTCATTACTATAAACAAAGTAATACTTGCATTGTGTTTTTGGGGACAAACTTGCTTTCTTTTGTCATTTTTGTTCTGCAACAATTATTTTATTTTCATTTTAAAAAATTAAAAAAAAAAAACAATCTTAGTTTCTTTAAGTGGTTTTACTGGAAATAAAATGTATATATTTTATTCTATCATTTGTCCTTTTTAAAATTACACTAAAATATGTTTTTGGTACAAAGCATAGCAAAGTTATCTGCAAATTAAAAAAAGGCATTTTTTTCAAGTTCTGATAAATTAATTTTAATGTGACAATTAAAAAAAACGTACAAACACTAGTGTTTAATGTCTCACTTTATTAGTCCTCCCTCATGTCACTGATGATTGAATGGTTATATTGATATTGATTGTCAGCCAGTAGTGTAAATTCAAAGACTAAATTATAAATATATGCTCCCTTGTTTACTATTACTGTATGTGCTAATATACTGCTCTACCTTTTACCTCCCCCAGCCCCCCCCCTTATTTTTCTTCTTTTTTTTATACAATAAATAAACACATATGTACACAATTAAGAGAGTTTTGGTGTGACACATTTATAGACGAATAAAAGAATGTGGTCAGAGTGACATAGTTGGAGTGGGGTGGGAAGAGGGGTGAAGATATCAGGAGTGGTAGGGATCTAAATAATTGTGTTGCTAATAATTTGCTATCTGGGGAATGAAGAGCAATGTAGGGAGGAGAGAAATATAGAAAAGAAGAGGAAGAGAGTAATCGAAAGGAAATGAAGAGAACTGACGTTTTTATGGTGCTATATGTTAGACGTATAGGGCCATCTGGACCCCCCTTTTTAAATGTTTTTCTAACCTCATGTGTCATGTCTGTATGTGAGAATATAGAGCTGTATTGATGCTGTGTTTCTGTATTTACATGTGGGTAATTAATAAAATAAAAAAAAATTAAAAAAAAATTTAACAAAAAATGTAGGTATTAATAGTGAAAAAAAGAAAGGTAAAAAAAAAAAAAAAATCAGCAGAAAAATAAACAATGGGATAGTTGGAGGATGGATTTAAAGTGTTACTAAACCTAAAAAGTTTTTTACCTTAATGCATTGTTTGCATTAAGGTAAAAAAACATTTTTAGTTTCTCTGTGCCTCCCATTCCCTGTGTGAAGGGGAAGAGAGGGGAGGATAGATCAGCGCTGTGCATTACGGTGAAAAAACTTCTTGCAGTCACCAGCCCCCCCCGTTTTACTTACCTGAACCCGGTTTTCTTCTCTTTGGGGATGAGCACACCAGCTATGGCTGGTGTCTCGTCTCCTGATTGGATAGATTGATAGCAGCGCAGCCATTGGCTCCCGCTGCTGTAAATCAATTCCAATGACGCAGGCGCCGGGGACGGGGCCGAGTCATACATTCGGTGGCTATGGACGCCTAATGAATGACTCGGGAGCGCGCTTGCAAGGTAACCCCCTCGGGAGAGCGCTTCACCCAGGTGGTTATCTAATGCAGGGAGAAGCCGTGAGAGCCACAGAGGGACCCCAGAACAGGTGGATTGGGGCCACTCCGTGCAAAACCAGCTGCACAGTGGAGGTAAGTATGAGAGGTTTGTTATTTTAAAAAAATAAAAAATATCCTTTACAATCACTTTAATAAAGGGTTAAATAGGAATACATTTTATTTTTTTAAATTGCTTTATTTTTGTAATGTTTCTTTGTTGCATTAATGTTGTAACCTTATAGCTGCATATGCATGAAATAGTAACTATAACTTAGCACAGTGGTTAGCACTTCCTCCTAGCAGTACTAGGGTCATCTGTTTGAATCCCAACCAGGGCACTACCTGCCTGGAGTTTGTATGTTCTCACTGTGCCTGTGTGGATTTACTCCGGGTACTCTGGTTTCCTCTGACACTCCAAAGACATGCTGGTAGGTTATTTGGCCTGGAGGGGCGTGGCTTGGAGTCCAAGAGAGCGACTGCTTAAACCCGCAGCTTCAGCTCTATACTCTCATCATGCAGGAATCCTGTGTCCAAACTTCTCTCAAAAGGCACCAAATCCTTCCTAAGGAAGGCAGGAACACGATACAGGCATGATGGTGAACAAATACGGGCCACCTGCACCCCAGTCCATGGTGGAACAGCTAGCTAAGTAACGCAGGCAAGATCACGCTGATCCCTCGGCCATGCACACAGCCACGCTGCAGCCTTCCCTTACCTCAGCGCAGTTCTCTACACAAGGGGTGAGTGACTCTCTGCCGCTTTTCGCACCCAGGCTGACCACCTAACAACTCTAGATTCCCCTACATGCTCTGGAGAATGCAATTCCCCAGGCCCCTCTTCAGATGAGCCCACTCTGGCTGAAATAATGCTGGCTATAAAAGACTGTAAGGCCTCCCTCACAGTTCAAATTGAAAGCATCCATATTGATTTCTCCCTACTGAAGCAAGACATGCAAAACCTGTGAGAGTGGATGGATGGGCGGAAGAAGGTATCAGCTCCCTGGAGGACACCGTGCACCCCTTTGCTGCTATTGTCCACACGGCTATTGATGAGCTGGTGACCCTCAAAGCCAAGTTGGATGACCTGGAGAATCGTTCTTGCAGGAATAACCTCCATTTTGTGGGGTTCCCGCCCTGAACGGTTCCTTCATTTCTGGCTGCAGGATGTTTTTGGGATGGAGGTGCTATCTCATGGCTTTGTGATTGAACGTGCACATCACACCCCTCCACGTGCTCCTCACCCGGGGGCCCCTCCAAGATCCCTGATTGCAAAGATCCTCAGTCGCTATCCTGCGTCTTGCTAGAGAAAAGGGGCTGCTCAAGTTTAATGGTAACAATATCTCCATATACCCTGACTTCTCAGCTGAGGTTCAACGTCAGCACATATCCTTTGCAGAAGTGAAAGACCGTCTCCGCACTGAAGGCCTACCACATGCAATGCTCTTCCCTGCTAAGCTGAGGATCATCCATGAGGGTAAAGCTCACTTGGACTGCTCCTATCCAAAGGAAGCCATCGTCTTTTTGGATGCTCGCTTTGTAAAACAACCCAGACAACGCCGCAATTGATACTGCTTTCTGAAGTTCCCTAATCTCTCCCTGCCTTTATGCTCATTCTAACTGCTGCTTACTTGAGCACTTACGGGATATCTTATCCTTCTGATCAACACCTAATCCCCTACAACTGTGGATATGCTGTGGAATGCACTTTTCCTATCCTTCCCTACTTGGTGCTATGCACTGCCCATGCTGCAGAACTGGTGGATGCCTTAGCCGGTTCTACTACTTATTCTCCCTGACGTTAACTCCTGTTTTGCCTTATATGACTGTTGCTATTTGTGCCTTATATTACAGGTTAATCCCATATCCTACAGGATGGAAGCCTACACCTTTACCGGGAGCCTTTCTGGACCCACTACCAACCCATACCAGTTGGTGGTGAGGCCACAGGTTTTTATGTTCCCTCTCATAACTATTGCTGGGGGGGGGTTCTGTTTAGGGAATCAAAGCTCACTATATTTGGGATGGTTGAGCAGGGTTGGGGGGTAGGGGTTTTTGTTGTGTTTTTAAGCCCTTCTCACGTTCTAGTTGCTGAGTGACTGGATTTGAATTATTTTTTTAATGCTGTTTTTTATGTTCTTATTGGTGCTCCTCCTCTGATGATACTGCACATTCATCCCAGCTTCTACAATGAGCATTGTAATATATATATTGTATTGCATTTATTCATGACCCTTCCTGTGTTGTTATGCTTTGTATCGTTTTTTTATGGCTAAAATGGTAAAACAGATTTCTTGGAATGTCCGGGTCTAAACTCACCTCAAAAGCGGTCCCTGGTATTCTCAAAATATAAACCCATATTATCTGTCTTTTAAGAGACCCACCTCACTAATGCAAAACTGTGGTCCCTTAAGCATCCCTGGCTGGCTACACAGTACCACGCCACACACACTAACTACTCCCATGGGGTCTCTATCCTGCTAGCAAAGTCCCTCCCGACCGACATTCTGATGGTCAAGACTGACTCAGATGGGAGATTCACAGTTTTTACACTAGCTAACGTATATGTCCCTCCTCCGTCACTTGGTCCCCTACTATACGTTGCAGACTTTAATGCTGTACTTGACCCTGCCATGGACCGCTTGGGGGTGAGGCCCTATCCCTCATTTGTTGACTGGACCCAAGTGTATGGCCTTACTGAGATATGGCGGTAGAAGCACCCAGATGAGCATCACTTTTCCTACCACTCTGATTCCTTCCACACCATGTCTCGCATAGATATGACATTTACCACAGCTGAAGTACTCCCTATTGTTCAGGCAGTCTCCTATCTACCTAGTGTATCTGATCATGCCCCTCTGTCTGTGGATCTCCTCCTCTTGCCAAACTCTGGGCCCTCACATCTGGCATTTAAACTCCCATTGGCTGGAGGATGAGATATTGTTGACTATTGGCGTGCGAATTAGGGCACTGTTGGGTCCTCCACTGCCTGGGAGACCTCCAAGGTTGTGCTGAGAGGCACCTTTACGTCCATCACTGGCGCTTTGCACAAGAATTCCCAACAGTGCACTGAAAAACTTAAAAATATGATGGTAGTTGCAGAGGCAGCTTATGCTAAGAACCCTGATTCAGCTACGCAAACCTCATGGCTGCATAGCCATAGGGAATATTAGCTCCGCCTGCTGGACCTTACTATAAAACGTATGCTTTATGTTACCCAGAAGACGTTTGAACATGGCAATAAGGCTACTTGCCTATCTAACTAGACAAGACCGCACTCCCATCTCTATTCCCAGGATCATGACCTCCCAAGATATGATCAGTGACGCCCCTCAGGATATAACAGATGCCTTCTTATCTTTCTATCGTAACCTTTATACTACTCGGGCCCACTACTCTTATATCCAACTTGATGAATACTTGACTATTGTGCTTCTCCAACTGTCCGACCACGACGAAATAGACAAACCTCTCTCTGTAGAAGAGCTCTCTCTTGCAATTTCGCAGCTACCGACTCATAAGACGCCAAGCTTAGACAGCTTTTCAGCTGAATGGTACACACACTTCCAACACCTCTTGGGTCCTATTCTACTCAACACGTATAATGAGGCCCTGAAAGATGGGGTACGCCCCCTCTATGAGAGAGGCATTAATTATTTTTATACTAAAACCTCGGAAAGATCCTCTCAAATGCAACTCTTATCGGCCGATATCCTTCATCAATGTGGATGTTAAAATCTTAGCCAAAGTTTTAGCCAATCCTCTGAATAAGGTGGTTGCGAAATTGGTTGGGAGACTAGGGGGGCTTTAAACCAGGCTGCTCAACCAAAATGAATATCCGCAGATTATTCGACAACCTGAACTACCCCCATGACTGTCCATCTGTTATTGTGTCCCTAGACACTTGCAAAGCCTTTGACAGTGTAGAATGACCTTATCTATTTTGCGTACTACAACTATATGGGTTTGGCTCCTGACTCATAGCATGGATACAACTTCTCTACACTTCACCACTGGCCCGAATACGGATTAATTCCCATGTTACTGAGACCTTCCCGATCACCAGGGGCACCAGGCAGGGATGTCCTTTATCACCACCACCCCCTCCCCCCATTTGCTTTAGCTATGGAACCCCTTGCTGTACGGATTCTTAGCTCCCCATTAATTAAAGGCTTTCCCATAAACAATATAGAGAAATGAAACATTTAGTGTTAATCCTACCACTAAGGAGTTATATTCCCTGCCTGACCCCATGAGATGGACATCCAGGGGAGTTAAGTACCTATGCCACATATATACCCCTCAGGGTTTTTAAATCCTTTGATCAACTGCGTGTAGACTTTGATCTACCTACTTATTTTATTATTACCAGCTTAGAAACAAACACAAAGGTTTCTGCGCTGCTACTAAGTGCAAATAAAAAAGCGGCTGCAAAACCTGTGGACAAAAAGGTGCATAGAACAAAAAACAAAAAAATTGCAGCGCTAAGTGGGTGTGTGTCAAACAAATAAATGAGTGAAAATGCAAGGAAGAACTAAATAATTCCCTGTGTGAATAACAATACAGTTTTTAGAAGAGTCCTTGATGGGTGGTCCTCAAAAACACACATTCAAACAATTAAACAATTATATAAAAAATAAAAAATAAAAGTCCAGTGGTGTTCCACAATAATCCAAAAAATCTGTGATGATTGGAAAACACTTCCAAATCGATGATAAAGGAAAAAAAGTAAAAAAATAGGGGAGCCACAACCAATATAAAGGATACCCCAGATGATGCAAATTTCTTGCGAAACGCGTCGGGATTTCCACTGTTGCCATTGATTTTCATGAAGCGCTTTTTACCTACTTGAATGTAAGTGTAATTACCTACATTAAAATATACTGTTTCAGCAGTATTACGCTATGTGCCCTCTTCTCTCTTTTCATCTTACATTGTGGCATTGATTCGGTTCAAAACACCATTGAGTTATCGTCTCTCAAGTTTCGATTAACCTCTTCACTGTGAGCTGCTGCGAGAGACACCCTTTGGCTCAACTATCAACTGTTGACCCTTCAGGAATACACACCTTGAGCCTATGTTGACCCTCTGGACATATGTTCAGTAGGGTCCACTAAGTCTGGTAAGCCTCCTTTATATTGGTTGTGGCTCCCCTATTTTTTACTTTTTTTCCTTTATCATCGATTTGGAAGTGTTTTCCAATCATCACAGATTTTTTGGATTATTGTGGAACACCATTGGACTTTTATTTTTTATTTTTTATATAATTGTTTAATTGTTTGAATGTGTGTTTTTGAGGACCACCCATCAAGGACTCTTCTAAAAACTGTATTGTTATTCACACAGGGAATTATTTAGTTCTTCCTTGCATTTTCACTCATTTATTTGTTTGGCACACACCCACTTAGCGCTGCAATTTTTTTGTTTTTTGTTTTTTGTTTTTTATTATTACCAGCTTAGACATGCTGTACATGCACAGGTGGCTCCCTGGATAGCCCTATAAGGACACCAGACCTAGAAAAACTCCTGAGAAGCCCAGACCAGACAAAACTTATCTCCACTTATTACTCTGCCCTCATGACAGGCAGCAACCCTAGATTTCAGACAGCTCAATAGAAATGGGCCTCCCTAGATGTCCCTATTACAGAAGAAGTCTGGTCTGAATTCTGTGACACATTTAAAACCTCTGTTATCTCCTTCAGGGACAGGGTAATTCAACTTAAGATTTTCCATCACCCACACCTTACCCCTGCTAGAATGTATAAAATGGGACTATCCCCCTCTGCTAACTGTTTCCGGGGATGCGGCCAAACTGCTGATTTTATCCACTGCTTTTGGAATTGTCCCAAAGTACAAGACTTCTGGGTGAATATAGGCTCCTTCATCTATTCAGAACTGGGTCTCCCAAATATAGTCAACCCCAAAAATTGTCTACTGGGCATCTTTGGCGACCTCACTGCCCCTTCCAAGGCTAAGAGACTGCTTTGTATTCTCTATTTCTATGCAAGGAAGTCCCTTCTACTGACATGGAAGGGATCAGTGACCCTGACACGAAATCTTTGGTTAACATTTGTCAATGATTCACTGCCTCTATATAAGCTTACTTTTGATATTCGAAAAAGGAATAAAATGTTCCGCAAAATATGGGACAGATGGCTAGCTAGCCCACTGACCCTCTCCCCTATACTGCCATAAATGAAGATTACACTGTGAATTCTGTATTGCAGTTGCCTTGATTTCTTATATGTTCAAGATGTTTGAAACCGTGGTACATTTATTCCTTGACTGATACCCATAACAGACGTATTGCTTAATATATTGTCTGTACAATGCACAATGTTCAATGTTCCCTTTCCATTATGCACTGGAATAGAAGCATTCTGTACTCTGTGTTGGGGTTTTTAGTTTGTTTATGTATGTATGTTCTAAAAATGCAATAAAAAATATCTTTAAAAAAAAAAAGAAAAGATAAATTGGCCCTAATATGTTCATGTGCGAGTTAGGGGACCTTGGATTGTAAGCTCCTTGAAGACAGGGGCTGTTGTAAATGTACTAAATCTATGTAAATTGACTGCGCTATATAAGTACCTGTAATAAATAAATACATTGTTATGCTATATTGACTGCCACTCCTGCTATGTAATAATTCGTCAGCCAGTAATAGCAGGCAGCAGGGGGAGATGCTCCTGGGAAAGGGGGGATGTGTCCTTGAAATTTTTACTTTATCTACCAAGTTTAAAATCCTGGAGTAGTTTAAGACAGAAAGCACTTACCTTCTGAATATTTACATATGAAGTTATTCTTCATGTTACATCGGTCATCATTCCATTGAAACATATAAGGCCCACCAACACCAGGAGAAGCCAATGGCTGATAGTACATGACAACACACACCTCACTCCCACATGATGGCTCATCCACATACCAATTCCTGCAGGGGGAAATAAACATTACAAGTTCTGCTAAAAACTGCTCTGCTAAATATGTCTTTGTGGTTTGTCTACCATAGGCAGACTTTTGAGTTTATTATTAACAATGCTAAAACAGGAAATAGAGTCAGCGGATCTCATAGAAATTCCTTGACTAAAAGATTTGTCAAACTTGGTCCGTTAACCTTTCTAAATGAAGACACAAAAACTACGTTATGTGTGGTTTAATAAAAGAAATATCAAGCCACCAATAAAAAGACAGCATCACTGTAGTGTCCTCTGCCCCCCTCCCCCCACAGTAGTGTTCTATACCCCTCCCCCACCTGTGTCCTCTGCCACTTAACATCACCCCCCCACTGTAGTGTCCTTTGCCCCCCATAGCAGTGTCCTCTTCCCCCCTCCCCCCACAGTAGCATTCTGTACCCCCCAACGTAGTGTCCTCTGCCCCTTCACATCACCCCTCACCACTGTAGTGTCCTATGCCCCCTCCTCCCACAGTAGGGGTTTGTACCCCCCAATTCAGTGTTCTCTGCCCCTTCATATCACCCCTCCATTGTGGTGTCCTCTGCCCTCCACAGTAGTGTCCTGTACCCCCAAATGCTGTGTCCTCTGCCCTCTTCACACCCCCCTCCCCCACTGTAGTGTCCTATATCCCCCAATGCTGTGTCCTCTGCCCCCTTCACACCCCCCTCCCCCACTGTAGTGTCCTCTGACCCCTTTTCTCTCCCCAGTAGAGTTCTGTACCCACAAAACAGTGTTGTCTGACCCCCTTTACATCAAGCCGCCCCCATAGTGTCCTCTGTCCCCCCTCCAAAAGTGTACCCCCCCCACATACACACAGCGCTGTGTAGGCAGCACTTACCTGCGAGCGTGTGTTCATCAGAGCGGAGGTCAGAAAACAGCATAGTGCTGGGTGGAAGGCAGGAGCTGCCGGAGTTGATAAAAGCAAGCTGGTGATTGGTTGCCAGGACCGCCTGGCAACCAATCATTGAGCAGCTCCCACCCTCCATCCAGCTCCCTCCTCCCACTCTCTGCTCTGTAGTAACAGGAGAGCAGCGGAGGTTGGGAGAGGCAGAGCCGGACGTAAGTAACACATAGAGGGTTTATTTACTGAAGGCAAATCCACTTTGCACTACAAGTGCACTTGGAAGTGCAGTCACTGTAGATCCAAGGGGAACATGCAAGGAAAAAAAAATGCATTTTTGCTTGCACTTGATTGGATGAAAAAATCAGCAGAGCTTCCCCTCATTTCAGATCTTCCCCTCAGATCTAAAGCGAGTGCACTTCCAAGGGCACTTGCAGTACACTTGTAGTGCAAAGTGGATTTGCCTTTAGTAAATCAACCCCATAGTGTACAGGAGTCAGGAATGCATAAGAGATCAGGGGTCAAAAGTGCATAGGACACAGAGAGAAGGGGCCAGGAGTGCATAACACACAGGGTTGAGAGGTCAGGAGTGCATATTGCACAGAACACAGGGGACAAGAGTGCATAACACATGGAGAGCAAGGGTCAGGCATGCATAATATATAGAGGACAGGGGTCAGAAGTAGAGATGTAAAAAAAAAATCTGAAAGTTTGAAGCCATGAGAAAAAAACGGTTTTCCCAGTTCTTTTCTGGAAAAAGAGGAAAGAAGTGAGTAACCCGTAGAGTATAGGGGTCAGAAGTAGAGATGTAACATTTTCGGAAATTTTGAAGCCATGAGAAACATTTTCCCTGTTTTTTCTGGAAAAAATGGAAATAAGTAAGTAGCCCGGAGAGTGTAGGGGTCAGGAGTAGAGATGTAAAATTTCTATAAATTTTTAAGCCATAGAAAAAAAAAAAATCCCCTATCGTTTTCCGGAAAAAATGAAAATTTTCAGAAAAATTTAAAAATTTAGTGTGGATTAGTCTTACAAATTGAAAGTCTGGGAATGTGAAATGTGCTGGGAACATGAAATGCAGTGTATATAAAAGTATTATGCCTATTCAGTAAATAAACTAAACTTGCTTTTTAAAATTTGTGATGATCCAGAAACAGCAGAAAGAGTGTTTCTGGAATGAGAACTTTGGAGGGAAAAGCTACTCGCGCTTAAATTATGGCCCTCATCATTTCATTCCATGAAGTATTTTTAATGTATTCCAGGATGTGTTTTGTCATCCTTGTAGCATTTAAAAAATAATATTTTGACGGGGCGTGGCCGGAACTCGACCCGAATGGCAGCATAGACGTGGAGCCTTCTCTCAGCCCGCAGCTATAGAGCCTGAAATAGGTGCTTACACCCCACTATAATGGGTGGCTCCAGAGCGACTCGATCCACGAAGCCCTCACAACCCCCCTCGGGCACATCCTCCGACCTCCGGGACTACTTCATCCAGCCAGACGTCCCGCCGGGTGGACCGGCTAAGATGGCGCCGGCCGGCACCACGGGGCAGGCCGCAACGCCCCATCCTACCTCCATCCAGGCTCCAGAGCAGCATCGGGACCCCTCAGGCCCAGAAACCTCTCAGCAGCCAGCCGGGGAGACGATCCGGGATCAGGGAGCGGTGAGTCCCCCTCTCGGGCCTACGGTCCTCCCTGCAGCCATCCTCCCCACGTCCCCGGTGGCCATCTTGGGACTCTCCACGAGGCAGCAGCCATACACCCAGTGCTCTGAGGCCTTCCCGCAGCTCCTCCGCACCGCCTTAGACCCGGGCCTCACAGGGACAGCTGCCAGCTCACTGCCCAGTACAGGAGGAGCAGAGGACTCTCCATCCCCACAGGGTCTGTCCCACTCACCCCCGGATAGCGGGACGTCTGGAACTTTTACCCCCCATGAGACCACCTTGCTGGATCCACCTTCTCCCAGGGCGCAGAGGCCTTCCAGATCAAGGGACCCTCATCCACAAGGCCCCCTTGCCGCGTCGGCTCCCCCCTTTGCCCAGGCAGCTAGCCCCTCTGCCCCTCCCCACTACCCGATGTCGCCTGACAGGGATCACCGGCCAACACACAGCCCGGACTGGAGTGAGCCTTGGGAATACCAGGCCACCCGACCTCCCTCTCCGAATCCCCCCTTTACCCCCACTATCCCCATGATACCCCTGACAACAACCTCAGGGCGCTGGGACAGGAGCAACCCCCCCAATGCCCCCGCAGTGGCACGCTTACCTCCAAGCGATGCAGACAAAGGACGATTTCAGGCAACTTATCGAGGACGTGAAGTCCACCTGCAGATCAGAGATTCAAGCCTTACAATCGGGTCTCAAACACCTAGCAGACAGGGTGGAGATGGCAGAGGAAGAAATCCAAGAAACGAAAATAGCAGTACACAGGACCCAACTTCAGGGTTCAGAACACCGCACCCTCCTTAGGGACATGCAACGTCACGTAGAAGACCTGGACAACAGGGGCGCAGGAACAATATCCGAGTTCAGGGGGTCCCAGAAGCAGAGGGCCCAGAGGATGTCTAGAACACACTACAATCTCTCTTTAATGATCTTCTGGGGGCGGCCCGACCCATACTATTGAAGTGGACAGAGCACACCGAGCGTTACGGCCCAAAGGCACCTCTGCCAGACCCCGAGATATCATTTGCAGGATGACATCATACCCCTTGAAAGAGGATATCATGAGGCAGGCCCGCCTAGCCCGCAAGGTGACCCTTGGAGACCATCACATTCAGTTGTTCCCGGACTTGTCCTGGATCACCCTACAGAAGAGAAGACTACTCCAACCACTACTGCGCATTCTCCAAGAAGAGAATATACCGTACCGATGGGGATTCCCCTTCAGCCTCACGGCCAAGCATCAAGGCAAGACGGCGACCCTGAGGTAACCGGAGGACCTAGAACCTTTCTGTAACACCCTGGATCTTAGAGCACCCCAGCTTCCTGATTGGGATCTTGTGGCAACTCCACCACTGCCGCCCATAGTGTGGCAGAAGGTCCCCCCACCCAAGCGCTCCCTAGGTCCGGAGAGATCCCAGAGGGGTCGGAGCTCACAGCAGAGGAGATCTTGATCTAGTCCTCCACTGACTGACTCGCTAAATACCTGAAGGATCTCTCCTGTCCCTGTTTACGTTTTACTGTTCCTTGTTTTTTATTATCTTTTTCTTTTTATTTTTGCACCCCATGGTGAAGCCACCCTGGCAATCGGCCATGCACTGACCCACCTTTGGTGCCCTCGCTACAGATCTGACCGACATCATGGGCGAGTCTTGAAAAAGACTTTAGAGAGAGACTGTCCGGGCACCTCCCTGCCGCCCCCCCCTCTTAGATTACTAGACTACTAGAGCAAGCGGGTTACCACTGTCTTGCATGTTAGACTTTGGGCTCCCCTGGGCCTCCCTGGCTCACCCTATCCGGGTGGGGGCGGGGAGGCCCACGGGAGGCCTTCTGGACCTGGGCCAGCTGGCCTCTTCAGGTCTGTTGATGTTGCTTTTTATGTTTATGCATGATGTTGCCACACTAACTACTCTTCTCTTTTTCCTAGCTTTTCTTAACCCCCTCCCTTCCTTTGTTATCGCCTGGCTCACCGAGCGAAGTCACCAATCCTTCCGGATCTCCTCCCGTTCGGGGCCTATCCCTGGCCGTGGCCGTCCGGACCATCTTCAACAACACCAGATGAGTATTTATGCCCCCCACCCTAGTTCCCATGGCTAAGATTTTATCCTTAAATGTTCACGGCCTTAATTCTAATCGTAAAAGGCATCTGGCATTGAGGGAGTTTAGACAGTCAGGAGCGAGTGTTATACTGGTACAAGAAACTCACTTTGACAAAGAGGGCACATTTGCGTTCGCCTCCAGGTACTACCCACAAATCTATCTGTCATCAGGACAACAAGAGGGCGGGTGTGGCCATCCTAATCAAACAGGGGTCCCCCTTCACATACTCGTTCCACTACAGTGATCCCCAAGGTCACTTTCTTATCCTCCGGGGCCTATGGCTGGACAGAGAGATCACATTCTGTGTAGTCTATGTCCCAAATGTCAGGCAGACTGGATTCCTAAATAAGGCGCTAGCTCGCCTCTTTCGTTCGGATCATGGGGTGCTAGTGGCGGGGGGTGACTTTAACCTAACCCAATCGGAGCTGGCGGATCGTCAGGGGGTGGACCCCAGGGCGCCCACATCGAGAGCACTTAGAAACTCGAAGCTCTTCCGCCAAATTACCAGGAGGTATGCCCTCTTTGACGCCTGGAGGGCTCTCCACCCTGGCGACCGACAGTACACCTTTTATTCGGCCCCCCATCGCACGCACTCCCGCATAGACTACATCTTTGTTAACAATGCTACCCTACGCATGACCCGAACTGCGCAGATTCTGCTGATCTTGTGGTCTGATCACGCCCAGGTAGAGATAACCCTGGACTTGGGCGCCCCAACAAGCAGACCCTGTACTTGGCATCTAAATACGTTCCTATTACAACACCTCCCCTCAAAAACTGAACTAAGTACCACGCTACAACACTATCTGGCAGACAATAACACGGGGGATGTATCCGTATCCACATTGTGGGAAGCCCATAAGGCGGTGATGAGGGGCAGATGCATGGCTCTCTCCTCAGCCATGAAAAAGGACGCGCAGGCTCTGCAGAGGCACACAGGAAAGGAGCTTAGAAACCTAGAAAAGCAGCTTCAATCCAACCCCACACTGGCTCTCCTGAAAAAAATTACGGCCCTCCGGGCAACGTTAGGAGACCTGGCCCTGGGCCGAGTAGAGAAAGCCTTACTCAAACTGAAACCAATGTTTTATGACAAGGGGAATAAAGCCCACACGCTTCTGGCCCGGAAGCTTTGGGACAACACTCAAATGTCGACCCCACACCAGATCCAGAACAGCTCAGGCTGCCTGGTCTCCCACCCTACTGACATAGCCCATTCCTTTGAAGTGTTCTACAAGGCCCTGTACAATAACCCTGATATCCCCGCAAACCCCCCCCCTGCCTGACCAGACTAAACGTATTCAGCAATACCTGGACCTTAGTGGCGTATCGCAGCTCCAATCTACAGATCTTGACTCCTTGAATGCTCCGATCACACAAGAGGATATAGAGCAGACCATCAAGTCCCTACCCAATCGCAAAGCCCCAGGCCCAGGTGGCTTCCCTTACGAGTATTACAAGGAATTTCTCCCTCTCCTCCTCCCCTACATGAGCAAGCTCTTCAATGCCTTCCTTCATGACACCCCGATCCCGAGGGATATGCAGAGCTCCTTTATCACAGTGATCCCCAAACCCGGGAAAGACCCCTCCCTTTGTGCTAACTACAGGCCAATCGCCCTGCTGAATTCGGACCTTAAAATATTCACTAAACTCTTATCTATACGCCTGAACACGGTCTTACCCTCCCAGATCCATAAAGATCAGGTGGGATTCGTCCCTTTCTGCCAAGCGGGAGACAATACTAGGAAGATAATAGACCTGGTCGAGGTGGCGAACAGGGAGGGAGCACAAGCCCTGCTGCTGAGCTTGGACGCGGAAAAAGCGTTCGATCGCCTGGGGTGGCTCTTCCTGTTCGCCACGTTCCACCATGTGGGATTCAGGGGACCCTTCTATAGAGCCATACAACACCTATACTCAAACCCATCTTCCCAAGTCAGGACCTCCTTCGCCCTGTCCGCTTCGCTACCAGTGCAGAATGGCACCAGACAGGGGAGTCCGCTCTCGCCCCTGCTCTTTGCACTATGTGTTGAACCCCTTGCGGCAACAATTCATAACAACCCGGACATTAAGGGCATAAGGGTACGGGACAGGGAGTTTAAAATCTCCCTGTTCGCAGATGACATCATTCTCTCCTTAATCCAACCCAGAACCTCCCTTCCAATCCTTCACGCGGAACTAGATCGCTATGGGGCTCTATCGGGATATAAAATTAATGCCTCTAAGTCGGAAGCCCTCCAAATCAATACATCAGAGGGGAAGGTAGCGCACCTGAAAGCCAATTTCCCCTATAGCTGGAAATCTACCGCCCTAAAGTACTTGGGAATTAATATCACCCTGCAATACTCTACTCTGTACCAGGAAAACTTCCCCCCTCTTTTTCACAATATCAGGACCCTTCTCCAGCAATGGAAAAAGCACCACATCTCCTTACTCGGAAGGATCGCGTCTGTGAAGATGACGATCCTCCCGAAACTATTGTATCTCTTTCAGACCCTACCCATTCCCGTCCCCTATGGCCAACTGAAACACTTACAAGCAGACCTACTGCAATTCACCTGGAACTACGGGAGGCATAGAATCCCACGTTCGGTTTTGCAAGCAGCTAGGTCAGATGGTGGCCTAGCCTTCCCTAACCTTACTAAATACTACCAGGCGGCACAACTGAGGCGATAACTTCTTGGTTTACACTCCGTTCTTATAATAAATGGACCGAGATAGAGAAATTGTGGTTAGCTCCGATACATCCAAACAACCTTTTATGGAATGCGAACGCTGAGGTGGAACCTGCACGATTACTGGGCCCGATGGCGCAGCTCAGGAGGCTATGGCGCAAACTGACACGACAACATAGACTGGCCTCTGACAGCTCGCTCCTGACCTCATTTGCCTGCAACCCCAATATGCCAGATAGCTTAACCTACCAAATGTCCTCCCCCTGGACTACGAGAAACCTTTTTCATTTTGGAAATTTGATAGACCCTCGCACCCGTAAACTGCGTTCCTTTGCAGATCTGCAGTCCCAATATGGCCTCCCTAAGCAGGTTTTCTACGGGTATCTCCAGATTCGCCACTATGCCTTAACCTTCGCTCCAGCTCTGCAATTTTCCCCTCCTACCCCTTTTGAAAACCTCATTCTGGCAGGCTCTGCACAGAGAGTTCTGATCTCAGATATTTACAAAATATTGAATGAGAGGCCCTTTGACTCAATGGGCAAACACAACTATATGATCAAATGGGAAAAGGCACTGGGAGAGGAGATACCCGTGGAACAATGGAGGGTCATATGGAACCAGGCGTCCAAAACGTCACTATGCACGCTTTACAAGGAAAATATATACAAGATACTGTACTTCTGGTACATGACTCCTGATGTTCTCCATGCCATCCACCCGGCCAGCTCGGACTGCTGCTGGAGATGCTAGGGAGCAAAGGGAACACTGTATCATATCTATTGGGAATGCCCGCTGATAACCCCCTACTGGAACACTGTTCACCAACTACTGATTCGTCTCCTCGAGACGGAAGTACCATTTACCCCTAAATTTTTCCTGCTGGGACTGATGTCTCTGAAGGCCCCACGCCCATATAAGAAACTAGCCAGACATGTCCTTACGGCAGCTCGCTGCTTAGTGGCACTGAACTGGAAGCGCAGCTCCCCTCCTCCGGAGGGAGCGCTGTATGCCAGGATTAGGGGTGTAGAATTGATTGAGAGGATGACGGCAGGATTCACGGTCGCCTAGACGCGCACAACATGGTCTGGGAGTTGTGGCACCGCCGGGAGGACCACAGTGACTCGGAGCCAGGTACACCTTGATGACATTCCCCCCCCTCCCCCCTCTCTCTCCCCCTTCCCTTTTTTCTTTTTTTTTTCTCTTCCTTTTCCTTTCTATTCTTTCCCTTTCCATGGGAGTCCTTATGGGACCCATGTACTCGAGTATCTAATAGCCTTATCAGTTCAAAGGTTTGGTTGATAGCACTTTACATAAATGTTAAGATAACCTGATAAGATCAGAAAACTGCATAGTTGGCAGATGTACAGTGCTTACACGCTCAGGAATTCTCACAAACATGTAACCCAGAAGAGAAAGCGATTATTCTGTTTGCTGTAAGACCGATGCATTATAACTGTATCTGATATAACTTTAAATAAAACAGTTATTGATAAAAAATATATATATTTCTTCTCACAATATATGCAAATTGCAGCTTTGCACTCAGCAGAAATTGCACTGTGGAAATGTTTTCAAACTCTATATGTTGGTCTCACCATTTTACTGAGAGGAGGAAAAGAAAAAACTATTTACTGACCAGACTATAGGTGAACACTATGCTGTGATGGTGGAGAACATTAAAATGGAAGTAAACCCTCATTTTGATCTTACCCGTGCCGTCCCTTCAGAGCTCCGTGCCCTGGTCCGTGATTCCCGTGAGCATGCGCGGGAGTGACGTCATCACTGGGTGGCCAATCAGACGGCTGGAGGACGCAAACTCGGAAGAAAGACTGGGTGAAGATGGTGACAGCCCACCGCTGGAAGGCTTCATTCTAAGGTAAGTATTTCAAAATGTGCTAGTATGTCATGCATACTAGAACATTATGCCATTGTCTTACAGGGTTACAAAAATAAAAAAAAACCCAGTTTACTACCGCCTTAATAGGAATCAATTAAAGGTTATAAAGATAAACAAATTCATCAGTCAAATGTACCCTCTTACCCTCAGAGGACAAACTATCATCTACTGTATCCCAACAATCACCCAACTGTAGGAGGTACAAGATGGAGCCCACAAGCAAACTAAACTGGAGCTTTTCTACTGTAGTGCCCCTAGTGCAATAATTTAAGACTTTAAATAAAGTTTCAGAAATCTTTCATTAACCACTTGCCGACCGCCGCATGCAGATATACGTCGACAGAATGGCACGGACAGGCAAATGGGCGTACAGGTACGTCCCCTTTAATTTGCTGCCATGTAGTCGCGCACGCCGCCGGCGTGTTCGTGACCCGGCCGCAAACTCTGTGACCGGGACCGCGGGCTCGATGTCCGCCGTATCCCGCGATCGGGTCACGGAGCTGAAGAACGGGGAGACAACATCTCCCCGTTCTGCCTAGTGACATGTCACTGATTGTCTGTTCCCTGTCATCGGGGAACAGCGATCAGTGACGTGTCACCGCAAGCCACGCCCCCTAACAGTTAGAAGCACTCCCTAAGTCACACTTGACCCCTTCAGCGCCCCCTACAGGTTTAACCCCTTCACTGCCAGTGTAATTTTTACAGTGCATTTTTATAGCACTGATCGCTGTAAAAATGACAATGGTCACAAAATGGTGTCAAAGGTGTCCGATGTGTTCGCCATAATGTCGCAGTCACGATAAAAATCGCTGATCTCCGCCATTACTAGTAAAAAAAAAAAATATTAATAAAAATGCCATAAAACTACCCCCTATATTGTAAACGATATAACTTTTGCGCAAACCAATCAATAAACGCTTATTGCGATTTTGGTTACCAAAAATATGTAGAAGAATACGTATCGGCCTAAACTGAGAAAAAACATTTATATATTTTTGGGGGATATTTATTATAGCAAAAAGTAAAAAATATTGAATTTTTTTTCAAAATTATCGCTCTATTTTTGTTTATAGCGCAAAAAAACAACAACGCAGAGGTGATCAAATACCACCAAAAGAAAGCTCTATTTGTAGGAAAAAAAAAGGATGTAAATTTTGTTTGGGAGCTACGTCGCACGACCACACAATTTTCAGTTAAAGCGACGCAGTGCCGAATCGCAAAAAGTGGCCTGGTCTTTGACCAGCCAAATGGTCCGGGGCTGATGTGGTTAAGGGGGTTGTAAACCCTCGTGTTTTTTCACCTTAATGCATCCTATGCATTAAGGTGAAAAAACTTCTGACACTGACCGGCCCCCTAGCGCCCCCTCCCCCCCCTCGTTTTACTCACCTAAGCTCCTTCGTTCCCTCAGCGGAGACAAGCTCTTCCTCTCTGCCTGGGGTTCTCAGCTCTTCATTGGACAGAGTCATAGCAGTGCAGCCATTGGCTCCCGCTGCTATCGATTAAATTCAATGACGTGGGCGCCGGGGGCGGGGCAGAGTCCGGCATTTTTTGTCTATGAACGCAAATGCTGGACTCTGGAGCGCACCCGCAAGGTAACCCCCAGGGAGAGTGCCGTTGGGGGACCCCAGAAGAGGATGATCAAGGCCACACTGTGCAAAACGAACTGCACAGTGGAGGCAAGTATAATATGTTTGTTATTTAACCACTTAAGCCCCGGACAAATACGCAGCATAAAGACCAGAGCTGATTTTACAATTTGGCACTGCGCTGCTTTAACTGGAAATTGTGCGGACATGCAATGTTGTACCGAAACGAAATTTGCGTACTTTTCTTTCCACAAATAGAGCTTTATTTTAATGGTAATTGATTGCCTCTGCGATTATTTTTTTGCGATATAAACGGAAAAAGACCGAAAATTTTGAAAAAAAATTATATTTTCTAATTTTTGTTATAAGAAAAATCGAATAAACTCAATTTTAGTCCAAAATGTATTCAGCCACATGTCTTTAGTAAAAAAAATGTCAATAAGCGTATATTTATTGGTTTGCGCAAAAGTTATAGGGTCTACAAACTAGGGTACATTTTCTGGAATTTACACAGCTTTTAGTCATTTCTTGAGGTTCAAAAATGGCAGGGCAGTACAAAACCCCCCCAAATGACCCCATTTTGGAAAGTAGACACCCCAAGGAAATTGCTGAGAGGCATGTTGAGCCCATTGAATAATTTTTTTTGTCCCAAGTGATTTGAATAATGATAAAAATTACAAAAAGTTGTCACTAAATGATATATTGCTCACACATGCCATGGTTATATGTGGAATTGCACCCCAAAATACATTTTGCTGCTTCTCCTGAGTATGGGGATACCACATGTGTGGGACTTTTTAGGAGCCTAGCCGCGTATGGGACGCCGAAAACCAAGCACCGCCTTCAGGATTTCTAAGGGCGCAAATTTTTGATTTCACAAAAGCACAAAACCCCCCCCAAATGACTTAATTTTGGAAAGTAGACACCCCAAGCTATTTGCTGAGAGGCATGGTGAGTATTTTACAGCTCTGATTTGTTTTTGAAAATGAAGAAAGAAAAAAGAAAATTCTTTTTTTTTTTCTTTTTTCAATTTTCAAAACTGTGTGACAAAAAGCGAGATCTGCAAAATACTCACCATACCTCTCAGCAAATAGCTTGGGGTGTCTACTTTCCAAAATGGGGTCATTTGGGGGGGGGGGGGGGTTTGTGCCATCTGGGCATTCCATGGCCTCCGAAACTGTGATAGGCAGTGAGAAGTGAAATCAAAAATTTACACCCTTAGAAAGCCTGAAGGCGGTGCTTGGATTTTGGGGTCCTGTACGCGGCTAGGCTCCCAAAAAGTCTCACACATGTGGTATCCCCGTACTCAGGAAAAGCAACAGAATGTATTTTGGGGTGTAATTCCACATATGCCCATGGCATGTTTGAGCAATATATCATTTAGTGACAACTTTGTGCAAAAAAAATAAAATATGTTTTTTTCCTCAACTTGTGTCAACATATAAAATATTCCATGGACTCGACATGCCTCTCAGCAAATAGCTTGGGGTGTCTACTTTCCAAAAAGGGGTCATTTGGGGGGGTTTTGAACTGTCCTGGCATTTTATACACAACATTATGTCACACATCATCCACTCTTCTAACCACTTGAAGACAAAGCCCTTTCTGACACTTTTTGTTTACATGAAAACATTTTTTTTTTTTTGCAAGAAAATGACGTTGAACCCTCAAACATTATATATATTTTTAAAGCAAAGGCCCTACAGATTAAAATGGTGGGTGTTGCATTTTCTTTTTCCACACAGTATTTGCGCAGCGATTTTTCAAACGCATTTTGTGGGGAAAAAATACACTTTTTTTTATTTTAATGCACTAAAACACACTATATTGCCCAAATGTTTGATGAAATAAAAAAGGTGATCTTAGGCCGAGTACATGGATACCAAACACGACATGCTTTAAAATTTCGCACAAACGCGCAGTGGCGACAAACTACATACATTTTTAAAAGCCTTTACAGGTTACCACATTGGATTTACAGAGGAGTTCTACTACTAAAATTACTGCCCTCGATCTGACCTTTGCGGTGATACCTCACATGCATGATGCAATTGCTGTTTACATTTGACGCCAGACCGACGCTTGCGTTCGCCTTTGCGCAAGAGCAGGGCGGGACAGGGGTGATTTTTTTTTTTATTATTATTAATTTTGCTTTTTTATTTTATTTTTAAACTGTTCCTTCCATATTTTTTTTTTTTATCATTTTTATTGTTATCTCAGGGAATGTAAATATCCCCTATGATAGCAATAGGTAGTGACAGGTACTTTTTTTTTGAAAAAACTGGGGTCTATTAGACCCTAGATCTTTCCTCTGCCCTCAAAGCATCTGACCACACCAAGATCGGTGTGATAAAATGCTTTCCCAATTTCCCAATGGCGCTTTTTATGTCCGGGGGGGGGGGGGGGACATTCCCTCCCACTGCTTGTAAAAGCAGTCCAGAGGCTAATTAGCTGTTAAGGATTTCTTTTACATGAAAGCCGGCCACTGGCTGAAAATAATGATACCAAGATGATACCTAAACCTGCAGGCATCATTCTGGTATAACCATTCAAAGTCCAGCAACTTACCAGTATGTTGCTGGTCCTTGTTGGACATGTATTGTAATCTTTTTTTTCATGCAGCCTGTTGGCTGAACGAAAAAAAGAGATTGATCGGTGGGTATGCCCACCATTGGAATACCTCCCTTCATCCACCCACTTCTAATGATGGGCATACATGCACCATTTATATATGCCGAAGCATTGGGGCATCCTCCCGCAAAAGTTATGCCGCGTACACACGGTCTGACTTTTCCACGGGCAAGCCTCCGTCGGAATTTCGACCGTATGTACGCGGCATTAGGAGCAAAATCGCTCCTCCGCCCCTGCTGCCCCCATGCTTCGGCATATATGCTCTTTTTTTAACTGTGGTGGTGAAATCCCCTCCTACAGCACTGGAGTCGCAGGGATCAGGCCTGTCTCTGCGAACGCTGCAGTTATGTGTGTTGTGTTTTGTAAGTGACAGTGATCGATCGATACTGCACTTGGGTGGCCTGGGCTGGACGGAGGGGCAAAACGCAGGTGCTAGCAGGTATCTGGGCTGATCCCGCTAACACTGCGTTTTTGGGAACCCTAAACTGCTGGGGACGCTAGTATAGATCTGATCAGATCAGATATTGGTCTGTTCAGATACTATACCACTAAGGGAGGTGTATGCTTCACGCGTGGGTGTTAGCGCTACTGGCACTAACCTGACACTGCCTGGGGTGTGACGCAGACCCTCTCTGACGCTAAAACCTAATTGATATCACCCGCCGGGCAATCAGGGGGTTAAACCTTTATTGGGTTATATACGGCGGGTGCCCTGACACTATAAAAAGCAAACTAACTAACCAGCGTCACCCGTAACACTTATACGGTGATCACTGGCGAAAGGGTTAACTAGGGGCAATCAGGGGGTTAAAACCTTTATTAGGTAATATATGGGGGTACCTGACGCTACATAAAAACCTGACGGGGTACCTAAATAACAAAATAACTAACTGGCTAACCAGCGTCACCAGTGACACTCATACGGTGATCACTGGTGAAAGGGTTAACTCTAGGGGCAATCAGGGGGTTAAAACCTTTATTAGATAATATATGGGGGTACCTGACGCTATAAACACCTGGCGGCGAAACTAAAAAAATAACTGACTACCTAACTGCACCAGCATAACTAATACAGCGATCAGAAAAACGATTGCTTAGTGACACTGGCAAAAGGGGGTGAAAGGGTTACCTGGGGGGCGTTCAAGGGGTTAAACCTTTACTAGGTAATATATGGTGGTACCTGACGCTATAAAAACCTGGCGGCGAACCTAAAAAAATAACCGACTACCCAGCGGCACCAGCATAACGAATACAGCGATCAGAAAAACAATCGCTTAGTGACACTGGCAAAAGGGGGTGAAAGGGTTACCTGGGGGGCGATCAAGGGGTTAAACCTTTATTAGGTAATATATATAATAAAAAATATAACTGACTACCTAGCGGCACCACCGACACTAAAACGGCGATCAGAAAAACGATCGCTTAGTCACAGTGGTGCTAGGGGGTGAAAGGGTTACCTGGGTGGGGCGATCAAGGGGTTAAACCTTTATTAGGGGGGGTTAGGGGGCTACCCTGGACCTAAAACTAACTGCCCTGACACTTTTACAGTGACAAATGTCACTGTTTGCAGTGATCAGTAAATAAATGATCACTGCAATCAGTGACACTGTGACTGGAGGGTGATCTGGGGGGTGACTGGGGGGCAATCGTGTGCCTATGTGTCAGTGGGCTGTTGGTGCACTTACTTGATTTCTTCTCTCCACGGCGCTCGGTATATGTGAGCGCCGCAGGAGAGATGACATCACTTCCTCCTGCCTGTGTATACATTACACAGGCAGATGAAGCATTTAATTCGCCGGGAGCGATCGTGAGGGGGTGGCCAGAAACCAATGGCCGCCCCCTCATCACCGATCGCTCCCGGAGCGATACCGACCGCTCACTGTACCGGAGGGGGTTCCGATCGGACCCCCCACCCATACGAAGGCAGTCACGTATAGGTACGTGATTGTGCCTGTCCGTGCCATTTTGCCGACGTATATGTACAGTGAGCGGTCATTAAGTGGTTAAAAAAAAACAAGCGTTTACAATCACTTTAAGGTCTTTCTTTTACCATTAATTAAGGTCTTTATAATATATAGTTTGAATACCAGGCCATAGATATATTATTTATAATTGTAAAAGAACATGTTCCACACTCCTTTTGTTTTGTTCAGTTTTTCCGGAAATAAATTTAAAAAAACGAAATTTTCTAAATGTTTAAATTTTTTCCCAGGCTTTCCCATCTCTAGACAGGAGTGTGTAAAACACAGACAGCAAGGGTCAGAACTGTACACCTCACAGTGCAAAGGGGTCAGGAGTGCGTAACACACACAGAGTGCAGGGGGTCAGGAGGGTATAATGCTCAGATAAGTAGACAAAGTATAACAAAAATGCCACACCTCTAGTACAGATCTCTCCTACCCACTAATACAAATTCTTGGCCACAACACAGTCCTCCGAGTACAGTAAGGTGACCAGATTTCTAAAACGAAATCCAGGGACATATTTTTTATTTTATTTTTACTAGTAATGGCGACTCTCTGCCCATCGCCGCCGCCTGCCTCACAGCCTGTCATGTCTCACTCTCTGAGCCCCGGCTACTACTGGGTGGGGAGTGGAGGAAGATCACTCTGCCAGGGAAGGCAAGGAGATAAGCAGGCAGGCAGCTGGCTGGGACTTGAGCCAAGACAGAAGAACATGCGAGCGGAGCTCAATGGCCATGCACCCGAAACTGAAAAAATATTCCCTCTGCTCTGACCAGCATATGATCATCAGAAAGGGGCACAGATAATGTAAAACAATACACCCCCCTAAGCTAGTAGGAGCGGCAGAGCGTGTGTGGGGGGGGGGGGGTGTAATTCAAATAAAAAATAAAAAAAAATTATTCTGCACTGACTGTCTTTTAAATTGCCCCAGCCCCTGTTCAAATCCAATCCGGGGACCAAACCGGGGACAGTGTCCTCAATCCAGGGACTGTCCCCGGGAACCAGGGATGTCTGGTCACCCTAGAGTACAGCCATGTCAACAACAAAAAAACTCCCCCCGCAGTACAACATTCCGCCATCAGTAAAACCCTTTTCCCCCACAGTATATCTCTGCCCCCTCAATAAAACTCTCCCCCCGCATACAACACATTTATCACACCAAGGCAGTTCAGAGTAAGGGAAGTCCTCCCTCCCAGCTGGGTCATGTGACCAGATCAGCCTCCTTTGCTCTGAACTGACATGTTGAAGGATTGGATCCTGCTTCAGATGCCCAGTGTCAGCACTAGCTGCTGCACTGTGCTACAGATGCTCTAAGGGGGGTGTGGACCCCCATATTCCCCTTATCTATGCCCCTGCAGGGAGGAGCAGCTTCCCCTACTCAAAACAGACAGGGTACAGGTAGGGTTGCCACCTTTTCTTCAAGTCAAACCCGAACACTTTAGCGGCGCACAGCAATATTTTTTTTATAGTATAAACTATACATATATGTTGCTCTTAAATAACATTTCTAATAATAATGAAGTTAATAACAAGAGTCCACAGAGTTCCCCTTTTCCCCTTTTACATCTGAACTCACAGAGTTCCCTTTCACTGTAAGGGGGGACTCTGCAGACTCTGTAAGGGAGAACTCTGGGGACTCTAACATAAGGGATGCTCTAGGAACCCTGATCTAAGAGGTAACACTGAGAACTCTGATGTATGGAGAAGACTCTGATGTAAGGAGAAACACTGGCCTCTGGTGTAAAGGGGAACTCTGATGTAAGGGGTGCTCTGAGAACCCTGATTTACCTTAGTGTACTTACTCAGAGCAAGGAGAGAGAAGGGGGAGAATTCAATCACAGACAGGGATGGATGGTGAGCTCACTCACCTCTTGGCAGTCAGCACCTCTCATCCAGATGTATCTGAGGCTGCTGGACTTCAAATTTCCGGCCCCAACTTTCCTTTTCTGAGGCACAGTGCCTGGGATTGTGGTGTGGGGAGACACAGGGGGGTAGGGGTGTTTGGGGGGGGGGGTTGTTAGTGCTGGCTTTTGGCAGTGTGAAAGAGTGTAACAGACACTCTCAGCTTAGACAACTGCAGCCAGCAACCCTGCTGGGAAGCCATAGTCCAATCTGAATAATGTGTCCGGGTTTCAGGCAGTCTGAAACCAGGACGCATGATTCCTAACCCGAACTGTCCGGGTGAATCCCGGACAGGTGGCAACCCTAGGTACAGGAGCGGATCCTGCTTCAGGTGCCCGGTGAGGCTGTCAGCACTAGCTCGGGGGGGCTGCTTGGACCCCCTTTCCCATCCCTTCCTTTTTTATGCCCCTGATCTGTGCACATTTTTTCATCCTTTGTTTGAGTTGTGGTCTGCAGTTGTGTGATGCCTTGTACTCATAATAATATCCAACTGTATGAGTCTTATATTGTCCTCTCAGGATGTTATGCAAAACATGAAATTGGTTTAAAACACTGTTTATTGCTTTACTAATTAATTTATATTGGTTATATTGAGACTAATGAACTGATCTCTCTTTTTTTGCATTTTGTCTAATAAACAGATAAATGTCCAAAAATGCATGCTTGCACTTTAACAAGTAATACATTAATTACTATCTCAATAATAATAAAGCTCAGAGACATATTTGATATGGTTCACTTCAGTATGATCCATTAATAGCACTGCAGCTATGGTTTGGCAATCATCCTAGTTAAATACAAACTTACATTAAATCAATTTGGCATTCACTGCTACAATATACTGTACTTGGTGCAAAGCAGAGTTTAACCCTTTCAATACAGGGCTTTTTATACCACTTCCATACCGGGCCTATTCTGGCACTTCTCTCCTACATGTACAAATCATCATTCTTTTGCTTGAAAATTACTCAGAACCCCCAAACATTCTATATATATATATATATATATATATATATATATATATATATATATATATGTTTTTTAGCAGACACCCTAGGGAATAAAATGACGGTTGTTGCAACTTTTTATCTTGCACGGTATTTGCGCAATAATTTTTCAAACGCCTTTTTTTTGAAAAAAAAATGGTTTCACGAATTAAAAAATAACAAAACAGTAAAGTTAGCCCAATTTTTTTGTAAAATATTAAAGCTTATGTTACGCCGAGTAAATAGATACCTAACATGTCACGCTTTAAAATTGCGCACACTAATGGAATGGTGCCAAACTTCGGTACTTAAAAATCTCCATAGGCGACACTTTGAAATTTTTTACAGGTTACCAGGTTAGAGTTACAGAGGAGGTCTAGTGCTAGAATTGTTGCACGCGCTCTAACGCACGCGGCAATACCTCACATATGTGGTTTGAACGGCGTTTACATATGTGGGCGGGACTTACGTGTGCATTCGCTTTTGAGCGTGAACTATTGGGGACAGGGGCGTTTTAAAAAAAATATATATATATATATATATTTTTTTTTTTTACTTATATTTATTTATTTTTTTTACACTTTTTTTTACACTTTTTTTTTGTTCACTTTTATTCCTATTACAAGGAATGTAAACATCCCTTGTAATAGGAATGGTGTGTGACAGGTCCTCTTTATGGAGAGATGCGGGGTCAATAAGACCCCACATGTCTCCTCCAGGCTGGAAAGCATGAGATTGGGAAAAATAAATCACCGATCTCATGCTTTCAGCCGCAATCGCGGCTTTGTTTACCTTTGGCAACCCGGGCGTGACGTCATCACATCGCGCCCGGGCCTCCGACGGTCATAGAGATGACTGGTGACCATCTGGTCACCAGTCATCTGTTTGCTCGTCATGTGACCACCGGCGCCGGACAATTCTTTCTCCGGGCCCCCGATGGCACGGGAGAGCCCGGAGAAGTACCGGATGGCGGCGGGAGAGGGGGGATGTCCCCTCCCGCCGCCTATAAGAACGATCAAGCTGCGGAACAGCCAATATGATCATTCTTATGGTGCACAGAATCGCTGGCTGAAGAAAAGGATATCTGAATGATGCCTCTAACTGCAGGCATCATTCAGATATCCCCCCACAAACCCAGGACATCATATGACGTCCACCCAGAGGGAGAGAGGGTTCCTGCCTGACCTGGTATGGAAGTGGTTAAAGGGCTGGAATACATTTCTCAAAACTAGTAAAAAACTGATGAATTAAAATATGCTTTATAACCAGAAAAGTTTTATGTCCAAACCACCTACTTTCCCAGGAGAAGAGTTAAAAATGGCTATGCAGACATATACAGTATCTCACAAAAGTGAGTACACCCCTCACATCTTTTCATGTGACAACACTGAAGAAATGACACTCACTACTTTACATTGTAGCAAAGTGTCATTTCTTCAGTGTTGTCACATGAAAAGATATAATAAAATATTTACAAAAATGTGAGGGGTGTACTCACTTTTGTGAGATATTGTATAACAGTTCCCAAAAATGTATTTGAATATGTCTTAACTTAAGTTAACATTATCAATAAACTCTTATTTTTCTTCAGTTTAAAAACCATTAGAGCAATGAAAGAGGAGTTACAGGATGTTGGGGATTCTGCACTTCACACACTGATAACTGAATTTACAGAAAGCCCAGGATGCTCCAAAGACATGCTGGTAGGTTAATTGGATGCTGCCTAAATTGGCCCTAGTACTGTATGTGTATGTATGAATGTGAGTTAGGGACCTTAGAATGTAAGCTTCTTAAGGGCAGGGACTGATGTGAATGTACAATATAAAATGTAAAGTGCTGCGTACGTAAATTGACAGCGCTATATAAGTACCTGTAATAAATAAAAATAAATGAATAGAGGGGTTTTTAGGCAGTATCACTTTCTCCTTTCCTTATATGTTCCTAATGCTTTTCCAGCATGTGTTAGATTGTAGTTTGGAGATGTATGCACATATACCAGAAAGGCAGTGCTAATTATCAGTCCTGCACTGCCATACAAGCCCTAGACTTGTCCAGCCCCTAGTCCTAGTCCTGTACTGCCCTGCAAAGACCCTGTGCTGTCCGGTCCTGCCTTGCAATTGAGAATTTTATCCCGGTGCTGTCATGTCCTGACATACAATCCCCAGCCTTGTCCTGTTCTGTAATGCCTTGTACACACGATCGGAATTTCCGATGGAAAAAGCCAGACGGAATTTTTCATCGGATATTCTGACCGCGTGTGTGCCCCATCTGACTTTTTTCCGTCGGAATATAGAAAGAGAACATGTTCTCTTTTTCTCCGATGGAAAAAATTCCTATCGGGAATTCCGTTCGTCTGTGTGGAGCTCCGACGGAGAAAAAAAACACGCATGCTCAGAATCAAGTCGACACATGCTCGTAAGCATTGAACTTTATTTTTATCGGCTCGTCGTAGTGTTGTACATCACCGCGTTCTTGACGGTCGGAATTTGGTATGACCGTGTGTATGCAAGACAGCTCGAACGGAATTCCGTCGGAAAAATCCGTCTGAGTTTATCCCGATGGAAAATCCGATCGTGTGTACAAGGCATTAGTCTAGGTGTCTTGGTGTGAGGTTAAAGGTTCCTTGTGGTCATAAGGGCCTGCTCCCTGGTAAACAGCATTATAATTGGCTGGTGTAGATCAGCCTGAGAAGACTGCTCATTCGGCATGGTGGTAAGTTGCTACCAAATGTACAAAAAGGTCAAAAGGTGTCCCTGTAGTTCTGGTCCCTTGTCATTTGCACATAATTCCTGCAGCGGAATACCTGAAACTATACAAAAGCAGATTTCTACAGCCAACCTTTGAAGTAGATATTCACCTAGATATTGAATGGCCAGTACAACAGATGTAAACAGACAAAAAGAGCAAAGTGTGCAGACTAAGACCCCATTCACACAGGGGCGACTCGTCAGGCGTCTCAGCCGCCTGACGAGTCGCGTTCCATTCTGTACAATGGAACCGTTCTAAGCGGAGTGACTGAAGTCGCTCTGACTTAGAAAAAGGTTCCTGTACTACTTCAAGGCGACCTCCATGGACTTCAATACAGAAGTCATTTTGGAAGTCTCCTTTGAAGTCGTCTGCAGATCGCCCAGCACAGTCGCGGCACGAGTCATGCCGCCCCTGTGTGAATGGGCTCTAAGTGTCGTGGTTGTGTATACATTTATTAAAGGAAGACAATTAGCAACTCACATAAAGTAAGACGCCAAGGAAACTGTCACACAAGATACACTGGATATGGTCTGGATGGCACCTGCAATGACCAAGAGAGTGTGTGGATGATCTCATGCATTACATTAATTGGTGCAGCTGCAGATGGGAGGAGATGTCATCCAGTAACCCATGATGGAGCTGTTGCTGCAAGGAGTGGAGTGTGGTAGCCCAGACAGGAAAAAGCACGTGTGGATTGATGGAGCACAAATGCGAGGACAGGAAGTGCTGAAACAGGAAGTGGGGGGCGGCAACATATTTCAAAGCTGACGCCTCTTTTTCAAGTACCAAATTGTCTTCTTTAATAAAATGTTTGCACACCCACTACACTTAACCACTTGACCTCTGGAAGATTTAACCCCCTTCATGACCAGGCCATTTTTTGCGACATGGCAACACTACATTACTTTAACTGACAATTGCAAGGTCATGCAACGCTGTACACAAATAAGATTTATGGTATGTCCTTTTTTCCCACAAATAGAGCTTTCTTTTGGTGGTATTTGATCACCTCTGCATTTAGATTTTTTGCGCTATAAACTAAAAAAGACCGACAATTTTGAAAAAAATAAATATTTTTTACTTTCTGCTATAAAACATATGCAATAAAAAAAATGAAAAAAAGAGAGATACTGTTTTTTTGGGGTTTTTTTTGTCATTAGTACATGTACAGTGCCCACCTTCCAATTATTTTTGTATAATACTAGCTTGCTAATTAATCCTACAAATGGTCAGAATTGAATCGCAAGATTCACCCTATAGACTTTACTGGGTACTATGCAAAGTTTGTGAACTTTGAGCAAGAGTTTTTGAAATTGTTCATGAACCAAACCCAAGGCAGATTCTCTAAATTCCTAGCATTATCTTTGGGGCTAATTAACACTTTCTGCACTAGAAAAACACAGGTCTCCACAAGGCCACAAAGAAAACAATTGTTTTCTATGTGCCCTGTTAAACTTGACGCAGCCTTTGGGTGAGGTGCAGCACAGTGCAGGATTCTGAAACAGGTCTCCATTTTTCCATCCCTCAGCGCAGTTTACCCACAGCTCTAAAAAAGGCCTGGATTCTTTCCTAAATGTACATATAAGCGGATACTAACATTTATAGGTAAAGTTGATCCAGAGAATATCCGGTTGCCTCTCGGGGGATCAGGAAGGGATTTTTTCCCCTGCTGGAGAAAATTGGACCACGCTTTGCTGTTTTTTTTTGCCTTCCTTTGGATCAACTGTGGGTATAGATTATGTATATGGGATTGAATATATGTATATTTTTTTCTCTTTTATAGATTATACTAGATGGACTTGTGTCTTTTTTTCAACCTGACTAACTATGTATGTATAGCTCTGTTTCTCCCTGTGCTTCTAGACCAAAACATCCTGTGCGATAAGGCACTGCGTTTTACCATGCAGGAAGTGTGAACAAGCCCCTAATGTCGGCTTCTCTCTGGAGAAAACTATTAGGGCGCATGAACACAGGGTTTTATATAGCATATTTCCTTGAAAGGGAGCCACATGTGCTGCATACAGCCTGAGATACAAGTGAATGGCTATACATGGCCTTGCTCTTTTAAATGCTGATCTATGTTTGCATTGGCTTTTAACCACATATGTGCGTCCAATCTATTTTCCGAATATGAGAGCTCTGTGTTCGGAAAATATGTCAGAGGTACATTCGTGGTTAACTGCTAATGCCAACAGGCATTGCTGTTTACAAGAGCATTGCTGCATAGTCACTTACTTGTAGAGCAAGCTGTACACAGCACATGCAGTCCCCCGAGTGCAGTAAAGCAGCAAAACCCTGTGTGCCCGAACCCTAAAGATCTGGAAACTGAACTAACACAATTCTATAAATGTTTGTACTCACCAAAATGTGGGTTTGCTGCCATCAACCCAAGAGTACAGACTCTGGCAGTCGCTGGAGCTTGGAGAGTCCTCATCAATTCTTCTGAGACCCAACCAAAAGTCACCATCAGAACCAGTGATGCTTTGAACGAGCTTCTGTATAAATCTTTGCTCTGCTTCAGACTTGATAATTATCAGGTAACCACCATCCCGTCTACATTCATCCTGAGCTTCCTGAAACGTCAGCCTTCTTGATGTATCATGAAAATAAATGACTTTGTAACATGGCTTCTGTGTTCCTTGTTTGCAAATAATTTGTCCTAAAACAAGAAACTAGAAAACTAAAGAACTAGATACAATACATGTATATTTTACATTACAACAAAAAAAAGGGTTCTAATAATAAAGGTTCGATTGCCTACTAAACACTTAGATGGGTAGTCTCACTGGTCAATAGGAATTTTCAGGAGGCAAGAAGGAGCTGACAAGCTTCAGCAGTACCAGAAAGTGTGAAAGCGTTGCCTGTCAAAGTGGTCTAGGATTCAGCCATGTTCAGCAATTTTTTTATTTTATTATTTTGATGACCAAGGCTTGATTTTTTTCACTGAAGCCTGTAGGCTCACACATTTTGATATTTTGATATTTGATATATTCTGATAGCATGTTAATGAATTTATATAAGGTTATGATTACTGATGCTGATGGGGAAAAAATGTATGCCCATAAACTTTACAGGAAAAAGCTGCCTCTTTGCTTTTATGCACATGTCTATTGGTAAATTCTGCCTTTTTGGTGGCAGATTCTCCTTGTCCTCCAGATTAGGACAATTTTCAATCCTTGATTTCAGAGTTTAATGCCGCGTACACACGACCATTTATCATGACGAGAAACATGCAATTTTTTTAATTGGTCGTGTGTAAGCTCCAGAGCATTTTTCTCGACGAGAAAAATGGGCATTAAAAATTTAGAACCTGCTCTATTTTTCTCATTGTGAAAAACGGTCGCGTGTACGCTTTAACCACGGGAAAAAAACGCACATGCTTAGAAGCAAGTTATGAGACGGGAGCGCTCGTTCTGGTAAAACTAGCGTTCGTAATGGAGATAGCACATTCGTCATGCTGTAACGGACTGAAAAGCATGGAGACTGAAAAGCGCAAATCGTCTCTCACCAAACTTTTACTAACACGCGGTAACACGAAATCAGAAAAAGCAGCCCAAAGGGTGGCACCATCCGAATGGAACTTCCCCTTTATAGTGCCGTCGTACGTGTTGTACGTCACCACGCTTTGCTCAAGCATTTTTTTTCCCGATATTGTGTATGCAAGGCAGGCTTGAGAAGAATCACGTCGAGAAAAACGTTGTTTTTTTCCATGACATTAAAAACGGTCGTGTGTACGCGGCATTAGGGATTCTTGGAAAGAAATCTTTAGGCATGTGTAATCAAATCTAGGTACCTGCAATTGATTTATACTACTAATTTAGACAGTATACAATAAGTTAATTTTAAACTGTGGCAACATGCAGAGAAATTCTAAATAATGTAGTTTTGATTCTGTTACAGGCTGTTTCTTGATCGCAACAGTTGGATTGAGTATGAGTACATACACAGCCATCATAGACTACTAGAACTTCAGTCAACAGGTATGTGCTGGTAGCAGTTTTGCTATTTGCTGGTTTGCATTCTAACTTCTTATGGTCTCATTTAAATGGAACCTACCTGGTTTATGCATCCTATCCACTGGTAGATAGCAGTAAAATGGAAAACAAACACATTATCATTAGTATACCAACAATAAATTCAGCAACTTTCTAATTTGTGCATTTTTATTACTGCTCTTTTGCCAAGCTACTGACTTATTTTTCTCATTCAGCTGACTAGATGAGCAATAGAAAATCTATTGATTCTGTCTTTCATGCTAAACAGCCACAACACCCACATGAGCACAGATTTTAATTATTGCTCCCCATTTGACATTCTTGATGTACCATATTTTCTTAAGGCCTCATGCCCACTGGCGTTTTTACAGCTGCGTTTTTGAGCGTTTTTTACAGCTTAGGCCTCATGCCCACTGGCGTTTTTACAGCTGCGTTTTTGAGCGTTTTTTACAGCTTAAAAACGCCTGTCCATGTTATTGTAAATATTTTTTTTTTTTTTTTTTTTTTTTTTAAAAAAAAAAAAAAAAAAAAAAAAAAAAAAAAAAACGTCGGAGCTAAAAACGCGACCGCGCGTTAGTGCGCGTTTTTTGCGCGTTAGTGCGCGTTAGTGCGCGTTTTTGCGCGTTTTTGACGCTCGCTTTTTTTCTGCCTAGTTCTGACGCTGAGGAACGCACTGGCCCTGGATTTTTTTTACAGCTTACAAACGCCTATGCTCTTTACAGCTCAAAAACGCCTAGGTGGGCATGAAGCTATAGACTAACATGGACAGGCGTTTTTAAGCTGTAAAAAACGCTCAAAAACGCGGCTGAAAAAACGCCCGTGGGCATGAGGCCTTATAGTTTTACCAATGCACATTTGTAGATCCTCAAGAGTCAATCACACGGACAAATGAGAATGCATTGGTAATCAGTGGAACTTGAATGGTGGACCTGCAAGCATTGAGTCACAGCATAGGTGTGCGCACAGGGTGTGCCAGGTGTGTGTGGGCACACCCTAATCACCCCGTGTGGTGCATATTCCCCTGATATTTCACCAAATAATTTTTTATTTTTTTTCTCCTAAAAAAAAAAAAAAAAAAAAAGAATTCAAATAATATATCCTACTGACACCAATTTCTGCCCTTATGACATCATCCACTGCTCTACTGACACTGTCAGTATATATACACATGCACACACACACGCATGCGTGTTTAAGCTGCGCACGGCACACCTATAAGTCACAGTAAGCTGACTTCAAAGTTATGTGTTGCATTAACACGCAATATACTGCTGAATTTTAACCACTTGTCCACCGCCCACTGTCAGTTGACGGCGGGCGGAGGATACTCTCGTTCTGGGAGGACGTCATATGACGTCCTCCCTTTAAAATGAGCTAGAAGGCGCGCGCTCGCCCGCCGCGTTCACAAGGCCCCGGTGCGCATGCCCGGCGGCCGCGATTGCCGCCGGGCACCCGCGATTGCCCGGGAAACGAGCAGGAAAGTGGGTCTCTGTGTGTAAACACAGAGATCCACGTCCTGTGAGGGAGAGGAGGCTGATGGTGTGTCCCTTGTACATAGGGACAACCATCAGTCACCTCCCCCAGTCAGTCCCCTCCCCCCACAGTAAGAACACATTGAGGGAACATATTTAACCCCTTCCCGCCCCCTAGTGGTTGACCCCTTCCCTGCCAATCACATTTATACAGTAATCAATGCATTTTTATAGCAGGGATCGCTGTATAAATGTGAATGGTCCCAAAAATGTGTCAAAAGTGTCCGATGTGTCCGCCGCAATATCGCAGTCACAATAAAAAATCGCAGATCGCCGCCATTACTAATAAAAAAATAAAAAAATAAAAATGCTATAAATCTATCCCCTATTTTGTACACGCTATAACTTTTGCGCAAACCAATCAATACGCGCTTATTGCGATTTATTTTTTTTACCAAAAATATGTAGAAGAATACGTATCGGCCTAAACTGAAGAAAATTTTATTTAAAAAAAAAAAAAATGGGTATTTATTATAGCAAAAAGTAAAAAATAGTGTTTTTTTTTCCAAACTGGACGCTCTTCTTTTGTTTATAGCGCAAAAAATAAAAACCGCAGAGGTGATCAAATACCACCAAAAGAAAGCTCTATTTGTGGGAAAAAAGGACACAAATTTTGTTTGGGAGCCACGTCGCACGACCGCGCAATTGTCATTCAAAGTGTGACAGCGCTGAAAGCTGAAAAATGGCTTGGGCAGGAAGGGGGTTTTCGTGCCCAGTAGGGAGGTGGTTAATGCAGTCTGTACAGTCTATTGTCATGCTATTCACTGTGAATGGCATCCCAACACACTAATACAATAGGGGCTGATAGACTTGCATCACAGCACATTGCACTGCACATAGTGTTAGGTAGTAAAGTACGTTATAGTAGTTATATAAAAAAAAAGAATAAATATGATATGATTATGCCATTTTTAAAACTACAGGGACAAAAAAAAGAGTGGACCATTTTGTGGAACATTTCATTTATTCAAACACAATTCTCCAAAATGTGTTCTCATGTTCAAATAAATAAACTCAGTGTTTAATCCCCATTGGAAGAAGCAATCAACCACCAAATTTTCTGGCAAAAAGGAATGAGTTGAGGGGATCCCCAATCCTAAGTGTCCTTTACTGTTTTGCTCATCAGATCCTGCTGAGCACATCTGAGTTTAGTGCTTTATCTTTAAAGTGACCCTGTCAGGAAAACAAAATTTACTATAAATCTTTCTCTGCAAAAGAAAAGCGTAAATACTTATCTCTCCCACCGCTCACACCACTGAACACCACTCCATTAACCACTTAAGGACCGGCCCATGTAGATTTAAGGTCGGCAGAATGGCACGGACAGGCATAATCACGTACCTGTACGTCCCCTTTAAATGCCTGCCGTGTGGTCGCGTGCGCACCGCCTGCGGCGCGCTCACGGCCCGCCGGCGGCGCGTTTGCGACCCTGCCGCCTTCCCAGTGAGTCGGACCGCAGGTCCCGCGGACTCGATCGCCGCGGGGATCCCCGCGATCATCTCACGGAGGTATAGAGCAGGGAGATGCTTGTGTAAACAAGCATCTCCCTGCTCTGCCTAGTGACAATGACACAGATCTCCGCTCTGTGTACTCGGAGCGAAGATCAGTGTCATGTGACACACAAACCATCCCCCCTACAGTAAGAAACACTCAATAGGGAACACTTAACCCCTACAGCGCCACCTACTGGTTAACCCCTTCACTGCCAGTGTCATTTTCACAGTAATCAGTGCATTTTTATAGCACTGATCGCTGTAAAAATGACAATGGTCCCAAAAATGTGCCAAAAGTGTCTGATGTGTCCGCCATAATGTCGCAGTCACGATAAAAATCGCTGATCGCCGCCATTACTAGTAAAAAAAAAATATTAATGTAGCACACCAATCCTTTTGCCCCCGCTTACCTTCACCTGCGGGGGGTAGGACACACCATGCCATGCCACAAGCCTGTGTCCTCCTTATCAGAGGTCAGGCGGTGTTCACAGATTTGGGTCCTGCAGCAAGTTACCTCCTTCCACTGGTTCTCGTCCCTAGAATGTAGGGAAAAGTCTATATTCTTTCCCAAGAAGGCCAATGTCCACACAACTTTAACTCCAACAAAGAGTTTATTTTCCTTTGCTTCAGTTAACGGGAAATTGAAGAGAGAAAGGAGCTAGCGAAGTTAGAAGGTAGATTCAGGCACACAACACCCAACTCACTCGTCGCCACTCGATCCCGAGTGGGCTCAGCTTTCCCGGATAGATCCCTCTCACAGTTCTAGCAGCTGGAATGGAGCTTGAACAGTACTATCACTTTGTCCCCTCCAGGGACGGGTTCAGGAGATCCTCTAATAGCAGCAGAATCCTGTTATTCCTGAATCCAGAACTTTCCTTAAACCTCTGTAGAATTTAGAGAACAGATGATGCCAATGGGCACTCTACAGGGTTAGCTTTGTTGAGCAAGGAATCCTTCCCTCTGACAGGTCACCAGGCCTTTCCCAAGACAGCGACCTACTATCACTCGTCTCCTCTGTGGGACCGATCCTCCCCTGGCTTCCTCTCGGTCAGAGCGGGTACCCTCACCTGGGCACCCTGGGACTCCAATGTGCTGATTGTAGACCCAGTTAAAGGTACTGGGCCTACCTGGAACGTTGTAGCCTCGGGCTAAAGGTGCCCGAGACTCCTCGGCCAGTCCACGCACCCCCATGGGGCACACTCCCCCCCCCCCCGGGACTCACTCCCCGGCACTCCTCTCGGTCACTTCTCACTAAACATGGCGTCTGCCCCTTATATACCCTCTCCCGGCATGCACAGCAGGCGAAGCCCTGCCCACCGCACGGCAGCCGAGAGAGAGGACATCCAATCACGCCACCGGGTCACCTGAGGTTCGACCCTAGGCCTGGGCAACAGCGCCACCCACAGGCCAAAGGGGAACCGTACACCAGACAACACCACAGCAGAGCAGAGTCCAGTATCAAATTAGAAGGCCTGAGCCAAACTATAGCCCAGGCCGTCCCTTAAATTTGGGCATTGCGACCCCCTAAATTTAGGGGTCCGCTACATTAATAAAAACGCCATAAACTATCCCCTATTTTGTAGACGCTATAACTTTTGCGCAAACAAATCAATAAACGCTTATTGCGATTTTTTTTTTTTTTACCAAAAATATGCAGAAGAATACGTATCGGTCTAAACTGCGGAAAAAAAAAATTATATAATTTTTGGGGATATTTATTATAGCAAAAGTTAAAAATATGTAATTTTTTTCAAAATTGTCGCCTTATTCTTGTTTATAGCGCAAAAAATAAACACTGCAGAGGTGATCAAATACCACCAAAAGAAAGCTCTATTTGTGGGAAAAAAAGGACGCCAATTTTGTTTAGGAGCCACGTTGCATGACCGCGCAGTTGTCAGTTAAAGCGACACAGTGGCGAATCGCAAAAAGGGGCCTGGTCCTTTAGCTGCAAAATGGTCCGGGGCTGAAGTGGTTAAAGTAGTTGTAAACCCTGTTGGACTACTTCTACCTGTAGGTAAGCCTAGAATAAAGCCTCGTACACACGGTCGGACTTCCATCGGACTTTTCCGTGGATTTTTGTCCGAACGGAGTTGGCCGGGCACACCCATAGCATACACACCACAGGACTTTTCTGCAAACTTTCCCAAAACTTTTTCCAACATCACGTGGTTTTTCTGCTCGTTTCTGATCTGTACCGCCACCCTTTGGTCAACTTCTACTATTGTTGGTTGATTTTAACATTATTTGTTTTGTCCATCGGACAAAAGTCCGATGGTTTTCTGTACACACGGTCGGACTTTGCTCCATCTGACTTTTGTTGGCCAAAAGTTTGTCCATTTGCAGACCGAACTTTTGTCCGATGAAAACAAAAAAAAAAGTTTGTCCGATGGAGCATACACACGGTCGGATTGTTGGTCCAACTTGCTCAAAATTAAGTTTGTTGGCCAAAAGTCCGACCGTGTGTACGGGGCTTTAGGTTTACCTATAGGTAATAAAAATATCTCCTAAACGTGCGCCGTTTAGGAGATATTTCACTTGTAGACTGCTGAAATTCTTCACTGCGCATGCGCGGGGAAGAAAAAAAATGAAGTGCCGTTTCTTCCCTAGCCTGTGCCGTGAATTGCGGCTCCCGTGCGCATGTGCGGGAGTGACGTCATGCGGCTCCGGCGAATCACAGCGCCGGAGTCTGTGTCCCGGAAGGAAGAGCAGACAGAAGATGGACGCTGCCTACGCTGGGGACATCGCTGGATTCTTTTGCAGGTAAGTGGCACATAATGGGCTAGTATGCGATGCATACTAGCCCATTATGCTTTTCATTTGCAGACTGCAGCAGCGAGCTAAAGAGGAAGTAAAACCCATCAGGGTTTACTTTCTCTTTAAAGAAATAGAGAAATCTTCTTATGTTTTTTCAGACCTCAACATTTTTGGGATCCAGAGATCTCCTGGTTCCCTGGTGCTTTCCGTGGTTCCTTCCACCGACCTCAATGTCACTATAGGCACTTCAGAGTAGAAGCTGGGGCACACACAGGGATCCCATACTCCTGGAAGTGTTGGATTCCTCCAAATCTTACGCTGGTCATAGCTGAATTGAAATTCAGCTGGTTCAGCAGGGACCAGAAAAATTGATAACTATCTATGGTCGTTCCTTCAGCGCTGAACCTGAGTCTCCGCAGCTAGAATACAGTAACAAGTAGGAAGGAATTGTCCATCTACCACATGGGATGCATTAAGGTGGAAAAACTGGAAGGTTTTCCACCCCTTAAAAGGAGAATTGAAAAAAAACATGATTGGTTAAACTAGGGTTGTCCCGATACCACTTTTTTAAGACCGAGTACAAGTACCGATACTTTTTTTCAAGTACTCGCCGATACCGATTACCGATACTTTTTTTCAATGTCATGTGACAGTTTGAAAGATGGGGACTGATAGGTGGCACTTATGGGCACGGATCGATGGCACTTATGGGCAGTGATAGGTGGCACTTGGGGGCACTGATAGGTGGCATTTATGGGCACTGATAGATGGCACTTGTGGGCAGTGATAGGTGGCACTTGTGGGCACTGATAGGTGGCACTGATTGCACAGAAAGGTGGCACTTGTGGGCACTTATGGGCACTGATAGGTGGCACTTATGGGCACTGATAGGTGGCACTTGTGGGCAGTGATAGGTGGCACTGATTGCACAGAAAGGTGGCACTTGTGGGCAGTGATAGGTGGCACTTGTGGGCACTGATAGGTGGCACTTGTGGGCACTGATTGCACAGAAAGGTGGCACTTATGGGCACTGATAGGTGGCACTTATGGCACTGATAGATGGCACTTATGGGCACTGATAGGTGGCACTTATGGGCACTGATAGATGGCACTGATAGGTGGCACTTGTGGGCACTGATAGATGGCACTGATTGCACTATCAGTGCCCACAAGTGCCACCTATCAGTGCAATCAGTGCCCATAAGTGCCACCTATCAGTGCAATCAGTGGCATCTACCAGTGCCATCTGATAGGTGGCACTGGTAGATGGCACTGATTCCACTGATAGTACCCACAAGTGCTACCTGATAGGTGGCTGGCACTGAAATGCTGCGGGGGGTGAGGGGAAATGACACAGGATTTAAGAAAAAAAAAAACTGCTGCAACGCCCATCTTGGTACACCCTGCACTCGGCTGCAGTAAGCAACAGCAGACATCTTGTTACACCCAGCCCATATAGCTCGGGCTGGGTGTAACAAGATGTCTGCTGCTGCTTACTGCAGCCGAGTGCAGAGTGTACCAAGATGGGCGTGGGGACGTTCAGCCGCTGACGGCGACCGAATGTGACAGCACCGGTCACCGATCCTGATGCGGCTGCGCCCTGAACCCCTGCCAGCTTACCAGGTTCAACTGCAGGTGAGGGACTCGCTCTCCGCCCGCGGACTCCGTCCACCGACTGTGCCGCCCTCTTCAGCCAGACTCCGCCCGCACTTTCCTCTCCCGCCCTCCCCAGCCACTGACTCCTCCCGCCCTCTCCGGCCAGACTCCGCCCGCACTCCCCCGCCCTCTCTCCTGCCCTCCCCAGCCACTGACTCCTCCCGCCCTCTCCGGCCACAAAAAAAAAAAAAAAAGTATCGGGTGAAGCATCGGGAGCATTTGCGCGAGTACAAGTACTCGCGCAAATGCTTGGTATCGGTCCCGATACCGATACTAGTATCGGTATCGGGACAACCCTAGGTTAAACGCACAAGTGCTTTTTTTACCACTACTATTTCGTTATATTGGCTTTTGGAATTTACAAATGAAGCAATTTATATATTGGATGAAAGGTTTAGCACTGGGAAACATTTTTTGATAGATAAGTAATGCATTATATATACACATGTAGCGGGGTGTTCAATTTAGGGGGAGTGTCTGAGTGGTAGTTAGGCTCAGACACACTATTGTTAGGGTTAGTGAACCATTTCTGTGCCATGGGAGATAGTGTTGGTGCATAGTTCCCTAGGGCCTACAGGTGGCGCTAATGCCATAGGTCCGGGTTGAACCACAATACAAGGTTGTGCCTTTTCTTATCCCCTCTCGGCAGCAGTACGGCGGGGCGGGGAACCTGCTGTGCTTGTCGGGAGAGGGTATAAAAGGGAGCGGCCATCTTCCATAGGGGCTGCGCCCAGGCACCTTCAGTCTGGGTGTGCATGTGGGTCCTCTCCGGGTGCCCTAGGCCCGGAGGCCTGGTTCCTGTTCCATCCCAGACACCTTCAGTCTGGGGTGAGGTACTAATTTGGAGGCCCGGAGCCCAGCCCTCCCAGGGTGCCGCCTTGCGAGGGGACCCGTATCTGGGATGAGGAGGCCAGGGAGGTTACCTGTACCGAAGACCCAGTGCAGAGTCGTGGTGATGGTGTGGGCCTCTGGTAACTCTCCGGAGGGATGTCTTCTCCTTTACACGGGCCAAGTACTCTCTAGAAGGAAGTTCGCTTACAGGTCAGTGGCAGTGGCCTAACAGGGCCATGCCCTATCCACCCAGTCAGTGGCAGAGACTCTATTCACCTGGTCAGTGGCAGTGACCTGTTCTCCAAGTCAGTGGCAGTGACTTCCTATTCACCTGGTCTGTTGCAGAGACCAACCTCACGGTCTGTGGCAGAGATCGTGAGCCAAAACTGTTTGTGAAGCCTAAACAGTTAAAGAACCTGATTCAAGTTTGTGCCTGGACCTCCTCCCACTTAAGCTGTCCTGTGTCTTGTTCCAACCTGTCTGCTGTCAAAGAGGCATATTTATTATCCGTGTGAAATAAATATAGAAGTTGGACTTTCAGTTGGTGTGGACAGTTACATTACTGGGGAAACATAAGGACTTGCATCTACCCAAGTAGAGGTGAGAAACATCCTCGGGAGGATTCAACTCCAGTCGCAGGCAGGCCCGAAAAATACCACCGATCAACCTCCTTACTCAGGAGGGTACGGGCTTGTGTATGGTGTGCCTTTCCCCTCCCTGTGAGGAGCCGAATCACATACATGAAAAGGCAGGTAGGGGGAGAGGTGGGGGCGCTACATACAACTATATGGATCAGACCAAAATGAGGGTGAAAGAGGGACAGAGGGCCTTTGCTCCAAATAAGGGACAGTCCCTCAAAATCAGGGACAGTTCAGTTGGGAGGTATGTGTTTTCAGTACATGGTGTGATTCTTTCCTTTGATTTCTGCATAGCGTTGAAAACAACATATAAAACCTAACAATTCTAATCATTTCACACACACTTTTTGCAGTATGCATGTTATTGTATAAGCTGCTGATGTAGTATAGAAAAATGCAGGAAATAAACAGAGTTGAGTTGACTAATAGCCCAGAACTGCTGGCACTTCACACATTTTTGTCATGGGAATAATGGGATTGATTTATTACAGTAGAGCATACACATTTTGCAAAGTGCATTTTCACTTCGTTTTACAACATTCACTTTGCAAAGTGAACAAGCCTCAATCCCCAAAACATTTTCACTAATGAAAAAAGTCTAATTTACATTATTTATGTTTAAAATTACCATATAATGTAACTCCATTAAAATTATTCCTTAACTAAAACCTTTTCTGTGAAAATACTTTTTGAAGTCCCAAAGTTCTTCTAAAGTTCAGGTATTTGTGCAGAGTTGAATCTTTGTAAGTGTGTGCTGAAATATCTTTCCTATGAGAACGGAAGCTCTAGTCTAAGGCCTCATGCACACTGGGCTCTTCCGAACACCTTTCTGCTGGTAGGATAAAAAGTGTTAAAAACACTAGGTTCACATCTATGCGGTTGCAGTTCATGCGGTATTCCAATGCTGCTTTCATGCATTTTGCTTTTATTTTTCTTGTTCATAAACTGTGAATAGCTGGTTGTTATAGAGCGGTCCGGGAAGCCGGCCACCGCATCCTTAACAACCAATGAGTCATCATGTGAATATAAAAAAAAGCATTGTGAACAATAAGAAAATCAGGAAAAAAAATGGCATGGGGTCCCCCCAATCTGGATCTTGAGGGGAACCCCCAAAATCAATACCAGACCCTTATGCTAGCATGCAGCCCGGCAGCTCAGGAAAGAGATCCCCCCCCTATGTAAATGATCAGAGGGTACCCGTACTCATCCACCCAAAAAAACATGTAGTGTAAAAAATGACAGTAGGCAGTTTTTGACAAGTCCTTTGTTTTAAAAATAAAAAAACAATGTCCCCCGAAGTAAAATGCTCGTCGCCACCACCGACCCGAAAAAAAATAAAAGGTCCACTCCCACCTAAGGCTCCTGCAGTCTGCCAGCTCTGACATTTGACAGTTCCTAAATAACAAAGGGATGACATCACTTGCGTTTTTGGTGTGAGTCCATTGAAGGCTATTACATGCAAAACATAATCTGCAGCGAGAAAAAAAGTCCCTGACCCTTTCCAATAACAAACCAGCTGAAAAATGCATAGATGTGAATGTGCACCATATGAAACCATGTTAAATGGACTGTAGTGTGTTTCTCCAAATTGCAAAACGCACTAAAATGCACATACTGTAGGTGTGAACCTAGTGTAAAGCCACGTTTTTCAAATGCGTTCAGACACATTCAGGCAAGTCAAGCATTTGAGTGTTCATTCATTTCATTGGCAAAAATATTGATTTATTTTGACCAATAAAATGAATGAACTCTGAAGCGCTAAAGGCTCCTAGCGTTTAGGCATGTTTACACACGCTCCTTTACTGAATGCAATTTTGTTGCGTTCAGATTTCTGCACCTAAACGCTCCTGGCTCTTAACACCTGCTGTATGTGTGCATGGACACATAGACTAACATAGAGGGGTGTTTAGAAGCAAAAAAATACGTTTTGTAAAACTGCAGTTTTTTTGTTGCAGTGTGCATGAGGCCTATAAAGCTGTACTTCATACAAAAATTGAGAGTATAATATAAAATACATTTATATGTGGTAAATTAAGTGCTGAAAAATCTTTCCTACAATAATGGAAGCTCTAAAAAGTTGTATTTCTTAAACAAAATAGAGAATGGAATATCATTTACACAACTGAGTTTGAAATACATGTAAAAACAACAAAATAAAAAAAATAACTGTTTAAACCATAATAATTTATAAACAATAAAAGAAGCACTGCAATGCTTACATTTTCTGTTAATGTTCCTGGTGCCTTCTGCTGCCAGTCATACAATCAAATGTGCACAAAGCACTGGTCACATGATCCCTGTTGTGGGGGCTTGTAACAGGGCGTTAGGTCCCTATTGTATACACCTGCAGGGATGATTGTTGTCATTTGTGCAGGCACTACTTAATCACTGTTCACCCTTGCTTTACACAATGTTGGAATTCTGGTATTTGTAGTCCTGCCCAGGGGTTTCTAGGTAGACTTTACATCTTTCAACCATGTTCCTAAGGTGGAGATAGAAGAACTTGACTGGAGGAGTCATGGGGTTCTTGGGAATGTACTGTAGTTCTTACCCCCAGAGGAGCCGCTGGATGTATCCGGTTCTCTGTTCTTGTGTCTTGACTCTGTAAACAGCTTTTCCCTTCCTGACACACCTGGTTAAGTTGAGGATTGCTGCAAATACTGATACATGCACAAATATAGATATGCTGCACAACTATGAAAAAGTACCAGGAAGTGGACACCAGACTGGTTAATTGCCATTACAAACAAGGGTGAGACTGTTTTTCCTGCCTGGCAGTAATCAGAAAATGTCCCAAAATGCAGTTTGCAGTTTGTCTCTGAACAAAAGAAATTAAGGATCACTGAGGGGCAGTCAGTAGTTAATTGGTTCCTGATTTTCAAGCTTATTGCAGCTAAAAGGTGGGGCCCAAACTTAATGGTGGTGCATTGAATACTGTCCCTTTAAAGATTCTGCATGTTCATGTGTAAAGGTTAGTCCCCTTTTGCTAGCTGCAGTAATGTGTACCCAAAGAGGCAGCCCCTGTCAGGCGTGTTTGCGCTCCTGCTCTGTCATAGCTGCTGGTTCCAGCATTCTGGTTTTGGCTGTGGCATTCTCCTTGTCTGTCTGTCCACCTGCAAGGTAAGTGATTGGGGCCAAATTCTGGGTGGAGACCAACCTGTTATAAGCAAGCCAAACCTGCAACCTCATGCTTGTGAAAGAGTGTGCAATACCTGATCAAGCTGTCTGTTTGTCTGCCCTGCTCTGTTAGATTGGATTTCTCTGTTTGACCTCAGATTGGATAACGACTATTCTCTGAACTCTGCCTGCCTTTTACCTGAAATGTCATTGAACCACTCTGCCTGTCTGCAAACTGTAACTGTTTGCTTTGCTCAGTTCATGCATGCCCTGGTGTGGTGGCCAGGCACCATATAGTGTGTATAAGTCCTGGGGGCATCCAAGTACCGGTAGACCTGCCTGCCTTATGGGAAAGGGGGCTGCTATAGGTGAAGAACACAGTAGCCAGCTACAGTGTCTGACCACCTGCGTTAGGGGTAATCGTGACAGCAGCTTACCAGTCCTCTGCTCTCAGCAGACCCCAGTCCAGATGCTTGGCAAACAGAAACTCCTTCAGTGTGCTGCTCTCAGCATAGCCTCCTCTTTCCGGCTCTGGCTCCCAACCACTTTAGTCCCGGTCTCTGGCCCAGGATGAGGCTCTACTGCTGGCTGCACGAAGCTAGTGGAGATGCGTCCAGCTCTGGTCCCCTCGCAGCAAGGGGAAGTCCTTTTTCTAACAGCTCAGGAAAGCTGCTCTCTCTCCTCCCTTTTCTCACATCTCCCCTTGGGATTGTAGTATGTCCTCCATCCACTTCCACAACATAGTTATCTTTACAAACAATATCTCCCTTATTCCAGCATTGTCTGCATCACAAAGTCTTTTTAGTCCTGATGTTCCACTAGCTCCCTCTAGTGCACAGGTGTCAAACACAAGGCCCACGGGCCGAATCCGGCCCTCCAGGCCATTTCATGTGGCCCTCGCACCTCTCCTGCAGCTGCAGGAGAGCTCCAGCCCTCCTCTGGTCCTCCTCCAGACCCCTAGTTTCTGCTTTTAAGCAATGCATCCAGCTTCTTACCAGCAGCAGCATAAGGAAAGGGGGTGCACTGTGATGTAAGGGAGAGTAGGGGACTCAACTTCTGATGGTGGGGTGGCTCTTGACATCTAATGTAAGGGGAGGGGATGCCCTGGACATCTAATCTTACAGATACAACCGGCCCTTTTGAGGACAATCATAATGCTGATGCGGCCCATGATGAAATTGGGTTTGACACCACAGCTAGTGGATAAAGGTGGAACGACCCCAACTATCTCAGCATGGGAGTCCTGTGTGAGCACAAAAGCAGCTGCAGCATGGTGTCTTTATAGTTGCTCTGGCCAGCTAAGCACCCAGCTACAGGAAGAGAGATGGAGAAGAGACAAGGCCCCCTAAGAAGGAATAGAATGGAATCAGCAGTGATGTGACTTTGGTTAATAAATGGAAAAAATCCAGCACTGCCTTTAACAATGAAAAAATTAAGTGTTTTAAAACACAAGGTGAGTGTGATACTCTAAATATGTAAGAGAATGGTGAATAATATGGCCTTCACCTGACGGGTGGGTGCTGCTATTCAATTAGCCTAAAAAAGACTCAAAACATATGGAAAAAATAAATAAAAAAAAGCGCAACCCAATACGATTAATATCAGTGAAAAATCACTGAAACAATGTGACTGAGGAATCCCAACTTATATCCCAACAGTATCAGTAATCCATTGGATGTGAAGCTTATACTATCAACCTGTCTGAGTATCATGTCTTCTGCCGCATAAGAACACCTTCACGGCAACAATCCTATATGTTTCATCTAGGGAACATTCCCCTATAGATATAACATCATATAGACTTTTTGAGAGTTTACATGTTATAAGTTTTATTTGTTTTTATCACTTAATTTTCACATTTTTGGTTCATTTTTTGTTTCACTTATCCCAACAGTATCACAAAGTTGGAATATATCAGTTGGGATTCCTCAGTCCCATTGTTTCAGTGATTTTTCACTGATATTAATCTTATTGGGTTGCGCTTTTTTTTAATTTATTTTTTCCATGTGACTTTGGTTGCCTGTATCTTATAAGAACTGGGACTTCTTCTCTTGACCTCTGCCCTCCTGCATTGCCAGCACAATGAAAATTCTGAAAATGTTTTAAGAGTTCTTTTTTTCTATTACCATATCATTGGAAATATTTACCATATCTTTGGACTTTGGTGTGTTGTTGCTAAGAAGCTCACATAACTTCTTGGAAAAATGGAAATGGGTCACTGTCTCTTTTTCTTATGTTACTTATGCAAAATGATCCTATACCTGGGGAAGTAAAGATAATAAAACTGGTTCTGTTTGGAAAGGTGTGGTGGCCTAGTGGAGAAGGGTCTGCTTGCTTGGCAGTAGTAGGAAAAGTTGCCCTATGCGCATGCACACAGCAGCTTGGGCCTCATGTTTCATGGGCCTTGGGTCTTTGTCAGACTGCAGACTAGGCCTGGAACTGCTGTGGACAGAGACCTATTCTAGTATGTGAACAGTGTTGGCCCGAGGCTGAGATGAGTAAGGAAACTGTGGAAGTGGTGAACCAGAAAGATGGTTGCTGCTGTCTCAGACCTACCATGACTGGAAATTAGACTGCACGCCTCGGCACAGGGACTGGCTTAACAACCCATTACAAGGGGATGCTACTACAAGCTGAAAGGCTGATGAGCTAAATGGTGGGTTGTGGTTTAGGAACTGTACTTTGAGGCTAATAAACTTGATCTGAGGTGGTATCTTTCCAGAAGGGGCAAAAGAGGTTCTCAGTTCATCTCTAAACCATGTAAAGTGCTGCTGTCTCCCTTTAGACCAGCACTGCCCTCATAGCCTTGTAGTAGCGATTACTTCATTTGCTTTCTGTGATGAAGTGGGGTGTAAAATCTTTATTGCTGGCCAATAAAAACAGAATCAAATATATTTATTCTTTAAGAAGTCTCCCCTATAATAACTCGGTAGTGCTGCCCATTTTAATTTTAATGAGTAAGAAAGAGGTAGAAAAAAAAAGCAGCAGAATGAGAATTGTAAATTTGTAAAATAGATTATAGAGCTGAATTTGACAGACCACGGATGGGGTGGATTTTTACAATTTGGGAAAAAATGCTTAGAAGGGTAAAAAGATTTTATTACTCTTAATAAAACAAATAAAATAAAAGGTTTTCAGAAAGACCGCCATGTAAAATATTTAAGGATACACTATAAGCAAACAGGAGCCAGAAATTGAGTAACTGATATCATTTGCAGAGAATGAGAAACAGGGGCACAATATGGGGCCACTTTCTTGAGATTGTGGCCTCCCCATCCCAGGATTTGTTATAGTATATTAAGCAGCATAGGTTATTTTCAGGTTACTGCCTCTTTAAGAGGCTACAGGGAAGCATGCAGGTGCAGCCAATGAGGTTACAGGGAATTCTTTGGAAGCAGGGGGTTAGGCTATATAAAGGTCAGCAGGTGCGGGGCTCATCCTCTTGCCTGCGGACAGCTGAAGGAGTTTGGAGCTCTGCACTTTGCGGTACCTACTTGGAAGATGGAAGCCCTGGTGATGCAATTGATGGAGAAAGCTGGCAGTGCAGGCGGAGAAGCTTGGCTACGTCATTGCCTGGCTCTAGCCTCAGCGGAGGAGGAGCAGCGGGAGGACCAAGCAGGAGTGAGAGATTTAAATGTGGGCGGCGAGCAGCTGCATACCAATGGCGCAGGGCGGGGAGTCTCTGAGCCCGCCCTGCCAGTGAGAGCGAGGAGGAGCGCAGCTCCTGAATGAAGTGGCAGGGCTACGGAAGAAGCCGAAGAGGTTCGGGTACCCTCGGGTCGGTCGAATGAAGAGGGCGTGACGTCACGGGGCCGCCGTGGCAGCAAGAGGAGGACTTGCTCACAGTCGCCAGCGGTGGGAGGAAGACGGCGGGGCCAACCCCAAAGGCTCGCACATGTCTCTAGGGGGAGACAACCTGCGCTGCAATCCCCCCTGCAGTACATTGAAATCAACCAGCAAGGCACTCATATGGCAGAGGTGCTGCAACAGGTGACGGTTGGGCAGGCACTACAAGTCCCAGCCCCCAAGGTGCTGCTGGAGCATGAAGTTCATCACACTGTATCGCAGCCTCCAGCAGTGGGTGAGTTGAGTCAGTTAACTGTTATCTGGGCTAGTAGGTTCTCTGTCCTCTTTAGTTCAGTCTTTATCTAAAGTGTCAATTCCTGCTGTTTCTTCTTCGCTGGTTTCTATGCCAGCTATTCCTGACTCTGCTACTCCTGTGCTGTCTGCTTCTTCTGCTAGTGTAACAAGACAACACAGTAATTTGTTAAATGTTTTACCACATGCTATGTTAGTACCTGAATCACAAATACACACAGCACACCGGAGTATTGTCCCGGAGTCATATATGAAGCATGTCATGCCCTGTGAGATATCCCCATTAGGTTATCATTTGTCTGCAGCAGTCAAGGATAAAATCTGGAAAGGGGATTACATAGATATTCTTTCTCTCCTGCCTTCTCAGAAATAATTCATGGTCAGAACGGATAAGAAGGAAGAGAGAGGGGAGGAGGAGAGACGCAGGTTTATTCCCAGGTCCTTTAATAATTGGCTGCAGGCCTTCTGCATTTACTCCGGTGTGATGGCTGAAAAGTACCCAGAGCGTTGTGGGGGACTTTTCCAACACTTGGATCATATCTTCGAGGCATATAAGAGCTTTGGGGGCCTGGGTTGGTTTTATTATGACGAATCCTTCCGTCAAAAATTGTCCATACACCCATCCCTTAGGTGGGGAATGAAGGATGTGGGTCTGTGGCTGAACTTATTATTACCACAGAAGCAGGCAGCACCTAGACAACACACAGTTAACCCTGCGATAGCAGCTTTTAGAAAACGCTGCTGTTTCGCATTTAATGATAGTCAATGCCGCTGGAATACTACGTGCAAGTACCGTCACAAATGTTCTGTCTGCGCGGGGGCGCATCCAGCAACAAAATGCTTTAAGCGTAACGCAAATGTAGGTCCAAGTTCAACGCAGCATATTTTTCCCAAGAGCCTGCACTCCAGTGAGGCTGGAAAATATGCGCCCGTGGCTGGACAGCTACCCAAACAGGGAGAAGGCTCAGTTGCTCATTGAGGGCTTTGCTCAGGGCTTTCCGCTGCCTTCCTTTTTAGGAGAAGGGTGTAAGATGGTGGGGAATTTGAAGTCGGTGGATCAGTTTCCTCAAGTGGTAAGGGATAAATTGTGTAAGGAACTTGTTGCTGGCAGGATTGCAGGACCTTTTGTGGAACCCCCTTTTTGTAATTTTCGTCTCTCCCCGTTGGGGGGTGGTGCCCAAGCGTGAGCCTAATGAATTTAGGCTCATACACCATCTATCATACCCGAAAGGCGATTCATTGAACGATGATATCAATAGTGATTTATGCTCAGTTTCCTACGCCACTTTTGAGGAGGCCATTGGTAAGATTTGTTTGTTCGGCCCTGGTGCATTGTTGGCAAAGGCCGACATAAAATCGGCATTTCGGCTTCTGCCTGTTTCCCCATTGGCTTTTAATTCTTTAGGTTTTTCTTTTGAAGTTCAGTACTTTTTTGACATGCATCACCCTATGGGATGTTCACTGTTGTGCTCATATTTTGAGGCGTTTTCTACGTTCCTCCATTGGGTTCTTGGTGTTTGGTCCGGTTCAGATAGCATAATACACTACTTAGACAACTTTTTATTTGTCGGTCCGGCTAGTTCTGGTACCTGTTTGAATTTGTTGATATCATTTTAAGCGCTAGGTCTGGAATTTGGTGTCCCTTTGGCGGAGGAAAAAACTTGTCTCCCCAGCACAACTTTGGAATTTTGGGAATTGAAATAGATACCGGTAGGATGGAATTTCGTTTGCCAGTGGCAAAATTGGAAAAATTTAAATGGTTGCTTGCGAGGGTGTTGCAAAAGAAAAAGATACAGTTGAAGGAGATGCAATCACTTTTGGGTATCCTGGCCTTTGCATGTAGAATCATGTCAGTTGGCAGGATCTTTTCACGGCGTCTCTACATGGCAATGTCGGTGCTGAAATCGCCTCGGATGCACATAAGACTGACTAGTCCGCTTAAAGAGGATTTGAAGGTTTGGTCTGTTTTTCTTGACTGCTATAACGGGAAGTCATTTTTTTAGTCTGATTTTGTGGTAGCACGAGATTTCTGTTTATTCACGGATGCTGCTGGCTCTAAAGGCTTCGGCGCCATATGGAGAACGCACTGGTGCTGTGCGGCTTGGCCTGAGTCCTGGGTACGGTCAGGGGCTACCAAGAATGTGGTTCTCCTGGAATTGTTCCCAATTTTGGTGGCGTTGGAATTGTGGGGTTCAGAATTCGCAAACAGGTGCATACTGGTGGAATCTGATAACAAAGGTGTGCTGTATGCGGTTAACTGTCTTTCGTCCAGTTCTCGTTTAGTGATAAAAGTCTTGCGTCAGGTGGTCTTTAGATGCCTCAAATTTAACATCTGGTTGAAAGCTAGGTTTACTCCTGGAATCTTGAATAACATTGCTGATTCTCTGTCTCGCTTCCAGATGGACCGTTTTCGGATGCTACTGCCAGAGGCGGACGCAGAGGGCACACCATGCTCGGACTATTTGTGGGGGATGATTTGATGACAGTGACAGATGCAATTAAAGGTTCTTTGGCTCCCAAAACTTGGTCCAGCTACTCCGCTGCATGGAGCAGTTGGTTGTCCTTTGCTAGCTTTACAGGTTTTAGTTTCAATAAGCAATCTGAGGACAATGTTCTGGCCTTTTTGTTCATGCTAATGCGGCAGCGTTTTTCCAGTAGTCATGTGATAAAGACGCTAGCCGGCATTTCATTTTTCTTCAGATTAATGGGTTTATGGGCTTGTACTTCATACTTTTCTGTTAAATGGGCACTGAAGGGGTACAAGAGATGAACTTTTGTTTTGGATGACAGGAGGCCGATCTCTCTGGACATCCTCAGGGGCCTTTGCGAAATTTTGGCAGTGGTTTGTTTTTCCCCTTATGAAGCCTTACTATTTAAGACGGCCTTTGTGTTGGCATTTTTCAGTGCGTTCCGCATCTCGGAGCTGGTACCAGCAAATAAGCATGGTAATTCTGGGATTCTTTTTGATCAGGTGTTGTTGGATCAGTCGGGTGTGCACCTTTGGCTACAACATTCAAAAACTGATCAATATGAAAAAGGCCGTTGGGTAAATCTACAGGAGCACGATGAGTCATTCATGTGCCCGGTAGCCACAGTTAGTCAATTTATGGGGCTTAGGCCTTCCGGAGGTTTTTTTTTCTGGTTCACGTTAATTTACAACCCCTGACTAAATACCAATTTGATGCTGTTTTGAAGAAATGTTTAGATAGAATGGGATTGGGTCGTTTCAGGTTTTCCTCCCACTCATTTCAGGTAGGCGCAGCCTCTGAGGCAGCCTCTGAGGCAGCCCGGTTGGGGTTCCCGGATTCCGATACTAAAACAATAGGGAGGTGGAAGTCTCAATGTTTTAAGCTATATGTTCGTCCTAATTTATTTGTTTAATTTCTAGGTACCCAGCTCACAGTTTGGATTCTGGGGCACTCATTTATCTACTGGGCTCAAAAATGAGCGGCTCAACGCAGTTATACAACTAATTTATCTCTGCATCTGGACTCTTTTAGGTTATTCTGGAAAGGTATCAGAGGCCTTCAGTGGTCCCAACTGTACTTTCATTTGAACAGGCTGTGTCAAGTAGGGCCGTCACCATCTATTTTGGTGGTGCATTTGGGAGGAAATAATTTAGGAAATGTAAAAACGTTGGATTTATTGTTTATGATCAAGCGTGACTTGCATCGTTTTATTGTAACTTCCCCGGGTACAACACTATTTTTTTCTGAGGTGGTCCCTCGTCTTTCCTGGCTCTCCTCTGACCAGAGGAGGGTTATGGAAAAGATGATAAAAATAGTCAATAGGGCTCTTGAGTAGTTCATGCCTCAGATTGGTGGACTATCCTACCGGCATGTGGACCTGGAGGGCGGTTATCCAGGTCTTTACAGGGCGCATGGTGTTCACTTGTCGGAAGTGGGTATGGATATTTTTAATTTGGGTTTACAGAACAGCATTGAGATGGGCGCGAAGGTTGGGGTGGGACGGTCTTGATGCTCATGACCGTCGTGTGGGGACTGTTATTGATATTTGAAGTTTGAGCTACTGCTCAAGTTCTAATAACTGAGCAGGTAGAAATCTGTTATGTGATTATATATCTAAGTTATGAGTGATAATAAATATGAGTGATAATAAAGAGTTATTGGAAATTAATTATTTAAACCAATAAAGGTGTCGCTGCCAATATATTTTGCCAAATAAGAAGGTTTTTGAGTGTTTATTTTTATTAGTTGTATCTGGGGAAGTTTGGTCCGGGTGGGTGCGGCCTACAATCTCAAAGACATTATTCTATAAATACGTAATACTGTCATAAGTGAATCCCCACTGTATTACTGATATGTAATGGAAGTATAGAACTGTGCTAGTAAAGAGGAAGAAAGGAGAGACATTGAGGAATGATAGGATGAAAGGAAAGAGACATGACAGACTATAAAGTGAATAAAGCAATAAGTACAAAATAAAAAAACATCCTAGGCATAGTAGCAAGTGGTTAGAGGTGAGTACCAAATACATTGATTGAAGCAACTACTCCATACCCTAATTTGCAAACTTGGACTGGAAACCATTGTGAATAAAAATGTATCTGCTTTGATGAACAGGGCAGATTTAATAGTGATGTGTTTGTAAGGTAGCCTTATTTTTACAAACATATTGGGAAATATCAGATTCAGATTATTTAAATTTTTGCTACACAGTTGAGTTTAAAGCAGTTACAAACTACAAATGGGAGTTCCAATCAATAAATCAAGGTATTAACATGCTGTATATCAGTACATCTGGGCCCAATCCTTAGCATGCTGATCACGGCTGTATTTAGATAATGTTTTTCTACAGGCACACCTAATGACGGCAGTCTTTTGTAAAAGCTCAGCACCCTGTCACTCAATTGTGTTTAAAAATGACTGCTGAAACGAGCTGTTGGAAAATGCATGCAGTCTGCTTTATATTCACAGCTGCTTTTTAGCTGAACAGACCAACAGAAGAGATGGTTTCATGTTTCTTGAAGTAGAGTAAGCAAACTTGATCCCAAAATTCTGATGACATTTGAATTTTTTTTTATTAATTGAGAAACCAAATGAGAGTTTCAGTGTTATCCTTACCAGTTCAGATTCCCAAAAGCTTTCTAGAAGAAAGGGACGGATTCTGCTGTTCTGTCTCCCCCTCCTGTCAATGTCCCCACTGCAGTTGGGGATTTTGCAGAACAGTGTTGGCAGCTACTGCAAATGTTCAGTTTTCTGTGACGTTTTCCTCCCTTTTACATCTGAGCAGCCCATGTGACTATATAGTTACACATGTGGGTGTATACACAGTGGTAAATGACAGCCCTGTCAGAGAATGACTACCAGACATTTGGATAATAGAAATGCGAATGTGCACAGAATGGCTAATAGAAATGTGCATGCGCAATTTTTTTTTTTACTGGAAGCCAGTAAAAAATGGGCACTTTTCTCCTGACAGAAAATGCCTGTGACAGCAAAAGTTTGCCAGTAAAAAATATGGCTGTGACGCACAGCTCAGAACTCCGCACGTGCAGTACATGTCTGGAGCCGGCTGAGACCATCCGAGTGCCTGCTACAGTGTGTTCGGGTGGTGCCCGTGGGGGGGCGGGTCTTGCAGAGGCGGTGCCTGAGCATGTCATGGTTTAAGGGAGCCGAGTGGAGGGCCAGAGCTTGGTATGCAGGTCTGAGGGACGGGAGCAAAGCATGCCGGGAGCAGAACTGTCAGTGCTGTTTGGACTGTAGTGGACTGAAAGAACCACCTGGCGTGGAGAGGTACTGTCACTGTGACTCAGGAGGGGACATGTCATGTCGGTGAGGTGTCACACTGCTGTCAGTGCCAGAGTCGATTTCATGTGTGTGCGCCTGCCCATTCTAACTTCTTGCGCTTCTGAGTCCCGTCCCTGAGCTACTTACTATATTGAAAATAAAAAAGAATGTCCTAATATCTACCTTAAAGTGGTTGTAAACCCTGTACTACCACTTTTACCTACAGGTAAGCCTATAATAAGGCTTTCCTGTAGGTACCTTGAATATCTCCTAAGCTTGCACCATTTAGAAGATATTCACTGTATCTGCATGTGCCAACCTCATCAGCACATGTATAGAAAGGGAGGACCCCCACTGTACCAACATCCAATATCATATAAAAGTATTGAGAGAGTTGAACAACTCAATCAAAAAAATATGGATTTTCTGAACACAACATGAGAAAGTGTTATTAATAATTATATAAATCTTTATTACAAAATATTCTAATTAAAAAACATAAAACAGACATAAACACCTAACTGACTGGCAGGCTCAACAAGTACCCAATAAACAAAGCATGGAAATATGAATATAGTAAACACCCATGTGGATATATATACTGTACAAATATTTCAATGAGTAAAGTTCATATGTTTCCATGCATTCTTGTTGACACGTTTCACAAACTGCTTCTTCAGGACATTATTGGGTAGATGCTACTGATGAGCCAGAAAGGCAGATGTAGGGGACACCACACGGAGAAAGATTGAGGATCAAAAGGATTCTTATCCATATATTGCCAAGTAATAACAGATTGTTAAGGAACTCTGGTACTTTTATTTTGAGAGTAGGGAACCCACTTCTATTTCAATCAAGCTTGATGATCATACTTCAATCAAGCGGTAAATTGACTATTCAAGTTGTATTTGAGATGGATAAGGGACTGTACATCAAAGAATCTCCATCAATTTCAGCAGGGTAGGATCTTGCGAATACCCATGGAGGACATATAGACCACGTATTAACTGGACGCGTCCACCCAGATAAGTTCCCAATCTTCAGCTTAGTGTGCTGGATGGAGCCTTAAAAGCTTGTGTTTTAATTTTACTCCTGTTTGGGAAGGCTATAAAAATATAGCCACAGCCAGACCAAACCCCAGCATGGTGTATGATTTTACTGTTTGGCAGGAGTGTGTCGATCCGAGGTGTCCCACAATCATCGGCACATACGCACTGAAGCAACGGCTTGTTAGTGCCATTTCTTCAGGAGCTTTCTTGGCTGGATCTCATGCACAGCTACTGTTTCTGACCTGATGTTCTGCCAGCCTGCCAGGGTCTGCATCTCTCTGCAACACCTGCTGACACTCGTGTTCCTCCTTTCCCTCGGTACCCTCTGTTCCACCTTCAGGGGGACCTGGGCTGTAGATACAATACAGGCATACCTTGTCATTTCAGACTCCGATAAGGTACGTGATAAGCCTACTTCCTCCCTCCTCATCTATGCCCACTAACCAGCTAAACATATTGGAGGCGGGATATTACATCTTGATTGATGGAGGCTTTCCCTCCCTCTTTTTTGTAAGACACAGGCTGGAGGGGTGTGACACAGCCTGGGAGTGGCAGAAATCTGTCCACAACATGTTATTGGCAAAAAAATAAATAAAGATTTGATTTCAAATAAATACAGTGCCTTGAAAAATATAATTCATACCCCTTGAAATTTTCCACATTTTGTCATGTTACAACCAAAAATGTAAATGTATTTTATTGGGATTTTATGTGATAGACCAACACAAAGTGGCACATAATTGTGAAGTTGAAGGAAAATTAGAATTGATTTTACAAATTTCTTACAAATTATTATGTGAAAATTATGGCGTGCATTTGTATTCAGCCCCCCAGAGTCAATACTTTGTACAGCCACCTATTCACTGCAAATACAACTGCAAGTATTTTGGGGGATGTCTCTAACAGCTTTGCGCATCTAGAGAGTGACATTTTTCCCATTCTTCTTCGCAAAATAGCTCAAGTTCTGTCAGATTGGATGGAGAGCATCTGCGAACTGTAATTTTTAAGTCTTGCCACAGATTCTTAATCGGATTTAGGTCTGGACCTTGGCCATTCAAACACATGAACATGCTTTGATCTAAACCATGGGTGCTCAACCTGTGGCTCTCCAGCTGTTACGGAACTACAAGTCCCATCATGCCTCTGCCTTTGGTAGTCATGCTTGTAACTGTCAGCCTTGCAATGCCTCATTGACCTTGTAGTTCTGCAACAGCTGGATGGCTGCAGATTGAGCACCCATGATCTTCTTAATCATTCCATTGCAGCTCTGGCTGTATGTTTAGGGTCATTGTCCTGCTGGAAGGTGAACCTCCACCCCAGTCTCAAGTCTTTTGCAGACTCTAACACATTTTCTTCTAAGATTGCCCTGTTTTTGGCTCCATCCATCTTCCCATCAACTCTGATAAGCTTCCCCGTCCCTGCTGAAGAAAAGAATCCCCACAACATGATGCTTCCACCACTATGTTTCACGTTAGGGATGGTGTGTTCAGGGTGATGTGAAGTATTAGTTTTCCGCCACACATAGCGTTTTGCTTTTAGGCCAAAAAGTTCAATTTTGGTCTTATCTGACCAGAGCACCTTTTTCTACATGTTTGCTGTGTCCCCCACATTGCTTTTCGCAAACTGCAAACAGGACTTCTTATGGCTTTCTTTGAACAATGGCTTTCTTCTTGCCACTCTTCCATAAAGGCCAGATTTACCATGGGTCTCTTGGCTGCTTCTCTGATTAATGCTCTCCTTCCCCAGCCTGTCAGTTTAGGTGGACGGTCATGTCTTGGTAGGTTTACAGCTGTGCCATACTCTTTCCATTTTCCGGTGATGGATTGAACAGTGCTCCATGCGATGTTTAAAGCTTGGGATATATTTTTATAACTTAATCTTGCTTTAAACTTCTCTACAACTTTATCCCTGACCTGTCTGGTGTGTTCCCTGGCCTTCATGATGCTATTTGTTCACTATGGTTCTCTAAAACACCTCTGAGGACTTCACAGAACAGCTGTATTTATACTGAGATTTGATTGTTATTTACTAATTAGGTGACTTCAGAAGGCAATTAGTTCCACTAGATTTTAGTTAGCGGTATTAGAGTGAAGGGAGCTGAATACAAATGCACACCACACTTTTCAGATATATATTTGTAAAAAAATTGGAAAACCAGTTATCATTTTCCTTCCACTTCACAATTATGTGCCACGTTGTGTTGGTCAATCTCATAAAATACCAATAAAATACATTTTCGTTTTTTGTTTTGTTTTTTACACAAAATTTTTTATTGAAAGTTTTCATGAATAATACTAATAGTACCATAAAGCACGGAACCAGGATACAGATACATGTTCCAACTAGAAGAAGGCATAGACTTCAAAGTTCGTGAGATTAGAAACCAACAGATGATGCCTCTACAGCAGGGGTCTCAAACTGGCGGCCCTCCAGCTGTTGCGAAACTACAAGTCCCATCCTGCCTCTGCCTGTGGGGAGTCATGCTTGTAACTGTCAGCCTTGCAATGCCTCATGGGACTTGTAGTTTTGCAACAGCTGGAGGGCCGCCAGTTTTAGACCCCTGCTCTACAGGTTGCTAATATAATGGCCACATAACAAAAACTTAAAGTAGTAAGATGCAATCTTTTAAAGAAGGTATACTGCAGTACATTACAGGCCTGCCTGATTCACGTTGGAATGCAATACTACATAGAAAAGTATTCAATATGGCTTCTGTAGATACTATAAAACAAGCAAAGATTCTTCAAAACCTTTCCATAAAGTAAAAAAAATAAAAAGAGAGAAAAAAGAGGAGGGAAGAGAAAGAAGAGAAGGGAGAAAGGGGAAAGGCCAGAGTGGAATGGAGAGGGAAAAAAGGGGGGGGGGGTACTGTCAGCGGAATACATGAGGAGGGGGTGGGATCACCACCAGCATACATTTTCGTTTTTGGATGTAACATGACAAAATGTGGAAAATTTCAAGGGGTATGAATATTTTTCAAGGCACTGTACAGTATTTGTATGATGATTTAAAATAGTTTCACGATAGTAGTTATTTCTTTTTCTCCGGTATTCCAAAAGTTGTTGTTTTTTTATTTTGAACATGTGACCACCAGCAGGGGACTATGCTGTATAAGTGCTCTTTCACACGGAGGGTCCGTTCAGGTCCGCCTGTCAGTTTTTTAGGCGGACCTGAACAGATGCTCCATGTCCTCGTATGGAGCCACGGATGTCAGCGGTGACATGTCCGCTGACATCCGACCCGCTCCGATCCGCAAAAGTGTGACGGAGGAAAACCCTATTTTTCCTTCCGTCTGCGGATCGGATGACAACGGACTCTACGGTCCGTCGTCATCCGATCCCCCCATAGGGGAGAGCGGCGCTCTGACAGGGCGGTCCCTGCACAGTGTGCGGGGACCGCCCAGTCATCCGTCGGCCAAACAGTCAAATGCACATTTATTACAGCTACTGTTGTATATACTAAATATAGCCTAATATTATAGAGCCATTTATTCCCAGCTGTATACAGCTGTTTTATTCTTTTTGGTCAGGATCAGTGCAGTGTATGGAAACCATGGCTTCTATGGAGTAGGATTTGGGACCCAACAAGGGCTCTACTCCATAGAAGCCATGGTTTCCATATTTTTGGGATATGTGGTAAAATGAGACATGGTCTTTTTACTCTGCTACGCTATAAACTTAATGCTGAAATTCAGTTAAAGTGATACTAAACATAGACTGTTTCATTTACATTGTCACTTCTATTTCTGTATGTGAATGATGGCACTATTTAAAAAAATATATATATCCATGTACCTTATTTACTAATTGATATACAGCTGTCACATGACCCAGCTCTTTCCCAACCTGTCTCTATGGAAACATAAGTAGGAGGAGCTACTTGGGGCTCTTTCACACGGGACGGATCCGTGAAGATCCCCCCCCTGAAGCTCTGCTTGCTCAGCGGGGATCGCTCCGTTGATCCCCGCTGAGCCGACGGATGACTGGGCGGTCCCCGCACACTGTGCAGGGACCGCCCTGTCAGAGCGCCGCTCTCCCCTATGGGGGGATCGGATGACGACGGACCGTAGAGTCCGTCGTCATCCGATCCGCAGACGGAAGGAAAAATAGGGTTTTCCTCCGTCACACTTTTGCGGATCGGAGCGGGTCGGATGTCAGCGGACATGTCACCGCTGACATCCGTGGCTCCATACGAGGACATGGAGCATCTGTTCAGGTCCGCCTAAAAAACTGACAGGCGGACCTGAACGGACCCTGCATGGTATTTGGTTAATTGTGCTAGTTGGGCCGCGTAGTAGTAGGTAGATAAATTAGGAAATCCCAGACCACCTTTACATTTAGGGAGGTAAAGAGTATGTTTAGGTAAACGGGGTTCAGATGTACCCCAAACATATTTTGTTATTCTACTTTGTAGTATTCTTAAGAAGTATGCCGGTAGAGAGATGGGTAAAACTCGAAAAAAGTACAGAATTTTGGGAAGTATAGACATTTTAATAATATTCATTTTACCTATCCACGATATAGGAAGAGAAGACCAATGTTTTAACAAAGAGGTGATATGGCGTAATATAGGTGGGTAATTGGCTGAGAAGAGTCCTGTAATATGAGACGTGAGGTTGATTCCCAGGTAGGGTAGACGCGTAGTGGACCAGGAATGCATTAGGATAAAAAGCCTTCTATGTGCAGCAGCCACCCCAGCACCCCCTAATACTTACCTGAGCCCCATCTCTCTCCAGCAATGTCCACGAATGTCTAAGCTGTCCGGGACATTTCTCCTTACTGGCTGAGACACAGCAGTGGTGCCATTGGCTCCCACAGCTGTCAATAAAAGTCAGTCAGCCAATCAAGGAAGAGAGGGGGCGGGGCCAGGTCTGGTCTCCGTGTCTGAATGGACAAACAGAGTTGTGACTTGGCTCCAGTGCCCCCATAGGAAGCTGCTGACTGTGGGGGCACTCGATAGGAGGGAGGGGCCAGGAGCACCGAAGAGGGGCCAGAGAAAAGGAGGACCAGGGCTGCTCTGTGCAAAACCACTGCATAGAGGAGGGGAGTACAACATGTTTTTTTTTTTTTTTAAATAAGACTTTACAATCACTTTAACCACTTAACAACCACCTGCCGACAAATAACGTCGACAAGGTGGTTGCTTAACTCTGGGAGGACGTTATATAACGTCCTCCCAGAATCGCGCTCCCGCGCGCCCCCTGGGGCGCGCACACGGGAAACTCCGTGACCGCCGGGTCTAGAGGACCCGGCGGATCACGAATCGCGGTAAATCGCCGCTGATAGCGGCCGTTTACCACGTGATCGCTCCGTCAAATGACGGAGCAATCACTTGTAAACAGACCGGCGTCATTTGATGACGCCGGTTCCTCCCTCCCCTCTCTGTACCGATCGGTACAGTGTGAGAGGGGAGGGGGAGGGAGCGGATGGCAGCAGCAGCACTGTGGGCTGGATCTGTGACAATTGCAGTCACAGATCCAGCCATCCATCCATCCCTGCTCAGCCATCCCTGTGCTATACCCTGCCAATACTCTGCAATACACCCTGCCAATACTCTGCAAAATACCCTGGTGCAATACTCTGCAATACCCTGGTGCAATACTCTGCAATACCCTGGTGCAATACTCTGCAATACCCTGGTGCAATACTCTGCAATACCCTGCGAAATACTCTGCAATACCCTGCGAAATACTCTGCAATACCCTGGTGCAATACTCTGCAATACCCTGGTGCAATACTCTGCAATACCCTGGTGCAATACTCTGCAATACCCTGGTGCAATACTCTGCAATATATCAACAGGAAAAGGTAAAAATGGCGCAAAATAGTTCTGGTATAATAGGAGTTAGAATGTCACTGGAAAATACACTATAAATTATTCCAATGTCCATCAGATGATGTATGCACCAGCGGCAGCTACCATAGGCAGAAGCAGGCTCTGGAAGATAAATGAGGAAAGGAAGGTGCGCCAAACTAAGTGCAGTATTAACGTTTTAATAACCATTAATAAAAACAGCCAAATGGCTACTCACAAATAGGAAGAAGTAATCAGGCATGTAGAGTGTAAATAGCATACAGGGTCCGGTGTCATCAACCGTCCGAGGGAAAGATGTAGGTCCCAGATGGAGAATAAGGCTGAAGGCTGAAGGCAGATGTAGTGTCAGCAATGGAAGTCCTGGGCGTAGAGATGCTGTATGTATGTTGTTATTCTTCCTGTAGTGGAGGAAGAGCCAGGACGATGCGCATCAGCGTGCGCTTCAGCGTGGAGCGCAGCGTGCCGTCGGACCGGAAGTGACGTGGTAAGAAGAACGGACCAATAGGATGACGCGTTTCTCAGCTTCCGCTGTTTCATCAGATCCATGGATATCATGGGGGTGGGCGGAGAATATATGGCAGAAAGGAGTGCTGTGATAGGTCGATTAGCACATATGCATTTGTGGGAAAAGCGCAAAGGGATATTGAAAACATGTATTGCAGGGATACAAGACGGCATGTTTACGAAAAGGAAATTGAATGAAAAATAGTGTGATTTGATAATGGAAGGGAAAAAGGCTTTAATGCTTGAAATAATATATATAAAAAAAGGAGGGAGGGGAGGTATTATAAGACGAATTTCAAGAGGAGGGAAGGGGAGGGGGGAAAAAGGGGAGGGGGACGGTGGTGCTGTTAATATTTAAGCAAGTACAGGGAGAATGATATGGCAAGTATGAGAGATCAGGGCTGGATGGAAGACCATGTAATACTAAGCAGGGATAGTAGGAGAGGATTCATAATCGTAATAATAATGATGATAATGAACTATATAAAATTAACCCATAAATAAAAGTTGGATACAATCTCAGAAAAAATAAAAGGAAGAGAAAAGGAAGAAGGGGATGGAGTATTGATAACATGATATGTAATGTATAAAGAGGTACACATATATGAATATACACATATGTATACAAAAATAAAAATAAAATAAAAAATAAAGATAAAAATAAAGGTAAAAATAAAATAAAATAAAGATGGAAATAAAAATAAAAAGGAAATTTATAATAATAATAATAATAAAAAAAAAAAAAAAAAAAAAAATGGTGTGGGTGACTGATATGTATAGACACACACACAAATGCCAACATAGGTACATGTATGCATCCGTATGTATGGCAAAAGTTAGGCGAATGAAAGTGAGGGGACATCTGTATTAATGTGTAAAGAACATGGAGATTATGGGGAAATGGGGGGTATATGTAATAAACATGCATAAAAACACAATAACACATATACATATATACTAAAATCCTACATATATAAAAATATTATATAAATTATACATAGGTGATAGAAAACACATGTATAAAACATATAAATATATATATAAAAAATATATAAAATACATACACATAAAAAATATATATATATAAAAAATATATATAAAAAATATATATATAAAAAATAATGTGAAAAGGGGGAGGGGGGGTGGGGTGTAGGGGGAGAAAAGGTGAGGGGGGAGGGTAAAATATAATAATAAAAGCATAATGAAACACATGCAGCGAATTGCATGAGACAAGAATACGCAGGGAAGTAGCAACGCAAGAATATTTAGATGATGTTGTTAGTTTCTATTTCTTCATTAAGGCCATGAGGCGACATAGTGTTCAAAGAATATATCCAGTAAGTCTCTTGTCTGCAGAGACGTTGGAATCTCTCAACTGCAGTGGGAGTATCTGGTATGGATTCAATGATCCACACTTGGAGGGCACTAGTGTCTTTGTGATGGTGGGCTGAAAAATGGCGTGCCACACTGTATTTAGGGTAGCCTCCTTGAACTGCACGACGGTGTTCTCCAAATCTGGCCCGTAAGGCTCTGATGGTTCTGCCTACGTAGAGGAGGCCACATGGGCAAGAAATGCAATAAATTACGTAGGTAGTAGAGCAATTGTAAAAAGAACTTAGGTTAAAAGTTTTATTATTGGCCTTGAAAGATTTTTTACCGTGGGTAACATTAGAACAAGTTAGACATAGGGCCTTTTTACATTGAAACATCCCTACAAGGGGGATTAAAGTAAGCTGTTTTAGCATATAGTTCTTATGATTGTTCGGTGCTTTCATTTTGCTTGGAGCAATCTTGCTCTTAATATTTGGGGCCCTACGATAGGCGAACTTGGGAGTGGCTGGTATGGACTTCGATAAGTGAGGATCTTGAGTGAGAATAGTCCAATGCTTCATGAAGATGTTTTCCATTTTCTTATGTTTGGCATGGTATTGGGTGATGAAACGGGTGGTGGGTTCTGGGTTGGATTTTTTGGGGGGCGGCAAGGAGTCTTGGAGGTAGATGGTACGAACTTCTTCAATTAGATGAGGAGGATATCCTTTTTCAATAAATTTGTTTTTAAGTAAAATACTTTGAGATGTATAGTCTTCTAGTCTGGTGCAATTGCGTCTGAGCCGATGGAATTGGCTTTTGGGAACATTGTTAACCCACCTAGGGTGGTGGCAACTGGAATAATGTAGGTAGGAATTGCCAGCTGTGGGCTTAGTATAATTTTTAGCAGTAATGGAATTATCTATATGGAAAAGCTCAAGATCCAGAAAACATATGGACTCAGGGTCCATGGCAGAGGTAAAAGTTAATCCAAAATTATTGCAATTGCAGTAGGTAACGAAGTCTGTAATCGAGGTGGCTGGCCCATCCCAAATGATGATTATGTCGTCTATATAACGACCATAGAAGACGAGATTGGCCGAAAAGGGGTTGTTGACTTCAATGCATCTGGACTCCCACAGTCCCATGGTGAGGTTAGCGTAGCTCGGGGCAAAATTTGCGCCCATCGCGGTACCTTGCTTTTGTAGAAAAAATTCCCCAGCAGATAGAAAATAATTGTGCTCCAGACAAAAACGAGTGGCCAATAGGATGAACTCAATTTGGAGTGAATTAAGATCAGGATCATCTTTCAAGAAGTGGGCCACTGCCTCAAGACCCACAGAATGTGGTATGGAAGTGTAAAGAGAGCATACATCAAGGGATACCCAAGAATATGAGGGTTCCCAAGTGTAAGGTTTGAGTAGGTCAATCAAGTGGGTGCCATCACGGATGTAGGAGGGAAGAGCTTGAGCTAATGGTTGTAGGAAATGATCAATGTAGAGGGAAAAGTTGGTGGTGATACTATCCATGGAGGCAACAATGGGACGGCCTGGCGGGTTGATGGTATCTTTGTGAATTTTTGGTAAGTGATACAAATATGGTACTTGAAAAAACTTGATTGACCTACTCAAACCTTACACTTGGGAACCCTCATATTCTTGGGTATCCCTTGATGTATGCTCTCTTTACACTTCCATACCACATTCTGTGGGTCTTGAGGCAGTGGCCCACTTCTTGAAAGATGATCCTGATCTTAATTCACTCCAAATTGAGTTCATCCTATTGGCCACTCGTTTTTGTCTGGAGCACAATTATTTTCTATCTGCTGGGGAATTTTTTCTACAAAAGCAAGGTACCGCGATGGGCGCAAATTTTGCCCCGAGCTACGCTAACCTCACCATGGGACTGTGGGAGTCCAGATGCATTGAAGTCAACAACCCCTTTTCGGCCAATCTCGTCTTCTATGGTCGTTATATAGACGACATAATCATCATTTGGGATGGGCCAGCCACCTCGATTACAGACTTCGTTACCTACTGCAATTGCAATAATTTTGGATTAACTTTTACCTCTGCCATGGACCCTGAGTCCATATGTTTTCTGGATCTTGAGCTTTTCCATATAGATAATTCCATTACTGCTAAAAATTATACTAAGCCCACAGCTGGCAATTCCTACCTACATTATTCCAGTTGCCACCACCCTAGGTGGGTTAACAATGTTCCCAAAAGCCAATTCCATCGGCTCAGACGCAATTGCACCAGACTAGAAGACTATACATCTCAAAGTATTTTACTTAAAAACAAATTTATTGAAAAAGGATATCCTCCTCATCTAATTGAAGAAGTTCGTACCATCTACCTCCAAGACTCCTTGCCGCCCCCCAAAAAATCCAACCCAGAACCCACCACCCGTTTCATCACCCAATACCATGCCAAACATAAGAAAATGGAAAACATCTTCATGAAGCATTGGACTATTCTCACTCAAGATCCTCACTTATCGAAGTCCATACCAGCCACTCCCAAGTTCGCCTATCGTAGGGCCCCAAATATTAAGAGCAAGATTGCTCCAAGCAAAATGAAAGCACCGAACAATCATAAGAACTATATGCTAAAACAGCTTACTTTAATCCCCCTTGTAGGGATGTTTCAATGTAAAAAGGCCCTATGTCTAACTTGTTCTAATGTTACCCACGGTAAAAAATCTTTCAAGGCCAATAATAAAACTTTTAACCTAAGTTCTTTTTACAATTGCTCTACTACCTACGTAATTTATTGCATTTCTTGCCCATGTGGCCTCCTCTACGTAGGCAGAACCATCAGAGCCTTACGGGCCAGATTTGGAGAACACCGTCGTGCAGTTCAAGGAGGCAACCCTAAATACAGTGTGGCACGCCATTTTTCAGCCCACCATCACAAAGACACTAGTGCCCTCCAAGTGTGGATCATTGAATCCATACCAGATACTCCCACTGCAGTTGAGAGATTCCAACGTCTCTGCAGACAAGAGACTTACTGGATATATTCTTTGAACACTATGTCGCCTCATGGCCTTAATGAAGAAATAGAAACTAACAACATCATCTAAATATTCTTGCGTTGCTACTTCCCTGCGTATTCTTGTCTCATGCAATTCGCTGCATGTGTTTCATTATGCTTTTATTATTATATTTTACCCTCCCCCCTCACCTTTTCTCCCCCTACACCCCACCCCCCTCCCCCTTTTCACATTATTTTTTATATATATATTTTTTATATATATTTTTTATATATATATATTTTTTATGTGTATGTATTTTATATATTTTTTATATATATATTTATATGTTTTATACATGTGTTTTCTATCACCTATGTATAATTTATATAATATTTTTATATATGTAGGATTTTAGTATATATGTATATGTGTTATTGTGTTTTTATGCATGTTTATTACATATACCCCCCATTTCCCCATAATCTCCATGTTCTTTACACATTAATACAGATGTCCCCTCACTTTCATTCGCCTAACTTTTGCCATACATACGGATGCATACATGTACCTATGTTGGCATTTGTGTGTGTGTCTATAAATATCAGTCACCCACACCATTTAATTTTTTTTATTTTTATTTTTTTTTTATTTATTTATTTATTTATTTATTTTTTTATTATTATTATTATTATAAATTTCCTTTTTATTTTTATTTCCATCTTTATTTTATTTTATTTTTACCTTTATTTTTATCTTTATTTTTTATTTTATTTTTATTTTTGTATACATATGTGTATATTCATATATGTGTACCTCTTTATACATTACATATCATGTTATCAATACTCCATCCCCTTCTTCCTTTTCTCTTCCTTTTATTTTTTCTGAGATTGTATCCAACTTTTATTTATGGGTTAATTTTATATAGTTCATTATCATCATTATTATTACGATTATGAATCCTCTCCTACTATCCCTGCTTAGTATTACATGGTCTTCCATCCAGCCCTGATCTCTCATACTTGCCATATCATTCTCCCTGTACTTGCTTAAATATTAACAGCACCACCGTCCCCCTCCCCTTTTTCCCCCCTCCCCTTCCCTCCTCTTGAAATTCGTCTTATAATACCTCCCCTCCCTCCTTTTTTTATATATATTATTTCAAGCATTAAAGCCTTTTTCCCTTCCATTATCAAATCACACTATTTTTCATTCAATTTCCTTTTCGTAAACATGCCGTCTTGTATCCCTGCAATACATGTTTTCAATATCCCTTTGCGCTTTTCCCACAAATGCATATGTGCTAATCGACCTATCACAGCACTCCTTTCTGCCATATATTCTCCGCCCACCCCCATGATATCCATGGATCTGATGAAACAGCGGAAGCTGAGAAACGCGTCATCCTATTGGTCCGTTCTTCTTACCACGTCACTTCCGGTCCGACGGCACGCTGCGCTCCACGCTGAAGCGCACGCTGATGCGCATCGTCCTGGCTCTTCCTCCACTACAGGAAGAATAACAACATACATACAGCATCTCTACGCCCAGGACTTCCATTGCTGACACTACATCTGCCTTCAGCCTTCAGCCTTATTCTCCATCTGGGACCTACATCTTTCCCTCGGACGGTTGATGACACCGGACCCTGTATGCTATTTACACTCTACATGCCTGATTACTTCTTCCTATTTGTGAGTAGCCATTTGGCTGTTTTTATTAATGGTTATTAAAACGTTAATACTGCACTTAGTTTGGCGCACCTTCCTTTCCTCATTTATCTTCCAGAGCCTGCTTCTGCCTATGGTAGCTGCCGCTGGTGCATACATCATCTGATGGACATTGGAATAATTTATAGTGTATTTTCCAGTGACATTCTAACTCCTATTATACCAGAACTATTTTGCGCCATTTTTACCTTTTCCTGTTGATATATTTGAAGCAATTTTTATGAGCTGCATTTGTGTTGCTGGTATAATTTTATTCCCTCTTGTTCTGGTCATCTCATTGTGATTTTATTGTGCATATTTATCATACAATTTTTTACTATCATTTTATATATTTTTTACTTTTATTATTTCATTATTATCATCATCTTTTATTTTATTTTTTGTATTGTGTATGTACACACCTTTTTTCCCCATCCCCCATTGTACTGTGTACCTCGTACAGTATATACGCATTTGCTGCCGTTTTTTAAGCGCTCCACTACATTCTTATATGCTTATATGGATATCATTGAACAAATAGAGAAACACAAATATGATTTACTGGATGAATTTTATACCTTTTTTCCTCCCAATTTTTTTAGCCCCCATGTCCATTCCCGTGCATGGCCAGACGCCAAATACAGGGACACATGCACGAGAATGAGACGGATAGAAGATCTCACCACATCAGCCAACCAACAATGGTGGGATTGTTTTTTTCTTAAACAATATTTCCTATCCAAAATTTCTCCCCGTGGACTTCGTGTCCTTAAGGGTTGCTCCTTCCTTGATACCAATTCACGTATAGAGTGGGAAGGTATAGCAGAATTCTGCACCCAAAAATGGATTAAAATCCTCATTAGCCACAGAGACCAACGCTACCAAACCCTTAGACAGAAAATCAAAGATAATATCTCGAACCTCCACTCCTCTTATCCTTCCCTACCTATAGAATGGTTAAGAACTTTTAAAATTAACACCAAAAAAAGCGAAGATTCCCTGATACAAAATAAATTAGGCAAATTCCGGAGAGATCTGGATGATTATACTAATAATAGAGTTTTCAATTGGAAGAGGAAATTCTCTCATCCCACTATTCCTCCCCTCCTGGCCCTGCCATCCCTACCCAAACTTCCCCTTCCCCCTCCCCTTCCCACCCACACACCTGCATTCCCTGGACCACGTCCTGCCATCACTACCACTGCCCCTAGACCCACCAAATCACTCAAAGTAACTTCTACCCCTAACCTTTCCCTTGATACTAGCACTATCAAAGACAGTCACCCCCTCATTATCCCCAACTCCACCAGCTCCTTGGTATTATCCACTGTAGACTCCATCCCCCAGGATATTTTAGATACTACACCCATTGTCTGTCCTCATGCTCCAGCTAGACCCACATCTACTGTTACCCCCGTAGCTACATCTGGTGACTTACTGGCACCCATTTCCGCTTCCTCTTCTTTTTTAGTGCAGACCCCTCCACTCAGCCCATCCCTTCCAAAAACCAAAAGAAAACACGTAGAAGAGGAGGAAGAGGAAGAGGGGGGAAACACAAATCTCCATCCATTACGCCCGGACAAATTGAGAAAACTATAAAAATTTATAATCTATCTTCCCTCACCCTGAATGCGCAAGAAACTTCATTATTGGCCAGAGGTCTGAATTTTGCTCCCACCACCCTTCCCAATTCTTTCACCATGTTCAAAGATCTTAATAAATTTATTCGTAACCTTACCCTAAAAAGACATTTCAATATGAAAGCCGATAATACTACTTATCCTTCCACCACCCCCTCTGATGTTACACCCAACCTCTTAGATACCTCTGCGGACCAACAAGCAATTCAAGATCTTTGCGACTTATGGAACGTGGATGAAGAGGATGACCTGATAGTGTGGTCACAATATACTCAATCCAATCCGTCTATAGCCCACACTTCATTCAGACCCAAATCCATCTTTAATCCCACCCAATCAAAAGGTCCTTACTTATCCACATTCTATCAAGTAGTTTTCAAAGAACTTACCGACCTATGTGCATCTGAATCATCCAAATCTCAACGATATAATAACAATCTTAGCCCACCAGAATATGAAGCTTTGAAATCCTTAAGTACAAATCCAAACATCATTATTAGATCTGCAGATAAGGGAGGAGGTATAGTGCTACAGAACAAAATTGACTATATGAAAGAAACAACACGACTCCTCTCTGACAAAAACACGTATGAAAAATTAAAAGCTGACCCATTGCCGAAATTTACAGAAGAAGCCACCAACATCATCAAGCAAGCTTTCGCTGATGGGATCCTGAACAAGTTAGAGGCCGCCTTTTTCCTGAAACCCTTTTTTCAAGTACCATATTTGTATCACTTACCAAAAATTCACAAAGATACCATCAACCCGCCAGGCCGTCCCATTGTTGCCTCCATGGATAGTATCACCACCAACTTTTCCCTCTACATTGATCATTTCCTACAACCATTAGCTCAAGCTCTTCCCTCCTACATCCGTGATGGCACCCACTTGATTGACCTACTCAAACCTTACACTTGGGAACCCTCATATTCTTGGGTATCCCTTGATGTATGCTCTCTTTACACTTCCATACCACATTCTGTGGGTCTTGAGGCAGTGGCCCACTTCTTGAAAGATGATCCTGATCTTAATTCACTCCAAATTGAGTTCATCCTATTGGCCACTCGTTTTTGTCTGGAGCACAATTATTTTCTATCTGCTGGGGAATTTTTTCTACAAAAGCAAGGTACCGCGATGGGCGCAAATTTTGCCCCGAGCTACGCTAACCTCACCATGGGACTGTGGGAGTCCAGATGCATTGAAGTCAACAACCCCTTTTCGGCCAATCTCGTCTTCTATGGTCGTTATATAGACGACATAATCATCATTTGGGATGGGCCAGCCACCTCGATTACAGCCTTCGTTACCTACTGCAATTGCAATAATTTTGGATTAACTTTTACCTCTGCCATGGACCCTGAGTCCATATGTTTTCTGGATCTTGAGCTTTTCCATATAGATAATTCCATTACTGCTAAAAATTATACTAAGCCCACAGCTGGCAATTCCTACCTACATTATTCCAGTTGCCACCACCCTAGGTGGGTTAACAATGTTCCCAAAAGCCAATTCCATCGGCTCAGACGCAATTGCACCAGACTAGAAGACTATACATCTCAAAGTATTTTACTTAAAAACAAATTTATTGAAAAAGGATATCCTCCTCATCTAATTGAAGAAGTTCGTACCATCTACCTCCAAGACTCCTTGCCGCCCCCCAAAAAATCCAACCCAGAACCCACCACCCGTTTCATCACCCAATACCATGCCAAACATAAGAAAATGGAAAACATCTTCATGAAGCATTGGACTATTCTCACTCAAGATCCTCACTTATCGAAGTCCATACCAGCCACTCCCAAGTTCGCCTATCGTAGGGCCCCAAATATTAAGAGCAAGATTGCTCCAAGCAAAATGAAAGCACCGAACAATCATAAGAACTATATGCTAAAACAGCTTACTTTAATCCCCCTTGTAGGGATGTTTCAATGTAAAAAGGCCCTATGTCTAACTTGTTCTAATGTTACCCACGGTAAAAAATCTTTCAAGGCCAATAATAAAACTTTTAACCTAAGTTCTTTTTACAATTGCTCTACTACCTACGTAATTTATTGCATTTCTTGCCCATGTGGCCTCCTCTACGTAGGCAGAACCATCAGAGCCTTACGGGCCAGATTTGGAGAACACCGTCGTGCAGTTCAAGGAGGCAACCCTAAATACAGTGTGGCACGCCATTTTTCAGCCCACCATCACAAAGACACTAGTGCCCTCCAAGTGTGGATCATTGAATCCATACCAGATACTCCCACTGCAGTTGAGAGATTCCAACGTCTCTGCAGACAAGAGACTTACTGGATATATTCTTTGAACACTATGTCGCCTCATGGCCTTAATGAAGAAATAGAAACTAACAACATCATCTAAATATTCTTGCGTTGCTACTTCCCTGCGTATTCTTGTCTCATGCAATTCGCTGCATGTGTTTCATTATGCTTTTATTATTATATTTTACCCTCCCCCCTCACCTTTTCTCCCCCTACACCCCACCCCCCCTCCCCCTTTTCACATTATTTTTTATATATATTTTTTATATATATATTTTTTTTATGTGTATGTATTTTATATATTTTTTATATATATATTTATATGTTTTATACATGTGTTTTCTATCACCTATGTATAATTTATATAATATTTTTATATATGTAGGATTTTAGTATATATGTATATGTGTTATTGTGTTTTTGTGCATGTTTATTACATATACCCCCCATTTCCCCATAATCTCCATGTTCTTTACACATTAATACAGATGCCCCCTCACTTTCATTCGCCTAACTTTTGCCATACATACGGATGCATACATGTACCTATGTTGGCATTTGTGTGTGTGTCTATACATATCAGTCACCCACACCATTTTTTTTTTTTTTTTTTTTTTTTTTTTTTATTATAAATTTCCTTTTTATTTTTATTTCCATCTTTATTTTATTTTATTTTTACCTTTATTTTTATCTTTATTTTTTATTTTATTTTTATTTTTGTATACATATGTGTATATTCATATATGTGTACCTCTTTATACATTACATATCATGTTATCAATACTCCATCCCCTTCTTCCTTTTCTCTTCCTTTTATTTTTTCTGAGATTGTATCCAACTTTTATTTATGGGTTAATTTTATATAGTTCATTATCATCATTATTATTACGATTATGAATCCTCTCCTACTATCCCTGCTTAGTATTACATGGTCTTCCATCCAGCCCTGATCTCTCATACTTGCCATATCATTCTCCCTGTACTTGCTTAAATATTAACAGCACCACCGTCCCCCTCCCCTTTTTCCCCCCTCCCCTTCCCTCCTCTTGAAATTCGTCTTATAATACCTCCCCTCCCTCCTTTTTTTATATATATTATTTCAAGCATTAAAGCCTTTTTCCCTTCCATTATCAAATCACACTATTTTTCATTCAATTTCCTTTTCGTAAACATGCCGTCTTGTATCCCTGCAATACATGTTTTCAATATCCCTTTGCGCTTTTCCCACAAATGCATATGTGCTAATCGACCTATCACAGCACTCCTTTCTGCCATATATTCTCCGCCCACCCCCATGATATCCATGGATCTGATGAAACAGCGGAAGCTGAGAAACGCGTCATCCTATTGGTCCGTTCTTCTTACCACGTCACTTCCGGTCACTTCCGGTCCGACGGCACGCTGCGCTCCACGCTGAAGCGCACGCTGATGCGCATCGTCCTGGCTCTTCCTCCACTACAGGAAGAATAACAACATACATACAGCATCTCTACGCCCAGGACTTCCATTGCTGACACTACATCTGCCTTCAGCCTTCAGCCTTATTCTCCATCTGGGACCTACATCTTTCCCTCGGACGGTTGATGACACCGGACCCTGTATGCTATTTACACTCTACATGCCTGATTACTTCTTCCTATTTGTGAGTAGCCATTTGGCTGTTTTTATTAATGGTTATTAAAACGTTAATACTGCACTTAGTTTGGCGCACCTTCCTTTCCTCAATACTCTGCAATACCCTGCACAATACTCTGCAATACCCTGCAAAATACTCTGCAATACCCTGCAAAATACTCTGCAATACCCTGCAAAATACTCTGCAATACCCTGCGCAATACTCTGCAAAATACTCTGCAATACCCTGCACAATACTCTGCAATACCCTGCACAATACTCTGCAATACCCTGCACAATACTCTGCAATACCCTGCACAATACTCTGCAATACCCTGCACAATACTCTGCAATACCCGCCACAATACTCTGCAATACCCGCCACAATACTCTGCAATACCCTCCACAATACTCTGCAATACCCTCCACAATACCCTGTGCAATACCCTCCACAATACCCTGTGCAATACCCGTGCAATACCCTGCCATACACCGCAATACCCTGCCATACACCGCAATACCCTGCCATAGTCCGCAATACTCCGCAATGCCCTGCAATACTCCGCAATGTCCGGCAATACTCCGCAATGCCCGGCAATACTCCGCAATGCCCGGCAATACTCCGCAATGCCCGGCAATACTCCGCAATGCCCGGCAATACTCTGCAATAACCACTTCCCGCCCTCCGGCCGTCATATGACGTCCTTGACTTTGTGCGGGGATATCTGAATGATGGGAGCAGCTACAGGCATCATTCAGATATTAGCTTTTTCAGCCGGCGATTCCCTACACCATAAGAACAATCATAGCGGCTGTTCCGCCGCTTGATCATTCTTACGGGAGGCGAGAGGGGATGTCCCCCCCCCCCCGCCGCCCTCCGGTGCTTCTACCGACTCACCGCTACGATCAAAGCCAGGATTGTTGTTTTTTTTTTTTGTATTTTTTTCAGGCTTCCCAGCCTAGAGGTGAGATGTGGGGTCTTATTGACACCCCCCCCCCCATATCTCACTGTAAAGAGGACCTTTCATGCCATATTCCTATTACAAGGGATGTTTACGTTCCTTGTAATAGGTATAAAAGTGATCAAAAAAATGTTTAGGGCGGAAAAACATGTCAAACTAAAATAAATAAAGTAAAATGAAGAATACATTTTTTTTTTTTTTTAAAGCGCCCCTGTCCCCGTGAGCTCGCATACAGAAGCGAACGCATACGTAAGTCCCGCCCACATATGAAAACGGTTTTCAAACCACACATGTGAGGTATCTCTGCGAACGTTAGAGCGAGAGCAATCATTTTGGCCCTAGACCTCCTCTGTAACTCAAAACATGTAACCAGTAAAAATATTTAAAGCGTCGCCTATGGGGATTTTTTAAGTAGCGAAGTTTGGCGCCATTCCACGAGTGTGTGCAATTTTTAAGGGCGACATGTTAGGTATCTATTTACTCGGCGTAACTTCATCTTTCACATTATGCAAAAACATTGGGCTAACTTTACTGTTTTTTTTTTTTTTTTAAGCACAAAACATTTTTTTTCCGTAAAAAACGCGTTAAAAAAATTGCTGCGCAAATATCGTGCGAGATAAAAAGTTGCAACAACCACCATTATATTCTCTAAGGTCTTTGCTAAAAAAACATATATATATAATGTTTTGGGGTTCTATGTAATTTTCTAGCAAATAAATGATGATTTTTACATGTAGGAGAGAAATGTCAGAATTGGCCTTGGTGCTCCAGAACGCCTGAAGGTGCTCCCTGCATGTTGGGCCTCTGTATGTGGCCACGCTGTATAAAAGTCTCACACATGTGGTATCGCCATACTCGGGAGGAATAGCAGAATGTGTTTTGGGGTGTAATTTGTGGAATGCATATGCTGTGTGTGAGAAATAACCTGCTAATATGACAATTTTGTGAAAAAAAAAAAAGAGAAAAAAAAAATCTTGATTTTGCAAAGAATTGTGGGAAAAAATGACAACTTCAAAAAACTCACAATGCCTCTTTCTGAATACCTTGGAATGTCTTCTTTCCAAAAAGGGGTCATTTGGGGGGTATTTGTACTTTTCTGGCATGTTAGGGTCTCAAGAATTGAGATAGGCCGTCAGTACTTCAGGTGTGATAAATTTTCAGATATTGGCACCATAGCTTGTGGACTCTATAACTTTCACAAAGACCAAATAATATACACCAATTTGTACTTATTTTTACCAAAGATATGTAGCAGTATAAATTTTGGCCAAAATTTATGAAGAAAAAATAGTAATTTGCAAAATTTTATAACAGAAACGAAAAAAAAATCATTTTTTTACAAAATTTTCAGTCTTTTTTCTCTTATAGCGCAAAAAATAAAAAACCCAACAGTGATTAAATACCACCAAAAGAAAGCTCTATTTGTGTGAAAAAAAGGACAAAAATTTCATATGGGTACAGTGTTGTATGACTGAGTAATTGTCATTCAAAATGTGAGAGCACCGAAAGCTGAAAATTGGTCTGGTTATTAAGGGGGTTTAAGTGTCCAGTGGTCAAGTGGTTAAGGGCTTTTTGATTCCTTTAGTCCCTTCTCACAATAAGACCACTTTCACACCGAGGCGCTTTTCAGGCGCTTTTACGCTAAAAAAAAGGTGCCTGAAAACGTATTTCTATAAAAACCAATGAATGCTTTCACACTGGGGCAGTGCGCTGAAAAAACGCCCCTCTCCATTGAAATGAATTGAAAGTGCTTCAAAAGCGCCTGAAAAGCGCTTCAAAAGCGCTCAGTGTTTTACTGGCAGTTTTTCAAGCGCCTCAGTGTGAAAGTGGCCTAACCTGCATGGTTATTCCGACCATTATAATGTATACATATGTAGCGGCCTCACCCCCCATCCACCTTGTAAATAAAACGGCTGGCTTGTCTAGGGGTATGCGGGAGGAGGATGAGGTTCACTACGGCCCATGTCCTCTAGTATGTAGAGGTGAAGGCCAACACTTATGTTACCTTCGGGTCTGTGTTCTAGACGGAGCTTCTGGCCGTCTTGCAGAGGGGAAGTTTGACTGTCAGTAATGGAGCCCCACACCATAAAAAGTCCAACACTCCTTTATTCTTCTTTCACATGAACAGCATCAGTTGAACTTTTAAAACGAACAGACAGGGTGTGGATACGAGTAGGCCCAGGCACAGTGAACACTCCTATTCCTTTTTCTTGCGAATAGGCTTGGCGCACGGTCTCTGCCACCGACCGTGAGATTGGTCGCTGCCACCGACCGGGTGAACTGTTGATGCCCCTGCCACAGGCCTAATAGCAGGTCTCTGCCACCTACCTGAGTTGACTAGATGAACCGCTGCCACCGGTCATAGAACATGAATCACCTCCCCTGATGAATTGGCCCTTGTTCGGGAAAGATATCCATCCGGACGGTCTCCAGAGGTTCACCCGGCACTGGCAATATGCTGCACCAGATCTTCCCTCCTCTGGTCCCTTACGCCTCTGGATTCGGGGCACCTGGGACACCCTAGGACAATCCCTCCCTTGCGGGATCCAGTGGAAGGTACTGGGCCCCAGGCCGCCGGTTGAGCACCTCACCCCAGACTGAAGGTGTCTGGGATGGAACACGAACTCCACGTGTACAGGCCAAGGGCGCCTGGACACCGATCAATGACATCAGCCCTCAGGCTGAAGGTGCCTGGGACTCGGACCTCGTGGTGAAGATGTCCACCCCCTTTATGCCCTCTCCCAGCAAGCACAGCGGGTTCCCCGCTCCGCAGTACAGCTGCTGCGAGAGGTCACAAAGGGTACGGCACTGCAGTAGTGGTTCAACCCCAGCTCAGAATGACAATGCCACCTACTGAGCCGCAGGGAACTCAACACCACTGATGTCCTCACACGAAAAAAAACATAGCCCTGCTCTACCAATAGTGCATCTGGGTCATACTACCACCCAGTTTCTGCCCCTAAATAGTACATACCCGCTACACATAAACTTTAAAAGCGACATAGACACTTTTAAGCGTATTTCCACTTTTGCAGCCATATTGGGATAATACTTACTTTATATGTGTTACATGTCCCCATTCACATAGCATAACTAAAACAAAACTGTAGCTTATGTAGCGGTCTCACCCGCTCTCTCCCTTCTTCTTCTCGGCTGGTTTACTCGTCTAGGGGGACCAGGGAGAGGGGTGAGGTGCTGCCACCAGCTCGCCCCTCGTATGAGTGTAGAGGTTTGAGCCAAGATCTTTACCTTCGGGTCTGTGTCCCGGTCCAGAGATTCCACTTCCAAACTGACCGATAGATAGGTGAATGTAGAACACTTTGCTCACAGAAAAGTAAGCCCACACCAGGTGACAGTACAACTTCTATATTTATTTCTGCAGAGATAAATATGCCTCTTTGCAAGCAGACAGGTTGATACAAACACAAACTTGGTGGGGTGAGGGTTCAGGCACAATCCTTTCGGATCAGAGAAGCTGTTAGGAGTTCACAACAACTTTTGGCGCACGGTCGCTGCCACCGACCGTGAGGTTGGTCCCTGCCACAGACCGGGTGAACGATGAGGTCTCTGCCACAGACCTTAGAATAGGCCTCTGCCACCGACCTGATGTAGCTGGGTCTCTGCACAGACCATAGAACATGAACTACCTTCTAATGGCGACCCCTGTTAGGGAGATGATCCATCCCGGACGGTCCCCAGAGGCCTGCACTGTCACCAGCAATTGCTGCGCTGGATCTTCAGGCCAGGTCACCTCCCTGGTTCTCCTCGCCCGAGACTCGGGTCCCCTCACTTGGTAGGCCCCTAGGTATCTTCTTCCATGTGGGACCCAGTCGAAGGTACAGGGCCCCAGGCCTCGGCTAGTACCTCACCCAGGCTTAAGGTGCCTGGGATGGAACTCGAACTCCCTTGCACCCAGGCCAAGGACACCTGGGTGTGGACGAACAGAACAGCAGCCCCCAGGCTGAAGATGCCTGGGGTTTGGACCTCGTGCGAAAAATGTCCGCCCCTTTATACCCTCTCCCAGCAGGCACATCAGGTTCCCCGCCCCGCTGTACTACTGCCGCGAGAGGACACAAAGGGCAGGGCCCTACAATGATGGTTCAACCCCAGCCCAAGGCGACAGCGCCACCCAGGGGCCGTAGGGAACTGAACACCATTATATCCTCCACAAATAAAATTGGCCATAGATCCCTAACAATTAATGTATCTGGGCCATGCTACCACCCAGATACTCCGCCTAAATGTTAACTCCCGCTACACTTACATTTGTTATATTCTCTGTTCTGGATCCTCCAGCAAGGGAAAATCCTAGGTAATCCTCTTTGTTTATGAGGGGGGCTGGGCAACTGTGTTTGGCATAATTAACCCTGTCAGTACTGTGCAGGCAGATCTTCATTATCAGTCATAACCAGATTTAAACACTGTCTGTCCAAAGGGTTAAAGCTTTACGAGCTGGCCTTCTTGCATTGTATAATAATGAGGACAGATTTAGGACAGGCTCACTCTAATATTGTTCGAAAAACCTTGCAGTCAGCTATTACACCTTCTCCTGAGAAACAGCTAAAAGGTAAGGAATATATACATATCTATTGTTTTAGGCATGTTATGTGAATGGGAACACATAAGGTGGTGTTTTCCCAAATTTGACTGCAAAAGAAGAAATATAATTTGAAATGTATGTTAAGACAAACTTTTTTTCAGTTTGGATAGAGAGGTGAAGGATTAGAACCACTATAAGGAATAGGAGGTAGGTGTTCCAATGAGGACATTTTGCAGTGACAACTGTCTATCTACCTGATTTCCTCTCACATCCAGTTTTGTCTACAGGGAAACAAGTGTAGGAAAATCTCTCCTATGAGACACTGAAGGCCAATAACAAAGACAGGGGTTTTAATCATCACCTATTCTGCTGTAAAAAAACATGAAAAAATACTTAATATTCTGTAAGCAGTTAACCAAAGTGACAACAACAGAATGAACACTCCCTAAAAGAACTGGGAATCCAGCCAGAGATGCTTCCAGGGACAAATCTCCAGAGGTGGTCTGTTAACTGTGCACACTGTCCAGCCTGGTGTGAGTGCAGATCTCTTAGTAAGAATAGTATTTCTGGCTGTGTTTCCAGACCCCACAAAGTCATTTCCCAGCTATGTACACAGTGCTTCTAATGTCCTAAACTCTATTAACATAACCCTTGTAGCCAGCGGGCTACTGGGACGGCCTTCACAGATAAGTGCTGCACAGGCCTTACATTCCTGAGCCGTGCATTGTCCCTCCTGGTGTCTGTGCTACTTGCTTCTCTAGAAATCTATGCTCCTACAAGCACCTGGGCTAATTTTAAGGGCTAGTTTACATTAGTATCGCCCTCTGAAGAGCTATCTGTGGTGGATTGCTTATCAAAAGGCATTTGACTGGCAGTGAGGAGGTGTTAGGTTGCCTCCTCACTGAGCATTGGCAGGGGACCCGAGAAGAGAAGGATCAGGGCAGCTCTGTGAAAAAAATTATTGCAGAGAGGAGGTAAATATAACATGTTTATTAGATTTTGTTTTAAATTTTACCTTTAATATCACTTTAAAAATGCACCTCAACCACGTGTTTTGTATAAAACCACCCCCCCCCCCCACTGCAAGTGTAAATGAGCCCTAAGGGCTTGCAGTTTGGGGGGGGGTGGTAAAAATGTGAAGGCAAGCAAAGCTTTATGGGTACGGCAAGAATTAAACTCTCTGTCACGCTACCAACCAATGCCATGCCTGCCTCCCCACTAGCAGTAGCTTTCACTGACCCAGTTGCCAGGCACTTTTTTCAGTCATCATGGAAACTTGGAAATGCCCAGCCTTGGATTCAGGCTGGGTTCACACCAATACGAATTGGATGTGGGTTTCCCCTCATCCAATCTGCATAGCAGGAGATTGTGACCGGCTCTCTATGGAGCTGGTCCACATATCTCCGCAGCGGCTCCGGTGCGAATTGCACAGGAGCCCTGTTTGTCTTTTGGTCTGTTTTCAGGTCCAAATTCAGCTCAAAATTCAGGCTGACATCAGACCTGAAACGGTGAATGGAGACGCACCACACTCCTGCTATGAGCCACTGCGTTCTCAAGTGTGAACCCAGCCTAAACATTTCAACCATTTGCTCATAAAAGTCAATCTTCTAATTCAGGGGTGTCCAAACTTTTTTCAAAGAGGGCCAGATTTGATGAAGTGAACATGAGTAAGGGCCGACCATTTTGCCTGACATTCTTTAAACCATTACAATTCGGTCTAAGTGTGTTCGTCCGAGCACCAATACACTACCCAACAAGAATTCTCTTGCCTTTGTGGCTGTGTGTGGTGAAGAGATGAGCTCTGGTGTGTTATTTGGATATATAAGAAGGCCAGTATGCAGGCCTGAATTTATGGGAGGAGCCCGGAGGGTATTTAAGCAGCCCACTCGCCCATGCTCTTTGTCGGTTCAGTGCGCGATACTACACGTCACTGGGCCGACTCTTCCCAGCTCACCTCATGTTCATGAGTTTGCGCATTCGATCGCAAGCGCATTGTGGCTTCTTCATTCGTGGTCTTCGTCGCGGTTCCCGCTCACTGTCGCAGGTAGTATTTAAACCTTTCGTATCATGTGCAAGCTTGCGATTCGTTATGATTCCTGTCCTTTATCCCTTTTTGTAAAAACCTGCCTCTGAGTTGTTGTCACTCATGTCCCGACGTCGTTCGGCACAGGCGTTGTACATTCATAAGTTCCTTTTGCCAAAAATACGATTCATTTGTAAGTCCAAGCCTCCGAGCCGCTGTCGGTCGTTGTCCGATATCATTTGCCATAGGCTTCACTGGTTATAAGACTCACTGTCCATGGGGTTACCGTCTCATCTATTTGGAGATTAGCATGTATTGTTTGTACGGGTTCTGTGGCTGATTGAGTTGGTAATTAGACCCACCTGGTGCCTGTCTGCACTGGATTAGCCTGGGGGGATGGGTGGTTGGTAGGTGTTCGGTTTCAGAGCAAGGGGTGGCATACACTCTACAACCAATTCGTATCAGTTAGTTCAATACTCCTAACTACCGATTCGTATCAGATTAATTTCATACATTTTTACAACCGATTCATATCAAGAGTCATTTCTCTTTACAACTGATTCATATCAGATACGTTGCATACTTGCTATTTGTTGTATCCCCCATGCCGTGTGTAAATCCCGCAGCAGAACTTACAAATCGTTTGTACACAGTGCTTCTCTCATTTATTTACCTAACCAAAGTTATTTTCTGTGCGTCATGCATGGTGTCGCACCACACTCTTCGGATGTGTTGCACACCCGCTCCAGTCCAAAGCGAACCAGTCGCTCGTTCACTGGTAGGATTTGTTACCGTGTTTTGTCATGTCAAAATTCGTGGCCACTTGCCGTGTCGCCCGTACCATGTTCGGTTCCCGCAGTGGAACTTACGAATCATTCATACGCACTTCTTGCGTTATAATTTTCTACACCAAACCTTGTTGTTTTGCCTTGTGCACGGCATCACGCCACACCTTCCCGATATGTTGCACTCCCGCCACAGCCTCACTCGCATGGCCCACTGTCGCAAGTAAAATTCATTACCATATTATTTATATTCTATCTGTAGCGCTACCCCCAGTTAAGAGAGCCGCTGGATTTGTTTTCGGGCCCTGTGTACAGCACCACCAACCCCCAGCAATCTGCTCGACCCACTCTGGCACAGTTAGTCTAGGGGTTATATTTGTATCACATTCAAATATTATTGCAAGGAATAATCTCCTAACAGTAAGACAACACACTGAGGCAGAGATGAAATATAACAGTTTACTCTTATATCGAAGGTAGCATAGACAGAACACAACATATGCAATTGGTTAGTAGAGCCCTGCAGAATTCAATACAGCATACAATAACGGCGCTGCACGGTACTTCACCACGTGTAGCTATTATGGTATGCGCGCCCTATGGCGCACTAAACAAATCCTAACTTCCCACCCCGGTCAGGCCTGACATGGAGTAAATCTCAGTCACCTCCTATACGGATTTCTTTGCATGCCAGCTTTCGGTGGTGCACTTGATGAATAGCAATTTTGTAATCCACAACCAGGCAATAACTTGAAACACTATACTGGGGGAACACTTCAACTCTGTCCTGCTACCGGTCCCCCCGGGGAACAGCAGATAAACAAAACTGTGGGCCTATGCAGTCTACAAGGCACAGTCTCCGGATGCGATCCCAGTCCGGAACGTCCACCCTGCTGTGTATCCGCACACAGCGTCTGCAACGATCGGGTCCCCGATCCAACTGATGTCCTCACTCGACAAGTCAGATGCCACCCAGGCTCCGCAGTGGGGTGGAAGGCTCTTTGGAAGTTGCGCAAGGCCCAGGCTTCAGGCCTTGCACTGCAGCAGATCCACACAGGAAGACAATCTTGCTTGCAGCGCGGTGTCCAAAGAGGCCGAGCTCCGCCTCGCCTCCTCCTTAAATAACCCCTCCCATGAATCTCTGCGGTGGCTAACTGCACTCTGGGTGCCGAACGGGGTTCTGGGTAACGTAGTCCCGGGGCCTTAAAGGAGACCCCGCTACATATCAATTAGTTACCATTCGTTGTCTCCCATAACGTTCGTTAGTTCCCCCTACAGAACCTACGAATCCAACAGACGTTATCTTTGTCTCTTATACTGCTCGCCTAAGGGTACGGTAAGTCGCCAAACAAACCAGGTGTTTCTATCCTTTTCTTAGTAACCCAACTCTCATTTCATTGAGACCCTTGCAGCCATGCAAAACCGTCTCAGCAGCCTGTCTCTCTTGTCGAGACCCTTGCAAAAATGCAATTTCGTCTCAGCTACCTCTTCTTTGTTGAAAATAAATAAATAAATACCCCCCTCACGCAGATTCGGCCCAGCAATCTGACACCTGTTAAGAGCCTTGCAACCATGCAAATCGTATCAGCAGCCTGACACCCTTGTTGAGACCCTTGCAAAAACGCAACATCGTCTCAGCAACCTTTCACTTGTCAAAGAAAAAATAAAAATAAAGAAAATAAATAAATACCCGCTTTGTAAACACGCAATCTCGACCCAGCAACCGGACACTGAGATCCTTGGAACCATGCAAATCGTCTCAGTAACCTGACACTCTGGTTAAGACTCTTTCAAAATGCAATCTTGTTTTAGCAACCTCTCACTTGTCAAAAAAAAAAAAAAAAAAAAATATATATATATATATATATATATATATATAAAATAAATACGGTAAATACCCCCTTTGTCACCATGCAATCTCGGCCCAGCAACCTGACACCTGTTGAAACCCTTGCAACCACGAAAAATCGTCTCAGCAGCCTGACACCCTTGCAAACGCAATACCGTCTCAGCAGCCCCACACTCATCGAGACCCTTGCAACCATGTAATACCGTCTGGAGCAACCTCCCACTCGTCAAGACCTTTGTGACCACGCAGTTTCGCCCCAGCAACCTGACATTCATTGAGACCCTTGCAGCCAGACAAATCGTCTTAGGCCTCATGTACACTGCTGTTGGTAAACGGACGTTTAGGAACAGTTGGGCGTTTTTATCAGTACATGTACACAGGATCCCCGATCTCTCCTCTATGTTATCATATCAGTACACGTACACGGGATCCCCGATCTCTCCTCTATGTTATCTTATCAGTACATGTACACAGGATCGTTTATAGTAGTTTCTAGGCAGTTGAGTTTAGAAACCTTTCGGGAGAAAAAAAAATGGGTTCAGACGGATGTTCAGAGGCATTCAAAATGCCAATGCCTGTAACAGCTTGTAAACGCTGCCAGACGTGGTAACTCACGTTTACCAGCATTTCGTTTACAGTCGTTTTCATTTTAACAAAAAAAAAAAAAAGCCAGGGAATATTATCTTAGCCGCTTGACACTCATTTGAGACCCTTGCAAAACGTAATATCATCTCAGCAACCTCACACTCGTCTAGATCTTTGCAACCACACAATCTCGTCTCAGCAACCTGACACCCGTTCAGACACTTGCAGCCATACAAAGTCGTCTTAGCAGCCTGACACTCATTTGAGACCATTGCAAACGCAATATCGTCTCAGCAACCTGACACCCGCTCAGACCCTTGCAGCCATACAAAGTCCTTTTCAGCAGCCTGACACTCACTAGAGACCATTGCAAAATGCAATGTCGTCTCAGCAACCCCTCACTTGTCGAGACCCTTGCAACCACGCAATTTCATCATAAAAAACAAAACAAAAAAAAAACGTCATACTCATCGAGACCCTTGCAACCACGCAATGCCGTCTCAAATCAAACCTCATAATCATCGAAACCTTTGCAACCACGCAATATCAGCTCAGCAAATCAGTCTGAGACCCTTGTGACCACGCAATATCGTCTTAGCAAACCAGACTGAGACCCTTGCAACCACGCAATGCCCTCTCAAAACAAACCTTCATACTCATCGAGGCCCCTACAACCACGCAATTTAGTCCCAGCAACCTAACACTCACGGACACCCTTGCAACCACACAATATTGTCCCTAGTATAAAACACTTTGCTGCATGCACCTACGTGCAAACCCGCATACAAACTAAACTTGCAAACACACCTCAGTGACAAACAATTAGCCACACAAACACGCAGCGGCACCCAGTTGGCTATTCATCTTCAGTGGCATGCGGGCCACTCCTCTTTTCTCTGTCTTTTTCCCTGAGGTTAGTTCAGGTTTCCATCCAGCACCAGCGAATGCACGTTGGTCTGCGGGTGCACGTTGGTCAGCGAGTGCACGTTGGTCAGCGAGTGCACGTGTATTGTCTTAAGTACCTGTGTATTGTCTTGATTTTCTCACACCAGTGCAAGATCCAGACCAAGTTCTCAAACTAGTCCAAGCAGCAGTAGCAGACTTAGCTGTGGGACAAGTTCCTCACTTACCAGAACTGCAATTGAATGTTCATCCTGGCAGTGTCAGCCGAACTACTACGGGTGGTCACTGATGCCGCAGCCTCCACGGGCTTTGCGCCCATTTTTCGTCCGCCACTGGTTCCCGAACCTTGGCCCCAGAAATTCTCAGAAATTTCTGCTTCACCCAGTCTTCATCACTCTTTTGAGCTGTATCCCATCGTGGAAGCTGCCCAGGTCTGGGGCCACACTTGAACAGGACAGACAGTGTTCTTTACCACGGACAATCAGGCCACAGCTGACATCATCAATAACGGTAGATCCAAGTCACTCCCCATCATGTCCTTCCTGCGCAGGCTCGCACAGCTGTCACTCCGTCACCAGTTTAATATCTTCTGTAGACATATTCCAGGCAAATGCAAAATCGCACCTGATGTGCTGTCCCGTTTCAACCTTACTTTGTTTTTTCCAGCAAGAGCCTGGAGCCGACCCAACAACTATTCCTGTCCCACCCTAGTCGTTGCTGACGATGGACTGAGGTCGCATCTCGCCAACGCAACCCAGCTTATTAACCACTATTAACCACGCAACACACTGAAGGCCTATCGCCTGCTTGAAACACTAACCGCAAATTTTTGGCCTCTTGCCCCGGAGCAGCGATAGGCGACGTTAGACACATCCTAGCCTTCATATCGTACAATAGACATGTGCATTCGTTTTCGTCCGAATGCATTTTCGTCCGAATTTCAGCTATTTTCGTTATCGTTTTAACAAACAAACGAAAGCACAGAATCCGGAAACCGAAAGATCCGACAAAAACAAATGCTTTATTTTCGTTTTCGTTGCTACAACAGTTCGATATAGATAGGAGATTCGACGTGACGCTGACAATAACAATCTGTGTCTATCGAACCTGTGGTCGAATGTGCCTAACCTTAACTCTATTAGTCCAAGATTATTCTACATAGGAGAGAAAAGATTCAACATTATAGAGAGAAAAGATTCGACATAGGAGAGAAAAGATTCGACATAGGAGAGAAAAGATTCGACATAGGAGAGAAAAGATTTGACATAGGAGAGAAAAGATTTGACATAGGAGAGAAAAGATTTGACATAGGAGAGAAAAGATTTGACATAGGAGAGAAAAGATTTGACATAGGAGAGAAAAGATTTGACATAGGAGAGAAAAGATTTGACATTATAGAGAGAAAAGATTTGACATAGGAGAGAAAAGATCACTGCTGGAATTGGGTGGGGGAAGTAAAAAAAATAAAGTTGATGATGAATGTTATTGGCTGATTGTAACCAAAGAGGAGGAGCAGTAAAATAGCTAGAATGACGAAGATTCGACAAAGCATCGAAAGTTAGAAGATTCGACGGTGCAGCAAAACTGTACGACGCTGCAATCGTACATTTCCGGTCAAATGCATCCGCCCATAGGCTATAGAAGAATTCTAATGTTGGTTGACTAGTAATAGTAATGAATAAATATAATTATTACTAGTCATACAACATTAGAATTCTTCTATAGCTTGTGGGCGGAACATTCGACCGGAAATGTATGATTGCAGCGTCGTACAGTTTCACTGCTCCGTCGAATCTTCTTTGAACATTCGACAGACACCATAAGCCTTCAATGACAGATTCGACCTTAATTAATTCAGATTTTCGGACGAATGCAATTTCTAACGAAAAACGAAATGAATAAAAACGAATTTTGGGAGTAACTAAATAAATTTATTTTTCGGACGAAAACGAAATTCCGAAACGAAATATTTCAGTGTGCACATGTCTATCGTACAATACTATCACGCTATACCTAGATAGCGTCCAGCATTTCCTGTCCTTGTAGGACCCCAGTAAACTGTCTGTATTCTCGGCCCATGCAGTCAAGTCCCTCCTATAGGGCATACAGAAGTCAATGGCAAACGCCTAATTTTCAAGAGTGCCCTCTTTAGGGACATGTCTGAAATCCTTACTTGTTCTCCGTTTGGGGCTTTGCCCAGCCTAGTCACCCAGACAGCCATCTACCAGGCCTTCTACGGTTCCCTACGACCTAGTGAACTTATCGTCAGTGGCTCCGGCAGTCAGACACTGCTCCAACGCCACCCGACTCGCTTTCGAACCACTACACTCTCACAGTCTGCAAACGCAAAAAAAAAACGGCCCAGGGTTGACATCAACCTGATTTAGACTAACAACACCTGATGTCCAGTGACGGTGCTCGACCGACTACTGTCCCATCTACCCAGCCAATCTGATGGTAGCTCGTTGCTACCCTTTCTAACCAGCCCCCTGAGTGGCAGCCAGTTTGTCAAGTATGTCAGGATCCTCCTAAGCAATATGGGCTTCAAACCCCAGTCAATTCTCTGGACATTCCTTCCGAATTAGAGCAGCCTTAGCTGCCTCCCAACAGGGAGTACCAGACCACGTAATCAAGAAACTAGACCGATGGAAGTTCGCTTGTTTTGCCACATACATCTCAAATCCTCAGGAAGAAATGGCACAAGCCTTCACCAAGCTGGCTCAATAAACCACAAGAATTAATTAAGAGTTATTCTCCTATTTGAGTCTTTTGCCCCCTTTTCTTGGCATACCGACCAGACCACCAAGGCACACTTCAGGTCTATATATGTTGTAAGTCTTGTTGCGTGTTTATGTGATCCACATCTCTCTCGGTCAGAGGGCCACGACCATAAATAAGAAGGCCAGTATGCTGGCCTGAATTTATGGGAGGAGCCCGGAGGGTATTTAAGCAGCCCACTCACCCATGCTCTTTGTCGGTTCAGTGCGCGATACTACACGTCACTGGGCCGACTCTTCCCAGCTCACCTCATGTTTGTGAGTCTGTGCATTCGATGGCATTCGATACACTCCCGCTCTTCCCTTTTTCAGGGCACTTCTCCGATTATCCTTCTTCATTAACCACCCATTACTTACCTTGGGTATGCCCCCTTTTCTTGGCATACCGACCAGACCACCAAGGCACACTTCAGGTCTATTTATGTTGTAAGTTTTGTCGTGTGTTTATGTGATCCACATCTCTCTGTCAGAGGGCCACGACCATAAACCGTATTTATCGGCTTATAACACGCACTTTAACTTTAAAAAGGAAGTTTCAGGGAAAAACCTTAAATTTTAAATAATGAACTGTGAAGAAAAATAAGGGTCAGTGCCCATCAATGCAGCCTAATCAGTGCCCATCTGCAACCTTTACAAGTTCCATGAATGCAGGACCCCCATTGACATGAATGCAGACTCACCATTGCCATGAATACAGCACCCTCGTTCCCATGAATGCAGCACCCTCGTTGCCATGAATGCAGCACCCTCGTTGCCATGAATGCAGCAAACCCCGTTGCCATGAATGCAGCAAACCCCGTTGCCATGAATGCAGCAAACCCCGTTGCCATGAATGCAGCAAACCCCGTTGCCATGAATGCAGCAAACCCCGTTGCCATGAATGCAGCAAACCCCGTTGCCATGAATGCAGCAAACCCCGTTGCCATGAATGCAGCAAGCCCCGTTGCCATGAATGCAGCAAGCCCCGTTGCCATGAATGCAGCAAGCCCCGTTGCCATGAATGCAGCAAGCCCCGTTGCCATGAATGCAGCAAGCCCCGTTGCCATGAATGCAGCAAGCCCCGTTGCCATGAATGCAGCAAGCCCCGTTGCCATGAATGCAGCAAGCCCCGTTGCCATGAATGCAGCACCCCCATTGACATGAATGCAGACTCACCATTGCCATCACTGCAGCCTGATTCATGCCCATATGCAGCCTTGGAGAAGACAGGGAAGGGGCGGGATGAACGCCAACAGACATACAGGTGAAACTCCTGTTCTCTCAGCGGCCTCTTTAATAGAAAGTCCCGCCTCCTATGATGGACAGAACAGTCGTCCAATGGCAGCACAGGAGACGCGACTTCCTTTTACACAGGCCACCGTGTAAACAGGAAATTCTCCAGTATGTACCGCACTCATCCCGTGCCCTCCAAGGCAGCCAGAATATATATCTTTTGTGGCCCCCGGCACTCGGGGATTCGTTGGGGGCCACAAAAGATATACATGTCAAAATTACCAGGCGGGCCGTCCAAAACCGGAACGCGGGCCGCGATTGGCCCGCGGGCCGGACTTTGGACATGCCTGTTCTAATTAAACATCACCTGCATACACTTTCCTATATTGTATTTCATTAGCTGAATGTGGTCACACATGTCAGAAATTTCTGTAATCTACATGATCAACAAGCATCCTGCAGTGATTGCAATGTCTACTCAAAGTGAAATCTTTCTTCTATCCTTTATTAAGGGAGAAGTTGTAATTTCTGCACAAAGAAACATTTTAAATACAAAGGATTCCCAAAGCACTATGTGTTAGCTAAAAATACAGCACAGCAGTGACTTCCTACCCCAAGGGTCATGTTTCGACTGAGCCATATGATAGGGAATAAGTCATTGTGCTGAGTAGGGATGAGCCGAACACCCCCCGGTTCGATTCGTAGCAGAACATGCAAAAAATTAGTTCGAACACGCAACCACCGTTAAAGTCTATGGGACACTAACATGAAAAATCAAAAGTGCTAATTTTAAAGGTTAATATGCAAGTTATTGTCATAAAAAGTGTTTGGGGACCCGGGTCCTGCCCCAGGGGACATGTATCAATGCAAAAAAAGTGTTAAAAACGAAAAAAAAATCAGGAGCAGTGATTTTAATAATGCTTAACGTGAAACAATAAAAGTGAAATATTCCTTTAAATTTCATGCCTGGGGAGTGTCTATAGTATGCCTGTAAAGTGGCGCATGTTTCCCATTTTTAGAACAGTCTCTGCACAAAATGTAATTTCTAAAGGACCAGAGAGCGGCCCCCCTCCCGAACCGTAACAGGCCACATGCCCTCAACATGGGGAGGATGTCCCCATGTTGATGGGGGCAAGGGCTTCATCCCTACAACCCTTGCCTGGTGGTTGGTGGGGTCTGCGGGCGGGGGGCTTATCGGAATCTGGAATCCCCCTTTAACAAAGGGGACCTCCAGATCCCGGCCCCCCTATGTGAATTGGTAATGGGAAACCCCAGTTGCGTCAGAGGGGGGCGGGGTCACCCGTACATGTCACTGGGTAACCCCGCGGCAAACCCCTGTTGCATAAGAGGGGGGCGGGGTCACCAGCGTACATCATGGGTGGCCCCGCCCTCGGCTATATAAGAGCTGTAAAGGGGGTCTCGCGTCATTCGGCGGCCGCATCCCATGGAGGCGAAATCGATTGTGGCGGCGTGTATCGTCGGTCGTAGAAGGATTACATCGCTGGATTTTTTTTTTTCTTTTTTATTAAATGACTTGTCCCAAGCTGTGTGTGTGTTTGTTTTTGTTTTTTTACCATTTTTGTCACTTTTTTGGGTGAAATGGTAGGGGTACAATGTACACCGTTGCCAATTCACATAGGGGGGGTGGGATCTGGAGGTCCCCTTTGTTAAAGGGGGCTTCCAGATTTTGATAAGCCCCCCGCCTGCAGACCCCCACAACCACCGGGCAAGGGTTGTGGGGATGAGGCCCTTGTCCCCATCAACATGGGGACATCCTCCCCTTACCACTTCCATCAGCTCATTCCCCACAGTTACAACCTTTTGTACCACCTGCCCCACCCTATTAGATTGTAAGCTCTTCTGAGCAGGGCCCTCTTAATCCTCTTGTATTTTATTGTATTGTAACTGTATTGTCTCCCTTTTTTATATTGTAAAGCGCTGCGTAAACTGTTGGCGCTATATAAATCCTGTATAATAATAATAATAATAATAATAATAATAATCCTCCCCATGTTGAGGGCATGTGGTTTGGTACGGTTCAGAAGGGGGGGGGGTCTCTCGTCCCCCCTCTTTTCCTGCTGCCTGCCAGGTTGCGTGCTCTGATAAGGGTCTGGTATGGATTTTTGGGGGGAACCAAATTAAATTTGTTTAACTTTGGCGCAAGGTTCCCCTTAAAATCCATACCAGACCTGAAGAGTCTGCTATGGATTTTGAGGGGGGGCCCCCTACGTCATTTAAAAAAAAATGGCGCAGGGTTCCCCTTAACATTTATACCAGACCTGAAGGGCCTAGTTTGAAATTTGGGGGGGGACCCCTACGCATTTTTTTTTTTTTTTTTTTACATTTTGGTTAGGGGTGTCCCTTAATATTCATACCAGACCCAAAGGGCCTGGTAATGGACTGGGGGGGAAACCATGCAGTTTTTTTCAATGACTTTTATCTGTATTGCCGGGACCCGACAATTCATTATAGCCGCAAGTAGTTTTGAATGACATTTTTTCCTTTAGAAATGTCTATTTGTGGGGGGCGTGGCCTGGAGAGCAATGGGATAGGACGCATGTAAGGAGAGCTCCACTTGCCCATACTCCTTACCTACAATCCTGCTTGCATCCTTGGTAGAAACTGCCATCCTTCACACCCGGAGACTTATCCTGCTCCTCCTGAGATTTTTGGAGATTTCCAGCTTGCTGTAACGCCGCCGCCGCCATCACGGAGCATCCCGGCCGCATACTTCAGGAAAGACCGCGGCTTCGGCCTAGTCCCTGGTACGGCGGCCATCTTGGTACCCCCAGCGGCGCTCCTGGACACCCTCACGGATCCCTTTTTACCCACAGTGGCTCATAGCCTCCTCGATCGGCCTCTGGACTGCCTAATCCCCCTCCAGTGGTGCCTTATTACTCTGCACCTGCTGTGGGGAAGGATCACTGCCTCAGCCTGACTCCTGGAGCGGCGGCCATCTTGCTACACCCGGAGGCGGCCTGGGCAAGTATTATAGGCCCCCCTGATTCCCCTGAGCCTTGATTCCCTGGGATATAGCAAAAGGACAGTGCTATTGCCTGACCACTACCTGCGGGTCACGCTACATCACCCTTGGACGGCGGTGGGAAAGGAGCCGCAGAGGGCTCGGCCTATTTAGCTGCGGCCATCTTGGTACACCTGGGACTCCCCTGATCACCCCCGCAGCATGTCCCCACCAAAAAAAAACTCAGAGGCCGTTGACAAATTGGCCAAATACCGCAGGCTGGATGAGGACCAACAGGCCAAGGATGGCGCTGACGCGTCCCTGGGCGCGGAACACTCTGTGGTGGCTACTAACAGGCTACTGGATGCCATCGCCCTATGCCAGAGCACGCTTACCACCAAAATCGAGGAGGTCAAAATTGACGTGTCCCTTATCCGCCAGGATCTCTCTACCCTCAGGGACCGCGTGACGGAGACGGAGAGCCGTATTAGCAGAGCGGAAGATATTTTACACCCTCTACAACATACCACGGATGAGGTGCGCCGCCAGCTGCAACAGATTAGCGCAAAACAAGACGACATGGAAAACCGCCTTCGGAGATGTAACCTCCGTTTCATCGGTCTTCCTGAATCTGCTGAGGGCAATGATCCGGCGAGCTTCCTTGAAAACCTCCTGACAACAACCTTTGGCAGAGACGCATTTTCGGTAATGTTCGCGGTGGAGAGAGCCCATCAAATCCCTGCCCGTCCTCCTCCTCAAGGAGCCCCGCCACGTACCCTGATAGCGAAGTTTCTCAACTTCAGGGACCGCGATAAGATCCTCCGCCTGACCAGAGAGAAAGGGAACATCCCCTATACCAACACACATGTGGCCGTCTTCCCGGACTTCTCCAATGAGGTGCAACGGCAGCGGTCCAGATTCCAGGATGTTAAACGGCGCCTCCGCGTTCTGCACCTCAAATACGCCATGCTGTACCCCGCAAAGCTTCGTGTGGAATGCGATGGTCGAACCCACTTCTTTGAGGACCCTGAGCTGGCATCCACTTGGATTGATCAGAGAGATCGGCGAGACTGAGCGCGCTGCACTGCCTACAAGCTGTGAGTACTTTTATTTCTCCCCCACTCCCCCCTGTACCGGTTATGCTCTTTGTCCTCATTCTGGTGTTTAGCCCCACAGCGGCTATATTGTTAGCAGGTACCCCTCACCGGGACAGGGGGAAGGATCTGAAACCCCCCCCTTTTTTTTTTTTTTTTGTCTCCTCATATTTCCTTGGATCTCGCAGCAAGCTCGCCGTCTCCGGGCGACCCAACTGACTTTTGATCCCCCGGCCTCCCCACATGTGGGAGATACTTGTGGAGAGCAGTCTACCGAACATGGATTGAACTTCCTCTAATACTATACCTAACACCCTGATGGCAGGTGGGGCCCCCTCCTGTAATGCTGAAATGGTGCTGCACGTCTGTGGCCCCTACACCCCATGCACTTCTCAGAGAAGAAGTCGCCCCCCTAGGATCCCTATGGACCTTTTTCATCCCCCCCATCTACCTGACTGTTTGGTCCTATTTTTTAGTTTTCTTTTTGTCACGGGTATCTATGTCCCATTGAAATTAAGTCCCTTGCCTCCAACGTTTTGTTCACGTTGGATGTCCCCTGTTGATACCTGGTTATGGGATACTATGTTCATGCCGAGTTGGGGTGGCAATGGACTGGGAGGGAAGGGAAATGTTGTGGTTATTCTTTATTTGCCACTATGTTTGCAATTGTTTATCTCTGCTAAAGGTACTATGTTATTGTCATACATGCACTATCGATATTGGTATTCTTTATGTTTTATGCCATCTGATGTGTCCTTCTCTGCTCTGCTGGTCCTGGTCTGGCTGTGGTTTATTATACGCGCCCTACGCCCACCATGAGTTCCCTGAAGTTCCTTACGTGGAATGTTAGGGGCCTACGCAACAAGATTAAACGCACAGCTGTCCTGACGTTTCTCAAATCTCAGAGGGCTGACATCATCACATTAGTCGAGACCCATGTCACGGGCCACCTGCAATCCTCCCTCAAAAAACCCTGGATAGGGTGGGCTTACCATGCTACCCACACCTCTTATTCCAGAGGAGTATCGATCCTGATCGCCAAACGGGTACCATTTGATCTAGTACTACTTCGCACGGACCAGCAGGGCAGATATGTGTTTGTGCACGCTACCATTAGCGGGTCTCCTATCCTGCTGCTCTCTTGCTATGTCCCCCCCCGTATAACTCTGCTGTAATTAAGGAGGGCCTTGCCTTTATGACTCAATATCCCTCTGTACCGGCGGTGTGGATGGGGGACTTCAATATGACCCTAATCCCCGCTCTGGACCGCCTGGGCGCGCTGAACCCCCCCCTTGATCCACTGGCCCATACCAGACTGCACCGCATAATGACAGACTTCGCCCTTGTCGACACTTGGCGCCACAAACACCCACACACCAAGGTCTTCTCATGCTTCTCAGCTAGTCACAACACGATGTCGCGAATTGATTTTGTGTTTGTCTCAATGTCCCTGCTGCCTAAACTAGGGGATGTAGGCTTTGCTCCGAGGGTACTCTCGGATCACGCCCCCTACTGGATCACGATCCAGCTCCTGAAAGCTTCCCCTGCCCCTTCCTGGCGGTTAAACCCGTTCTGGCTGACTGCCCTGCGGGAACAGGAAGACATCCCCACGGAATTGCAATACTACTTTACGGCCAACGGGGGCTCTACCACATATGACGTGGTGTGGGAAATGTTTAAGCTCCACGCTCGTTCCCTGCTTTCTATGCGTATCAACAGGCTCAAACGGTCATCAACACTTATTGTCCAGCAGGCGGCAGACCACCTACAGGTGCTGGAGGAGGCGTTTCATCGAGACCCCTCTCCCAGCACGGCCAATAACCTCAGGATTCAGGCGCGACAGGTCTCCCAATTGCACATAGAGAAGGCTAAGCAACGAATCTTTTTCTGTAGACAAAGGGTGTTTGAGTACGGAGAAAGATCGGGCAAACTGCTCGCGTATCTTGCCCACTTGGATCTGCGTCCCCCTGTGGTGGTGTCCTTGACCGACCCACAGGGGAACGACGTCACCGACCCACAACTGGTGGCGGAGGAATTTGGGAGATTCTACCGTACACTCTACACATCCAGAGTCACCCACACTCCCCAAGATACCAGGGACTACCTAGCGGGAGTTCAATTCCCTAGACTGACCAACGACCAGCTTGAAATCTTAGAAGCCCCTATTACCGAGGAGGACATCACCGAGGCTATCTCCTGTTTGGCCTCATCTAAGGCACCAGGATCTGATGGTCTACCTCTAGAATTCTATGCCACCTATTCCGAAATTCTAATCCCTAAACTTAAAGACCTGTACAAATCCATATTTGATTCAGGAGTTCTACCCCCCTCCATGAGAGAGGCTCAAATTGTCGTAATTCCCAAACCCGGTAAGGACCCTAAATACCCGGAGTCGTATAGGCCTATTTCCTTATTACAGGTAGACATTAAAATATTAGCAAAGATCCTAGCCTCCCGCCTTAATCAGGTTATTCTGTCATTGATCCACCCTGACCAAACAGGCTTTATGCCAGGGAAAAACACTGCCATGAACATTCGTCGCCTATTCATGAATATTCAGGGGTCCCACGATGAAATTGGTTCGAGGGTTGTGGTGGCTCTGGATGCCGCCAAGGCCTTCGACTCCGTGGAGTGGAACTACCTGTGGGAGTGCCTCTCAAGATTTGGATTTGGCCCCAGCTTCATTCGCTGGGTCCAACTCCTCTATCAATCCCCGAGGGCCAGAGTATTTGTGAACGGTTGGCTTTCCGACCAGTTCCCGCTGGAAAGAGGGACCCGACAAGGCTGCCCCCTTTCCCCCATGCTGTACGCATTGGCTGTGGAACCGTTGGCCATTATGGTCCGCGCAGATGCCTGTATCCGAGGCCTCAGGATGGGGAACCTGGAAGAAAAGATTGGGATGTATGCCGATGATACACTCCTGTATCTGGCGGACTCGGGTCCCTCTCTTGTAGCAGCCCTCCAGTCCATAGAACGTATGGGTGGACACTCAGGTCTGAGTATTAATTGGTCCAAGTCCCAGATTCTCCCGATTGACCATTTCCCCCCCTCATTCACGTCTCCTCCTCTGGCTCTTCCAAGGGTCTCCCTGATCAAATACCTTGGGGTGCAGGTCACCAGATCGCTCTCGGACTACAAACTACTGAACATTGAACCCCTGTATGCCCTGATCAAGACCAAGACACAGACCTGGGCCAGACTACCCCTGGGTGTTATGGGTCGCATTAGTCTGGTTAAGATGATACTCCTTCCAAAAATACTGTATTTGGTCTGGCATGCTCCCCTCTATATACCGCAAAAATGTTTCAAAATAATTGAATCCATTCTGAATTCATTTATATGGGGTCATGGCAGACACAAATTATCTTGGAAAATTCTGAAGAACCCCGTGACATTGGGAGGAGCTGCTCTCCCAGACTTCCAGGACTATTATCTTGCCTCCCAACTGTCCCACTTCTATTACTTTGACAAACGTGAGCTACCAAGATACCAGACACTTCTCTGTGAGCATCCCGACGACCCAGCCCATACCCCACTTCAGTCAGTCCTTAGAACCCCATCGACGAGACGCCCCTCCCAACACAAAGCTGACATGTTGGCTCACCACCGGAGGGTATGGCGGATGGCACTACAAAAAATTGGAACCCCGCAAGTACACTCTCATACCCCTCTCTGGTTCAATACATGTTTGCCAGAATTATTGTCCATCCCAGACCCCGCGGTGTGGACACGCCATGGGATCTTATATTTACACCAGATCATGACCACCACAGGCCTTAAAACATTTCAAATGCTAAAAGATGAATTTTCCCTCCCCAATTGCCGTTTCTTCAGGTATCTGCAACTCCGCCACGCTATACAGGCCCAGTTCTCTGGCTCCAACCCGTCCATGGCAGTCCCCTCTATAGTGGACACAGTCACGGGGAATGAGCCCGCCAAACTCATCTCCACTCTGTACTCCGCCATTCGTCTCCCTAGCGCCACAGCATTGGCCTACGTGGCCAAGACCAGATGGGAGGTGGATGTTGGACTAGTGGAGGATGAGGATTGGGATGAGATCTTGGAAGACGTGAAAAAAGTCTCCCCCAAGCTATCGGACCGCCTCACACAGTTGTACATTATACACAGAACGTACCTGACCCCTCAGAGAATAGCACGTTTCAAACCCACGTACAATCCAGGATGCCGCCTCTGCGACCACACCCCGGGCTCCTTTTACCACCTTATTTGGTCCTGCCCCATTATCCAGACATACTGGACACAGGTGATACGCTTCCTACACGACCAGATGGGCTCCCCTGCTACCCTTGACCCAAAGATGTGCCTACTTGGCCTGTTGCCAGAACTAGATGCTGACAAACCCCTGCGTACCTTCTTACATGAGACGCTATTCTTGGCGAGAAAAGTAGTGGCCCGAAACTGGATGCAGGCTCTGTCCCCCACAGTCCAGTGCTGGAAAAAGGCGGTTAACGATGCTCTCCCATATAAAAAACTGATTTATGTGCATAGAGGGTGTCCACTAAAGTATGAGAGGGTATGGGATAGATGGTTGGCGGATGGGGAAACGTGTACTTGACATGTTGATTTCTCATCTTTGTTGTATGCCGGCTCCACTCTCATCGGTGTCTTCATCTTTTATGTCACACAGATGTTTCATTATGTTCATGTATGTACTATTGCTTTGGCCATACTGGATTTTACTGATGTATGTACCATGCATATACTTCTTAATAAAGTTGGTTTTTTTCAATTAAAAAAGAAATGTCTATTTGTGCAGGGACTGTTCTAAAAACGGGAAACATGCGCCACTTTACAGGCATACTATAGACACCCCCCAGGTACGAAATGTAAAGGAATATTTCACTTTAAGCATTATTAAAATCACTTTTAAACTGCCTTTTTTTTAAACTTTATTTTGCATTGATACATGTCCCCTGGGGCAGGACCCAGGTCCCCAAACACTTTTATGACAATAACTTGCATATTAACCTTTAAAATTAGCACTTTTGATTTCTCCCATAGACTTTTAAAAGGTGTTCCGCCGCTTTGGAATTTGCCGCGAACACCCCAAATTGTTCGCTTTTCGGCGAACGGGCGAACAGACAATGTTCGAGACGAACTCATGTTCGACCCGAACATAAAGCTCATCCCTAATGGCTCAAAAGTGATATGGTCCAGAAATATTTAGACAAAATAAAGGTGGATAAAGCACCTGGACCAGATGGCATACACCCACGGATCCTAAAAGAATTGAGCTCTGTAATTTCAAAGCCACTGTATCTAATTTTTAGGGACTCATTAATGACAGGAATAGTACCACTGGATTGGCGTAGGGCCAATGTGGTGCCTATATTTAAAAAGGGAACAAAGTCTTTAACAAGTAACTATAGACCTGTTAGTTTAACTTCTATAGTTGGGAAGATACTGGAGAGATTAATAAAAGACCACATAGATGAGTTCTTGCTGGGAAAAAAACTATTTAGGAAAGGAAAAAAACTATTTAAGCAACAGACCGCATGGATTCATGAAAGACGGCCGGGGGGCCGGCCATCTGAATTGTGGGCGGCAGCCGCGCCGGCGACAATACATACATTCATGCATGAAAATATTTAGAAATCTGCCCTCAAAGATGGGGTAATCACCCGTGATCTTTTTGCATTTTTGTTACCTGCCCATACACGGATACCAGTTTTATATACTTTACCTAAAATCCACAAAGACAGTCAACTTCCACCTGGTCGTCCTATAGTGTCGGGACGAGATTCCATTTTTGTCCCCACTGCACAGTTCTTGGACAAAATTTTATCTCCCCTGGTTAAGAACACCAGATCCTATATTAATTACACTGACGATTTTCTACGGAAAATCAAGGAGATTTCACAATGCAAGGGGAATGAGATTTTGGTTACTTGGAACGTTACTAGTTTGTATACATCAATTCCTCATGAAGCAGGCATTTGTGCTGCGGAAGACTTGATTAGAAATAGTAATAAGTACTCTGATGCACAGATATCACTTTTTGAGAAATTGTTTCAACTGCTGCTATCTAACAATTAGTTTTTGTTTAAAAATCATTTTTTTTGTACAGCTAAAGGGAGTCGCGATGGGCTCCAATATCGCACCGCCATATGCATGTACTTTTATGAATGATTTTGAGCATAGACATGTTTTTCAGAATGAGTTTTTAAAAAAACACTGCGCCACCTGGTGGCGCTTCATTGACGATGTCTTTGCGATATGGCGGGGTGACATTGAATCCTTGATTACCTTTGATGCGATGCTGAGCGATTTCTGTCCAGAAATAAAATTCAAAATTAACATTGGGGGAATATCAGTTCCATTTTTGGACACCAGGATTTACAGGGCCAGTTGGAATCCGATCTTTATGTAAAACCAACTACTGTTATTTAATAGCTTTCACCCCCCCCCCCCATGTGTTTCGATCCATCATAAGAAGTCAACTTTTACGATGAAGTTATAAGAGAAGTAAGGATAAAAGAGATGTGTTCTATTGTGTTTCACAATAGATGTGTTCTAAGTTTAATGAACGGGGATATCCTAAAAAAAAAAAATCATTTTTCAAGAACTAAACAAAATACAACAGGAGGAAAAAAATGTAGCTGCAATAAGAAAAAAAAAACAATGTTACGATTACCTTTCTCTATGCAATTTCACAGTTACAGTGAGCATGTATTTAGGATCATTAGTAAGCACTGGCCCCTTTTGAAACGTGCCTATCCACAAATTGAGGTCTTTCAACAAACACCAATAAAAGCCTTTAGAAGGAATAAAACCTTGCGTGATTCATTGGTACGATCCAAATATAGACCCAAAGAGCAGGAAGCTAAAATGACTTTTCTGGGGAAAAAAAGGAAAGGATGTTTCTTTTTCGTACATCACGGGACACAGAGCGACTTAGTCATTACTAATGGGTTATATAGATTACCTTCAGGTGTTGGCACTGGCCAATTCCAAACCGGAAGTACCCTCCCCTATATAAGCCCCTCCCATCCGGGAGCACCTCAGTTTTTTGCCAGTGTCTAAGGTGTTGGCCAAAGAGTAACATGTGTTTTCACTGGGCTTGCGTACAGGTTCTTTTGGGCCTTAGTAAGCTGTTCCGGATCCCACCAAAAAAGCTTCATAGCTAAACGTTTGGTACCCGGGCCTTGCAGCAGAAGAGCAAGGTTTTGCCTGTAATGCCTCTCTTAGGCGGGCTGGACCCTGGGATCCAGAGCTCTGGTCATACCCACGACCAAGATGTTGTCTGCGCAGGGTGCTATACAGGTCCAGGGGAGTGGAATCCTTGGGAACCCGGTCCCTGAAGGTTTAATTACAATGCCTGCCGTGATAGGTGAAGTTTGGACTTCTGTGGACCAAACAAAGTCCTGCGGCGGGGATCAGGTAAGTGGGGGCCCCCAGGAACTTGGTTCTATTGGGGGACCCCCAAGCCTAATTTGTCTTTCTGTCTGTTACCTAACGGTATTCCCGCTAATATCTGTGTATGCCTGTATCTACTGAAAATGTAAAATTTTAATAGTAGTCAAGAAAAAAAAAAAAAAAAAAAGAGGGACCGCGGTACCTGTGTTAAACCACTAGAGGCCGCTGTAGTCCATTTTTCTTGTCATGTGGATCTTTGGTTTTCTCAAGTCAAAAGATCCAGGCAGTTGGTAAGTTTCTCTGTGGGAATCCACTTCCTCTGCCCTGTTGCTGCGCTCATCCACCGCACAGGCCCTCTGGCAAAAAGGGCCCTGGCTCCTAGTCCCTGTTTGATTTTGAAAAGGGCGCCAATGGTGCACGGGCGCGTGCGCGGGCGCGTGCACGCGCCTCCTATGAAAAAAAAGGGGCGGGGCGGGTGGATGACGCTCGATGCGCGGCGCTTCTGCGCATGTGCAGGCGTCCCAGCATGGATAAAAGACACAGTACAAGTGTCAGCTGGATGCAAACAGAGCTAGCAACAAACAGTGGCACACAGAGGCGGTTGATGCAGGCATCCCCATAGAAAGGCACTTTAGTGGACACCAGCTGGTATATAGCAGCAACTGTGTTAGACTATTACCAGCAAAAATTGGTGTATGACGACGGGAATACCTCAGCTTTGTGCTTAAAGGATATGTCGTCCAGACGCTCCGGAAATAGGTCTTCCAGGGGGCTCTGAGGATATTGGGCATGCTTGTACTGCACCAATCTCCCCTGAGAATTCAGAGGTCAGTAGCCGTAGAAACCCCGCAGGAGTGCCTGGTGCTGCGGCTGTCCCCAGTCCACCTGCTCCTGTATATATAACAGAGGAGGTTTTATCCTCAACTCTGGGAGGATTGGAAGAGAGATTAACAGCATTGATCGCTGCTTCCCTGTCACAGGAAAAGCGCGTCCGATCTCCGTCTCCTCCTTCAGAGTGCCTGTTAGTGGAGGAACAGCCCCACACAGAGATCGACCTACCTGAAGGGGATCAGGATGAGGTTGATTCAGTTATGGAGGAATCAACAGTGGAAGAACCTTTCTCAGCATCTCAGGCTGAAAGATTATGGGTTCAGTCTCTGACTAACATGGTCCGATCAGCATTTAAAATGCCTCTGGCGGAACCACCATCCACTACGGTTTCCTCGCTGGGGTCGCTAAAAGCTCCCCAGGCTGTCTGTTCCTTCCCAATCCACCCTTTATTAGAAGGGCTTATTTACCAGGATTGGGAGCATCCTGATAAAATATTTGCTCCCCCCAAGAGATTTCCGGTGATCTATCCCATGGAGGATAAGTTCATAAAAAAATGGAGGGTCCCTACAGTGGACGCAGCCATCTCTTCTGTTAACAAATCACTGACATGTCCAGTAGATAATGTTCCAATGTTCAAAGACCCAATAGATAAAAAATTGGAGTCTTTACTAAAATCTGCTTTCTCTACAGCAAGCATGGTGACACAACCTGCGGTAGCAGCGATTGGAGTCTGCCAAGCAGTGAAAGATCAGTTGAAACAAGTCTTAAGGGACTTACCAGATCAGCAGGCTCTTGCCCTAGCTGACCTGCCTAGAGCCTTGTGTTTTGCGGTGGACGCCATAAAGGATACAATCCAACAGGCCTCCCGCTTTACGCTGTCTATAGTACATATGCGTAGGCTTCTGTGGCTCAAAAACTGGTCTGCTGAAGCTCCCTGTAAAAAACTGCTGGTTAGCTTCCCATTTCATGGAGAACGCTTATTTGGAGAAGATCTGGACAAATATATCCAGAAAATTTCTGCCGGTAAAAGTTCACTCTTACCGGTTAAGAACAAGGTGTGAGGGGGTTAACTCGGTAGCGGGTGTGTGTGACCCCCTGGTTGGGCTCCCCACACAAAAACAGGGCCAGCAGACGGAGGTTGTGGTTTTCAAAATCAAAAGGTGCGGTTTATTTCTCTATGTACAGTGACAAAAACACAGCAAAGCCAAAAAGAAACAAACAAAATAAATCCTGGTCAGTTTGACCTCTGACTAAACATGCAGGTTTCCTAAACTAACAACTGGGATCAGCCTGGTGCTGTCTTAGTCCCTAAGTCCCTGGTTTAGTAAAAGTCCAAACAAATAGCCACACAGGCTTTGCCTCACCGCACAGGGGTTCACTCTCCCTAGACAGTCCACACAGGTCTGGTTCCAGGCATGAGCTAACATCTAATGAAGCTGGGAGTTCTTATAGAGGCCTAAATGAGCTGACAAGCTTCAGCTGGTCTCATCAACTCCCTGTCTCACGACGCCCAGCACTCTCCCTAGAGGTATGAGTCATTCATGAGCCCACTAGCCTTAGCTGGGCTTATACAACTCTCCACCTAGTTGTATAAGTCAGCATAAAGCCTGAATCTGGGCGAAATATATCTACCCCCCTGGATGCAACCAGGTGACTTTACCTTCCTGCTGTCACAAAGGGTAGAAGTCCTTCTTTTAGGAGGCCTACTTCTCCCGTCCCTGGCACATCGGCTGTGAAACAGTTCCAACGGCCTCCGCGGTCAAATTCAGGGGGCAGAAATCAGGGACAATCACAGGGTAACAAGAAACCCTGGGTCAAGAGAGGTACAAAACCTCCCCCTAAGTCATGAAGGGTTGCCCCCACTCAATCGGGTGAGGGGAAGACTTCAGTTGTTCACAGAGACCTGGCGGGACACCATCAGAGATGGGTGATCTCCGCAGTAAGTCTGGGATACAGGCTGGAGTTAAAAGACATCCCTCCTGCCCATTTTATAAGGTCAAACGTGCCAAGCGATCCCCAGAAGAGTGGATCCCTCCTTCTGGCACTAGAACAACTATTGCCCCAAGGGTAATCATGAAGGTTCCCTTGGAAGAAAACGGGTTCGGGTTTTACTCGAACCTTGTCACAGTCCCCAAACCAAATGGGGACATGAGGCCCATATTAAATATAAAAGGGCTAAACAAGTTCCTACATATCAGGACTTTTTCGGATGGAGTCGATCCGATCGGTGGCCACCGCCCTACAAGGGCAGGAATGGTTAGCCTCGATCGACATAAGGAATGCTTATTTGCATATTCCCATCTGTCCGGCCCACCAGAAATTTCTACGCCTTGCAGTAGAAGGGCGCCATTTTCAGTTCAGAGCCTTACCTTTCGGTCTGGCCACGGCACCACGAGTGTTCACAAAAATTTTGGCCCTACGATTGGCCAAACTAGGAACACAAGGTGTAACGATAATGGCATATCTAGACGACTTGTTGCTGATAGACCACTCAGTGAAAAAAACTAGAAGTGGTCGTTCACAAGACAATCAAGTATCTGGAATCTCACGGTTGCATTATCAACCGAGACAAGTCAGCCCTAAAACCAGTCAAAAGCCTGGAATACTTGGGGGCTAAGACTGGATTCAAATCAGAGAAAGATTTTCTTACCTCCAGAGAAGGTGTCGTCTTTGAAAGATTTGACCCACTTAGTGGGTACAAAAAAGAAAAACCATCCATACGCCTGTGTATAAGGCTGCTGGGAAAAATGGTGGCTTCATTCGAAGCGGTACCCTACGGTCAATTCCATTCAAGGAACTTGCAGAGGGCCATACTGTCAGCCTGGAACAAAAAAGTTCAGGCTTTAGACTTACCAATGTCCCTGTCCCCTTCCGTTCGCAAGAGCCTCCATTGGTGGTTGGTACCAGAATCTGGAAAAAGGGAAACCCTTCAGTCCGGTTTCTTGGAAGGTGGTCACTACAAATGCCAGCCTCATAGGCTGGGGGGGCAGTACTGGAGCAATGGTCTCTCCAGGGCAAGTGGTCAGAAGCAGAGAAGGCCCTGCCCACCAATCTCTTAGAGATACGAGCAGCCCGGTATGCCCTAGTAGCATGGACATCCAAACTCCAAGGGTCACCTGTCAGAATTCAATCAGACAATGCCACAGCAGTGGCATATATCAATCACCAGGGTGGCACCAGGAGTCGTGCAGCCCAGAGGGAAGCGAATTGCATCCTGGAATGGGCAGAAAGGTATGTCACAGCCATATCCGCGGTTTTCATCCCAGGAGTGGAAAATTGGAGAGCGGACTTTTTAAGTCGCCAGCAATTATGCCCGGGGAATGGTCTCTTCACCCCAAGGTTTTCCAGGCAATATGCCAGCGGTGGGGAACACCGGATGTAGATCTGCTAGCATCCAGATTCAACGCAAAGGTGGACAGATTTGTGTCTCGCACAAAGGATCCCCTAGCTTGTGGTTCGGATGCCCTAGTGTTCCCTTGGGATCAGTTCAAGCTGATATATGCATTCCCACCGCGATTAATCCGCAGAATCAGGGTAGAAAAGAAACCAGTGATTCTGGTGGCTCCAGCGTGGCCCCGAAGGGCATGGTACGCGGAGATTGTAAAAATGTCAGTGGGAAGTCCTTGGACCCTCCCACATCGTCCGGACCTGCTTTCGCAAGGACCGATATACTACCCTTCCTTACCAGCCCTAGGTTTGACGGCCTGGCTATTGAAGCCCACATTCTAAAAAAGAGAGGGCTCTCTAATCCTGTGGTATCTACCATGATCAATGCCAGGAAGCCGGTATCCAGGCAGATCTATTATAGGATCTAGAAGGCGTACATCACGTGGTGTGAGGCCAGGAAATGGCATCCACGTAAGTACGTAATAGGTAGGATTCTGGACTTCCTACAGTGGGCTGTACATAGGAAGCTTGCCTTGAGTACTATCAAGGGTCAGACGGCCTTGTCAATATTTTTTTCAAAGGCCCTTGGCTTTGCATTCATTAGTCAAAGCTTTCATACAAGGAGTGATGCGTATTAGCCCTCCGGTTAGTATTCCCATATGTCCATGGGACTTAAACCTGGTTCTGTCGGTTCTACAGAAACAACCATTTGAACCATTGCGGCACGTTTCCTTGGTTCTTTTCACCAGGAAATTGATTTTCTTAGTAGCCATTTGTTCGGCTAAAAGAGTATCGGAATTAACCGCCTTGTCCTGTAAGGAGCCATATCTGGTTATCCATAAGGACAGAGTAGTATTACGTCCTCATCCAGCCTTTCTTCCTAAGGTGGTATCGAGGTTCTATTTGAACCAAGATGTGGTTCTTCCTTCCTTTTTCCCCAAACCTAGTTCGGTAGAGGAAAAGTTATTGCATTCTTTGGATGTAGTAAGAGCAGTTAAAGCTTATCTAAAAGCCACTGCTCAGATTCGCAGAACGGATACTTTGTTTGTTCTGCCGGAAGGCCCCAGAAAGGGTCAGGCAGCATCAAAAATCTACTTTAGCCAAGTGGATTCGACAGGTCATAATACAAGCCTATGGCTTGAAAAGGAGACCGCCTCCGTTCAAAGTTAGGGCGCACTCCACAAGAGCAGTTGGAACTTCATGGGCAGTGCATCACCAAGCCTCCCTGGCTCAAGTCTGTAAGGCCACAACATGGTCCTTAGTACACACGTTTACTAGGTTCTACCAGGTAGACGTCAGAAGTCAGGAGGATGTCGCCTTTGGGCGCAGTGTGTTGCAGGCCGCAAAAGAGCCTCATGCCTGATGGCGCCCAGCTTATGTATCCCTCCCCTCATTTGGCATTGCTTTGGGACGTCCCATTAGTAATGACTAAGTCGCTCTGTGTCCCGTGATGTACGAAAAAGAAAAAGGGATTTTTATAACAGCTTACCTGTAAAATCCTTTTCTTGGAGTACATCACGGGACACAGAGCTCCCACCCCTCTTTTTGGGACACTTATTGCTTGGCTACAAAACTGAGGTGCTCCCGGATGGGAGGGGCTTATATAGGGGAGGGTACTTCCGGTTTGGAATTGGCCAGTGCCAACACCTGAAGGTAATCTATATAACCCATTAGTAATGACTAAGTCGCTCTGTGTCCCGTGATGTACTCCAAGAAAAGGATTTTACAGGTAAGCTGTTATAAAAATCCCTTTTTTCCCTGCCTGAATTGCATTCAGTGCAATCTCATGTTAAAGGGTGACCATTATATCAATTCCAGCAATGGGGATAGGGTCACTGTAAAAGGTTTCTTTACATGTCAGTCCTCCTATGTTATTTACATTCTCACTTGCCCATGAAATTTAATATATGTTGGGGAAACTACCCAAAAAATAAAGGACATGATTGCTCAGCATCGCAGCACCATAAGACACAAGCAGCCAGGTTTGCCAGTTTTCAGACATTTCCTGGAAAAGGGACACCTGGATGCAGAACTGCGTTTTATGGTGTTGGAGGAAATTCCACGAGATAGAAGAGGGGGTGATAGGATATTAAAGCTTAAACAGAGAGAAGTTTGGTGGATAAATAGGCTACAGTACCTGCATCCAGATGGGATGAATAGGGATTATGACCTATATTTATTTTTATAAGTAAATGAAATCCTTGATCAATTAGGTACCTTTTTATATGTCTTTTTATAGATGATGATCGAGTACTATCGGATGGGGGCTACGAATGAAACATGTATTATATGATTCTTTGAAAAGTCGCCTCTGACACATCAAATTGTATAGACATGAGCCATGTTGAACAAGGAAGATTTTCTGTTTGATCCTTTCTATTATTATTATATATTTTTTCTCTCCCTCCTTTTTCTTATTTTCTGTCTTCATATGCAATTTATGGTTGCATTCGATTTTTTGATCTGAATTTTTCAATGATTTTGATATATTGTATATAATTATTATGTATAATGTATTATATTATGTAGGGTAACATTTTTCTTAAACCTGCATAGGGTTCATTTAAGTTCCTACTATCTGGTCAGATTGTTCTCGATCAGGATAGACGGGACTCACCTGTGGTGTTACACCCTCAGGTGTTGGGATAAAGAAAGATTTGCTTAGCTGAAACTTTCACACCAAGCCTGTCAGCCTGAGGAAGAGCAGGGATGCTTGCAACTGTACAGTAGCGGTTTGCTGTCTGTTCATGACATGAATTGAAGATTCAAGTAAAAATCGTTTTTGCAACTGGAGTATATGTCCCTTTGTCATTTCTATTGAAATTGGTGGAAATTGGGAGCCCACCCTGACATCTCTCCATTAGGGTTGCCACCTCATCCCTTTAAACCCGAACACATATGAATTACACAGTTTCTGAGGCTAATTTGATGCAGATACGGCACCAAGTGAGTTTAATTACTACCATAATCCGCCACAGAACCTGTGTAATTAATATGTGTTTGGTTTTAAAGGGATGAGGTGGCAACTCTACTCTCCATCCACATCCAAAAGAAGAGAGGGAAGTAACCCACCCAAAGTTTGTGTGTGTATGTGTATATATATATATATATATATATATATATATATATATATATATTATACACACATATTGATAGCCAAGGGATAGTAAATAACAGGACAGTTTGCTTCCTTGCTGGTCAGTGTACACCAGGGACTAATGACTGTCTTTAGCATTAGCCCATACACACAACAGATAGGACTCATTTGCTCATACATTGTAGGAGATTTACTAAAACTGGAGCACTCAGAATCTGGTGCAGCTGTGCATGGTAGCCAATCAGCTTTTAACTTCAGCTTGTTCAATTAAAGAGGAAGTAAACTCTGCATTCCCTATCGCGCTTTTCATCTACTTAGTTTTAAAAACGTATTTACAATCATTACACAGTATACTGTATGCATAATCACTTCTTTCTTACTATTTTAGAAGCTTTTAAAAAAAAATTCTTCCGAGGTAAGGCGGTGCCATCTTGAGTACTGTTTTCTGACTCTGCTTTTGAAATTACTTGTTTCCCCACTGTAATCCTGTGCATGCGCGATCGTGTGTGTAAAAAAAATCATAATAAAAAAATAATAATAACCACTTGACAACTGGGCACTAAATCCCCTTCGTGCCCGGACCAATTTTCAGCTTTCAGTGCTCTCACACTTTGAATGACAATTACTCAGTCATGTAATACTGTAACGTAATGATTTTTTTGTCCTTTTTTTCATACAAATAGAGCTTTCTTTTGGTGGTATTTGATCACCTCTGGGTTTTTTATTTTTTGCGCTATAAATGAAAAAACACGGAAAATTTTGAAAAAAAAACGCTTTTAGTTTATGTGATAAAATTTTGCAAATTATTAATTTTTCTTTATAAAATTTAGCCACAATTTATACTGCTACATATCTTTGGTAAAAATAACCCAAATTAGTGGATATTATTTGGTCTTTGTGAAAGTTATAGAGTCTACAAGCTGTGGTGCGGATCATAAACAATTGATCACACCTAATGTACTGGTGGCCTATCTCATTTCTTACGACCCGAACCAGCCAGCAAAGCACAAATACCCCCCAAATGACCCCTTTTTTAAATTAGACATTCCAAGGTATTTAGTAAGATGCATCGTGAGGTTTTTGATGTTGTAATTTTTTCCCACAATTCTTTGCAAAATGAAGATTTTTTTAAATTTTTTCCACAAAATTGTCATTATAATAGGTTATTTCTCTCACATGGCATGTGTATACCACAAATGACGCCCCAAAATACATTCTGCTACTCCTCCTGAGTATGGCAATACCAAATGTGTGAGACTTTTATACAGCCTGCCCACATAGAGAGGCCCAATATTGAAATGGCACCTTAAGGCATTCTAGGAGCATAAATTACACATCTCATTTCTCAACCACCTATTACACTTTTGAAGGCCCTGGAGCACCAGGACAATGGAAACGCCCACAAAGTGACCCCATTTTGGAAAGCTAACACCCCAATGTATAATCTGAGTCATAATGAGTCTGTTGAACGGTTCATTTTTTTCCTGAAGTTTTTGGAAATTGCGGGAAAAAAATGAAAACGCAATTTTTTTTTACGCAAAGTTGTCCATTTATAAGATATTGCCAACACGTAGCATGTACATAGCAAAAATGACACCTCAAAATACATTCTGCTACTCCTCCTGAGTATGGTGATACCAAATGTGTGAGACTTTTATACAGCCTGCCCACATACAGAGGCCCAATATTGAAATGGCACCTTCAGGCATTCTAGGAGCATAAATTACACATCTCATTTCTCAACCACCTATTACACTTTTGAAGGCCCTGGAGCACCAGGACAATGGAAACGCCCACAAAGTGACCCCATTTTGGAAAGCTAACACCCCAATGTATAATCTATGAGTCATAATGAGTCTGTTGAACGGTTCATTTTTTTTCCTGAAGTTTTTGGAAATTGCGGGAAAAAAATGAAAACGCAATTTTTTTTTACGCAAAGTTGTCCATTTATAAGATATTGCCAACACGTAGCATGTACATAGCAAAAATGACACCTCAAAATACATTCTGCTACTCCTCCTGAGTATGGTGATACCAAATGTGTGAGACTTTTATACAGCCTGCCCACATACAGAGGCCCAATATTGAAATGGCACCTTCAGGCATTCTAGGAGCATAAATTACACATCTCATTTCTCAACCACCTATTACACTTTTGAAGGCCCTGGAGCACCAGGACAATGGAAACGCCCACAAAGTGACCCCATTTTGGAAAGCTAACACCCCAATGTATAATCTATGAGTCATAATGAGTCTGTTGAACGGTTCATTTTTTTTCCTGAAGTTTTTGGAAATTGCGGGAAAAAAATGAAAACGCAATTTTTTTTACGCAAAGTTGTCCATTTATAAGATATTGCCAACACATAGCATGTACATAGCAAAAATGACACCCCAAAATACATTCTGCTACTCCTCCTGAGTATGGCGATACCAAATGTGTGAGACTTTTATACAACCTGGCCACATACAGAGGCCCAACATGCAAGGTACACCATCAGGTGTTCTAGGGACACATAGCATGAACATACCAAGAATTACACCCCAAAATACATTCTGCTGAGCAAATGGTAAACAAAAGATTACCTGTGGTTTTAGTAGCGCAGTTTTCCACAGGAGGACAGCACTGGTCCAGGCAAGAGGCAGGGACTTGGTCAGCAAAAGCGGTGTGGTCAGTTCATCCGACAGGCAGAGGCATGATGGCATAGGTCCTACAGGCAGTTGGCAGAAGTAGGGCCTCGTTCAGGACTGAATGGGGACAGGGGTAGAGGCTTCTCCCACCCAAATCTCTTTGAAGCCTCCGAGTCTCCAGACCCTAATCTGGGAATGAGAAAAACAAAAACAATTGTTTTCTTCATCCAGAAAAACAATTCTGGAGCCCCTCACATATGTGAGACCCCTGTGTTATGAATCCCACTAGTCCACTGGCAGGGTACAAGATCAGTCCAAGAGGCAGGCAAAAAGCATGGTCAAACAGTCCAGGGTCAGTTCCAGATCAGGCAGAGGTATGTACAGAATCGTTAGGCAGAAGCGTGGTCAAATAACAGTCCAGGGTCAGTTCCAGATCAGGCAGAGGTATAAACAGAATCGTTAGGCAGAAGCGTGGTCAAATAACAGTCCAGGGTCAGTTACAGAGAAAGCAGAGGCATAAGGGGTGTGAACATAAATGGCAGGAAGTGAACTAATAATTTATTTTGGTATGGTAATGGCGGAAGCAGTTGCCTATGCAGAGGCCTGGTTCTGAAAGACATTGGGCACAATGATAAATGGTGTCTCTTCTCTCTCCTCTTTTGGAGCACACCCGGCATTTTTTCTGGCATTTTTGGCCTGTTGGTCTGGGAGGGATTTTATCTGGGAAGTGGCGCTCGGAGAGACGGCTAACGACATCGGATCTAATGTTTACTGGTGGGCTGTTCGGGTATAAAAGGGCAGTGGTGATTTCCTCCTGGAAGAAAAGGAAGGATTTGGGTCTTCTAGTGGATTTTCGATATATTACATATGAGTTGTACATGGCCAAATTGAACAAATAAATTGAAACTTTCTTATACCACTGGTATGATCTTCTTGTGGAAAGGTAGGGTTCGAGCATCTGGTCGTTGAAGTCGACACCCCCCATGAACTTATTGTAATCGTAGATGCATTTGGGTTTTTGGATCCGGCCATTCCTCCTGGTGACTTCAACAAATTCATTGTTGTGGATGGAAGAAAGCAAGTACACGTCTCTTCTGTCCCTCCACTTCACAGCCAAAATCTCCTCATTACGCAAACTCGCCGTCTCCCCTCTTCTCAATTTTTTGGTGACCAGGCTTTGAGGAAAGCCCTTCCGGTTCGTCCGTATGGTGCCGCATGCTGGAGTCTTCATTCTGTGCAAATTTCGGAACAGGGGCAAACTGGTATAAAAATTGTCCACATACAAGTGGTATCCTTTCTCTAGGAGTGGGTTTATGAGTTCCCAAACTACTTTCCCACTGGTTCCAATGTAGATTGGGCAATTAGGGGGGTTCAGTTCGGAGTCCTTCCCTTCATATATGATGAAGCCATACACATACCCAGTTTCTCTGTCGCACAATTTATACAGCTTCACCCCATAGCGGACCCTTTTGCTGGGTATAAATTGTTTTATGCCCAGCCTGCCAGAAAATTTGATAAGGGACTCATCTATGCATATGTGCTTGTCTGGGGTAAACAACTGGGGGAAGGTTTCAGAAAAATAATTTAGTAGCGGCCGAATTTTATAAAGTTTATCAAAATTTGGGTCATTTCGGGGAGGGCACTGGGTATTATCATTGAAGTGTAGGAATCTCATAATCATTAGATATCTGGACCTGGGCATTACTGAGGAAAAGATGGGCATGTGATATATGGGGCGGGATGACCAATATGAACGTAATTGATTTTTTCCATTTAGTCCTATGCAGAATGTGAGGCCCAAAAAAAATCCTAAACTCCTCCACTGTAAGGGCTTTCCACACGTAGGGACTGGCATAAGAGGACGTTGGGTTGCTGGTTATAAACTGTTGGGCATATAAGTTGCACTGGGCCACAATTGTTGCCAGCATGTCGTTAGTAAAAATTAAATAAAAAAAATCTATTGGGGAAAAGTTTTCTGTATCCACCTGGACTCCTGGCTGGGCAGTGAAAGGGGGAATGTTGGCTTCTCCTGAATTTGGAGGAAGCCACAAAGGGTACTGAAGGGAATAGGGAAGGCTGGCATGGGACCTAACCCTTTGGGGCTGAGGTGACACCCCACTGGTACGTGGCCTTGCTTCTCGAGGTACTGCGGTGCTGGTGGATGGCACTGCGGTGCTGGTGGATGGCACTGCCTCCTCAGCAGAACGCCTTCGTCTGGCGGGCGGGCCCTCCTCCTCCTCTTCTTCTTCTTCCTCCTCCTCCTCTGCCGTCTCCGTCTCCTCCGTCACTGATCCACTGCTTATGACAGGCTCGTAGTCCACGTCAGACTCATCTGAATATGCGGAGGACTCCGAATCGGAGCGCTCCCCGTTGCTCCCGTCAGCCGCAAGAATTTCATACGCCTCCTCGGCTGAGAATACTCTTTTAGCCATTTGATGAGATGGCACTGACAGGTGGCACTGATGGCAGATGGCACTGGCAGTTGGGACTGGTGGCAGATGGGACTGGTGGCACAGATGGCACTGGCAGGTGGCACAGATGGCACTGGCAGGTGGAACAGATGGCACTGGCAGGTGGCACAGATGGCACTGACTGGTGGCAGATGGACTGGTGGCACAGATGGCACTGGCAGGTGGCACAGATGGCACTGGCAGGTGGCACTGGCAGGTGGCACTGGCAGGTGGCACAGATGGCACTGACTGGTGGCACTGGTGGCAGATGGGACTGGTGGCAGATGGGACTGGTGGCAGATGGCGGTGGCAGATGGCGGTGGCAGATGGCACTGGCAGGTGGCACTGGCAGCAGATGGCACTGGCAGGTGGCACTGGCAGCAGATGGCCCTGGCAGATGGCCCTGGCAGATGGCCCTGGCAGGTGGAAGATGGCCCTGGCAGGTGGCACTGGTAGCAGATGGCACTGCTAGGGACTGTGGGCACTGTTTTTTACGTGTGTGTGTGTGTGTGTGTGTATTTTATCACTCACTATTACAAGCTGCAGCACAGATCTCTCTCTCTCCTCACACGCTGTCTCTGTGTGAGGAGAGAAAGCCGGCAATGAGAGATGATCTCATATGTTTACATTTGAGATCATCTCTCATTGGATAGTGAGATCGAGTGCTGAATGGCCTCTGTGATTGGCCATTCAGCACGATCTGTGATTGGCTGTGTCCAAGGGACACGGCCAACACAGATTTTCCCCGATGCGCGCTCGCGGGGGCGCGCGGGGGGGGGGGGGGGAAGAGGAGGACGTCCATGGACGTCCAGTCAGCACTTCGGCGCCGCAATGCAGACGTCTTTTGAGCATTGCCCGGGCGCGAAGTGGATAATAATGTAGCGGACCCCTTCTTAGGGGGTTGCTATGCTTAAATTTAGGGGTGACCTGTGCGGCAGTTGGCTCGGGTCTTCTAATTGTTTGGACTCTGCCTTGCTGCTGTGTCACCTGGCATGCAGTTCTCCTTTAGGCATATAGGTGGTGCTGTCACTTATACCCAGGGTTGAACCACAGGTGATGGAGTGGCTATTAGATGTCCTCTCTCGGCTGCCGTGCGGTGGGCAGGTGCGGCCTGCTGTGCATGCCGGGAGAGGGTATATAAGGGCCCGAGGCTGCGGAGTTCCAGGTAGGCCCAGTACCTTTTAACTGGGCCTACAACCAGAAAGGAAACCCAGGGAGCCCAGGTGAGGGCGACCGCTCTGACTGAGAGGAAACCAGGGGAGGATCGGTCCCATAGAGGAGACGAGTGATACAAGATTGCTGTCTCGGGAGAGGCCTGGTGACCTGTCGGAGGGAAGGATTCCTTGCTTCGCAGACTGCCTTTGCGGAGCGTTGTTACTAAAGGAGGGATCTCCTTGACTTGGTCCTTGGAGGCGACTAAGTCACTGTTTGAGCTTCATGCCAGCTGCTAGTGCCATTGAGTGACTATCCGGGTGAGCTATACCCACTCGGGACCGAGTGACGACGAAGCCAAGAGTGTGCCTGAATCTATCCTATTCTGCTAACCCCTTTCCTCTCTTCAACTTTCTGGTTACTGAAGCAAAAAGAGAAACTAAACTCTTGTTGGAGTTGAAGTGCTGTGTGGACATTGACCTTCTTTGGGAAAGGTAAAGACTTGCCTCTATAGTCTAGAGGGGAGACCCAGTGGAAGGAAGCAACTTGCTTCGGGACCCAAATACATAACACCGCCTGACCTTTAACTCAAAGGACGTGGGCATGTGGCATGGTGTGTCTGATCCCCCCCTAAAAGGAAGGTAAGAGGGGGAAAAATATCTGTGTGCTACACGTGGGGGCTCAAGTCTGGGATTCTGCAGCTGTTTCTGGGAGCTGGACTTTACCTTCCCGCATGGCTCTTTGGAGGTCGGCCATTTTTGGAAAAATTGGACTGCGCGACAAGCGAGAGAAAGGGAAGTACATGCCTGGCGGTATTTCCCGCTGCGTAGTTCGTGGGCGTGTCTCAAAGTCTGGAAAAGCCTGCGAGTTGCGTGCAGCAAGGAAAAGAGGGGAGGAGCCCTGCCAAGTGTGTGTTCCACGTGGTGCGGTTGGCGCCAAAGGGACAGTGCTGATTGAACCATTGACGAGGCAACATGTCTACTGCTCCATGGATGTCTGTTTCACCGGGATCTCGTGTTTCTTTGCCCAACTCAACCATGGACGTTGCCCCTTTTGTGGCCTCCCTGACGGATACAGGGATCCGGCTGAAGCCCTGAGGTCGCTTTGCCCTCTATACAAGCAGAGATGCAGAGGCCTTGGGCATGATCTGTTCGAAGTGCCAGGGACTGGTCGTACAGCTTCGCCCTTTCGGGAGATGTACCCGCTGTGGGGAGTTCCTCTTTGAGGTAGAACAGCCAACGGAGGTGCCGAAAGTCTACCGTGTGAACTGTATCTCAGGTACTGTTGCTCCTGAGGAGGAGATAGTGGATGTAAAAACTGAAGTTCCGGCCATTAAGGAGCTTGAGGCAGAAAACCCAGCAGATGCTGCCTCTGTTGCAACGGGATTCTCCCTTCCGCCTGCTAAAAGGAAGGTGGGATACGTAAAGGCTTCCCGTGGCCGCGGTCAAGGCCCACCCCAGCGCCTACCTGAACCGGATCGTCCAGTCAGAGGGATCTCCAAACGATCCACGGAGAGGGAAGGTAAGGAGGCTGGGGACACTTCAGTAAAGAGTTTGCTGGTGAAAGGAAAGAAACTCAGTGTTCGCTCCATTGGGAATGCTTGGGTACCTGACCCACGGGAACTTTTGAAGGCTAGTGACTCTGTGTCTACGAGAGTTTACCTGCCAGCAGAGGAGTGTGATGCCTCGGACATAGACTCTTCCTCTGACATTAGTGATGACTTTGAAATAGATGAAATGTTTGTCAAGAAGGGATGGGACAGAATTCCGGTGACCTCTCTGCGTAGTGTTAAGGAGGGATCACCCATGGACTCTGGGGAAACTACACCCCGAGTGGAGGCCCCTGTTCTTCCTGGAGAAGTTATTACTGTGCCCGCTTTGTATGCTCCGGTGTCTTCCGTGCCTGCTGTTCCGGAGGCCCGTTCCCCATTGAAGCCGCCTATGCCACAGTCAGAGCCCGTGCGCCCCCGGAGATCTCCGGATGCAGTTGTTCTGCCAGGAGCTGGAGATCGGGCGACTATGCCGCCTTTGGCCCGACTGCAACGGCTCTTGCATCGGAAGGTTGCTACGGATTATGGTTGGGAGTATCCGTACGTTCCAAAGAACTTGTTGTTCGAGATGGAAGCCTCCCGGGAACGTTGGTACAGTGACTTTGTTTGGGACCAGTTGGAGGTAAAGAGAGGCTATAGATACTTTAAATGTTCGGCCGTGATGACCGAGAGATATAAAGGATGCCGGAAAGATTAGACTCTTGGTAGGCACATATACGCAGATCGGGTCGTGATCTGTAGCAAAGACAGAGACGATGTGATTTATTCAATAGAAACTTTGGATAAGGACTGGAAGCCTCTTGTTCTCCCTGACCGCCGTTTTTACCTCTGAAGTGGGACTTGTGTTTTTTTTATTACCACTTCAGGGACAATGCCTTGAACTGCTGCGCTTGACTCTATGCCCAGGGAGTTTACTCTCTGGAGGTTTGAAGGACAATTTTTCTTGTTTCCCTCCCTCTTTTTGAAAAAAAAAAAGAGAACTGAACTTTGGGGTAGAGTTAGTCAGGGCCAATCTGGAAGCCGCCGTGATCCACAAAAGAGATTCTTGTGTTGTGGTGCGTCTATGCGCACTTAGGTTAGGTAGTGATGTGTGCTGCCACTAGGTGGTGGTGGTTTACAAAACCCTTTTATACACTAACATTGAAACGTTACTAGATATGTTAGGTTTAGTGTATGCAGCTTTAGTTGAAGGGAGTTATCTTTTCTCGGAGAGATAGAACATCCTATCATTATATTCAGAAGTGAGCTATTGTGTGCTGTGTTTTTCTTTCCCATGCAGGAAGACCATCAAGCAACTACACCGGAGAATGGGTGGGATACAGTTGTGATAGGATGATGGGAGGGATTGTTAAATGATGTGTATTGAAAACTGTTTCTGTCCTTCTTCCCTTTTACTATAATTCCAGGCTTTGATTCAGGCACTAAATTCATTGTATATAGTTCCAGGAATAAATTTGCGCTTGCTCAGGATTGAGTGTGCAAATTTATTTCAGACACTGGGGACAGTGTCTCTCTAGAGGAGGGGTGTATGTAGTGGACCCCTACTTAGGGGGGTCGCTATGCTTAAATTTAGGGGTGACCTGAGCGGTAGTTGGCTCGGGTCTTCTAATTGTTTGGACTCTGCCTTGCTGCTGTCACCTGGCGTGCAGTTCCCCTTTAGGTGTATAGGTGGTGCTGTCACTTATACCTGGGGTTGAACCACAGGTGATGGAGTGTCTATTTGATGGCCTCTCTCGGCTGCCGTGCGGTGGGCGGGTCCGGCCTGCTGTGCATGCTGGGAGAGGGTATATGAGGGGCAGACGCCATTGTTCATGGAGGAGTACCCGGGGACCTGTACCCAGGGGAGTGTGCCCCTCTGGGGGGGGGGGGGGGTGCGCCCAATTTTGACTAAGGAGTCTCGGGCACCTTCAGCCCGAGGCTGCGGAGTTCCAGGTAGGCCCAGTACCTTCAACTGGGTCTACAACCAGAAAGGAAACCCAGGGAGCCCAGGTGAGGGCGACCGCTCTGACTGAGAGGAAACCTGGGGAGGATCGGTCCAATAGAGGAGACGAGTAATACAAGATTGCTGTCTCGGGAGAGGCCTGGTGACCTGTCGGAGGGAAGGATTCCTTGCTTCGCAGACTGCCTTTGCGGAGCGTTGTTACTAAAAGAGGGTTCTCCTTGACTTGGTCCTTGGAGGGGACTAAGTCACTGTTCGAGCTTCATGCCGGCTGCTAGTGCCATCGAGTGACTATCCGGGTGAGCTGTACCCACTCGGGACCGAGTGGCGACAAAGCCAAGAGTGTGCCTGAATCTATCCTATTCTGCTAACCCCTTTCCTCTCTTCAACTTTCTGGTTACTGAAGCAAAAAGAGAAAATAAACTCTTGTTGGAGTTGAAGTGCTGTGTGGACATTGACCTTCTTTGGGAAAGGTAAAGACTTGCCTCTATAGTCTAGAGGGGAGAACCAGTGGAAGGAAGCAACTCGCTGCGGGACCCAAATACATAACACCGCCTGACCTTTAACTCAAAGGACGCGGGCATGTGGCATGGTGTGTCTGATCCCCCCCCTAAAAGTAAGGTAAGAGGGGGGAAAATATCTGTGTGCTACAATAACTAAGGTGATTCATACCTAATACATGTCATTGAATATTAACCCCTTCCATACCGGGCCATTGGAAAATGACGCCGGCAGGAACCCTCTCTCCCTCAGGGTGGACGTCATATGACGTCCTGGGTTTGAGGGGGGATATCTGAATGATGCCTGCAGCTAGAGGCATCATTCAGATATCCTTTTTTTCAGCCGGCGATCCTGCGCACAATAAGAATGATCATAGCGGTGGTTCCGCCGCTTGATCGTTCTCATAGGCGGCGGGACAGGACACCCCCCCCCTCCCGCCGCCATCCGGTGCTTCTCCGGGCTCTCCCGTGCCATCGGGGACCCGGAGAGAATCGTCGGTGCCGGTGGTGGGTCACGTGACGAGCATAGAGATGACTGGTGATCAGATGGTCACCAGTCATCTCTATGATCGTCGGAGGCCCGGGCGCGATGTGATGACGTCACGCCCAGGTCCTCAAATGTAAACAAAGCCGCCATTGCGGCTGTAAGTATGAGATCAGTGAAATTTTTTTCACGATCTCATGCTTTCCAGCCTGGAGGAGAGATGTGGAGGTCTTATTGACCCCGCATCTTTCCATAAAGAGGACCTGTCACACACATTCCTATTACAAGGGATGTTTACATTCCTTGTAATAGGAATAAAAGTGATCAAAAAAAAAAGTAAAAAAAATAATAATAAGTAAAATAAAAAAAAAATAAAACTTTTTTTTTTTTTTAAACGCCCGTCCCCAATAGCTCACGCTTAGAAGCGAACACACACGTAAGTCCCACCCACATATGTAAACGCCGTTCAAACCACATATGTGAGGTATCGCCGCGTGCGTTAGAGCGCGTGCAACAATTCTAGCACTAGACCTCCTCTGTAACTCTAACGTGGTAACCTGTAAAAATTTTCAAAGCGTCGCCTATGGAGATTTTTAAGTACCGAAGTTTGGCGCCATTCCATGAGTGTGTGCAATTTTAAAGCGTGACATGTTAGGTATCTTTTTACTCTGCGTAACATAAACTTTCATATTTTACAAAAAAATTTGGCTAACTTTACTGTTTTGTTATTTTTTAATTCATGAAACCATTTTTTTCCCCCCAAAAAAGGCGTTTGAAAAATTATTGCGCAAATACCGTGCAAGATAAAAAGTTGCAACGACCGTCATTTTATTCCCTAGGGTGTCTGCTAAAAAAACATATATAATGTTTGGGGGTTCTGAGTAATTTTCTAGCAAAAGAATGATGATTTGTACATGTAGGAGGGAAGTGCCAGAATAGGCCCGGTATGGAAGTGGTATAAAAAGCCCTGTATGGAAGTGGTTAAAATGCTCTGTGTGCTATGCTTGCTTTGTTTCGCGGCTTTATGTCAGGCTGCAAGCTGCAGATGATTTCCACGATGGTAGTTTCTATGGTGCGCTGGTTTCCTCCCCGTGTGACGTCACACGGTCACCAGGGGAGAACCAGGAAGCTGTGAATGAATGCCCAGTCTCGCGAGTCTTCACAGCTGGGCCGCATACACCGGAAATCGCAGGCACGGCATGCTATCACAGGGGAGACGAACGGCACACTGAGCGTGCCGTTAATCAATGGATGGGGATCGCATGCGCCATTGACCTCATCAAACATTACGGGATGGATTGCAAGAGGATAAAACAAGTAAGGAGACTTTTAAAGGCAGCAATCAATAGGTTTATTAATGGGGATTGCATTGTGATGAAGTTGATTTTTAGAGTTTACAACCACTTTAAGCTTTGACAATAAAACCTTTCATGCTGATTGATTTCTTTGCAGAGCTGCACCAGATTTTGCACTCCCCAGTTTTAGTAAATCCCCAGCACCGTGTCTACATTGTAGCATCCTGCACACAAAAATCACAGCATGGCTAACACAGTATACAGGCTCAAAGGAGAGGACACACCCTTTCATGAGTTGCCTGGCAAATCAAAGCCCTCAACACAGTGCATTGGGTGGTACAGAGACAGAAATTAGTTGGAGAATTTGGCCGGGTTCACACTGGTACGACAAACGCTCCGACATTGGGAGCTCTTGTCGCATGACGTGTGAAAATCAATGTTTCCCTATGAGAGCCGTCTTAACTGGTCCGACACAAGTCGGTCCGACTTTGAAAATGCTCCCTGTACTACTTTGGTCCGACTTTGATCCTACTTCAGCCCATTGAATATCATTGAAGTCGGATCAAAGTCAGACATGCAAAACATTTACAAGATGTTGGTCACATGAACAAAAAGTGTGAAGGGCCAAATGTCGTGTTCTTCCCACCACCTGACTGTCTTTTGTGCACCACACCACCAGTATTAAGCATAGACTCTGATGCCGCGTACACACGATCAATTTTCTCGACGGTAAAAAAACACAGTCGAGAAAATAGACGGGAAAAATGAGGGAACGGCTTGGTTCCCTACACGCGTTTCTCCCGACATTTTTTTTCTTGGTCGAGAAAAACGACCGTGTGTGGGCTCAGTGGCAGTGTTTCCCTATGGGAAAACTGCCGTGGAAAAAAATGACGGGAATCACGACAAGAAAAATTAGAGCATGTTCTAATTTTTCTCGTTGTGGTTAATGCCGTTTTTCCCGTCGGGAAAAATGACAAAAAGCCCACACACGGTCGTTTTTCTTGTTAAAAAACAAACCGGGAAAAATGATCGTGTGTACGCGGCATTACAGTTTGTAAAACTCACTCTAATGCCGTGTACACACGATCATTTTTCCCGTCGAGAAAAATGAAATTTTTCCCTTTGGACGAGAAAAACGATCGTCTGTGGGCTTTTTGTCATTTTTCTCGACGGGAAAAACGGCATTAATCACGACGAGAAAAATTAGAACATGCTCTAATTTTTCTCGTCGTGATTCCCGTCATTTTTTTCCGCGGCAGTTTTCCCATAGGGAAACACTGCCGGGGAGCCCACACACGGTCGTTTTTTTCGACCAAAAAAAAAATGGCATTTAAAACGGCCATTTGTGGGGGGAACAAGCTGTTCCTCGTTTTTCATGTCGATTTTCTCGACGGTGTTTTCACCGTCGAAAAAAATTGATCGTGTGTACGCGGCATTAGTGTCCAGTAACTGTCATCCTGCCTGGTGCCTCCTATAGGAAGCTTTTTTTTTTTTTTTTTTAGATAACCCACACCAAAGGCTACAAAAAGATTTTCCAAAAATATCTCTTATTTATGCGTGAAAACACACCAGCTTGAAAAGGTCCAGTATTGCAAACTGATAACAGCATTTTGAGCATAACAGGCTCTTTCTCAAGCTTGTGCTGAAAATGTCTGCTCACTCTGCCTTCTTATTCTGTCATAATGCTCCTTCTCACCACATGTGCATGCAACAGAGCTTGAATGAATACTAGTGCTGCCCCTCCTTCCCCCAGTGCTGTTATTTAAGGGATAACTGGTGGACATCAGTACAGATTCAGGTACCTAGCCTTAGAGCAGGTGGTCAGGCACTATAGCTGGCTTCTGTGCTCTTCACATATAGCAGCCCCTTTGCCATAAGACAAACAGGCCTACCGGTACTTGGTTGCCCCCAGGTCTTATACACAATGCTATAGTGCCTGGCCACCAAGACAGGGCAGACGCAAACTGAGCAAAGCAAACAGGTACTTGTGGTTGGCAGACAGGTAAAGTGGTTCATTGGCAGTCCAGGTACATGGCAGGCAAGGTTTAGAATAGTCAATATCAAATCTGTAGTCAAAAAGGCAGTCAAAGTTCAGAGAATAGTCTGAGTTCCAAACTGAAGTCATCAACAGGGGAATTCAAACAGCAAAACAGGGCAGTCAAACAGGAAGCTTGGAGCACTTGTTACAAACGCTATCACAAGCATGAGACTGCAGGCCTGGTTGGCTTAAATCAGGTTTGGTCTCCACCCAGAGACTGGCTTCTTCAATCACCTTGCAAGTGGACAGGCAGACAGGGAGACTGTATCACAGCCAAAACCAGGATACTGGAATGAGATCAGCAGCTGTCATGGAAAAACTTTTAAACGCTCCTGACAGTATGTAAAATACATTGAATTTATTTTGGAGGAAAATGCAACTGCTTTAAACTATGGCTTTTTTTAATAAATCTGCCTGAAATTCAGTTTTTCTGACTATAAGGCTGCTTTCACACTGGAGAGGCGGACCTGTTAGCAGTAAAGCTCCGCTAGTTTTAGCTTTTCGGCCGCTAGTGGGCCACAAGACTAAATAGACACATGCAGGGATTGATTCATCAAGATCAGTGTGGCTTTATCCCTACAAGATCTACAGCAATTAACCTGAGGAGGCTATACTTAAATATGCAATTACCATCTGATAACCCTGGGAGGAGAGCGATTTTGTCACTTGACACTGCAAAAGCTTTCAACAGCGTCGACTGGGCATACCTGTGGGAAGTGATGGGTGCGTTCGGCCTTGGGGAAAGATTTATACGGTGGATTAAAATGCTGTATTCTGCTCCGAGGGCCTGTATGCAAATAAATGGTATGGTATCTGAATTTTTTTCACTATACAGAGGAACTAGACAGAGATGTCCCCTGTCTCCTGTCCATCGAACCCCTGGCTGAAGCCATCCGACAATCAGAATCTGTTTGTTGATTTATTAGAGGATCAAGGAATGAAAGAATCTCACTATATGCAGACGACGCTTTGCTCTTTCTTGGGGATACGGATGAATCTTTAAAGAGGAAGTAAACCCTCCACAACTTTTTTAGTTAAACATACCCTTGCAAGAGAAAGGCATAATGAGCTAGTATGCATAGCATACTAGCTCATTATGTGGCACTTACCTGAAATCGAAGCCCCCGAAGTCCTCCTCGTTCTCCGCCGCTGCCGCCGCCATGTCCGCTCGGAGCTTCTTCCTGTTATCGCCGCTCCGGCACTGTGATTGGCCGGAGGTTAAAATTGTTTCATCATTTAAATACCGGTACTTGGGAATAATGATACATTCTAAGGTAGAAAATTATTTGATAAATAATCTATCCCCTATTCTCACTAAATCCCAATTTAAGAGCATGGCATGGATTAAGCTGCCATTGTCGGTGGTGGGCCGAGCAAACCTTATAAAAATGATATGGGCCCCTCAATTATTATATATTTTTCACAACTCACCGATATGGATACCTCTCAAATGGTTCAAAAAAATAGAATCAATATTTCGAAGGTTACTATGGAAAGGAAAAAATCCTAGGATTAAGTTATCAATTCTTCAGAAAGAAAGGGATGGGGGCGGATTGGCGATACCCCAGCTCAGACTTTATTTCATAGCCTCCCAGCTTCAGCATTTTGCAGGCTGGGGAGTTGTGAACTGGAAGGCCCTATTGCTAAGTAACAGTTCTTATTATAACCTCCTGGCCCAGTTGAAATCTGGGGCCCTCGTCTATACCTGTAAGAGCCCAACAGTGTCACTCATGAATAGAGTTTGGAAGGAAATGAGGAGAATAATGAAATTTGTGGGTGCCTCGGAGTACTCACCACTTTGGGGGAATAGGCAATATAAAGAATTAGGTAAACTGGAGGGATTCGAAAGCTGGCGCTCTAAGGGACTTCAATATATAACACAGTTGTATTCACAGAATGTTCTACGCTCCTTTCAGGACCTGCAAGAATCTTTTCATTTACCTCATCATAGTTTTTTTTTAATTTTTACAACTGTGGCATGCAGTACAAGCTCAGTTTAAAGGGGAAAAGAAAGTGATAAAATCAATGCCACTTACTGTATAACCTTATTAGGACGGATGACTAAAAAAAAATGCTTGATCTCATCTCTATATGGCCAACTTATGAGATCATATTGAGATGAGGGTATCAGCCTGGGCAGAAGAGGGTGGTAGCTAGGGATGAGCCGAACACCCCCCTGTTCGGTTCGCACAAGAACCTGCGAACAGCCAGAATATTTGCGCAAACTTTAGAACCTTATTAAATACAATGGACTCGAACGTTCGAAATCAAAAGTGCTAATTATAAAGGCTAATATGCAAGTTATTGTCCTAAAAAGTGTTTGGGGACCCGGGTCCTGCCCCAGGGTACATGTATCAATGCAAAAAAAAGTTTTAAAAACTGCAGTTTTTCGGGAGCAGTGATTTTAATAATGCAGACCTGATGGGGAACTTCCTCCACAGTGTAATAAATGAATAGACCCGCCGCTTCTCTTGTTCCGCATATCTGGTTCGCTTAGCCTTACACCTACGTCATTGGCTGAGCGGACCTGATGGTGAACTTTAGAAGGGGCGGGTCTATTCATTTAATACACTCCGGAGGAAGTTTCCCATCAGGTCTATTCATTTAATACACTGCGGAGGAAGTTCCCCATAAGGTCCGCTTGGGCTCAGCCAATGACCTTTCTTGTCGACAGCACTGGACATTGGATCGTCGCGGGACACTGGATTTCATCGCTGGAATGGTTTTTTTTATTTTTATTTTTTTATTTTAATAAAGGACTTTTTCAAGGTGTCTGGGTGTGTTTTTTTTTTTTACACTTTCTTCGTGAAATGTACCCCTTACCAATTCACATGGGGGGGGGGGATCTGGGGGTCCCCTTTGTTAAAGGGGTCTTCCAGATTCCGATAAGCCCCCCGCCCGCAGACCCCCACAACCACCGGGCAAGGGTTTTAAATTTGGGGTGGAGTTCCCCTTAAAATCCATAACAGACCTGAAGGGCCTGGTATAGATATTTGGGGGAACCCCACGCAATATTTTTTTTAATTTGCGGCAGGGTTTCCCTTAATATCCATACCAGACCTGAAGGGCCTGGTAATTGAATTTGGGGGGACCCCCACGCATTTTATTTTTTATTTTTTACCAATGACATTTCTATGTATTGCCGGGAGCCGACATTTCATTATAGACGCGAGTTTTAAATGACTTTTTTTCCTTCAGAAATGACACTTTGTGCAGGGACAGTTCTAAGCACGGTAAACAAGCGCGACTTTACAGGCATACTATACACACACCCTAGGTACAAAATTTTAAGGAATATTTCACTTTTATTGTTTCACTTTAAGCATTATTAAAATCACTGCTCCTGAAAAAACTGCCGTTTTTAAAAAACATTTTTTTGCATTGATACATGTCCCCTGGGGCAGGACCTGGGTCCCCAAACACTTTTTATGACAATAACTTGCATATAAGCCTTTAAAATTAGCACTTTAGATTTCTTCCATAGACTTTTCAAATTTGCCGCAAAACACCCCAAATTGTTTGCTGTTCGGCAAACAGGCGAACAGGCAATGACTCGAACTCGAAGCTCATCCCTAGTGGTAGCTAGATATAGGGGATATGTCAGATTATCCACTTGCCGACCCCTTCACGGAGATATACGTCGGCAGAATGGCACGTACAGGCACAATCACGTACATGTACGTGGCCCTTTAACTGCCGACGTCGGGGTCGCGTGCGCGCCGCCGGCGGCGCGCTTGCGACCCCCCTGCCTTCCCCGTGAGTGGGACCGCGGGTCCCGCAGACTCGATCGCCGCGGGGATCCCCGCGATCGTCTCACGGAGGCTCGGAGCGGGGAGATGTGTGTGTGTAAACACAACATCTCCCCGCTCCTCTACTGACAATGTCAGCGATCTCCGCTCTGTGTAATCAGAGCGAAAATCGGTGACGTGTCAGTCGTAGCTACGCCCCCCCTCAGTTAGTAACACGCCCCTAGGCACACTTAACCCCTCCAGCGCCCCTAGTGGTTAACCCCTTCACTGCCAGTGTCATTTTCATAGTAACCAGTGCATTTTTATTGCACTGATCGCTGTGAAAATGACAATGGTCCCAAAAATGTGTCAAAAGTGTCCGATGTGTCCGCCATAATGTCACAGTCACGAAAAAAATCGCTGATCGCCGCCATAACTAGTAAAAAAAAAAAAAAAGAATAAAAATGCCTTAAAACTATCCCCTATTTTGTAAACGCTATAATTTTTGCGCAAACCAATCAATAAATGCAGATTGCGATTTTTTTTTTTTTTTTTTTTTTACCAAAAATATGTAGAAGAATACGTATCGGCCGAAACTGAGGGAAAAATTTTTTTTTTATATATTTTTTGGGGATATTTGTTATAGCAAAAAGTAAAAAATATGTAATTTTTTTCAAAATTTTCGCTCTACTTTTGTTTAAAGCGCAAAAAATAAAAACCGCAGAGGTGATCAAATACCACCAAAAGAAAGCTCTATTTGTGGGAAAAAAAGGATGCCAATTTTGTTTGGGAGCCACGTCGCACGACCGCGCAATTGTCAGTTAAAGCGACACAGTGCCGAATCGCAAAAAGGGGCCTGGTCATAATGGCCCGTATTGGTCCGGGGCTTAAGTGGTTATACTTGGCAAATAATATTAGAAAGGGTACCGCTAGTTTCATTATCACCGGATCAATGTTTGACGCAACTATTTATAATATATAGGGTATATAGAACGCCGATCAAATTATTCAAATGGGACAGGCGTGATTCCCCGGACTGCCCACGGTGTCAAATCTCCTGCTGATTTAATTCATATGATGTGGAACTGTCCTAAACTAGCTAAATACTGGCGAAAGGTGGTAAATACAATTAACCACTTCAGCCCCGGACCATTTGTCAGCTTAAAGACCGGAGGTCTTTTTGCGATTCGGCACTGCGTCGCTTTAACTGACAATTGCGCGGTCGTGCGACATAGCTCCCAAACAAAATTTACGTCCTTTTTTTCCCACAAATAGAGCTTTCTTTTGGTGGTATTTGATCACCTCCTATGGTTTTTATTTTTTGCGCTATAAACAAAAATAGAGTGACAATTTTGAAAAAAGAGCAATATTTTTTACTTTTTTCTTATAATAAATATCCCCAAAAAATATATAAAAAAAATAAAACATTTCCCTCAGTTTAGGCTGATACGTATTCTTCTACATATTTTTGGTAAGTAAAATCGCAATAAGTGTTTATTGATCGGTTTACGCAAAAGTTATAGCGTCTACAAAATAGGGTATAGTTTTATGGCATTTTTATTAATAATTTTTTTATTTTTTACTAGTAATGGCGGCGATCAGCTATTTTTATTGTGACTGCGACATTATGGCAGACACATCGGACACTTTTGACACATTTTTGAGACCATTGTCATTTTTACAGCGATCAGTGCTTTAAAAATGCACTGATTACTGTAAAAATGACACTGGCAGTGAAGGGGTTAACCACTAGGTGGCGCTGTAGGGGTTAAGTGTGCCCTAGTGAGTGTTTCTTACTGAAGGGGGGATGGGCTGTGTGTGACAAGACAGTGATCACCGCTTCCGATTACAGGAAGCGGTGATCACTGTCATTGTCTCTAGGCAGAGCGAGGAGATGCCTGTTTACATTAGCATCTCCCCGTTCTTCCTTACCGTGAGACGATCGCGGGTATCCCCGCAGCGATCGAGTCCGCGGGACTCGCGGTCGGGCTCACGGAGCTTGCGGCGGCATGCGCGCGTCAACAATGCCGCGATCTTAAAGTGGACGTACAGATACGTCCTTCTGCCTGTCCGAGCCATGCTGTCGAAGTAAATTGTTGTGCACTGGTCGGCAAGCAGTTAATGAAACCTTTAATACATATATCCATAAGGACCCCAAAATCTGATTGCTGGGCTACCTTGATGAAGAATTTATGCCCCTTGAGATTCTGATACCAGTAAGCAGATTACTATTTATGGCACGTAAGCTAATAGCCCTAAGGTGGATATCTCCGAGTGCGCCCTCATTTGAGGAATGGCGCCTTCAGGTAAACCATAATACTTTGAAAGAACAACAGATTTATTGTAACAGAGGCATACCCAATTACCTGTATAAACTATGGAAACCATGGATCTGGGTTCCACGGCTAGCCCCATCCTCATTGGCTCTTACTGATCTTTAGAAGGGTGTGCAAGTGTAGCTATGGTTAGTAAATATGGTACCAGACGGGAAATGGAGGTAGAGGGTTATATCAGGGGGTAGAAAATAAATTACTGACTTAAACAGCCGGCAGAGATAACTTTTTATATAGGTACAGATATACAGAATACTATAGTGGGCAGGATATGGAACAGTTAGGCCCCTTTCACACTGGGCGGTGGCGGTAAAGCGCCGCTATTTTTATGTTTAAATTTGCGGCAGTATTTGGCCGCTAGCGGGGCAGTTTTACCCCCGCTAGCGGCCGAAAGAGGGTTAATACTGCCGGCAATGTGCCTCTGTAGAGGCGCAAAGTCGGCGGTATAGCTGCGATTTCCCATTGCTTTCAATGGGAAGGAGCGGTGGAGGAGCGGTAAACACACCACTCCTCTCACCGCTCCAAAGATGCAGCTAGCAGGACTTTTGAAGCGGTCCTGCTAGCGCACCGCTCCAGTGTGAAAGCCCTCGGGCTTTCACACTGGAGAAACAGCAGCCGCTGTGTAGGGTCGGTTTGCAGGCGCTATTTTTAGCGCAATAGCGCCTGCAAACCGCCCCAGTGTGAAAGGGGTCTTACTTGTTTTTCCTTGAGGAGGGTTTTTTTTGGTTTGTTTGTCTGTTTGTATGTTTATGAATATGTTGTTGTTATTTGTGGTTACATTTTTGATATGATGTCTAGAGAATATATGTAAGAAAAATTTAGAACTTGCTTTAAATTGGCCATATGTAAGGTGTTAAAAATAAGGAATTTATGTACAAGCTGTATAAGTGACAAGTAAAATATTTAATAATAATGTATTTTGGTTTGTAATGACGAAAGATTTACAATAAAGAAGTAAGAAATTCAGAAAAAGTGGGACGCTTTTAACCCCCAAGAAGGGCCGTGTTGCTTTTCAGGCGCTTTGGAAGCGCTACCCATTCATTCCAATACACAGGGGCGGTACAAGAGTGATGTGTACAGTGCACCTACACCATCCAAAAGATGCTGCTTGCAGGACATTTTTTCCGGTCCCGCAAGAGCACCGCCCCAGTGTGAAAGCACTCAGGCTTTCACACTGGGGAGGCATGAGAGGCAGTTTTCAGGCACTTGCTATTTTTAGCGTTAAAATGCCTGAAAACTGCCTCAGTGTGAAAGAGGTCTAAGGGATACCTCTTACTGCTAGAGGATGGCATTGTTGCAACAGTTCATTTCCAATACAGATTATACAATGAAAGCTAAAACATATAACACGGATATCTCTGCATGTCTCCTAACCATCCCATTATTGAGATAAAGAAAAGGGAGTAGCTTATTTATTTAATATTAATTACAGCTACGTAGCGCTGTCAATTTACGCAGCTCTTTACACATATTTATTGTACATGCACATCAGTCCCTGCCCTCAAGGAGCTCACAATCTAATGCCCCATACACACGATCGTTTTTCATGCCGTTAAAAATGCCATTTTTTAAAAGGGCCATTAAAACCGATCGTGTGTATGCTCCAGAGCATTTTTAACGACGTGAAAAACGGCCATTAAAAATTTCGAACATGCTCTATTTTTTCACGTCGTTTTTCATGTCGTTTTTTTTAACGACGTGAAAAACGATAGTGTGTATGCTTTAACGACGTGAAAAAAAACGCGCATGCTCAGAATCAAGTATGAGACGGGAGCGCTCGTTCTGGTAAAACTAGCGTTGGAAATGGAGATGGCACATTCGTCACGGTGGAATTAATAGCATTGTTTTAATGCTGCGCATTCCGTTCTTCTTTTGATAATGCTTAAATAATTACCTTCTTTTGCTAATGACATTTGAGAGTTATGCCAAACTAGGTTCTTAAGTAATTCCTAATTGATCTAATGATTGTAAAATATTCTTTTGAAGCCACATCTCCCTCATAAATTCATAACTAAATGTAAAGATCACAATAATTATAATATTTTTTTTTTGTTTTTATTTTAGTAATTAAAGGGGTTGTAAAGGTTAGTTTTTTTATTTTCTAAATAGGTTCCTTTTAAGCTAGTGCATTGTTGGTTCACTTAACTTTTTTCCTTTGATTTCCCTTCTAAATATTTTTTTTCTTTGTTTTCTTTGTCTGAATTTCTCACTTCCTGTTCCTCCTCAGTAAGCTGTTCAGTAAGCTGTTCTGGCTGACCCCACACCGCTCAGATGATGGTGTGAAGTTTAGTGAGGAGAAACAGGAAGTGAGAAATTCAGACAAAGAAAAAAAAACATTTAGAAGGTAAATCAAAGGAAAAGATAAGTGAACCAACAATGCACTAGCTTAAAGGAACCTATTTAGAAAATAAACCTTTACAACCCCTTTAAGTTAGCTTTATTATTTTTGATGGGCTTCTTTGATATATGTAGGCTTTTTTTTTGGTGATTTTGCTTAAATTATTGGTGTGTAAAGTTACCACACCAACCTTCAAAATTTGTCTCATTTTGCCTCAAGGAGGTTTGTGTCCCTTGTTAATAACAATAATATTATTTGAAATGTCCCTGCCTACTCCCTAGCAAAGTCTCTTTTGAAATACAAATCACATAGTCAAGTATTTGAAGCCAAAAAAAAAGAATCCTTTATTTAGGTACATTACAAATTAAAGGTGAAGGCAGCACTGGAGAGCCTGCTTGCATTTGTGCATCCTTTGGACCCCACAACAACCATCCAAGATGTCAAAACCAAACTATTTAATAAAAAAAATAAAAAAAGGAGCCAAATCTTGGCTTGAACTCCCAGAGGTCAGGAACAGCAGCAGATAAGTCATATATGTCCCCAGTCTGTGGTACTACAGCAGGCATTATTTTTTTCTCTTCCTTGTAGCCTTCTCTCCAGCCTTCTCTGCAGCCTTCCCTGGTTGCTTCCTCGGAGGCTGGGGATCAGGAGGAGAGGAGGTGGCAGGAGGAGTAGTAGGAGGAGGAGGAGGAGGAGGAGGTGGAGGAGGTGGAGGAGTAGGGACAACCTCAGTGATGTCGGTGATCTTGGTCAGTTCACCAAGCAACCCCTTGTTAATCACCTTCAGCAAAAGGTTCTCACTATAGAGCTTTTGCCGCAAGTCCATTTGGCCTAACTTATGGGCCAGGACTGCGGCAAAGCCCTCCTCAGCAGAGGGTGCCTCTCTGAGGGCCACAGTAGCCTCTTTTAGAAAGGCTCTTGTTTCCTCCTCCACCTGCCTACCTCTCCTTGGCCCTCGTTGTTTCATTATCAGGGGAGGCATCTGGGCTCTTGTGCTGGGCCCAGCCTTCTCCTGTGTGCCACTGGGCCCTGCCTCCTCCTGGTCCCCAACATCACCCTCTTCCTGGCTCAGCTCTGGCTGTAAAAAAAGAAAGGGACATTCTTTATTTTTTGCCACCATCATTCACACACATTAAGTATAGGTATGGAGAGTATGGGACTTTTAAGGTGCAACAACTACACAATGTTCTATTTAAAATATGATTTTATTACAAAGACATTTTCATAGAAAGATATATTTTCTCATATGTACATTAAATACATGAGCCATCGAATAAACATATTTAAAATTTCCAACATGCATATAGACAGATTAACTCAACATGTTTCGCCAGTTTTTGGCTTCTTCAGGAGTTGTGTCATGCAATTGCTGAGAATAAAAAAAAGGAAAATAAATACAACATAATTTGTTCAATCTATTATCAAAGTTAAAGACACAAAAAAACACAAAAAATATAGTTGTATTTAGAGATGACTGAAAACCAAATCCACCCAGAAGGATATTTCCAATCTCAGTTCAGTTTTACCCCATATTATATATATATGCTTTACCTGTAAATTTGTTGGTATGATCATAAAGAAAGGGTAAAAAACGGATAACCAGTAGGTTGAGCCACGTAGGGAGACCTCAAAAGGAAAGATTATTGGTGTATCATAGAAGGGAGAATATACTGGCACGAGTAGCCACCCGAAGCACACCAACAGAAGAACAGAGGCTCATCTGGGGGAAACTATGAAAAGGAGTATTGGTCAGAACTTATAATATCTTTTATGTTGACTTACTTCGTCTTATATCTTATATTTCCCATCCATATTTACCTTTCTATATATCAAACTGATTTCAAAACACGCAACCGAAGAGATGGATGAGGGGGAGAAAAAGGAGTGGTAGAGAAGAAAAAAAAAAAAAAAAAAGGGAAATTATCCCAACCTCTCCAAATCACCCCTTGTTGCCCCACTTCTATCCGCTCTATGGAGACACAAAAAAAGAGAGAAGAAAAAATTATTAATTATAAGGATGTTAAATAACCTTATTTTATTATGTTTTAGTTTTTATTTTTTATTTCTATATATAGTCAAAAATTGCCATATATTTATGACTATTGATTACCTATTGTTTTCCCACATCTGGGTTAGATCCACCTTAAGATATTTTTACCGGTATAAGCAACCAGTTCCTAAGAAAATTAAAAAATATATATGTATGTATAAAGATTGCTACTTTGAATTAACAGCCTATTAGACCAAAAAGATAGGATAAGAACAATGATTCAGTATCAAGTCATTAATTACCTTAGCCTAGTAACGCAAGACGTCTTTTCCCCAGGGTGTTGGTCATGTTACTGAATTAAACCAGACTGTGCTCTGGACTATATATCTCCCCTCCTCCTTCCCATTGGACGCCTATTTCGCGCCAAATCAATGGGAGGAGCGGGCGCATCATTTCCTGCATCCACCCCCTTTGCTATGCTGACCCGGATGTGACGATCGTGCTGGAGAATGCCGCACCGATGTTTGCAGGCCACTGCAAACCAGTCTAGTGGACGAGCCCCCGACAGGCAGGAAGCGCCGCAAACCTGATACAGGAAGCGGAAGTGGCCTAAAGTATAGAAAAAAGGCCAACTTCCCTTTAACTACAGCACTGTCGACACATGTTGATGTTAAGTATGGGGCCAGGATATCATCGCGGGTTATGTCAGATGGCGCCTAGTTTCAATGCACCTAAGTTAAATCAACTAACAAATACCCCGTCGGGGGACTCCCAAACCCCCTTAACAGGGGATCTTCGCACTGCACCAATCTTTTCACCCTCCCAAATAGTAGATATCAAAAAGACACCAGTTCTCTCACAAGCACTCAAAATAGTTCCCAAAGCAATTTCCAAGTAATTAATTTATCTTCATATTCACTTACACCGGACCAAATGGAGGTCTTGGGCCTCGGTCTGACTTTTTGTCCAGATCAGGAAGCTGACGCCTTTGAAATTATAAAGGACGTCAATCTCTTTGCGAGAAAACTTACCTTTAAAATTATGTTTGATAAGGACCAAAGATGCTCTCCCATGGTATCCATGGGGGATGATCTCTGGCAGAATAAAACAATTAGAGAAATTCAGGCAATTAATGATTTAATGGAATTATGGGAAGAGGGTAACCCATTAGACGAGCCCCTTGAGGAACCCCAATTGGGCCCCGTGGATGAGATTTCCACGGAAAGAATTTTCCCCCCACCAAACTTATATAAGCCAAAATCCAGAACCTTCCCCACCCTTCAGGGCAATCCCAACATCTGGGCTTTCACCCAACAAGTGACAAAGGAAATACAAAGTACCAACTGGAAAAAGTTAAAAAGAAATACCAATCTTAAACCATCACAACAAAAAGCCTTGACAGAATTAAAAAAGAATGAACAATTAGTGATAAAATCCTCGGATAAAGGAGGAAACATAGTGATAATGGATGTAAAAAACTACAAGCAGATGGTTATGAACCTTCTTTTAAATAAAAGTTGGTATCGCTCCATTCCTTTTGCACAGGTGAAATATGCAGAGACCAAATATCGCATACTTATAAATCGAGCATTCTGTGATAATTTGATAGATAAAAAAATGTGTGAATTTCTGATTATTGAAAAGCCGAGACTTCCCACGTTTTATGCACTACCAAAGGTGCACAAAGATCTAAAAAAAACCCCTGGCCATCCTATTGTGTCAGGGATTGGGTGTCTCATAGAACCAGCTAGCCAGTTGGTAGATGATTACTTGAGGCCTCATGTAGGTTCCTTAAGTTCTTATATTCAAGATACTGCTGACCTACTTAGATCATTGGATGGCCTGTGTGTGCCATTGGGATCATGGCTAGTAGCTATAGACGTCGAGGCCCTCTATAACTCTATTCCCCATGTCAAGGGTGTCCAAGTGATAGAGGGCTTCCTTTTAGAGAGAGGACCAGGAGCCAAGCCCTATAACAATTTCATTAGGGAACTGTTATTCTTTATACTTACCAACAATATTTTTATATTCGACCGTTCCCACTACCTCCAGGTGCAGGGTGTGGCGATGGGGACCAAGTGTGCCCCATCGTACGCCAACCTATACCTGGGGGGGTGGGAACGGGAGATTTTTTCGTCTCAATCAATGGAAATGTTTTTTGATAAGGTCTTGATTTGGCGACGCTTTATCGATGACATTTTTATGGTGTGGACTGGCTCTTTAGAAGAATTAACCTCCTTTATGTCTATATTGGCTGTAAACTCTTTTAATCTGAAGTTTACAATGATGTGTGATCAAAATTTGATAAACTTTCTTGACATTACGATCTATCTGAATCCTGATAATACTTTGGGATCCTCCCTATATAGAAAGCCTTCATCAGGCAATACCATCTTACATGCCAAAAGCTCTCATCCTAGAACTCTGGTACAAAACATACCGTATGGTCAATATCTACGAATTCGAAGAAATTGTAGCAAGGAAGCAGACTTTGAGAAGGAGGCTTCAGCCCTCCAATCTCGGCTGATTGCTAGGGGATATAGCAGGTCAACCCTTAAAAAAGCCTATAAACGAGCAAAAAACAAAAATAGGAAAGATCTAATACATCCTAAAAAATCTCAAACCAAAGACCAAACGGTACGCCTAATTACCAGGTTCTCAGGTGAACACTATAAAGTAAGAAGGATCATTGAAAAATTCTGGCCACTGCTAGCAACTGACCAGACTATTTCAAAATATGTTAAGCCGTTCCCTCAAATTACATACAGGAAATCCAGATCTTTAAAAGACCAACTAGTACATAGTCACTTTGAAACTAAAAGGATTGAAAGTAGAAAGGGTTCTGCACCATGTGGTCACTGTGAGTATTGTAGGTTCATCTTAGATGTAACTGAATTAGTTTTGCCTAATGGAATCACCTACAGACCCAATTTTTTCTGTAACTGCCAGTCAATTGGCGTCATTTATTTGATGATCTGTGATTGTAAGGCCTTTTATGTTGGAAAAACGAAAAGGCCATTTTTTCATAGAATAAGAGACCATGTGTCTCTTATTAAGAAGAAAAAAATGGAGACTCCTATTAGCCGACACAGTGGCCTTTTTCACTCCTTCGATCTACATAAGATCAAATTTTTTGCCCTAGAATACATATCTATAAACGAAAGAGGTGGTGATGTGGATAAAAATCTCCTACAACGGGAAACCAGATGGATACATAGTTTAAGAGCAACTATGTACCCGGGGTTAAATGAGTCCATCAGCTTCAAACCCTTTCTATAGGATCTCAATAGTAATGCTGGTTATGTAAACTTTGTTCTAAACAACTCGAATGTTGTTTATCTATTATATTGTGTTTAATGATTTTTGTTGCCTATAGTGTAAAATGTAGATGGCTGAATATATATCCCTATCTATTCAGAGGGAAATGTTTCAATCTCAGTAAAATATATTTGATATATGTTTATATAAAACGGAACACAATTGAGCCAAAAATATTCACCTCCATAGAAGGGGGCAGATTAGGTGATCATATGGGCGCCCAGGGCGCTTTCCTTTGTCCTCAAACTGGGAACAAGGGGAGCGCCATCTGACAAAACCCGCGATGATATCCTGGCCCCATACTTAACATCAACATGTGTCGACAGTGCTGTAGTTAAAGGGAAGTTGGCCTTTTTTCTATACTTTAGGCCACTTCCGCTTCCTGTATCAGGTTTGCGGCGCTTCCTGCCTGTCGGGGGCTCGTCCACTAGACTGGTTTGCAGTGGCCTGCAAACATCGGTGCGGCATTCTCCAGCACGATCGTCACATCCGGGTCAGCATAGCAAAGGGGGTGGATGCAGGAAATGACGCGCCCGCTCCTCCCATTGATTTGGCGCGAAATAGGCGTCCAATGGGAAGGAGGAGGGGAGATATATAGTCCAGAGCACAGTCTGGTTTAATTCAGTAACATGACCAACACCCTGGGGAAAAGACGTCTTGCGTTACTAGGCTAAGGTAATTAATGACTTGATACTGAATCATTGTTCTTATCCTATCTTTTTGGTCTAATAGGCTGTTAATTCAAAGTAGCAATCTTTATACATACATATATATTTTTTAATTTTCTTAGGAACTGGTTGCTTATACCGGTAAAAATATCTTAAGGTGGATCTAACCCAGATGTGGGAAAACAATAGGTAATCAATAGTCATAAATATATGGCAATTTTTGACTATATATAGAAATAAAAAATAAAAACTAAAACATAATAAAATAAGGTTATTTAACATCCTTATAATTAATAATTTTTTCTTCTCTCTTTTTTTGTGTCTCCATAGAGCGGATAGAAGTGGGGCAACAAGGGGTGATTTGGAGAGATTGGGATAATTTCCCTTTTTTTTTTTTTTTCTTCTCTACCACTCCTTTTTCTCCCCCTCATCCATCTCTTCGGTTGCGTGTTTTGAAATCAGTTTGATATATAGAAAGGTAAATATGGATGGGAAATATAAGATATAAGACGAAGTAAGTCAACATAAAAGATATTATAAGTTCTGACCAATACTCCTTTTCATAGTTTCCCCCAGATGAGCCTCTGTTCTTCTGTTGGTGTGCTTCGGGTGGCTACTCGTGCCAGTATATTCTCCCTTCTATGATACACCAATAATCTTTCCTTTTGAGGTCTCCCTACGTGGCTCAACCTACTGGTTATCCGTTTTTTACCCTTTCTTTATGATCATACCAACAAATTTACAGGTAAAGCATATATATATAATATGGGGTAAAACTGAACTGAGATTGGAAATATCCTTCTGGGTGGATTTGGTTTTCAGTCATCTCTAAATACAACTATATTTTTTGTGTTTTTTGTGTCTTTAACTTTGATAATAGATTGAACAAATTATGTTGTATTTATTTTCCTTTTTTTTTATTCTCAGCAATTGCATGACACAACTCCTGAAGAAGCCAAAAACTGGCGAAACATGTTGAGTTAATCTGTCTATATGCATGTTGGAAATTTTAAATATGTTTATTCGATGGCTCATGTATTTAATGTACATATGAGAAAATATATCTTTCTATGAAAATGTCTTTGTAATAAAATCATATTTTAAATAGAACATTGTGTAGTTGTTGCACCTTAAAAGTCCCATACTCTCCATACCTATACTTAGTTTACAAATTAAGGGATGTGGTGCCTATGAGATACAGGTGATAGGTATTATCTTCAAACATTCACACACATTGTTCACCTCCAGACATTTTTGAATTGAATGTCAAAAGGTATTAATTTTGCATAGATTCCGCCTCCTGATATTGTTGCCTTGTCCCCATCAAATTTGATCACTACTGTATCTTGCTCTTTAAATCCTCTTTTTTTTAACATTAAATACCTAACAATACTAACAACAATTTTAAATCATCACTTTTGTAACTGTAGCGACCTCACCCCATCTCTTTTGTCTAGGGGTATCACACACGACAGGGTGAGATGCGCTACGGCCCATGTCCTCCCCATAGCTGTGGGTGAGGTGAAGGCCAGTACCAGATATTTCCTCGGGCCTATGTGCTTCTGTAAAGGATTAAGTCCTGTTGTGCCAACACTTCCCTTTGCTCCCATTAACCAGAGTTCCACACACCGATCACAGTCAAACTCTTGTTTTATTGCATTTCCCACAATAAACAGTGCTTCAGTAGCCAACTGGTTGCGACTTGTTAACATTTTGATACAGGGGATGAGCAGGCCGAGGCACTATCCTAATTCTCAGCTAAACCACTGTGATCTCGCCAGCGGTTACTATAGCCATATCTTGAAAGGACTTAGAGCTTGAGAGTCTCTACCAGCGACTTAAGAGAACGTAGATAGGAGTACCTTTGCTGCGTTGCGGCCCCTATCAGGGGAAGATGTCCCTCCAAGGGAGTTACCAGAGGCCCATCCGTCACTGGGTTGATGCTGCTCCAGACTCTCCGAATGGGTAACCTCCCCGGCCTCCTCACCTCAGACATGGGCCCCATCCACTTCAGGGACCCTCTGACTTCTCCACCCTCGCGGGACCTAGTCGAAGTCACTGGGCCCCAGGCCTCCTGGTTTAGTACCTCACCCCAGGCTGAAGGTGCCTGGGATGGACTCCAACTCCATTCCGGTCAGGCCTAGGGCACCTGAGCCGGAATCCGGACCCGCCCGCACCCAGGCCTAAGGTGCCTGGGCGCGTGATGAAGAACCTCCAGAAGAGCAAGACCTTGTGACTAGGGCGTCTCCCCCTTTTATCCCCTCCAATGACGCCACGGCAGGTTCCCCGCCCTCGCCGTACGATCTCCGAGAAGGGACAAAAAGGCCAGCACTATCGCAGTGAATCTACCTTGAGCCTGCGGGCACTCACCACCCACTGGCCAAGGAGATTATTACACCGCCCAATCCTCCACGAATACAAATAGTCATTACTCCCATACCTACACACCTGAAGTTCCACCCAGGTGTACCCCACCTAAATTTAAAGACCCCGCTACATAACATATAAATGGAGATATCAATACTTTACCTGGCTCCATATATCCAAATCTGCCTCCTCAAGGACCTTATCTTGATCCTCAGGGGAAGCCAGAGCAGGGTTGCTAGGAAGGCTGGAGGGCTGGCTGCAAGGAAGGCTGGAGGGCTGGCTACAAGGAAGGCTGGATTGACCTCTGGGGGGAAGGGTGGACAGAGATTCCCGCACTTCAAGCTGGTCATCCAGGAAAGATAACTTGCTGTAGTACCACAGACTGGGTTTATAAACCTTATCTGCTGCAGCACCTGACCTCTGGGACTTCAGGACCATATTCCTCTGGGTCCTGTATGTCCCCCTGATGGTAGCAATTTTGTTTTTCACATCTTGGAGAGTTGTTGTGGGTATCTGTGTTTGCACAAATGCAAGCAGGCTCTCCAGTGCTGCTGTCCTGGCCACTTTATTTTTATTTCCACCACTTTTTGTTTGCCAAAGGATAGGGAGGTCTTTCCATTTATCAATGAACTCCCCCATAAAGTCTGGGTTTTTGAAACTATTCATTCTCTCTGTAAAATCAAGCAACAAGAAAATACATATGTTTCAGGCAACATTCATCAAATCAGCATTTTTGACAGATTTTCAAGCCCAAAATCTCCTCCTCTGATGAAACCCAAATCCTTAAAAACTTATGTACCTTGGTCAACACGTTCGTTGCTAACTCCCTCTCCCGCCAAATGAACGTATTTTCGACACATGGATCTTCACTTGATATACACTGCGCATGCGTGAAACTCTGCACGCTTTCCCCGCCCCCGACGTTCGAGATTGTACTTTCCCCGCCCCTTCTCGCTCGTCGTAGTGCTTAACAACATGGCGGAGACACAGGTGGCTGAGATTACCTCTACAGAGGAGGAAATTCCAGAGGAGCCCAAATCCCGATCCAGGAGATATAAGGCATCCAACATGTCATTCGAGGAAATGGTGGAGATGGTGCCAATTTTGAGGAGGGAGGATTATGATGCCAAGCATGGGCCGTATAAAAGACCTAATCTTGTCAAGACAAAAATTATGGGCAAAGTGGTCAAAACTCTTCATCAAAAATTCGGGGTGTGCAGAATGAAGGAACAGCTCAGAAAACGATGGTCTGATCTGAAGTTGCGGGAGCCCGACCAATACAAAAGAATCAAGAAAGTTATAGGAAAAAGTAAGTACCTTTTCTTCATTTTCCCTGCTAAAGATTATTACTTGTATTAAGTCGTGTATATTTAGACTTTGATATAGTACAGTGAAAGATAACAACTTTCAATGTTCGTCCGCACACTAAACGGACGTAGTAAACCTCTTTCTCCGTCCAGTTCCTAAAACGATGTTTTTGGATCATCCAGTGTGAACACACAATTGTTTTTTGGGGTTTTGGGGAGCAAATTTGGTAAACAATTTGCTTTATATTTAGAATCCAAATGACATATTTTTTTGGGAAAAAGGGTTGGCATTGTAATGTTAAGGGAGAGAATGCTCAGCAGCTGCTTAAACATCTGAACGCAGTAGTACAAGTGTGGGACAAAACCCCTAAATTTTTAGGGTGTCACACACAGGTGATCCTGTGTATATACTTTGGGGTGTTACAATGTGTCAAACTTTGTTTCAAAAAGTATATGCTCTGGTTTTGGCAATGTATCCAATCATGTGTTCTGGTTGTCACTGAGGGTACATTTAAATATGGACCACACTTCCAAATAATATTTAGAAATCTCTTTTTCTTGGTTTTTTGTGGCCCAAAAATTATTAGTTACTAATGAAACTCTGTAAAATAAATGGTATGTGCAGCGCAATAGCTAAGATAAAATAAAATAAAATGTGACAGTCCAATCAAATAAAACAGATATTCAAATGTCCCATTGGATAATGATAAGACAAATTCCTCATAGAAGAGAGTGAGAAGAAATCTGGCATTTTTAGGTTATATTAGAGGCTGTTTGCGCTGATTGTTCCCTTATTCTATACTAATGAAACTCTACCTTTTATTGCAATCTCCATAGGGCTTCAAAAAGCTACGTCAGATGAGCCTATAAATCCAACACCTTCAATAATACCCCCAGAACCACATGATGGAGAGGAGCGTGAAGTTGTGGAAGTGGAAAGTGCCACCACAAGAGGTCAGTGTCAAACCAGACAGATGCAGGTTAATAGATGTAGGCCTACATATTCTATACTACATGATTTGTTTTTGTTTAGGTGCAGTTCTGGCCGGAGACCCCGAAAAGTTTACACTTCACAGTGCCCAGATCCTGATCCAATACCTCATGGTCTGCTGTCGTGACCTTGAAAAAATAAAGGGAGACTTGATAGAGATCAGGCAAAATACCAAGCGGGTTGAGGAAAAGCTAGCCAATACCCTTTGTTTCACGTGACCCTCCCTTCTAGACTGTAAGCTCTATCGTGCAGGGCCCTCTGATCCCTCTGTATTGAATTGTATTGTGATTGTACTGTCTTCCCTGATGTTGTAAAGTGCTGCGCAAACTGTTGGCGCTATATAAATCCTGTATAATAATAATAATAATAATAATAATGGTTGTGCTTGGGCGTGTATAATGTTTGAACACAAAAGAACGTTGAACTTGCTGTGTTTTGGCAGGTTTGTTTTTGTTTTAAGCTTGATAATGAATAGTACATGTTTACATTTTCACGTTTTTTTATTTGTTAATTTTTTGAGGCATGGCTGTTCATGCGTTTTAACCCCAAAAATATTTTAATAACATCTACACTTCAAAGGAAGTTTCCTCAAAAATAATTAAAAAAGGTATTTTCTTAACCAGAATTTGTGGCTTCATTATGTAAATGTTGTGCAAAGTGAACTAAACAATGTTTTGTGTTTACACTGACAATGAAGGCTAATTAAGAATGCAAAATACACATGGCAATACAAGTGCATTAGGTAAACCGACGAGAAACCTAAAAGAATATTAAATGAAAACACCTAAACAATATTTTCTCAAAAAAAGGTTTCATTTTTAAAAATAATAAGGTTAAAATTCATCAGGCATATCAATGGCCCCCTACCCACAAAATAATCAACATATTGTTGATGGACCTCACGTCCGGTTTGGGGGGCCAAGCCTGGATGGCCAGCACACAACAAGCCATTACAACATGGTTCAATTTGTAAGGGGCAAGGTGGATGGAGGTGAGGAACAGGCGGAATCGGCTGGCCATGATGCCAAAGGCATTTTCCACCACCCTTCTTGCTCTGGCCAGCCGATAGTTGAACACCCTCCTCTCAGGGGTGAGGGTGCATTGCGGGAATGGCCTCATCAAATGGGGACCCAGGCCAAACGCCTCATCTGCCACAAAGACAAATGGGAGTCCCTCCACATTCTGCTCCGCTAGTGGCAAGGCCAGCTGATCCAAAAGGAGCCGTTCCCCAAACTCCGTCTGTGCAAAGACTCCTCCATCAGACATCCTGCCATTCGTGCCAACGTCCACATAGAGGAATTCGTAGGTGGCCGACACCACTGCCATCATGACGATGCTGTGGAACCCCTTATAGTTATAATAAAAGGATCCCGAATGGGGTGGTGGGACGACCCGAACATGTTTGCCGTCGATGGTCCCTCCACAGTTCGGAAAGTTCCATCGTTGGGCAAACTCAGATGCCACATTCTGCCATTCATGTGGGCGTAGAAGGGAACGGTGGAATTAAATTTAAAAAAAATTATACTTTGAGACAGAAACATTGAAAGCAGATTTAAGAAAACCATTCATGGCCAACATTGGGAGAAACCGAAAAATTAAAACATTATTAGTAAGCAACAACAAACCCCCCCCCAAAAATGGGGGGGGGGTTGAAGATGAGTTGGGGAGATCACAAATGTAGGTTGTAGCACTCTGTATGAATTATTGAAAAATGTTACATTCCTAGGCAATCTTTAGGGGGTGTTTAGGGTAAAGCACTACGATGGAGCATAGATTAAAATACATGGACATGACTAGGCAAGGTGGGTATGGCCCCAGGATAGCATGCTGGAGAGGTTAGGTAAGGCAAATTTAAATGTAGGCCTAATAAAAACATTCCCAAAAATAACCATGTGGAGAAAGGGGACATTCCCTGCAGCTAAGAATCATGGGAATTAGGGACTGTTAATAAACCCCCAAAAAAAATTAAACAAAGAAATACATACAATGTGATGTTTGAAATAAGAAAACTTACCTTAATATAGTCCTCCTGCAAAACTTGAAGGATGGCAGAACACGTCTCTGGTATAATGATACCCAGAGCCTAGGGGGATATGCCTGTGGAGAACTTTAGGTCCTGCAGGCTTCTCCCAGTCGCCAGGTATCGCAACGTGGCAATGAGCCTCTGCTCAGCACTGATGGCTTCACGCATAACGGTGTCCTGCCTGGTAATGTAGGGGGACACCAAAGCCAACAGATGCTGAAATACGGGGTCAGACATCCTGAGACAATTCCTGTAGTCCTCAGGATTATTCTCCCTGATCTCCCGCAACAAAGGCATATGACAGAACTGGTGCCGCTGGAGCAACCAATTCTTGGTCCATGAACTCCTCCTCACCCTGTTCATGGCCTGGAGTCAGGATACAGCATGAACCCCTGCACCAACTACAGCACGAACTCTACGACAAGTATGTAGCCGCAACATGGCTAGATAACGGTCGGCAGCTCAGAACGAACGGAAGAACAGCAAGGCCTATGAAGAACAAGCTGAAAAACAGGAACGAGCAGACAAGAACGCACTGAATAAACAGATACGGACTGACTACAAGCACTGCAAGACAGATACGAACCCACAGGCACAAACTGAACTCCACAAAACGATCTTCAAAGCACGAAGACTGAAAAGCGCGAATCGTCTCTCACCAAACTTTTACTAACACGCGGTAACACGAAATTAGTAAAAGCGTCCCAAAGGGTGGCGTCATTAGAACGGAACTTCCCCTTTATAGTGCCGTCGTAAGTGGTGTACGCCACTGCGCTTTGCTTGAACGTTTTTTAAAATGATCGTGTGTACGCAAGACAGGCTTGAGAGGAAACATGAAAAAAAACGACGTGAAAAACGTTGGTAAAAAAAATGGTATGAAAAACTATTGTGTGTACGCGGCATAAGTTCCCTAACTCACATTCATGCACATACTATGGCCAATTTAGACAGGATCCAATTAACCTACCAGCGTGTCTTTGGAGTGTGGAAGGAAACCAGAGTATCCAGAAAAAGCCCACACAGATACAAGGAGAACAAACAAACTCCAGGCTGGTAGTGCTGTGGTTGGGATGCGAACCAACAACCTTGCTGCAAGACGGAAGTGCTAACCACTTAACCACTGTGCTGCCCTTATAAAAATTCTGGCCAAATATGACTAAAAGAGTTTTGCCCTAAGAGGGAGGAACTTAAAGTCCAACTCCAGGAAACCTAAAAATTCTCCCTTGCTTTGGGGCTGCACCTGCACTGCAAGGATTAAAGTGGTTATTAAGCCACTCTAACCTGTATACACCATCAGCACTGCCTCCTATTGCAGTATCCCCCTCTGTGTGTGATTTATAAAAATAAATGCTGCAAATACCTAAATTTCACTGCCGAGGTTGCGATCACATGACTGGCCAGCTTTCTCCTTTTACTCCTCTGAGAGATGCAGTGGGCGGGGCTGAGATTCCTCTGCTGTCAGTCTGGCTGGCTGGCTGGTCATGTGATCGCAATCTCCGCTCTTAAATTAGGTATTTACAGCATTTAAATTTATAAATCATTCACAGAGGGTGACACTGCAATAGGAGGCAGCGCTGATGGTGAATACAGGTTAGTGTTATGAGAGCAGCAGGAGGGGCAGCTCACACACAGACAGAGAGGGGAGGAGGACACAAGAGCAGATAGGAGAGCAGATAGCAGGCTGCTGATGACAGAGGCACGTAAACTGACCACGGTGCCTGGTCTCAGCAGCCATGATACACCATGGTCAGTTTACATAGGGGTGGGGAGAAACTGGCAGGATCAGCCAGGTTTTTTAGGTGTTACAGGGGGCCAAATGACACAGGACAAGCACCGTGTCATATAACATGCTTTAAAGGAGCAGGATTGTTTTTTTATTTTCTGGGGTTAACAAATGCTTTAACTGCTCATTTAGTCTAGGGAGACAGTAAAAGCACTTTTATTTACTCAATTCTCCACTCCCCTGGCAGACAGTGCTCCCCCATTCTCAGGCGGTGGACTGTTCCACAGTGTCCTCATGTCCAATGCCAGGCTATAGTCCCTGTATAATGTCAGAGGACATTAGACCACCAAAGCATGAGGCAAAATAAGCTGCAGTGACCAGTCTAGCAGTGCAGAGACGCCTGTAGGATCTGAGGATCGAGTAAATAAACCTACTTTTCCAAATCTTGCGGTGCGGGCGCAGTCTTCTTGCAAGGGAGAGTTTTTTTAGGTTTCCTGGAGTTTTGCTTTAATGTGACCTGGGTTTTAATTTTAAAAATGTTGGGAGCTATGGATTGTTAATAATGATGAGCATATCTACATATGCTCCATGCTAAATCCACTTGCACCAATTGCATAGGCCTTAGGTTTAGCATTTTATATACAGAAACAAACACAAACTGGAATTAACGGTCATCTCTCTATTATGAAGGCAGAAAAAGCACACCCAGCTTTTTTTTCTTACAACATTTTCAGATTTTGAAACAGGAAGCATTTTTTTATTAATACATTTCTTTAAAAGGCAAAAGTTCAGCAGACTAATGAAAGCTCCTTTCAGCTGTGGTCAAGCCAGAGACAATGAAAATCATTTTTACATTGTAATTAATTACACAGAGCCAGGCAAACTGCACAAAAATGTTTTTTTTTATGGAAATTTGGGTGATTGTGGGAAAGAGAGCTGAATGTATGACCAAGCAGGATTGTAAATCAGAAAGTATTCTTTGTGTATATGAGTGAAATTATTGATGAACACCTCTCTGTAATAAAGGGTATGTAAAGCCTAAGGCCCCTTTCACACTGACACGTTTTTCAGGCGGTTTAGCGCTAATAATAGCGCTGCTATACCGCCTGAAAAAATCGTGCTCTGCAGTCTTCAGTGTGAAAGCCCAAAGGCTTTCACACTGAAGCGGTGCGCTAGCAGGACCGCTCCAAAAGTCCTGCTAGCCGCATCTTTACAGCGGTGAAGGAGCGGTGTGTTCACCGCTCCTTTACCGCTGCTGCCCATTGAAAGCAATGGGAGGCCGCAGTAATACCGCCCGCAATGCGCCTCTGCAGAGGCGCATTGCGGGCGGTATTAACCCTTTTTCGGCCGCTAGCGGGGGTTAAATTCACCCCGCTAGCGGCCGCATACCGTGGTAAAAACAAAGGTATAGCGGCGCTAAAAATAGCGCCGCTATACCCACAGCGCACCTCCCGCCCCAGTGCGAAAGGGGCCTAACAATTAAAGTTACAAAAAACCCTAACGCTATCTATTCATAATCGTGTTCCCTCCCCCCCTCCTCTTACCTATCCTGTCTAACCTGTTTAAAAAATCTGTATATTTACTTTTTTAAATCCGCTCTGGTTCATTCACAAGATCCTGCAGCTTTAGCTCCCCTGTGTCACTAAGCGGCTGCTGCAGGGGAAACGACAAAATGGCTGGGCTATGGGAGCCTATGGGTAACTTCATGGATGCTGGAATTCAGAGCCGTTGTGGAGCGCTCCCTTACACAGAGTTGAAGGATCACATGACTGGACCAGAGCAGATTAATAATGGGTAAGTATACATATCTGTTTTTAAACAGGTTAGGCAGGATAGGTAAATAGGAAGGGGGAGGGAACATTTTTAAGAGTAGATATGGGTTTCTTTTTAATGCAAGAATGCAGTTAACAATGAAAATGCCCACGGCATTTAGCCAGTGGAACAATACAAAAATGGCATCATAAATCAGGTACCAGTGTTTGGTCTATAGATAGACATTATTAAACAAGATCAGTTTAACAACTAGCAGATGGAGGAAAGCGGGGAGGTCTCAGCTGTTAAAGCATAAAATATATTTTAATTTAGGTGAAGGGTAAGATATTAATTGGAGGGTCATTGATATAATTTGATACAAAAAAAATATGTAGTCGCGCTAACTTATGAGTTTGAACATAAGCCCATCACTGGGTAACTGAAAAAATCCAAATATCAACAGTGATAACATATAAAAAGCTAAGTGAAAAGCAATATATATTCTATGTGAACAGATGATAAACAGAAAATTAACTGTGATTAAAAAAAAAATTTTTTGGGTTAGTGTCCAAAAATACTGTAGAGCGGAAAAACCCCTCAAAGTTCATAATCAAAAATCCATAATGCAAAAAACCATGATGAAAAAAACACCCGTGAGGCGATATCCAAAATTAATAAAGAAATGCCCCGAGACGACGTGATTTTTCACGAAACGCGTAGGGAAGGATACGAGCTTTGTGCTGACGTCACCCTCCATTGCTCGACTTCCACGGACGTGTGTGTGCCAGCGCCAATTGACCGGTCGGCTCTGTGATACTTTTAAGCTGTCTTTTTAACTGCTCTTGTGAGTATGTTTTCATTATTTTAATAAATGTTCACCAAAGATTTTACACTATCTAGTGTCCCCCCCTTTTTTTTTTCATGGTCCACGTTGAATATCTGTATGATGCTATATGAGCTGTCGGGCTATTAAAACAACTGAGGTTTATCACTGGCTACACTCTGGAGGCTTAACTGAGTATTACTTAAGGCTGTTTGAGGTCCTCCGTCATAGGGGACCATCGCTGTTCGGTAAGCAGTAACTTCTATTGGTGGTGGTGAAAGTCACGAATTTAAGTCTAAGAAGATTGGAATCCTTTCCTTCTTCATTTCTTTATTAATTTTGGATATCGCCTCACGGGTGTTTTTTTCATCATGGTTTTTTGCATTATGGATTTTTGATTATGAACTTTGAGGGGTTTTTCCGCTCTACAGTATTTTTGGACACTAACCCAAAAAATTTTTTTTTTATTCACAGTTAATTTTCTGTTTATCATCTGTTCACATAGAATATATATTGCTTTTCACTTAGCTTTTTATATGTTATCACTGTTGATATTTGGATTTTTTCAGTTACCCAGTGATGGGCTTATGTTCAAACTCATAAGTTAGCGCGACTACATATTTTTTTCTTATTTGTACCCACTGATGATTGTTTTCAGACTAGTTGCTGCTTCTCCTATAATTTTTTCTTTTTTCAGGCAATCCATTAGCTTGATTCGTACACTTTAAGCACAGTTTCTTCTATATTTTTTTCTCATATAATTTGATACCACTGGGTATATTGAAAAAAAATGTTCTATCAATTGTTGGGTATCCGTAGGCAAGGTTTGAATGATGATTTCCATGCATCAAAGAATTTTTGGCATCGTAATTCCTTGCGTAAGGAGGCCTTCACCCATTCCATGTCGAAAACATAAGAACGTTTTTCTATAAACTAAGAAATGGTGCAGGGTTTCTGGGTGGATCCACTTGTGTAGGATGGCTTTCCATGCTACAAGGGATATGACAACGAGGAATTGTTTTGCAGGCTCGCAAGATTTTAATACCTGGGATGTTGATTAGGCCAAAAAGTGGCCAATCAGGGGTTAGAGTTAAGTAGGTCACTAAGTTTGTGATAGTATAATGCACAACTGTTTTGTTTAATCTTGGGACACACCCAGAAGGCATTTAACAAGTTCACATCTAAATGTCCACATTTCAAGCAGCAACAAGAGGAGCTTAGGCCCATAAAATATGAGTGATATTGTCACAGCACAGCCTGCAGATCTATCTTTGTGCATTTCTTATCTCCTTGTTGCAGTGATTCTGCTAGATCTCTGATTCTCTTCACATGTGCTGCTGGCTTCTGCCCTCACCTATGGGTGTTGCCTGCTATTCTCTGGGTTTATATTTCCTTTCCCTTCCATCACTTCCTGGCTCGCCTCCCATTATATACATATATATGCTAAGTCCACCCCATGTTGTTTTAGCAACTTTGCAGTTCTCTGGATTCCAGTCTGTGTACTACTTGTGTATCCTGTCTGACTACTTGTGTACTGAATCTGGCTCCCTTTACTGTATATGCTTGTCTGCCTCCAATGCTGACCTCAGCTTGTTTCCTGGTTTTGCCTTAGGTCTCCTGCTATTGTACTCTGCACTCGCTAAGTGGTCTCCACATTCTCAGCTTGGCCTAACTGGTGGCCACGACCTGGTTCCAGCTTTCTGCAAGGCCATCCCCACCATCAGGGGCCCTGGTGAAGAAGCAAGCTGGGGCTTAGACTCCACACCCTGTGAAACCCAGAGTTGGCGAACTACAAGGGCTCACTATCCCAGACTCCTGACACATGTGGAGATATATAAGAATGATTGAAAAGCCAAAGCATTTTGTGGTACATTGTGGCTTTGATCATTCCTCAAGATAAACATATTGATTTTAAAAGTGTGTTAGCTTGAAGCTGGGGGAAATTCTTGGTCCATTCGTTAAGAGCAGCCTTTGTGGAGGTATAATCCAGCAGCTGCTGGAAGAAATTGCACAAAGTGGAGATTTTTACCTGGATTAGGATTTTCAAAAATGTAAACAGAAAAAATGCAGCGCTGGTGACAAGGGGGCACTTGGGGTAACCCCGGATAACAACACAAAAGTGTCCAACAAACACTGTGAGCGTCACAGTGTCCCAATACTAATAAGTGGTGCTGGTGAATGTGAAAGAATTTAAGGTCCAAACAGTTCGAAGAACCAAAACCTACAACAAAGTTCTATAAAGAACTGATGGCATGAAATGTGCACATGTATTCAAGTCCCCAATATATTGCAAATGGTGTATTTCTTGAAATGAGACAATGGAGATCAGAGATCTATGATGTGCGGCTGTGATAAGCTTGCTAGGAGAAATGTATCCACCATAGGGTTAGCATATATATGTAATCCAGCATCTGAGACAAAAGGTGAGAAATGAATACTGTTACCAGAGGCCGGGGGCACACACGTCAGCGACAGTGTGCCAATCAGGCATAGACAGGATCTCCTGGGCTGGACTTCTAAACGGTGATATAACGAACCGAATCCTGGACGTCTCCAAAGACACTGTAATACTCTGATGTTAACAGTCTCAGGTGTCAGGTGCAGGATGAGGCTGACCAAATCTCAGCAGACAGAGGCATAAGATAATCAAAAAAAATATATAATAACATAGAAAGAGACAAAAAAAACAGCTCCACATAGTGCAGGCCACTCCAGGATGAGAAGTAAAAAAGAGGCCTTTATTGGCTTAAAATCAGAAAATAAAAATATATACATAGCAAGTACACAGGCAGCCAGGAAGATGCAGGTGCAAAAGGTGATCATAAAAAATAGAGCGTGGACTATGAGGCTAGTGCAGGCTTAAGTACCCGACATGTTTCGAGCTAGTGCTCTTCAACTGGGGCATATGCCCCAGTTGAAGAGCACTAGCTCGAAACATGTCGGGTACATGTCGGGTACATAAGCCTGCACTAGCTTCATATTCCACGCTCTATTTTTTATGATCAGCTTTTGCAACTTTTTCTTTATTTTGTACACTTTTCAAAAAATGTGCCCAATAAATTTGCCCAGTCCTATCAAAAAAAAATTCTTAATGGTAGAGACAATTTAGGATTTCCCTTTCAGGAAAAGGAACAGGCTATTAGATAAGCATGGAAATTTCTCCTGGGCTGCATTGAAGGGGAAAGGTTGCTTATTGTTAATATCTACCAAAGATTTTATATAACGAAGACATGCAAGGTGCCACTGTTTATGGATAGGAAGTCCAGAGGACTCTGGGAGGTCCGGGTGGTTGCATAAGGGGAGGAAAAGAGATATGTGGCTATAAAGCATGTAACTAGTGATGAGCCGAACACCCCCGGGTTCGGTTCGCACCAGAACCCGCGAACGGACCGAAAGTTCGAACGAACATTAGAACCCTATTAAATACAATGGATGCGAACGTTCGAATTCTAAAGTGCTAATTATAAAAACTATTATGCATGTTATTGTCCTAAAAAGGGTTTGGGAACCCGGGTTCTGCACCAGGGGACATGTATCAATGCAAAAATAAGTTTTAAAAACGGTCGTTTTCCGGGAGCAGTCATTTTAATGATGCATAAAGTGAAAAAAAAAAAGTCAAATATTCCTTTAAATATCGTACCTGGGGGGTGTCTAAAGTATGCCTGTGAAGTGCCACGTGTTTCCCGTGTTTAGAACTGTCCCTGCACAAAATGACACTTCTAAAGGAAAAAAAAGCCATTTAAAACTGCTTGCGGCTTTAATGTAATGTCTGGTCCCGGTAATATGGATGAAAATCTTTAAGAAAAATGGCATAGCTACCCCATGACCCCCCCCCTACCCCAGCCCATTACCAGCCCCTTTGGGTCTTGTATGGATATTAAGGGGAACCCCGCACATAAAATAAAAAAGGCCCTATATACTCTGAACAGCCGTATACAGGCGGTGCATACAAGACAGGGACTGTAGGTTTGTTCTTATGTAGAATCTGTTTGTAATTTTGAACAGGTACATTGTTGAAGTGTAGCTCCAGACCAAAAATCTATTTTTAAACTTTTTGGAAAACATAGGTAAGGGTTATCACCCCTGTAACATTTGTTTTGCTGTCTGTGCCCCTGTTCAGAACATTTCACCTCACTTTCCGTCCTAATGACAACTGTTTTTGAAATGTGGTGTTTTTCTTGAAACAAGGATTGCTGATAAAGCATCAGTACAGAGGAGACACCTTTCTCCCATATTTATTCTTACAGGAGAGAATTTTCCTTCCTAGTGGTAGATTTCCTCTCACTTCCTGTTGTCTTCTTGCGTTTGCAAGTAGGAGTCGTTTGTAAGTTGGATGTTTGAAAGTAGGGACCTGCCGTATATACTCTGCAGAAATAGGCCCCTTAGTTGTTGGTGTTGGCACAACACTGTAAGCACTCACAGTTACTCTTGGTTGGTGCTGGAACGCCCTGCTGTCAACTATTATATCAGGAATTTTAATTACATATAATTGTTGAACAGTGGTAGTAAAAATTGGGCCTTTGATGGTGGTGCTGGTGCCACAACACTGTAAGCCCTGACAGTTACTCTTGGTGGGTGCAGCAATGGGCCCTGCTGTGAATTATTAGATCAAGAATTGTAATTACATGCCCCTGTTGAACAGGGGCTGAAAAATTGGGCCTTAGGCACTGGTGGCACAACACTGCAACCCTTCACAGATACTGTACTTGGAGCACAGCAATGAGCCCTGTTGCAAAGTATTGCTTCAAAAATTGTAATGACACGCCCCTGTTAAACAGGGGCTGAAAAATTGGGCCTTAGGCACTGGTGGCACAACACTGCAACTCCTCACAGATACTGTACTTGGAGCACAGCAATGAGCCCTGTTGCAAAGTATTGCTTCAAAAATTGTAATTACACGCCCCTGTTAAACAGGGGCTGAAAAATTGGGCGTTAGGCACTGGTGGCGGCACCCATAAACAAAAATGATCTTCCAAGCTATCATCATCAATCGTATCATTGAGGACTCGGAGGAGGAGGATAGCCAGTCAACATAACAGCACAGGCACTCAGCATCAGCATCAGTCTTGAAGGGATGTGACATTTTAAAATCAATTAGTCTGTTATATCAGCATCAGGTGTGTGGTAGCTGGTGGTGATCCAAGACTGGTTCATCTTGATGAAAGTCAGTCGATCAACCGAGTCGGTGGACAGGCGCACCCTGTGATCCGTGACAAATCCTCCAGCAGCACTGAATGTGCGTTCCGAAAGAACGCTGGATGCAGGACAGGCCAGTAGCTCAATTGCATACTGTGCAAGCTCTGGCCAGTGATCCATCCTCAAGACCCAGTAAGCCAGAGGATTTTCGGTGGGGAAGGTGTCCAAGTCTGACCTTGCCCCTAGATATTCCTGCACCATGTTTATCAGACGCTGGCGATGGTTGCTGGAACCGATCATACTTTGGGGCTGCGGACTAAAGAATTGTCTGAACGCATCGGTCAGACGGCCACCTTCCCCACCGCTCCTTCTTTGACTGGCCGAAGCCTCAGCAACTCGTTGTCCAGGACCAGGAGTTTGCAACCTCCCAGTCTCTGGGAACGCGTTGCACAGACCTTTCTGCAAGGCCTCCCGGAGTTGTCTCATCCTCTGCTCCCTCTGCGACGGTAACATAAGGTCCGCAACCTTACCCTTGTACCGTGGATCAAGGAGAGTGGCCAGCCAGTAATGGTCCCTCTCCTTGATCCGAAGAATACGAGGATCCTTCCGCAGACTTTGCAGGATCAGGGAGGCCATGCAGCGTAGGTTTGCTGAGGCATTCGCTCCGGAGTCCTCTGGGTCACTAAGGACGACATGATCCGCAGCCACCTCCTCCCAGCCACGTACAAGTCCACTGGTTTCTTGGGACTGTAAATCATCCCTAAAAGACTGCTGCTGATGATGCTGAGTGCCAGCCTCCACCTCCATGCTGACACAATCCTCCTCCTCCTCCTCCTCCTCCTCCTCCTCCTCCTCCTCCTCTTCCTGTGCGATGGGTGGGACAGAAGGAACACTGTCTGGGTAAAGGGGGCCTTGAGAGGCAAGGAAGTCCTCCTCTTCCTGCCTCTGTTCTGCCTCAAGTGCCCTGTCCATTATTCCACGCAGCGTGTGCTCCAACAGGTGGACAAGAGGTACAGTGTCACTGATGCATGCACTGTCACTGCTCACCATCCTCGTGGCCTCCTCAAATGGTGCCAGGACAGTGCATGCATCCCTGATCATGCCCCACTGGCGTGGAGAAAAAAAACCAAGCTCCCCTGACCCTGTCCTGGTGCCGTAGTCGCACAGGTACTCATTGATGGCCCTCTGCTGCGTGTGCAGCCGCTGCAGCATGGCCAACGTTGAGTTCCACCTGGTGGGCATGTCACATATAAGGCGGTTCTTGGGCAGGTTCAACTCCTTTTGCAGCTCAGCCAGGCGAGCACTGGCATTATAAGATCTGCGGAAATGCACACAGACTTTCCTGGCCTGCCTCAGGACATCCTGTAAGCCCGGGTACCTGCCCAAGAAGCGCTGCACCACCAGGTTAAGGACGTGAGCCACACAGGGCACATGGGTCAGTTGTCCCTGTCGGAGGGCGGAGAGGAGGTTGGTGCCATTGTCGCAAACCACCATTCCTGGCTTAAGCTGGCGTGGCGTCAACCACCTCTCGGCCTGGCCCTGCAGAGCAGACAGGACCTCTGCCCCAGTGTGGCTTCTGTCCCCCAAACACACCAGCGCAAGCACGGCATGGCATCTTTTTGCCTGCGTACTTGCGTAGCCCCGTGAACGGCTACGGAGCACCGCTGGTTCATAGGACAAACCACAGGAAGAGGCCATGGAGGAAGAAGAAGAGGAGGGGGTGGAGGAGAGAGGTGTGTCACAACCAGTAGTAGCATTTTGGAGGCGTGGCGGTGGGACAACCTCCAACACTACTGCACCTTGTCCTGAATCCTTCCCAGCTGCCAAAAGAGTGACCCAATGGGCCGTGAAAGAAAGGTAACGTCCCTGTCCATGCCTGCTGGACCATGAGTCAGCGGTAATATGCACCTTACCGCTGACCGCCCTGTCCAGCGAGGCCAAGACATTGCCTTCCACATGCCGGTAGAGAGCCGGAATAGCCTTCCGTGAGAAAAAGTGGCGTTTGGGAACCTGCCACTGAGGAACCGCACATTGCACAAACTCACGGAAGGGGGCCGAGTCTACCAACTGAAAAGGCAGCAGTTGAAGCGCTAGCAATTTAGCCAAGCTAGCATTCAACCGCTGGGCATGTGGATGGCTGGGAGTGAACTTCTTTCGACGGTCCAGCAGCTGGGGCAGGGAAATTTGCCTGCTAGAATCGGACGTCGGTGTACTGCTAGCAGAGTGGGCGCAAGTACTTGGCTGTGACACACCTAATTCTACACCTTCATTCCTCTCAGTGCATGTTTCAGAGAGGACTGAAGTTATAGTGGGGTTGGAGATCCCAGCTGATGCGGTGCAAGGAGAGGTCCGCTTGGTTCTTTGGTGTGGGTCTTTGAGGTAGGCTTGCCAACGAGCTGCATGGCAGGTCAACATATGTCTGGTCAGGCATGTGGTACCCAAGCGGCTGATGTTTTGGCCACGCGATATACGCTTGAGACATATGTTGCAAACAGCAGCTGTGCGATCTGATGCACTAGCCTCAAAAAAGGCCCACACCAAAGAACTTTTTGAATGACGGGCAGAGGCAGCGCCCTGCACAGGCGGAGCTCTGCGGTGTGATTCCGTCGGTGTACTGCCCTTACGCTGGCCACCAAAGGGCATCCTGCCTCGTTGGAGATGTGCCTCCTCCTCATCCTCCTCCTCCTCCTCTCTCCTATTAGGCACCCACGTGGAGTCATTGACCTCATCATCCCCTCCCTCCTCATCACTGGAGCCAATCTGGCAGTATGCTGCAGCTGCTGGAACATGACTGCCAGATTGGTGTCCTTCTTGAGCATCCCCTCTGTCTGCTCTCACGCTACTGCCTTCCTCTAGCTGGGTTTCATCATCAGACCCTTCGAAACGCTGGGCATCCTCCTGGAGCATGTACCCAACACTGTGCTGAAACAGTTCGGGGGACTCCTCAGGAGGAGGACATGGTGGGTCTAGGGAAGGAGTGACTGATGATTTGTCTGACATTGATACCAGGGAAGACGACGCTTTGGCAGCTGCTTTTCCAGTACCCTGAGCCTGGGTGAGAGAGGATGAGGAGGAGGAGGAGGGCTTGGTCATCCACTCTACCAAGTCTTCGGCATGATGTGGCTCAACATGTCCAGCTGCCGAAAAGAAGGACAAGCGTGTCCCATGGCCATGTGCTGATGACAATGCACCGCGTCCACGACCAGCACTGTTGCCCCCAGACACAGAGCCTGCTTGCCCTCTTTTATTGCCTCCTGACTGTCTGCCTCTCCTTGTTTGCCTTCCAGACATTCTAATAGATGGCCTGCAGGGAGATGGGAAAAAAGCAATAAGGGCTACCTTCAGGTGTCCTTCTCTGTCCCTTGAAACAAGGACTTTCACAGTGAAAGAAACTGACACTGTCCCTACCTAGAGTTTTCTGTCCCTAGAATAAATGTTTTTTTTAAGCACAATATAGCACAAGGACAATTAACTCACTGTCCTTACAGGTCCCTGGAAACAAGGACTTGCAGAGTGAAAAAAAAAAAACACTCTCCCTACCTACAGTTTTCTGTCCCTAGAAAAAATGTTTTTTTTAAGCACAATATAGCACAAGGACAATTAACTCACTGTCCTTACAGGTCCCTGGAAACAAGGACTTGCAGAGTGAAAGAAAAAAAACACTCTCCCTACCTACAGTTTTCTGTCCCTAGAAAAAATGTTTTTTTTAATCACAATATAGCACAAGGAAAATTAACTCACTGTCCTTACAGGTCCCTGGAAACAAGGACTTGCAGAGTGAAAGAAAAAAAACACTCTCCCTACCTACAGTTTTCTGTCCCTAGAAAAAATGTTTTTTTTAATCACAATATAGCACAAGGAAAATTAACTCACTGTCCTTACAGGTCCCTGGAAACAAGGACTTGCAGAGTGAAAGAAACTGACACTGTCCCTACCTAGAGTTTTCTGTCCCTAGAATAAATGTTTTTTTTAATCACAATATAGCACAAGGAAAATTAACTCACTGTCCTTACAGGTCCCTGGAAACAAGGACTTGCAGAGTGAAAGAAACTGACACTGTCCCTACCTAGAGTTTTCTGTCCCTAGAATAAATGTTTTTTTTAATCACAATATAGCACAAGGAAAATTAACTCACTGTCCTTACAGGTCCCTGGAAACAAGGACTTGCAGAGTGAAAGAAAAAAAACACTCTCCCTACCTACAGTTTTCTGTCCCTAGAAAAAATGTTTTTTTTAATCACAATATAGCACAAGGAAAATTAACTCACTGTCCTTACAGGTCCCTGGAAACAAGGACTTGCAGAGTGAAAGAAACTGACACTGTCCCTACCTAGAGTTTTCTGTCCCTAGAATAAATGTTTTTTTTAATCACAATATAGCACAAGGAAAATTAACTCACTGTCCTTACAGGTCCCTGGAAACAAGGACTTGCAGAGTGAAAGAAACTGACACTGTCCCTACCTAGAGTTTTCTGTCCCTAGAATAAATGTTTTTTTTAAGCACAATATAGCACAAGGACAATTAACTCACTGTCCTTACAGGTCCCTGGAAACAAGGACTTGCAGAGTGAAAAAAAAAAAACACTCTCCCTACCTAGAGTTTTCTGTCCCTAGAAAAAATGTTTTTTTTAAGCACAATATAGCACAAGGAAAATTAACTCACTGTCCTTACAGGTCCCTGGAAACAAGGACTTGCAGAGTGAAAGAAACTGACACTGTCCCTACCTAGAGTTTTCTGTCCCTAGAATAAATGTTTTTTTTAATCACAATATAGCACAAGGAAAATTAACTCACTGTCCTTACAGGTCCCTGGAAACAAGGACTTGCAGAGTGAAAGAAACTGACACTGTCCCTACCTAGAGTTTTCTGTCCCTAGAATAAATGTTTTTTTTAATCACAATATAGCACAAGGAAAATTAACTCACTGTCCTTACAGGTCCCTGGAAACAAGGACTTGCAGAGTGAAAGAAAAAAAACACTCTCCCTACCTACAGTTTTCTGTCCCTAGAAAAAATGTTTTTTTTAAGCACAATATAGCACAAGTAAAATTAACTCACTGTCCTTACAGGTCCCTGGAAACAAGGACTTGCAGAGTGAAAGAAAAAAAACACTCTCCCTACCTACAGTTTTCTGTCCCTAGAAAAAATGTTTTTTTTAATCACAATATAGCACAAGGAAAATTAACTCACTGTCCTTACAGGTCCCTGGAAACAAGGACTTGCAGAGTGAAAGAAACTGACACTGTCCCTACCTAGAGTTTTCTGTCCCTAGAATAAATGTTTTTTTTAATCACAATATAGCACAAGGAAAATTAACTCACTGTCCTTACAGGTCCCTGGAAACAAGGACTTGCAGAGTGAAAGAAACTGACACTGTCCCTACCTAGAGTTTTCTGTCCCTAGAATAAATGTTTTTTTTAATCACAATATAGCACAAGGAAAATTAACTCACTGTCCTTACAGGTCCCTGGAAACAAGGACTTGCAGAGTGAAAGAAACTGACACTGTCCCTACCTAGAGTTTTCTGTCCCTAGAATAAATGTTTTTTTTAATCACAATATAGCACAAGGAAAATTAACTCACTGTCCTTACAGGTCCCTGGAAACAAGGACTTGCAGAGTGAAAGAAACTGACACTGTCCCTACCTAGAGTTTTCTGTCCCTAGAATAAATGTTTTTTTTAATCACAATATAGCACAAGGAAAATTAACTCACTGTCCTTACAGGTCCCTGGAAACAAGGACTTGCAGAGTGAAAGAAACTGACACTGTCCCTACCTAGAGTTTTCTGTCCCTAGAATAAATGTTTTTTTTAAGCACAATATAGCACAAGGACAATTAACTCACTGTCCTTACAGGTCCCTGGAAACAAGGACTTGCAGAGTGAAAGAAAAAAAACACTCTCCCTACCTACAGTTTTCTGTCCCTAGAAAAAATGTTTTTTTTAATCACAATATAGCACAAGGAAAATTAACTCACTGTCCTTACAGGTCCCTGGAAACAAGGACTTGCAGAGTGAAAGAAACTGACACTGTCCCTACCTAGAGTTTTCTGTCCCTAGAATAAATGTTTTTTTTAATCACAATATAGCACAAGGACAATTAACTCACTGTCCTTACAGGTCCCTGGAAACAAGGACTTGCAGAGTGAAAGAAACTGACACTGTCCCTACCTAGAGTTTTCTGTCCCTAGAATAAATGTTTTTTTTAAGCACAATATAGCACAAGGACAATTAACTCACTGTCCTTACAGGTCCCTGGAAACAAGGACTTGCAGAGTGAAAGAAAAAAAACACTCTCCCTACCTACAGTTTTCTGTCCCTAGAAAAAATGTTTTTTTTAATCACAATATAGCACAAGGAAAATTAACTCACTGTCCTTACAGGTCCCTGGAAACAAGGACTTGCAGAGTGAAAGAAACTGACACTGTCCCTACCTAGAGTTTTCTGTCCCTAGAATAAATGTTTTTTTTAATCACAATATAGCACAAGGACAATTAACTCACTGTCCTTACAGGTCCCTGGAAACAAGGACTTGCAGAGTGAAAGAAACTGACACTGTCCCTACCTAGAGTTTTCTGTCCCTAGAATAAATGTTTTTTTTAAGCACAATATAGCACAAGGACAATTAACTCACTGTCCTTACAGGTCCCTGGAAACAAGGACTTGCAGAGTGAAAGAAACTGACACTGTCCCTACCTAGAGTTTTCTGTCCCTAGAATAAATGTTTTTTTTAAGCACACTATAGCAGAAGCACAAAACACACTGACACTCTCCCTACCTATCCTTCTCTTTCCCTAAACTAAAGGAATCCAGGTTAAGCAAGAAAGAAATAACAGTCACTGTCCCTGCCTATGCTACTCTATCCCTGCTCCGGAACACACTACACTAGGCCGCCGTGCTGGCGGCCTTTTATAGTGTGGGGCGTGTACTAAACACCCTCAGCAATAATTGGCCACAGGCATCCTGCCTGTGGCCAATCATTGCTCTCCTCGCTGCCGGCGCTGTGATTGGCCAAGCATGCGGGGTCACAGTGCATGCTTGGCCAATCACAGCGCCTGGATGACACTGCGATGGCGTAGTGCATTGTGGGCCGTTCGCGTCACTCGAATTTGGCGCGAACGGCCCAAATCGTTCGATCTTCGTCGAACGATCGAACAGCCAATGTTCGAGTCGAACGTATGTTCGACTCGAACACGAAGCTCATCCCTACATGTAACGCGCGCATTTGTACCATGCCACATAAAGTATAAGAGGAGATTTGCTGACACCTCCTTGTGCAGTAGTTTATTATGTACAGTATATGAAGAATGTAGACTAGGTTGTTCAAAAGGTTCATGTTGTGGTCAAGTTCAGTGTACATTGAGGTACCATGCATCCAATCTATTATGTATCTGGTTAGAGGTGCCAAGATATACAGTTCTAGATCAGGAAAATTGAGTACTCCATTATTGGGGGGGGGGGGGGGGTTGCTGTAAGGTATGTAGACCTATTGTTGCTCTCCTGTGCCAGGTGCTGCTGTGTTTTTTTTGAGGACAGAGTGTTTTTAAAGTGTAAGTTCACCTTTACAGAAAATCTGTAAGGGTAAGTTGACCTTACACTGGACACCCCCCCCCCCCTGTGTTCTGCATCCCACAATCCCCCTAAATGCTTCACCGGTCCTCCAGGGATTTGAAATCCTTCTGGCTTTCTCTCCTTTCCTCGCAGTGCTGACAGGATGGGTTAGATGGATTCTGATTGGTCAGCGCCATCCATGTGATGGTGCTGATCAATTACAAGGCCCCTTGTCTGTACACTCTGAGAGGTATGGATAGGAGATTAAGCTGCGGGTATTTCAGATCCCCAGACCGGTAAAGCGGCATCCCAGTGCCTAACAGCAGGGAATTGCGGGACACTGGCACAGCGGGACCGGGGGGGGGGGGCAGTTCCAGTGTAAGGTCATCTTACAGATTGAGGGAGGACCTGTATGGTAATAAAAGTGTGGGATAGGCTACCATTTTTATTAAGTTTATTCTGCCCATATAAGAAATATTAAAGTGTGTCCAAGCAGAAAGAGATACTTTTATTGGGTGTAGCAAAGGAGGGATGTTAACTTTGTATAGATTATTGGGGTATTTGGGTATAGATACTCCGAGTTAAGAAATCTTTTACTAGCACCAAATAAAAGGGTAGAGATTGCTCCAAGGTGGCTTGTGATGGTTAGTTAAAGAGTGCCTTTGATTTATCAAAATTGATGGAGTAACCTGAGATTACACAAAATGATTTAATGAGAGAAATTAAACTGGGAAGGGAAGATTCTGGGTGTATAGGAGCAGGCCATTTGCAAAACCAGTGATTTTATGGCCTATGGCTATACCTTGGAAAGTAGGTTGGGATTCTAGTAGGCGAAGGAGAGAATTTAGTGCAAGTTTAAAAGAATGGGAAAAGGACATGGATATTGGAGCAGAAAGTTGGTTATTGATAATTAGCTTGGTGCGGAGGTTATGATAAATATATTGTATGAAAGAAGAAAAGATGCCAAAAGCCCTAGTAGAAAGAATCCAGGAGGGACCAGTCTGTTTTATCAAAAGCCAGGAATTTCTTTATTATAATTATAATTATTATTATTATAATACAGGATTTATATAGTGCCAGCAGTTTGCACAGCACTTTAACTTATCTTATTTGCTCACTTTTGGTCAGTTATCTGTTCGATAAGTGCAAGGAAAAAACTTCTGGCAGATATCTTGTGAGCTAAAATCTTCCTGTGCCCTCTGCCTGTGCTAGTTGTTACATTGTTAACAGCTATCTCTGAGCACTACAAAATACCTCACTCCTATCTTATGGAGAAGAGGAGAAGGTTTGAAACTCAGCCAGTTCAGCAGGAACTGGGCAAAATTCAAACCATGTATGGGCAGGCTGAATGTACCAAGTTGATTGATCGATCAACTGGGGTACAACCAGCATGCTGGGTTTTACCTACGATTACCACTTGCGACTGCTATAGCCTCTAGCAATAATCACTGTCTTCTCCCGGCGGGGATGGCTTCCCCCACTCCCCCCACCAGGAGAAGACAATGGCTTACAATATATACAATATATTACATTTTTGTTCTTGGGTTTAGATACCTTTAACCACTTAACGACCGCCCCATGTACATATACGTCGGCAAAAAGGCACGGACTGCCTTAGTATGGGTGGGGGGTCCGATCGGACCCCCCTCCGGTACATGGAGCGGTGGTTTTCGTTGCAGGAGCGATCCGGGATGAGGGGGCGGCTATTGGTTTCTGGCCACCCCCTTGCGATCGCTTCCGGCGAATGACATTCTTCCTCTGCCTGTGTAATGTAAACACAGGCAGAGGAAGTGATGTCATCTCTCCATGCGGTCTTTTCGTCTAGAGCGCCGCGTGGAGAGAAGACATCAGGTTAGTGCACCAACACTACACTAACACGTAGGTACACATAGGCACACATTTCACCCCCCAGTCACCCCCAGGTCACCCCCTGCACCCCCAGTCACAGTGTCACTGATTGCAGTGATCATTTATTTACTGATCACTGCATTTAGTGTCATTTGTGACTGTAAAAAGTGTCAGGGCAGTTAGGTTTAGGCCCCTTTAGGTCCAGGGTAGCCCCCTAACCCCCCCTAATAAAGGTTTAACCCCTTGATCACCCCCCAGGTAACCCTTTCACCCCATATCGCCAGCGTCGCTAAGCGATCATTTTTCCAATCGCTGTATTAGTGTCGATGGTGCCCCTAGGTAGCCAGTAATTTTTTTAGGTTCGCCCCAGGTTTTTATAGCGTCAGGTACCCCCATTTATTATTTTAACCCCCTGATTGCCCCTAGAGTTAACCCTTTCACCAGTGATCACCGTATAAGTGTCACTGGTGACACTGGTTAGCCAGTTAGTTATTTAGTTATTTAGGTTAACCGTCAGGTTTTTATATATAGCGTCAGGTAACCCCATATATTACCTAATAAAGGTTTTAACCCCCTGATTGCCCCTAGTTAACCCTTTCACCAGTGATCACCGTATAAGTGTTACGGGTGACGCTGGTTGGTTAGTTTGCTTTTTATAGCATCAGGGCACCCGCCGTATATAACCCAAAAAAGGTTTAACCCCCTGATCGCCCGGGGTGTGATATCAATTAGGTTTTAGACTCAGAGAGGGTCTGCGTCGCCCCAGGCAGCATCAGGTTAGTGCCAGTAACGCTAACACCCACGCGCAAAGCATACACCTCCCTTAGTGGTATAGTATCTGATCAGATCTATACTAGCGTCCCCAGCGGTTTAGGGTTCCCAAAAATGCAGTGCTAGCGGGATCAGCCCAGATACCTGCTAGCACCTGCGTTTAGCCCCTCCGCCCAGCCCAGCCCACCCAAGTGCAGTATCAAACAATCACTGTCACTTACCAAACACAACACGCATAACTGCAGCGTTCGCAGAGACAGGCCTGATCCCTGCGATCGCTAACAGTTTTTTTTTGAAGCATTTGATACATTTGCTGACAGTCAGGTGCTTTTTTACCTGTGAATATTACTAGTGTACCACTAAATTTAGAGCCCAAAATGGCAAATCGAAGGTACACTAGTAAAGAGGCCTACGAGATTCTGAGCATGACAGATAGTGAAGAGGAAGTCACGTATCTGTCAGATTCAAGCTCGGAATACATTCCCGTAGAAGACAGCGGCTCCATGTCAGATAGCACTGATGACGAAGATGAGGTCCCTGCTAAGGTCAGGCGTACCCGATCCCGATCTTCTGATGTTGTTGAGGAGCAAGAACCGCAGGGCTCTCGTATTATGGAGCAGAGTAGTACTAGCGCCGCTATTCCTTCTGGTGAACTGGCAAGCACCAGCGGCCTAGTACAGCCTGGGCGTACATCCAGCACTGCAGTAACACTTGGTGACATGGCGAGTCCCATAAGTGCAGTTCAAGCTGGCGAGGTGGCAAGCACAAGTAGTGTCCCGCTGCCACCAAGAAGAAGACAAAGGCAGGCCCGTTGTGCCCATAGTGCCCTTCCTGCATGATTCGCCTATCCTGATTGAGTGCCCAACACTTCTGCAGAACCCGTACTTCCCCCATTCACTGTTCAACCCGGTATTCAGGTGGAAACAGCTGATTTTACGTCACTTGATTTTTATTCGCTGTTTTTCACGGAAGATCTCTATAGATCTATTGTGGACCAGAGTAATTTATATGCTGGTCAATTCATCGCCGCTAGTCCCCAGTTGCCTTCCATTGCCAGAGATTGGAAACCAATTACGGTTTCCGAATTTAAAACCTTTCTGGGCCTTTCCCTCAACATGGGCACACATAAATTCTCGTCATTGCGCGCCTATTGGTCCACGCGCCCAATTGACCATATGCCCGTGTTCTCTGCATCCATGCCCAGGAACCGATACGAGCAGATCTTGCGGTTCATGCATTTCAACGACAATGAACTTTGTCGTCCACGTGGAGACCCTGAATACGATCGGCTCTACAAAATTCGGCCCCTCATAAACCACTTCTCTGCATCCATGCCCAGGAACCGATACAAGCAGATCTTGCGGTTCATGCATTTCAACGACAATGAACTTTGTCGTCCACGTGGAGACCCTGAATACGATCGGCTCTACAAAATTCGGCCCCTCATAAACCACTTCAACAAACGTTTTGCAGCCTTGTTTATTCCCGATCAAGTTGTCTGCGTTGATGAGTCCCTAATTAAATTTTCTGGCCGCTTTTCTTACAAGCAGTACCTTCCCAGCAAGCATGCCAGATACGGGGTCAAGCTCTAGAAGTTCTGTGACAGGGCAACAGGCTATGTATGGAGCTTTACGGTTTATGAGGGAAAAGATAGTCAAGTAGAACCGGAGAACTGCCCAGATTACATAGGGATCGCTGGCAAGATAGTGTGGAACTTGGTGTCACCCTTATTCGGAAAGGGGTACCACTTGTATGTGGACAATTATTACACGAGCGTGCCACTGTTTAGTCACTTGTTTGATCATCAGATTGGAGCATGTGGCACCGTGCGACCTAATCGCCGGGGCTTTCCCCAGGGGCTTGTAGATTCCTGTCTTAGGCTGGGGGAGAGAGCCTGCTTAAGGTGTAATAATTTGCTCACTGTGAAGTGGAGGGATAATAAGAATGTTTTCCTCAATGACCAGTTGTTGGCGCCGTATCACATTGCCCGTAAGGCGAGACGCTGGTACAAAAAAGTGTCTCTATCCTTATTTCAATTGGCTTTGCTGAACGCTCATGTGCTATACAGAGCTTCAGGCAGGACTTTATCCTTCCTAAAATTCCAGGATGAGATAGTCACAGACCTCCTGTATCCAGGCGGTTCTGCACCTCACCATCCCCAACCAAATGCAGTAAGCCGGCTGAATGGGAGGCATTTTCCGTATGCCCTCGAGAGTACCCCTACCCAACGAGCCCCCCAAAAAAGATGTTGTGTCTGTAGCAAGCGCGGATTTAGGCGTGACACACGTTATTTTTGTCCACTCTGTCCTGACAATCCTGGTCTTTGCATTGGTAAATGTTTTGAACGCTACCACACAAAAGTGAAGTTTTAGCATAGGGTACAGCATTTCACAGACTAGGACACACTTACACAGGTGGGCTGATTTACGAAACGTTTGCGCCATGAGTATCGACGCATCTGCGTGCGCAACAGCTGTTTTGGTATTTACAAAACATTAGCGCCGGTAGCGCAGCCCTATTTCCCATTTACTATAGTGTTCTCGGCGGACGGGAGGAGGCGCTCAGTGCGCCACTATGTACCTGGGGCACGGCATCTTAAAATCTAAATATAAAGAAGCTGGAAGAGGAAATATAATGGGGGTGACATGGGGTGATGTGAGGAAGTGTAGTGAAACCTGCCCAAATAACAAACATGCCCAAAATAGTGTGAGAAAGTAACTTTTTCAGAACCAGCCCACTGCGCCAGCAATTACGTTTAGAACTGCGGGAGGTTTTTTTGAGCTCAGCGTGGGAATTTTACTTGTTCAAACGCGCCGGGACACTGCGCCGGCAAAATCTTAGTAAAGTGTCAAGTCACGTAAATCAATTTGCATAATTTGAACAGGCGCAGCTCTGAACTTGCCAGTGCGCCAGCAAAATGACATTTCTAAAGGCAAAAAAAAGGCATTTAAAAGCACCCGCGGCTGTAATGAATTGTCGGCTCCCGGCAATATAGAGAAAAGTCATTGATAAAAATAAAATAAAAAGTGTCGGGGTCACGCCAAATTCCATTACCAGGCCCTTCAGGTCTGGAATGGATATTAAGGAGAACCCCGCCGCAAATTAAAAAAAAAAATGCGTGCGGTTCCCCCAAATATCCATACCAGGCCCTTCAGATCTGGTATGGATTTTAAGGGGAACTCCACCCCAAATTTAAAAAAAAATGGTGTGGAGTACCCCCAAAAATCCACACCAGACCCTTATCCGAGCACGCAGCCTGGCCGGCCACAGGAAAAGAGGGGGGGCGAGAGAGCGCCCCCCCCTCCCTCCTGAACCATATCAGGCCACATGCCCTCAACATGGAAGAAACCCGAAACCCGAATGGAGAAAAGAAGAAGATGTAAGCAGAAGATGGAAGAAGAAGATGGAAGAAAGGAGAAGACATTAATAAAGGAATTGTCAAAAACCGGCTATTGTCATTTTTTACATTTTTGACACTTTCTTTGTGAAATGGTAAGGGTACATTTGTACCCCATTACCATTTCACACAGGGGGGGCCGGGATCTGGGGGTCTCCTTTGCTAAAGGGGTCTTCCAGATTCCGATAAGCCCCCTGCCCGCAGACCCCCACAACCACCGGGCAAGGGTTGTGGGGATGAGGCCCTTGTCCCCATCAACATGGGGACATCCTCCCCATGTTGAGGGCATGTGGCCTGGTATGGTTCAGGAGGGAGGGGGGCGCTCTCTCGTACCCCCCTCTTCCCCTGCGGCCGGCCAGGTTGCGTGCTCGGATAATGGTCTGGTGTGGATTTTTAGGGGGACCCCCACGCTATTTTTTTTTTAAAGTTTGGCGTGGGGGTCCCCTTAAAATCCATACCAGACCTGAAGGGCCTAGTAATGGAATTTGGGGGACCCCCACGGTTTGTTTTTTTTTCAAAGACTTTCAATTACTTTTATCTGTATTGACGGAAACCAGCAATTCATTACAGCCTCGAGTACTTTTAAATGACTATTATTTTACTTTAGAAATGTCATTTTGCTCTCGAACTGTTATAAACATGGAAAACATGCGCAGTGCAGTGCGTTTTTTTGATGCATGAAAAACGCAAAGAAAGTTGATCACATTAATGCATTGGCATTGTTCACACCACTGCAGTCCGTTCCAGTGCATTTCAGAAAGGAAAACAAAAATTGGTCATGCTGCATTTTTTAGGTACAGAACTGTACTGGACCACAGTAAAACACATCAAAAACGCAACGGAACATACCAAAAACGCACTGGAATGCACCGGAACGCACCTATATGCACCAAAGACGCACTGCAACACACTTGTCCTAAGTGAAAAGAGGGGGAAAAAACACTGGACTGCATCAAAAACGCATCAAAAATGCACTGGAACGTGTCAAAAACGCGCATCCAGGCTGCGTTTCTATGGTGTGAACTAGGGCCAGTTCACACCATAGAAACACAATCCGGATGCGTTCGAGGTGCTTTTTTACATGCACGTTTTTGATGCGTTCCAGTGTATTTTTGGTACGTTTTTGATGAAGTCCAGTTGTTTTTTTTCACCCCTCTTTTTTTTTATTAACCATAGATAAGGACAAGTGTGTTCCAGTGCGTTTTTGGTGCATTTAGGTGTGTTCCTGTGCGTTTTTGATGCGTTTTGCTGCGTTCCAGTACAGTCCAGTGCATGTAAAATGCAGCACGTTCTACTTTTTTGTGGAACTGGAACGCACTGGAACAAACACTGCCATTTAGAACCATATAACCAACTTTCCATGCATTTTTGATGCATAAAAAACGCAATGGACTGCATGTGGTGTGAAAGGGCCCTTAAGCAATTTGGCATATTTAAAGGCACTTCTCCTTGTTTTATTTTTGGTGTTGTCCAAATTGGTGACATTGATATATGTCCCTTAGGGTGGGACCTGGGCCCCCATTTTAAGGCCAATAAAAAAAGAAAAGCCAGCCAAGTGGGGACTAGCAAAATTAACAAGTCAGTTCCCATAGACTGCAATGGTATTTGTTGGTGGGGGGGGGGGGGGGGGGGTGATTGTCCAATCTCTAATTTTGTAGCATGCTGGATGGTGTGCTTAATTTTGGACAGGGGGGGGGGGGGTTATTTTCTGCTAGCTGCAGTTGTGTTTCTGCTACCTGCGTACATACGGTCAAAATTCCGACGGAGGCTTGCCCGTGGAAAAGTCTGACCATGTGTACGCGGCATAACTTCTGCGGGAAGATGCCCCCATGCTTCGGGAAATATAAATGGTGCATGTATGCCCATCATTAGAAGTGGGTGCATGAAGGGAGGTATTCTAATGGTGGGCATACCCACCGATCAATCTCTTTTTCCGTTCAGCCAACAGGCTGCATGAAAAAAAAGTTTACAATACATGTCCAACAAGGACAAGCAACATACTGGTATGTTGCTGGACTTTAAATGGTTATACCAGAATGATGCCTGTGGGTTTAGGTATCATCTTGGTATCATTATTTTCAGCCAGCGATCGGCTTTCATGTGAAAGCAATCCTAGCAGATAATTAGCCTCTAGACTGCTTTTACAAGCAGTGGGAGGGAATGTCCCCCCCCTGGATATAAACAGCGCCATTGGGAAATTGGGAAAGCATTTTATCACACCGATCTTGGTGTGGTCAGATGCTTTGAGGGCAGAGGAAAGATCTAGGGTCTAACCCCCCCAATTTTTTCAAAAAAAGAGTACCTGTCACTACCTATTGCTATCATAGGGGATATTTACATACCCTGAGATAACAATAAAAATTGTAAAAAATAAATAAAATGGAAGGAACAGTTTAAAAATAAAATAAAAAAAGCTAAATAAATAATAATAATAATAAAAAAAAAGCACCCCTGTCCCCCCTGCTCTTGCGCAAAGGCGAACGCAAGCGTCGGTCTAGCGTCATATGTAAACAGCAATCGCACCATGCATGTGAGGTATCACCGCAAAGGTCAGATCGAGGGCAGTCATTTTAGCAGTAGACCTCCTCTGTAAATCTAATGTGGTAACCTGTAAAGGCTTTTAAAGGCTTTTAAAAATGTATGTAGTTTGTCGCCGCTGCGCATTTGTGCGCAATTTTAAAGCATGTCGTGTTTGGTATCCATGTACTCGGCCTAAGATCATCTTTTTTATTTCATCAAACATTTGGGCAATATAGTGTGTCTTAGTGCATTCAAAATAAAAAAAACTGTGTTTTTTCCCCAAAAAATGCATTTGAAAAATCGCTGCGCAAATACTGTGTGGGAAAAAAAAAATGCAACACCCACCATTTTAATCTGTAGGGCCTTTGCTTTAAAAAAATATAAAATGTTTGGGGGTTCAACGCAATTTTCTTGCAAAAAAAAAAATGTTTTCATGTAAACAAAAAGTGTCAGAAAGGGCTTTGTCTTCAAGTGGTTAGAAGAGTGGATGATGTGTGACATAAGCTTCCTAATGTTGTGTATAAAATGCCAGGACGGTTCAAACCCCCCCCCCCAAATGACCCCATTTTGGAAAGTAGACACCCCAAGCTATTTGCTGAGAGGTATGGTGAGTATTTTGCAGATCTCGCTTTTTGTCATAAAGTTTTGAAAATTGAAAAAAGAAATGAGAGCTGTAAAATACTCACCATGCCTCTCAGCAAATAGCTTGGGGTGTCTACTTTCCAAAATGGGGTCATTTGGGGGGTTTTGTGCTATCTTGGCATTTTATGGCCTTCAAAACTATGATGGGTAGTGATGAGTGAAATCAAAAATGTACGCCCTTAGAAATCCTGAAGGCGGTGCTTGGTTTTTGGGGCCCCGTATGCGGCTAGGCTCTCAAAAAGTCCCACACATGTGGTATCCCCGTACTCAGGAGAAGCAGCAAAATTTATTTTGGGGTGCAATTCCACATATAACTATGGCATGTTTGAGCAATATATCATTTAGTGACAACTTTTTGTAAAAAATTTTTTTGTCATTATTCAATCACTTGGGACAAAAAAAAAAAAAATATTCAATGGGCTCAGCAAGCCTCTCAGCAAATAGCTTGGGGTGTCTACTTTCCAAAATTGAGTCATTTGGGGGGGTTTTGTGCCATCTTGGCATTTTATGGCCTTCAAAACTGTGATAGGTAGTGATAGGTAGTGAGGAGTGAAATCAAAAATGTTTGCCCTTAGAAATCTTGAAGGCGGTGCTTGGTTTTTGGGGTCCCGTACGCGGCTAGGCTCCCAAAAAGTCCCACGTACTCAGGAGAAGCAGCAGAATGTATTTTGGGGTGTAATTTCACATATGCCCATGGCATGTGTGAGCAATATATCATTTAGTGACAACTTTGTGCAAAAGAAAAAAAGTTTGTCATATTCCCGCAACTTGTGGCAAAATATAAAATATTCCATGGACTCAACATGCCTCTCAGCGAATAGCTTGGGGTGTCTACTTTCCAAAATCTGGTCATTTGGGGGGGTTTTGTGCTATTTTGGCATTTTATGGCCTTCGAAACTGTCATAGGTAGTGAGGAGTGAAATCAAAAATTTGCGCCCTTAGAAATCCTGAAGGCGGTGATTGGTTTTCGGGGTCCCGTACGCGGCTAGGCTCCCAAAAAGTCCCACACATGTGGTATCCCCGTGCTCGGGAGAAGCAGCAAAAAGTATTTTGAGGTGCAATTTCACATATAACCATGGCATGTGTGAGCAAAATATCATTTAGTGACAACTTTTTGTAATTTTTTATTTTTTTTATTTATTTATTTATTTATTTATTTTATTTTTTTTTGTCATTATTTAATCACTTGGGACAAAAAAAAATATTCAATGGGCTCAACATGCCTCTCAGCAATTTCCTTGGGGTGTCTACTTTCCAAAATGGGGTCATTTAGGGGGGGGAGGGTTTGTACTGCCCTGTCATTTTAGCACCTCAAGAAATTAGATAGGCAGTCATAAATTAAAAGCTGTGTAAATTCCAGAAAATGTACCCTAGTTTGTAAACGCTATAACTTTTGCGCAAACCAATAAATATACACTTATTGAATTTTTTTTTACTAAAGACATGTGGCTGAGTACATTTTGGCCTAAATGTATGACTAAAATTGAGTTTATTCGATTTTTCTTATAACAAAATATAGAAAATATATATTTTTTTCAAAATTTTCGGTCTTTTTCCATTTATATCGCAAAAAATAAAAATCGCAGAGGCAATCAAATACCATTAAAAGAAAGCTCTATTTGTGGGAAGAAAAGGACGCAAATTTCGTTTGGGTACAACATTGCATGTCCGCACAATTACCAGTTAAAGCAGCGCAGTGCCAAATTGTGAAAACACCTCTGGTCTTTAAGCTGCGTATTGGTCCGGGGCTTAAGTGGTTAAATATGAACTCTTGGTATGATCTTAATTGCATGCTTTGCTATGGGTTGGACCAATGTTAAGGCCCATACACACGATATGAAAATCGAAAGTAAAATTTCGTCCAACGAACGATCTGACGATTTTCAGATCGTTAGTATGGTGCTTTCGACAGCCGATTCCAATTATTGTGTCAGACAAAAGCTGGATGTTCAGACTATAACATTTTTGTCGTACGTAAACTCAACGTACGGTTTTCGTTTAATAAGTACGGTTTTCGTCCGAAAAAAATCGTAAGAACATGACTACGCATGTTCAGAAATGAAAGAATACATACAAAACTATTCAACACATTACGTCACTTCTGAAGTTGTATTCTGTCATATGAGAATTTTCATATGGTGAGCAACCTCTTCACTTTCAACATAAGATTAGCATGCAACAAAAAATGAGCAAATGGTTGTCCAAAAATATGATCGTGTGTACAAGGCCTAAATATGTTTATCTCATACCTGAGAGGCCACTGGGGAAACTGACATTACCCTATTTCTTGGACCTGTTACAAGCAGTTTCCCATCTGCACACTGACCAGAGGGGGCATCTTGCCCAACACTGCTGCCATTCACAGAACGCCTTGTATTTTTTCAGGGAATACAAGAGGTTTTTTGATTGGAAGAAGAGGTCATCACTCCTCCCCTTCACCTTGTCTGATCAACAAATTTCTTGTATTTTTAAATAAATACAAGGCATTTCATGAATGGCAGCAATGCTGAGCAAGTGACCCCCTGTTGTAAGCTGCTTGGCACAGGACCTGGAAGATTGCAGTGATCAAGGATTGTCATCTTCCCAGTGGCCCTTCAGATATCAGATTAGCATACTTACATTGGTCCAAAGGAAGTATATGATTAAGATCATACCTGCAGTTCAGCAATAAGGGGAGTGAGCAGTGGTTATGGTATGGGTGGATTTTTCGTCAGTAGCCTTCTGCTAAGTACGAACAAGCATTATATGAAAAGTATACCCCAAGGCTTATGTTATGTCACATTAGGTAAGGGTTTAGGGGTTCTGCTGAGCTAGGAAAAGAGAACTCACTGGGGAAGATACATTGAGAAATTATCTAAGATGCAGGTTGCATTACTTCCAGATGAACAAAGTCACCAAAAAATCCCTGTGTGTGAACAATATTTAGACTCCCTACTTCCCAACTACAAACACAGCCACTGTGCATATATGCAGTGGATAGATACCTGTTTGTGATACTGTGAACTCAGTATGGATGGCTCATAACTAGGGTACTACAATCAACATTCCCTTCCAGACTAAATGGGGTCAAGAGGAAAAGGCAGACTCATTATGCACATTCCAGGTCTATTTGGGAATAAGTAAAAGAGGTGCTCAGTGCCCATCACCAGGGATGAGCCGAACACCCCCCTGTTCGGTTCGCACCAGAACCTGCGAACAGACAGAATGTTCGTGTGAACTTTAGAACCCTATTAAATACAATGGACTCGAACGTTCGAAATCAAAAGTGCTAATTATAAAGGCTAATATGCAATTTATTGTCCTAAAAAGTGTTTGGGGACCCGGGTCCTGCCCCAGGGGACATGTATCAATGCAAAAAAAGGTTTAAAAAATAGACGTTTTTACGGGAGCAGTGATTTTAATAATGCTTAAAATGAAAAAATAAAAGTGAAATATTCCTTTAAATTTCGTACCTGGGGGGTGTGTATGATATGCATGTAAAGTGGCGCATGTTTCCTGTGCTTAGAACTGTCCCTGCACAGTGTCATTTTTGAAGGAAAAAAAGTCATTTAAAACTCACTCGCGGCTATTAATGAATTGTCGGCTTTTATCAATACATAGAAAAGTAATTGATAAAAAAAAAAAAAAAGGTGGGGGTTCCCCCAAATTCAATTACCAGGCCCTTTAGGTCTGGAATGGATATTAAGGGGAACCCCGCCGCAAATTTAAAAAAAAATGGCGTGGGGTTCCCCCTAAATATCCATACCAGGCCCTTGAGATCTGGCATGGATATAGCTCCATTAGTAGAGCGCCTGCCTGGCATACATGTCATCACGGGTTCAATCCCTGAATGCGATTGTCCCTGTGTATGTAACATGTGCTTGGGCGGCAGCTCCATGGCATCTTCTCCTTCTCACCGTAAAATCCTTTTCTCTGACATCCATGGACTGACACGGCACCCACCCTTCCTTTTTAAGTTTGTACTGCTTTGTTACGAACTGAAGTCTGCTGACTGTAGTGGGAGGGTTATGTCCGGAGGGACCGCCCCCTGGGTGGGGCTGTTCAGCTCTGGCTTTTAGAATGTATGTATAACATCTCACGATCTGCCTAGGTCTTCTCCTGCAAGCAGGGACATAAAAAAATAAAAACATTCCAGCGATGAAATCCAGTATCCTGCGGCGATCCCGATGTCCAGCGCCTACGTCATTGGTCTGAGCGGGGAACTTCCTTCACTGTGTAATTTAAATTTACACAGTGAAGGAAGTTTCCCGCTCAGGCCAATGACGTAGGCGGGGTCCGACATACCGAGGGGGCGGACCTGATGGGGAACTTCGTTCGCTGTGTAATACATGAATAGACCCGCCCCTTCTCTCGTTCCGCATCTGGTCCGCTGAGCGGATCTGATGGGGAACTTTAGAAGGGGCGGGTCTATACATTTAAAACACAGCGGAGGAAGTTCCCCATCAGGTCCGCACAGGCACAACCAATGACGGACAGCGCTGGACATCGGGATCGCTGCGGGACACTGGATTTCATCGCTGGAATGTTTTTTATTTTTTTTATTATTTTTTTTATTTTTAATAAAGGTCTTTTCCAAGGTGTGTGTGTTTTTATTTAAATTTTTTGACACTTTCTTCGTGAAATGGTAGGGGTACAATGTACCCCTTACCAATTCACATAGGGGGGGGCCGGGATCTGGGGGTCCCCTTTGTTAAAGGGGTCTTCCAGATTCCGATAAGCCCCCCGCCCACAGACCCCCACAACCACCGGCCAGGTTGCGTGCTCGGATAAGGGTCTGGTATGGATTTTTGGGGGGACTCCACGCCATTTTTTTTAAATTTGGGGTGGAGTTCCCCTTAATATCCATTCCAGACCTAAAGGGCCTAGTAATTGAATTTGGGGGAACCCCCACGCTTTTTTTTTTTTTTATCAATGACTTTTCTATGTATTGATAAAAGCTGAGTGAGTTTTAAATGACTTTTTTTCCTTCAAAAATGACATTTTGTGCAGGGACAGTTCTAAGCACGGGAAACATGCGCCACTTTACATGCATATCATATACACCCCCTAGGTACGAAATTTAAAGGAATATTTCACTTTTATTGTTTCACTTTAAGCATTATTAAAATCACTGCTCCTAAAAAAACGGCCGTTTTTAAAACTTTTTTTTGCATTGATAAATGTCCCCTGGGGCAGGACCCAGGTCCCCAAACACTTTTTAGGACAATAACTTACATATTAGCCTTTAAAAATAGGATTTTTATAACAGCTTACCTGTAAAATCCTTTTCTTGGAGTACACCACGGGACACAGAGCTAGTCATTACATAATGGGTTAAGGGTCACCAGCGGTGATTGGACACTGGCACAACCAATGGAAGACAGTTCCCCTCCATATAACCCCTCCCATCAGGGAAGTACCTCAGTTTTGTAGCAAAGCAGTAAGGTTCCCATAAGAAGGGGGGGACCTCTGTGTCCCGTGGTGTACTCCAAGAAAAGGATTTTACAGGTAAGCTGTTATAAAAATCCTATTTTCTTTATCGTACACCACGGGACACAGAGCTAGTCATTACATAATGGGACGTCCCAGAGCAATGCTCATATGAAGGGGGGGAGACACAGATCAAAACAGGCCGCTTGCGGACCAGAAGCCCTATACTGCTGCCTGCAGCACACTTCGCCCAAAGGCGGAATCCTCATGTCCTTTCACATCTATTTGATAGAATTTGGAAAATGTATGGACTGAAGACCAAGTTGCAGCTTTACAGATCTGAGCCATCGAAGCCTGGTGGTGCACTGCCCATGAAGCACCTATCGCCCTGGTAGAGTGTGCCTTAACAGGAAAAGGAGGAGTCCTGTTCTTTAAACCATAAGCTTGAATAATTACTTGTCTAATCCACCTGGAAATGGTGGATTTTGATACCGCTTGGCCCTTCTTGGGCCCATCTGGTAAAATAAACAAAACATCTGTTTTACGTATCTGAGCGGTTGCTTGCAGATACACCTTTACCGCTCTCAGTAGATCTAGAGAGTGTAATAATTTTTCCCCCGCCGTCCGCGGGTTTGGAAAAAAGGAAGGCAGAACAATGTCTTGATTCAAGTGAAAAGCCGACACCACCTTAGGTAGAAAAGCCGGATGGGGTCGTAGTACGATTTTGTCCTTGTGACAAATTAGATAAGGCTCTTTACAAGAAAGAGCTGCTAGCTCTGATACTCTCCTAGCAGAAGCTATAGCAATCAGAAAGGCCAACTTCCTACTCAATATAATTAAAGGAATATGGCGAATAGGTTCAAAAGGTTGCTTTTGCAACACTGACAATACCAAATTCAAATCCCATGGACACAAGGGAGTCCTAACTGGAGGATTTATCCTCAGTACCCCCTTAATGAATGTCCGAACTAGGGAGTGAGATGCCAATGGTCTCTGAAAGAAGACTGATAGAGCCGATATTTGCCCTTTGATGGTGCTAAGGGCTAAATTCATATCCACTCCTAACTGGCAAAAAGCAAGAATCCTACTTATTTCATACTTCTGAGGATTCCAACATCTGGATTCACACCAGGAAACGTATGCTCTCCAGACTCTCTGATAGATGAGTCTGGAGGCTGGCTTTCTAGCATTAATGAGCGTAGAAAGAGCCGGACCAGAGACCCCTCTCTTTTTAAAAATGTGGGTCTCAGCAGCCAGGCCGTCAACTTTAGCCTTTGTAAGGAAGGGTGGAATACTGGACCCTGTGACAGCAGGTCGTGTCGAAGTGGAAACTTCCAGGGCCTTCCTATCGCCATTTTTACAATCTCGGCGTACCAAGGCCTCCTGGGCCAGTTTGGGGCCACTAGGATTACTGGTATTCCCTCCTCCTTGATCCTGCGAAGCAGTCTTTGTAGAAGAGGGATCGGAGGGAATGCATAGATCAGTGAGAACTGATTCCATGGAGTTATTAGAGCGTCTGTATTATTAGAGCGTCTGTCCCGTAGGCTAGAGGATCTCTCGTTCTGGACACAAAGTTGTCCAATTTCTTGTTGAACCTGGCAGCTAGCAGGTCTACATCTGGGTTTCCCCATCTCAGACATATGGCCTGAAAGATCTCGGGGTGAAGAGACCACTCTCCTGGTAGCAGCTGCTGACGACTCAGGTAGTCTGCTTGCCAATTTTCTATCCCTGGAATGAAGATTGCAGAAAGGCAAGGTACATGCTCTTCTGCCCATGCCAGGATCCGGTTCACCTTTCTTTGGGCTGCCCGACTGCGGGTGCCTCCTTGGTGATTGATGTAAGCTACTGCAGTAGCATTGTCGGATTGAACCCGAACTGGGTAGCCCTGTAACCTGTATGTCCAGGTTTTGAGGGCTAGATATACCGCCGGGATCTCTAGCACATTGATGGGCAGGATCCCCTGAGTCTTGGCCCAGGTTCCCTGGGTAGAAGCCTCCTCGAATACTGCACCCCAGCCCGATAGGCTGGCATCCCTAGATACCACCTTCCAGGCCACTGGGAGGAAGGACTTTCCCTTCCGTAAATTCCTGGCTTCTAGCCACCAATCGAAGCTGTGGCGTACTTGTGAGGACAGGCGCATGGGTATATCCAGAGCTTGGCTCTTCCTGTTCCAGGAAGCTAAAATATTGCCTTGAAGTAGTCTCGAATGAAACTGGGCGTAAGGGACCGCCTCGAAGGAGGCTACCATCTTTCCCAATAGTCTCATGCAAAGGCGAATAGACGGCCTCTTGTTTGCTTTGACCTTGTGGATCAGGTCTTTCAGAGACTGTATCTTCGGTTCTGGCAGGTATACCCCGTTTTGGGCTGTATCTATGATCATGCCCAGGTACACTATCCTTCTTTGGGCCTGGAGAGAGGATTTTTGTAAATTTATAATCCATCCTAAATGCTCCAGGTATCCTACTGTAGTGTGTACAGCGTGACCCAATCCCTCCTTTGACTGATCTATTACTAGTAGATCGTCCAGATAGGCTGTTACCGCAATGCCCCGTGTTCTTAGGTTTGCTAACAGAGGAGCTAGCACCTTTGTGAATACTATGGCCGCGGTGGCTACACCAAACGGCAGAGCCACAAATTGAAAGTGGCGATCTTCTACCGCAAACCTTAGGAATCTTTGGTGAGCGGGGAGGATGGGTATGTGTAAATGTGCGTCCTTGATATCTATGGGCGCCATGAATTTTCCGCCCTTTAAAGTGGCGGCCACGGATCGGATCGTTTCCATTCGAAAATGGCGATCGTTCAGGAACCGATTTAGGGATTTTAGATCCAGGATGGGTCTGACATCTCCATTTGGCTTTGGAATCACAAAGAGGTTTGAGTAAAAACCTGAACCTCGCTCTTTTTGGGGTACGTCTGTAACTACCCCTTGAGCCATTAAGTGATTCAAACCTTTGAAGAGGGATTCTCTTTTTTGTGGATCCTTGGAGAGTCTTGAACCTCGGAATTGAGAAGGTGGGATCTCTCGAAATTCCAGTTTGTACCCTGAGGATATTGTGGATACTACCCAATTGTCCTGGATTTCTGACCACCAAGTCGCTCAGAACTGACAAAGCCTTCCTCCCACTCGGCCGAGCGGGGGCGCCCCTTCACTGAGAGGCTTTGGGGGCTTGCTTATTAGCTCTTGCACCCCACGGCTTCTTGTTCTTCTGAGCTTGCCCCTTGGCTTTTGTGGGTGGCTAAAACAGGCCGCCGCCACTGGTTGGAGTCAGATTTCCCGGGAGCTGGGGAGAGAGAGCGTTTAAAACAAGATCTCTTGTTTTTCTTTCTCTCAGGTAAAAGTCGTTTTACCACTTGATATCTTCTGTATATATTTTTCTAAATCTTCCCCAAATAGGCGTTCGCCATGGAACGGGAACTTGCCAACAGCTTTTTGCATGGGGTTTCCGCTGACCAATGCTTAAGCCAAAGTACTCTGCGCATCTGTACCAGCTGGAGTGTAAGGCGTGATGCCTGTATGATAGAATCTCTCATGGCATCCACTGTGAAGCATAAGGCTTTAGGCAAATTTTCCCAATTTCTAGCCTGCTCTGAAGGCAGTTCCTTCAGCCCCTGCTTTACCTGTTGGCTGATGACCTGACACATACCGACTGCTGCTACTGCAGGTTGGGTAATTGAGCCGGCCAAAAGGAAGGAGGATTTCAACTTCCTCTCAGAAGGATCTTTTAAACCCTTGTACATTATCCACCGGACATGTCAGGTTTTTATTTACACAAGAAATAGCCGCAACTACCGCAGGCAGGCTCCATTTCTTTAAAAAAATTTCCCCCATAGGATAAAGAATGTTAAACCTTTTTGGAGGTGAGAAACGCTTATCTGGATGTTGCCAGTTTGCGTATATTAGATCCTCTAGTAACGGATGAACCGAGAAGGAGCATGCACCTTGCAGGGATCTTAATGACCCTAGGGAGGAGACAGGTAATTCCGTTACCTCCGCAGAGGTTAACTTAAATGCACTGCTATAGCATTGTACCTGTGACCTTAAAATCTGGCTCCTCATCCTCTGCTGATGTAGCCTCCTCATCCTCCTCCCTCAGGTACTTCTGAAGGGAGGTCCAATACTGGAAGAGACCTGCTTCGCTTATTGTCCCTTTTTAGAGGACTTAGCGATTAAGGTAGCAATTTTTTCTTCCAGATTATTTAGGGCAGCTGATAAAGTGTCCTCAGTGACATATACAGGCCCAGGCTTCACTGAGGAAGCCGCCATACCTGACAGAGGTAATGGCTCATCCTGAACAGGTGCATTTAGCAACACAGGAGAGAAAGGTACCGAGTCAGCACAGTTAGAGCCTCCTCTCAGGCGGTGGTGCTTTCTTATCTGTTTTTGTCCGTATTACTTCCCCTGGAAGGCTTACTGTTTAGACAAAATACAAGGTACCTAAATGCATATACTACCGTGTTCAGTTTAGCAAATACATTAAGTATGCAACTTTTAACACATAACTATGCATAACATGGATGTCTTCTAGGAAGTACCCAATCCAACCACATGGAGTCTTACGTCCCTGTATAGCTGCTGTGTTTCTCTGCCAGGAACAAGAGAACTAACGAGCTTGCTTGCTGCTGCAGTGCTTCTCACACTGACAGTCTTTTAAATTTGGCGCCGTTTCTGTGCCTGCGCGCGCCACGTGCCCGCGCACGCCTTCGCCCCCCCCTCCGATAAAGCGCGCTCCCGCGCGCGCGCGCGGCCCTTAGCGCTATGGCGGTGGCCATAGTGAGAGAGGACTCTCATCAGCCCTTGTTCCCACTTACCTTCATCTGCAGGTGTCTGGTCGGCCACCGAAAGGAGGATCGGGGTGCCCCAGCAAGCTCAGCAGCGGAGGTGACGAGCAGTGTACTTCGCCGAAGCCGACACTGAACAGAGTGAGGTGAGTATATTCAGCTCTTTACTCCCCCCAGTGGTGGAAAAAAAGAAGACATCCATTTTTTGAAAAAGGTCCCAACCTAGTTATGGACCTTCTAATCTCACCTTATCCACGCCGCAGGTTTTTCTGCTGAAAGATTTCAGACAGATACCAAACTTCACCCTTCACGGTGGGCTATGTGTGCCAACCTTCAGGGATATGGGTTCCTATTTAAAGGATACCTCTCCCCTGGGCCTTGTACAAGACTCTTACCAGGACTTTATAGCGAAATAGCGAAAGTGCTGGATCTTAAAGCCCAGTCCTCCGAAGAGAGACATTACAGGCGACGCCTCATGGATGAGGCCCGGATCCCATCCAGATTCAGCTCATTTGTAGGCGTCTTGGATGGATCCGAAAGCATAGCTCTTTTACCCCCAGAGGGTCTCTTTGGTAGAGCTTTCCTTTAGCACCTCCTAACGCGTCCAACACCTTTCGACACTGGCGAAAAAACTGAGGTACTTCCCTGATGGGAGGGGTTATATGGAGGGGAACTGTCTTCCATTGGTTGTGCCAGTGTCCAATCACCGCTGGTGACCCTTAACCCATTATGTAATGACTAGCTCTGTGTCCCGTGGTGTACGATAAAGAAATTAGTACTTTAGATTTCTCCCATAGACTTTTCGAATTTGCCGCGAACACCCCAAATTGTTCGTTGTTCGGCGAACGGGCGAACAGGCAATGTTCTAGTCGAACATGAGTTCGACTCGAACTCGAAGCTCATCCCTACCCATCACCACTTGCATAGTATAAACCTATAACTATGGTTAGAATACTACCTGCATCTCTCTCCTGCTCCAGAAATGGCTGTGTCAAGGTCTACATAAGATCCCCAACCCACATCTAGTATAACTGGACCTTTTAATTTCATAGGGCACTGGTGCAGCTTCACAATGTGTATGAAACTTTTGTCCACTATTGCCACGCACCCAGCAGAGTGAGTACTTCACTAAGCACACATGTGTATTGACCTATTTGAGTCTATATTCAAAAACATTATTCAATATATGATTTCGGTCTGGACTACTGGGAAACACACAGTAGGAATTAGGAACACCCATAGGAGTCCCGATTTAAAGTATTACGACGACATGTATACTTATAGCAAAATATTGTACATATATAGTGCATGGCCAAAAAAGTAAAAGTTGGTGATTATTTTGAAGCAGTGCAAGTTTACATTCAGTGACTCGTTTTATAAGCTGATTTACTTGCCAAGCACAGATTTGTAAAGACATTTAACCACCTGCTAAATGGTGTCTGTAATAGAGCTCTGGGAGCCTATAAACATGCTTAAAGTGGAATTCTAATCTGCCCACCCCCCAACAATTATAATAAATACCCTGTAAAAGGAAGATGCATATACTCACTTATTCTTAGAGCGCACCAGTCCGGTAACATGATAGGCTCCATGCGGCCGGCTTTAAGGGAGAGGAGGAACAGCCAACAATGGATGCCCCATAACAAGCCATAGGTGACATCGCCACACAGGCATTTCATCCATTGTCAGTGTTCTCTCCTCTTCCCTCAAGCCAGTGGCTGGGGACATCCAATGACTGGAGCGCCCAGAAAAAAGATAAGTGTATGCATCTTCCCTTTACAGGGAAGTTAGTATAGGAGTTAGAAGGGGGGTAAGAGCAGTTTTAAAGTGATTTTAAAACCTCATATTTTTTTTTCTCCTAAAATAACAAACATGCCATATTAACCTGCCCTGTACCTCTTCTTCCCTAGTCCCCTGCTGGCACTCTAGGCTAATCCTCTATTCGGTGTCCCCCTCATTCCCAAGCCTCACTGTGTGTGTCTATAGACAAGTGCAGCTTGCCCCCCCCCCCCCCACTTACAGGATTCAACTGACAGTAGCAGGAGCCAACGGCTCCTACTGCTGCCCAAGTTCCTTTAAAAAAAATGTCTGACAGGCTCAGATAAGTGTTTTAAGAGGGGAGGGAAATAGTTAGTGGGGTGATTTTTACCTTAATGCAGGGAATGCATTAAGGTAAAAACACTAAGGCTGTAGAACCACTTGAAGCTTAGTTTATCCTAGCCTGGAATTCCACTTTAGGAAGCACCTGAGCTGTTCAAAACCAAGAAACTCACAACTGTACATAATCCACCCCCACTACTGCTGTGAGTATGGCATCCCAGATGCAAAGTTGCATTTAACCCATCTACTCTCCAGCAGGGTTCTGTGAAACACTAGGGTTCCTACAGAAATTCCCAGGAGTTCCTTAAGCTGTGACTGACTAATTTTCCATTTTATCTTGCCTGCAACAGGCCCAACTCTACTTGGCAAAGCCATCAGCATCACATCAATATCATTTTACTGTAGCTGTCTGTAAGGGTGGCCTTATGGCCACCACTGTAAAGGGGGCATACTTCCCAATAGCCACCAAGGTAAGTGGTATTTTTTCAATTGATCCCCAATGAACTGGTTCTAGCAGAGGATCCTCAAGACCTGAAAATAATTTTTTTAGTTTCAGGGTTCCTCTGGTGTAAAAAAAGGTTGAGAAAAGTTGATTTAAACAGAACAAATGTTTGGAAACTCTACCGTGGCAGTACAAAAAGGCATTGAAGATATGTATGGAAACAAATAGCAAGCCGTCAAATTTTCTCTAATATGAGGTATAAGGGGTCAGACAAAATGAAAAGGAATTTCATATTAGCTGCTAAAAAATTGTGCAATTTGAAGAATATTAAGATGTAAACCCTAACTTTAATTTAGTTTGTTAAAGCATTGTGAATAATATACAACTGCCATTTTCTTTCTAATACAGAAATAATTTTTTATTTTTTTTTCCTTTTGTTGCATTGCCGTGCTGCTGATCTCCTGCGGCCCCTTTTTAGCCACTGTGTGTCTACATGTATGCACAAATGACTGCATGGTATTTCTTAGGGTGTTTTTTTTTTTTTTATGGGGATAGTAGTGGACTATGCCTGCAAAATGTGTGTTAAAACCAACACTTGTAGTCTCCATTGGAAGCCGGGATGACTACACTGGAGAATTGTAAGACAGGGACAATACGTTGTCACCCTCTGATAGGGAGTACCTGAAAAACAACCTTCCTTATAGTAACATGTTAAAGCTTATATGAGGATTTAAATATAATTTATGAGGTTTTAATGATCAGGATTACCTATACTTTAAAAATAAAAAATTACCTGTAGTTCAGTCAATAACTATACTAATACATTTAAAGTAAAATACACATTAATTAAAACTTTTTTCAGAAGTATTTGTACTAGAATTGAAAGCACAGCTGCATTAGAAAAAGTATATGTGAATAAATCAATATGATCAATTTACTAAAACTGGAAATTGCAAATTCTGGTGCAGCTCTGCATGGGAGCCAATCAGCTTCTAACTTCAGCTTGTTTAATTAAGCCTTGACAAAATATCCTGGAAGCTGATTGGTTTCTATGCAGAGCTGCATCAGATTGTGCACTCTCCAGTTTTAGTAAATCAATGCCTTTTCTAACGTATAAGTGTACATATTGTACTTACCACTTTGCAGTCTCGTTCCTTCACAAAAATGGAAGCAGAAAACGATAATTCTGACAAAAACTTTGAGAAGATCCATTATTCCACTTTTTATAGTAGGAGTGGTATCTCTGATGTGTGATATGACATTTAAGTTCACAGCTTAGTGGTGCTGATGCTTATAGTCCAGATGTGCAGGGAAGGCAGAGCATCTTCTAGGTCCCCCTTCACTGAAGTCCCACCACTCACTACTGCATCTCTGATCAATAGAATTCTATCATACACATTTCTGGAGGGGCAGGATTCAGCCTCCGCCAAACCAATCCAAGCAGCTGCTCGATTTCTGCTTCATTAAAGTAAGAACTTGATGGGAGTCCCAAAGCTGAGCCCTGTCAGTTTAATTACTTGAAAGCAATGACTTCTTAAAACCTTCTTGATTGATTGTTGCCGTAGTTAAAGCTGCTTCCAGGAGTAGCTGACATATACTTTAAATCCAAATGCTAAGGTTCCATCCCTAAATGATTTCTGGCTACTTGTGATGTTTTCAATTGATATCCTGTAAAGAGCAAAAATAAATAAAAAATGCAAATAATATTAACAGTGCAAATACTGGTAAATTGATCTAGAATAACAAAATGCATTAGGACGGCTGGTTTATACACCTATTTTTTTTTTTATAAAGAGATAGGAGATGGATTGAGAACACAGAGAACACAGCATAAAAGTATTTTGTATGTATCAGCTGCATGCAGAAAGGTTGATGCACGAAAAAAGGCAGCAGTGAGTTTATTTATTATAATAATCCTAATATATCTTTAGAATTTTTTTTTCCTGTTCTGCTTTCTGTCCAGCCTTCACCCCACTTCTTCACATAAGAGGTAAGATTGAATTTTGGATAATCATGTAAATACTGTAAGCCTTAAAGCCCAACTCCAGGGACAGCCCCACCCCTTAATCATCCTCTTATCCCCTCTGGAAGCACCCCATCATGTATATATAGATATCTATCTATCTATATAAATATATATATATATATATATATATATATATATATATACATATATATATATATACATATTTATATAGAAATATATCAATATATCAATATATATATAGATAGATAAATAGATATCTATATATAGAGATATATCTATATATATCGCTATATATAGATATACGGTATATATATATCTATATATAGAAATATATATATAATTTTATTTTATATTTTATCTCAAATTGTAATCATTATGGAGTCATTTGACATGTAGTGGAAATCCAGTGATCTAACTGTCATTATCAATAGTCAGACTATTGACTCCATCTACTACTGTTACTGGAAACTCAGCCATGCAATAAGTTATTCTGAACAAAAGAGTAATTCGCTAACAAACTGACTGGAATCAAATGGATTTAAAACATGAAAACGCCAAACACAGACATCTGAAATGAGGAATAGTAGCCCCCACACTCCCAGTTCATCCCTCCCAGCCTGCAGTCACCTCCCTGCCCATCAACCTGCATTCTAAAATGTAATTTTTCTTCCCCATTTAAATTAAACATATGTAAGGATATAGTCAGTGGCCACAAACATTCCCATTATGGAATGAACATACTATTGATAGTAACAAGTAAAAAATAATCAGAGATTCATGCATTAAATGAAAAAAAAAGCAAAAGTGTAACCCTGGCGTTATTAAATATTCTGACAGCCTGCTGATAAAGCTCTGCTCTTTCAACAAGATAGCCCAACGGTCATTAAATCACAGCGTCTTATGTGGAAAAATGTATAAATCTCAGCTCGATGATGCTCCTATGGTAAGGCAGATATTGATTCCAAACCTACTTAGCATTTACAAAAAATGGACATTTTTCTTTCTGCTCCAGGCTGCGTCAGCACAAAGTCTCTGCACACACACCGAGGTGTTTAACTTTTCAGGAGTTCCTCTCTGGAAAACTTACTCAGCAGAAAATATCCATAATGCTGGGGCTTCAGGGGGAGTTTGGGTTCAATGCCGGCTCTGCAGTCCCCAGTAAGTGAGATCCATATTCTTGATTCATCATAAAATTTGTTGGTGTTTGAGACAGCCGGGGTGAGAGGCTGAATGTTCCTCGCTCTGCAGTCCTCTCTTTTTTCTATCTTAGGCACAGTGTATTCAAAAGCTGAAGACTATTTCCTTTTCCCCCTGCTGCAGAGCAGCGACTGTACGCTGCAGCCAGAATGAACTGTAAACGTAGAAAATCCTGCTGTGTAGAAACCGAGGAGATGGAATGTGTAAAAGAAACTATTCATGGAGCGAATGCAAGTATACTTCATATTACCAGTTCCAGTTTGCCAATGGAATAAAATAAACCCCTTGTTTAGTGTATCGGAGAAGCAGTAAAATCCCACACTTTAAAGAAACTAATTACACAGATGAAATACATATCTGGGAACAGTTTTACCTGCCCAAAAAAATTGTAATTCTATGCAGCTAGTAAAGTGATCCAAAAATACCCTGCCAGAGCATGTCTGTTATGACAGTGTTAATAAAGCTTTCTCAAGAACACACCCCCATTGCACATTGGATTGGATTGGACATAGTTACATAGTTACATAGTAGGTGAGGTTGAAAAAAGACACAAGTCCATCAAGTCCAACCTATGTGTGTGATCATAACATTATATTGGATTCATTGGATTGGGCATTAAATTAGATTCATTGAATTGGGAATCCGCTGTGATACTAATATGTTACTAATTACTAATATTACTAATGAAAAACGTGATGCGATATCAATATAAGGTGCATAAATTCCATCAAATAAGAAATTCATACATTTCAAAAACTGTAAATAAGAATGTGTTAAAAAAACATTCATAAATAATACTGTAAAGTCCATAAGAAAAAAGAAGAGAAGTGCTCTTGTGCAAAAAGTTCATTTATACATGTGTATCAACAAAAATCCATATTTCAGTGTGGATAGCAAAATTTTCACACCCAAAAGTGCGCACCCAACTCTCAAGCTACTTACCAGCTACTCTGACCCCAAGATAAGGGTCTGGCTGCACTTTATCCCAGTATCCCCATGGGATGGATTGATATCAAGAGCAAAGGTTCCAGAATGTGTTACCATACGACCAGGATGTTCAGCAGTGGGCTCAGCTACTCTGACGCCAAGATGGGGGTCTGGCTGCACTTTATCCCAGTATCCCCATGGGATGGATTGATTTTAGGAGACAAGATTCCAGAATGGGTTAACATACGACCAGGATGTTCAACAGTAGGCTCGGCTACTCTGACCCCAAGATGGGGGTCTGGCTGCACTTTATCCCAGTATCCCCATGGGATGGATGTCTATCAAGAGCCAAGGTTCCAGGATGGGTTACCATATGACCAGGATGTTCAACAGTAGGCTCGGCTACTCTGACCCCAAGATGGGGGTCTGGCTGCACTTTATCCCAGTATCCCCATGGGACGGATGAATATCAAGAGCCAAGATTCCAGGATGGGTTACCATATGACCAGGATGTTCAACAGTAGGCTTGGCTACTCTGACCCCAAGATGGGAGTCTGGCTGCACTTTATCCCAGTATCCCCATGGGATGAATATCAAGAGCCAAGATTCCAGGATGGGTTACCATACGACCAGGATGTTCAACAGTGGGCTCAGCAAAAGGGAGAGACAAAGGAGGAACTCATATTGTAGTAATTAAAAACCCAGGCTTTTTAATAAAGGATAAAATGACTTTCAAGAAAGCAGGAGTAAAATCACATATAAAACAAAAAAACACATGCAGACACCACAGCGGGTGTGATAAAGTCACCACTGTAGCTTCTCCCGACTAGGTTTGTTCAAAAGAACATTGTCAAGGGATAAAGGAGTATATTCACTGGATTGGACAGTGAAAAAGCAGCAGCACATCACACTTCTCTCCTTTTTTCTCTTTCCTTTGTACAGAACATCAGGGATAGGTCCTGGATGGCAAGTATTCTTCCCCGATACTTGGGTTGTGGTCATACCTCAAAGCACAGGTACATGCAGCTCCACGTCTTGACCTATGAACAGATCATACATAAATATAAAGATATTTTAGTAAACATACATTTTAATTTCTTTGACTTCCTGTTTTTTCAAGGCACTGGTGAGGTAGAGTGCAGCTACGTCACCAGGGCCTTCCAGGGAGCTCTCATGTGTAAACTGTGAGATTTGAAGAGCTTTTTTTTTTTTTTTTTTTTTTTTTTTACAGATTACATGTAATGTCACATCACATGTGGGAGATCGGGTGCAGACTTAATCGGTGAGCTGGCACAGAAAACAAGGACAAAGAAGACATCCACCTGGAAGTGTTAACACTTACTTTGCAGCAAACTGTCAAGCAAATTTCTCTAGGAGCCAAGGCAGGTAGGAAAATCGTTGGACCCCATGAGAACGCGGTCCTTTCTAAAAATGTGGTAACCTTTAAATGCAAGATAGTGTGTATTGATTAGGTTTAGTTGTATGACCCTAAAGTGGAACTTTACATAAGCTGCACATGCTCATCTGCCAGGTCGAGGATGAATGAACATGTACACATATGGGGGAGTTACTTCATTCCAGCAGGCTACTCAATATGGCTGAAGATCCCGAAGAAAGCTAACACAACCATCACTTCTGATTACTAGTAAGCTTCAATAATGTAAAAAATTTTGGTTTTGTGTTTGGATACACTTTAAAACTTGGGGCAACTTTATTAGGCAACTGAGCCAGCGTGAGTCCATGTGGATACATGAGACCAAGGTTGCTGTACCTAGAGGCTTAAACGTTGAGTTTGATCTCAACTGTTTTATTTCAGACAAATAGTTAGGTTGCCTTTATTTTTCTGTTGATTTTTTATTGTCCCATGTTAAAGATGGCCGCGGGTATTTTTATGTCCGACTTTTATTTTTATTTTTTCTATCACACATAAGGACCTAGGGTATTGTAACAAACTTCATACCACTTGTTTACCTTTATTGTATTTTTACTTGCTGGTGACACCGTGGTGGAAATCAGCCGTCTGTTCCTCTGACTTCCGGCTTTAGCATTTCCGTTTCTATGGTTACCAGCTGGGTATATTAGTTAGCCGGGTGACACTGAAGCTCCACCCTCGCTGACTAAGTCCTTCTGGACGTAACGCCGCGTACGGGGGTAAGAGCTTATGCACGGACGTCACCCGCTGCCATCTCTCTGCTGGATAGTTGATCCGGCTTGCTGTTCAGTATCAGCCTTTTATGCATTGCGCGATAGCGCTGATTTTATATGAGAACCTATTTTAAATAAAGTACATACGGAGTACACTTAGATTGTCCCCTTCATCTTTCTCTTGGCACCTGCACTTTACGGAGATCCATTCAGCATCCTACAGTGGAAGTTTGTTTGCTCATTGGAGATAGTATCCGGCTTTTCCTCACTCCTGACATTGGAAGGATTCATCTGCAGCAGCCACATCCCATTATCCCAGGGTGGATACATGCTCGCATGACCTTCTCTTAATTGAGAGGTCCACCAATTCTGGTAAGCACATTGCATGTGTGGGGGAGGATTGTATCGTCATCCCAGTCGGCAGAGATTTCTTCTCACTCTCTTCTATGAGGAATTTGTCTTATCATTATCCAATGGGACATTTGAATATCTGTTTTATTTGATTGGACTGTCACATTTTATTTTGTTTTATCTTAGCTATTGCGCTGCACATACCATTTATTTTACACTTTAAAACTTGTTTGATACTCAAATTGTGTTCCCACATCTGAATGCAATTAATGTCTAATGCCAGATTCAGAGACTGAAATCACATTCCTATGTTCGTTAAGAAACATTCAACATGATTACATAAAACCTAAGTCATTTACATCTTATAATTAGTACAATAGCAGAATTGTCCTGCACAGAAGCTGCTAATGCTTACATCACAGTAGTGGCCATGACAGTTCCGAAGAGACGAGCTAAAATCAAAGACATCTCTGAAAGAGACATTGTGCTGTAACATGACTTCTTTTAAACCAGATTACAGTGTCTTCCTTGCTGAGTAAAACTGGCATTAATGTCAGACAGATCTTTATGCACAGCAAAGTATTGCACTTTTATTTAATACAGAACTCCTTTTCTTGTTTTTCCAGCCAGAATAACATTAAATAAAAAGTGTGCCTGACTATAATATGATTCATACTGTCTTCGTGACTCATGTGTTATTGAATAATGCAGTAAATGCTTTCCGTAGATAACTAAATGCATATGTAGATAATTGGAAAACCAAGTCCTAGGCTTTGGACAGGCCACACAGGCCTAAGCCTCAGGCAGAAAAACACAGGGGAAGGGCAAGATGTCCCTTGTTGTAATACTTATCTCAGTAGTTCTCATACAATCCTGGGGATGAGACCAGGACATTTCAGGTCTTGAAAACTCTCTTGTTTGTTTGGAGCAGTGTTGCCAACCGTCCGTATTTTTACGGACAGTCCGTAAAAAGCGGGCACCCCCCCATGCGTAAATGTCCGTAGTTGCGGGAATGTGCCAGTAAAAATAGCCAAGATTGGTTCGGCTTGGAACTGCGCATGCGCAGTTCCGGAGCTTGCCGAGCCGAGCATATGCTGTATTCGGCCGGTGGATTTCACAAAAGCTGTGCCGCGCGGCGCCGGCGAGTGATGTATTAGGACATCCCGCCATGCGCGCGCGCACCAGAATCTTAAATCTGTAACTAACCAGGAGGACAGAGGAGCACAGCACTGGAGCAGGAGTCAGGACTCGGAGGCTGAGCACTGCAGCATGCGGCGGCGGCGGAATGGATGAGCCTGCTGCATCCAGGCAATACAATGTTCACAGGGGAGTCGGGGACGGACAGAGTGACAGACAGCCCAGCCGACAGTGACATCAGGTGATGGTGGCAGAGGGGGATCCGATGGAGGCAGGGGGTGATGGTGGCACCGCAGAGGGGGACGATGGAGGCAGGGGGTTAAATGGAGGCAGGGGGTGATGGTGGCACTGCAGAGGGGGATGGAGGCAGGGGGAGATTGGAGGCAGGGGGAGATTGGAGGCAGGGGGTTATTGGAGGCACCACAGAGGGGGATGGTGGCACTGCAGAGGGTGGGGGATGGAGACAGGGGTTGTTGGTGGCACCGCAGAGGGGTATGGAGGCAGGGGACGATGGAGGCAGGGGGTGATTGGAGGCAGGGGGCCTGGGGGAGATTGGAGGCAGGGGGAGATTGTGGCACCGCAGAGGGGGGTGAAGGCAGGGGGTGTTGGTGGCAGAGGGGGATGGAGGCAGGGGGTGTTGTGACTAAATATTTTGCCCTTGTTATATCGAAAATAACAAAAATATGTTTTTTTTACCTTAATATCTACCTTAAATCACATTGCTATTTGCCTAGCGTACTTGTTTGTAGCCTAAATAATGAAATTTGCACGTAAAAATGTAATTTAGTAACTTTTGTGAAATGTCAGTAAAAACGTGGCTGTGCCAGTAAATTTCGGGTGTCGTGCCAGTAAATTTCAATCTGGTAGGTTGGCAACACTGGTTTGGAGGCACAGATATCTGTAGTCAAGTGTAATGCCTAATAGACACGGTACGAAAATCAGAAGGGGATTGTCGTTTGACAGGCTGTTGTCCGAAATTCTTACCGTTAGTACGCTCCTTTAGACAACTGTTTTCCAATTTTTGGCCAACAAATGTTGGATGACAGGCTAGTAAATTTTCAGCGGACAATGGTTTGATGTCAGATTTTCGTATGGCCAGTACACATCCGTCACACAAAAGTCAAAAGTACATTTTTGGTGACCGACGGCTCCATGTCTGATTTTCAGATGGTCAGTAAACAAATCCGTCACACAAGTCTAAAGTATAAACACGCATGTGCGGAATCAAGAAACTACCGTTTGTAAACTAGAATTCACATTCGTGACGCGGCAATTGATGAAATGTCAAAATTCTCATCTTCTTTAATGGGATAATGAGATAATAATGAAGCTGCTTTGCATGTAGTTATGCCAAACGTATTTTAAAAGGCATTTGTTTTGTAGGATCTGAAAATCGCGAATCAACGTTCACCAAACTTCTACTAACACAAAATTAGCAGAAGGGGCCCCAAAGGGTGGCGCTTGAGAAATTAACTTCCTCTTTATACACTCATAGTACGTCACTACGTTCGTGTTTGTCAAACGACAATTTGCGTACCGTTAGTATGCAAGACAAGATCCTGGCTAGTGATGAGCCGAACACCCCCCTGTTCGGTTCGCACCAGAACCCGCGAACGGACCGAAAGTTCGAACGAACATTAGAACCCTATTAAATAGAATGGATGCGAACGTTCGAATTCTAAAGTGCTAATTATAACAACTATTATGCATGTTATTGTCCTAAAAAGGGTTTGGGAACCCGGGTTCTGCACCAGGGGACATGTATCAATGCAAAAAGAAGTTTTAAAAACGGTCGTTTTTCGGGAGCAGTCATTTTAATGATGCATAAAGTGAAAAAAAAAAGTCAAATATTCCTTTAAATATCGTACCTGGGGGGTGTCTAAAGTATGCCTGTGAAGTGCCACGTGTTTCCCGTGTTTAGAACTGTCCCTGCACAAAATGACACTTCTAAAGGAAAAAAAAGCCATTTAAAACTGCTTGCGGCTTTAATGTAATGTCTGGTCCCGGTAATATGGATGAAATTCTTTAAGAAAAATGGCATAGCTACCCCATGACCCCACCCCCCCTACCCCAGCCCATTACCAGCCCCTTTGGGTCTTGTATGGATATTAAGGGGAACCCCGCACATAAAATAAAAAAGGCCCTATATACTCTGAACAGCCCTATACAGGCGGTGCATACAAGACAGGGACTGTAGGTTTGTTCTTATGTAGAATCTGTTTGTAATTTTGAACAGGTACATTGTTGAAGTGTAGCTCCAGACCAAAAATCTATTTTTAAACTTTTTGGAAAACATAGGTAAGGGTTATCACCCCTGTAACATTTGTTTTGCTGTCTGTGCCCCTGTTCAGAACATTTCACCTCACTTTCCGTCCCAATGACAACTGTTTTTGAAATGTGGTGTTTTTCTTGAAACAAGGATTGCTGATAAAGCATCAGTACAGAGGAGACACCTTTCTCCCATATTTATTCTTACAGGAGAGAATTTTCCTTCCTAGTGGTAGATTTCCTCTCACTTCCTGTTGTCTTCTTGCGTTTGCAAGTAGGAGTCGTTTGTAAGTTGGATGTTTGAAAGTAGGGACCTGCCGTATATACTCTGCAGAAATAGGCCCCTTAGTTGTTGGTGTTGGCACAACACTGTAAGCACTCACAGTTACTCTTGGTTGGTGCTGGAACGCCCTGCTGTCAACTATTATATCAGGAATTTTAATTACATATAATTGTTGAACAGTGGTAGTAAAAATTGGGCCTTTGATGGTGGTGCTGGTGCCACAACACTGTAAGCCCTGACAGTTACTCTTGGTGGGTGCAGCAATGGGCCCTGCTGTGAATTATTAGATCAAGAATTGTAATTACATGCCCCTGTTGAACAGGGGCTGAAAAATTGGGCCTTAGGCACTGGTGGCACAACACTGCAACCCCTCACAGATACTGTACTTGGAGCACAGCAATGAGCCCTGTTGCAAAGTATTGCTTCAAAAATTGTAATGACACGCCCCTGTTAAACAGGGGCTGAAAAATTGGGCCTTAGGCACTGGTGGCACAACACTGCAACTCCTCACAGATACTGTACTTGGAGTACAGCAATGAGCCCTGTTGCAAAGTATTGCTTCAAAAATTGTAATTACACGCCCCTGTTAAACAGGGGCTGAAAAATTGGGCGTTAGGCACTGGTGGCGGCACCCATAAACAAAAATGATCTTCCAAGCTATCATCATCAATCGTATCATTGAGGACTCGGAGGAGGAGGATAGCCAGTCAACATAACAGCACAGGCACTCAGCATCAGCATCAGTCTTGAAGGGATGTGACATGTTAAAATCAATTAGTCTGTTATATCAGCATCAGGTGTGTGGTAGCTGGTGGTGATCCAAGACTGGTTCATCTTAATGAAAGTCAGTCGATCAACCGAGTCGGTGGACAGGCGCACCCTGTGATCCGTGACAAATCCTCCAGCAGCACTGAATGTGCGTTCCGAAAGAACGCTGGATGCAGGACAGGCCAGTAGCTCAATTGCATACTGTGCAAGCTCTGGCCAGTGATCCATCCTCAAGACCCAGTAAGCCAGAGGATTTTCGGTGGGGAAGGTGTCCAAGTCTGACCTTGCCCCTAGATATTCCTGCACCATGTTTATCAGACGCTGGCGATGGTTGCTGGAACCGATCATACTTTGGGGCTGCGGACTAAAGAATTGTCTGAACGCATCGGTCAGACGGCCACCTTCCCCACCGCTCCTTCTTTGACTGGCCGAAGCCTCAGCAACTCGTTGTCCAGGACCAGGAGTTTGCAACCTCCCAGTCTCTGGGAACGCGTTGCACAGACCTTTCTGCAAGGCCTCCCGGAGTTGTCTCATCCTCTGCTCCCTCTGCGACGGTAACATAAGGTCCGCAACCTTACCCTTGTACCGTGGATCAAGGAGAGTGGCCAGCCAGTAATGGTCCCTCTCCTTGATCCGAAGAATACGAGGATCCTTCCGCAGACTTTGCAGGATCAGGGAGGCCATGCAGCGTAGGTTTGCTGAGGCATTCGCTCCGGAGTCCTCTGGGTCACTAAGGACGACATGATCCGCAGCCACCTCCTCCCAGCCACGTACAAGTCCACTGGTTTCTTGGGACTGTAAATCATCCCTAAAAGACTGCTGCTGATGATGCTGAGTGCCAGCCTCCACCTCCATGCTGACACAATCCTCCTCCTCCTCCTCCTCCTCCTCCTCCTCTTCCTGTGCGATGGGTGGGACAGAAGTAACACTGTCTGGGTAAAGGGGGCCTTGAGAGGCAAGGAAGTCCTCCTCTTCCTGCCTCTGTTCTGCCTCAAGTGCCCTGTCCATTATTCCACGCAGCGTGTGCTCCAACAGGTGGACAAGAGGTACAGTGTCACTGATGCATGCACTGTCACTGCTCACCATCCTCGTGGCCTCCTCAAATGGTGCCAGGACAGTGCATGCATCCCTGATCATGCCCCACTGGCGTGGAGAAAAAAAACCAAGCTCCCCTGACCCTGTCCTGGTGCCGTAGTCGCACAGGTACTCATTGATGGCCCTCTGCTGCGTGTGCAGCCGCTGCAGCATGGCCAACGTTGAGTTCCACCTGGTGGGCATGTCACATATAAGGCGGTTCTTGGGCAGGTTCAACTCCTTTTGCAGCTCAGCCAGGCGAGCACTGGCATTATAAGATCTGCGGAAATGCACACAGACTTTCCTGGCCTGCCTCAGGACATCCTGTAAGCCCGGGTACCTGCCCAAGAAGCGCTGCACCACCAGGTTAAGGACGTGAGCCACACAGGGCACATGGGTCAGTTGTCCCTGTCGGAGGGCGGAGAGGAGGTTGGTGCCATTGTCGCAAACCACCATTCCTGGCTTAAGCTGGCGTGGCGTCAACCACCTCTCGGCCTGGCCCTGCAGAGCAGACAGGACCTCTGCCCCAGTGTGGCTTCTGTCCCCCAAACACACCAGCGCAAGCACGGCATGGCATCTTTTTGCCTGCGTACTTGCGTAGCCCCGTGAACGGCTACGGAGCACCGCTGGTTCATAGGACAAACCACAGGAAGAGGCCATGGAGGAAGAAGAAGAGGAGGGGGTGGAGGAGAGAGGTGTGTCACAACCAGTAGTAGCATTTTGGAGGCGTGGCGGTGGGACAACCTCCAACACTACTGCACCTTGTCCTGAATCCTTCCCAGCTGCCAAAAGAGTGACCCAATGGGCCGTGAAAGAAAGGTAACGTCCCTGTCCATGCCTGCTGGACCATGAGTCAGCGGTAATATGCACCTTACCGCTGACCGCCCTGTCCAGCGAGGCCAAGACATTGCCTTCCACATGCCGGTAGAGAGCCGGAATAGCCTTCCGTGCGAAAAAGTGGCGTTTGGGAACCTGCCACTGAGGAACCGCACATTGCACAAACTCACGGAAGGGGGCCGAGTCTACCAACTGAAAAGGCAGCAGTTGAAGCGCTAGCAATTTAGCCAAGCTAGCATTCAACCGCTGGGCATGTGGATGGCTGGGAGTGAACTTCTTTCGACGGTCCAGCAGCTGGGGCAGGGAAATTTGCCTGCTAGAATCGGACGTCGGTGTACTGCTAGCAGAGTGGGCGCAAGTACTTGGCTGTGACACACCTAATTCTACACCTTCATTCCTCTCAGTGCATGTTTCAGAGAGGACTGAAGTTATAGTGGGGTTGGAGATCCCAGCTGATGCGGTGCAAGGAGAGGTCCGCTTTGTTCTTTGGTGTGGGTCTTTGAGGTAGGCTTGCCAACGAGCTGCATGGCAGGTCAACATATGTCTGGTCAGGCATGTGGTACCCAAGCGGCTGATGTTTTGGCCACGCGATATACGCTTGAGACATATGTTGCAAACAGCAGCTGTGCGATCTGATGCACTAGCCTCAAAAAAGGCCCACACCAAAGAACTTTTTGAATGACGGGCAGAGGCAGCGCCCTGCACAGGCGGAGCTCTGCGGTGTGATTCCGTCGGTGTACTGCCCTTACGCTGGCCACCAAAGGGCATCCTGCCTCGTTGGAGATGTGCCTCCTCCTCATCCTCCTCCTCCTCCTCTCTCCTATTAGGCACCCACGTGGAGTCAGTGACCTCATCATCCCCTCCCTCCTCATCACTGGAGCCAATCTGGCAGTATGCTGCAGCTGCTGGAACATGACTGCCAGATTGGTGTCCTTCTTGAGCATCCCCTCTGTCTGCTCTCACGCTACTGCCTTCCTCTAGCTGGGTTTCATCATCAGACCCTTCGAAACGCTGGGCATCCTCCTGGAGCATGTACCCAACACTGTGCTGAAACAGTTCGGGGGACTCCTCAGGAGGAGGACATGGTGGGTCTAGGGAAGGAGTGACTGATGATTTGTCTGACATTGATACCAGGGAAGACGACGCTTTGGCAGCTGCTTTTCCAGTACCCTGAGCCTGGGTGAGAGAGGATGAGGAGGAGGAGGAGGGCTTGGTCATCCACTCTACCAAGTCTTCGGCATGATGTGGCTCAACATGTCCAGCTGCCGAAAAGAAGGACAAGCGTGTCCCATGGCCATGTGCTGATGACAATGCACCGCGTCCACGACCAGCACTGTTGCCCCCAGACACAGAGCCTGCTTGCCCTCTTTTATTGCCTCCTGACTGTCTGCCTCTCCTTGTTTGCCTTCCAGACATTCTAATAGATGGCCTGCACGGAGATGGGAAAAAAGCAATAAGGGCTACCTTCAGGTGTCCTTCTCTGTCCCTTGAAACAAGGACTTTCACAGTGAAAGAAACTGACACTCTCCCTACCTACAGTTTTCTGTCCCTAGAAAAAATGTTTTTTTTAATCACAATATAGCACAAGAAAAATTCACTCACTGTCCTTACAGGTCCCTGGAAACAAGGACTTGCAGAGTGAAAGGAAAAAAACACTCTCCCTACCTACAGTTTTCTGTCCCTAGAAAAAATGTTTTTTTTAATCACAATATAGCACAAGAAAAATTCACTCACTGTCCTTACAGGTCCCTGGAAACAAGGACTTGCAGAGTGAAAGGAAAAAAACACTCTCCCTACCTACAGTTTTCTGTCCCTAGAAAAAATGTTTTTTTTAATCACAATATAGCACAAGAAAAATTCACTCACTGTCCTTACAGGTCCCTGGAAACAAGGACTTGCAGAGTGAAAGAAAAAAAACACTCTCCCTACCTACAGTTTTCTGTCCCTAGAAAAAATGTTTTTTTTAATCACAATATAGCACAAGAAAAATTCACTCACTGTCCTTACAGGTCCCTGGAAACAAGGACTTGCAGAGTGAAAGAAAAAAAACACTCTCCCTACCTACAGTTTTCTGTCCCTAGAAAAAATGTTTTTTTTAATCACAATATAGCACAAGAAAAATTCACTCACTGTCCTTACAGGTCCCTGGAAACAAGGACTTGCAGAGTGAAAGAAAAAAAACACTCTCCCTACCTACAGTTTTCTGTCCCTAGAAAAAATGTTTTTTTTAATCACAATATAGCACAAGAACAATTCACTCACTGTCCTTACAGGTCCCTGGAAACAAGGACTTGCAGAGTGAAAGAAAAAAAACACTCTCCCTACCTACAGTTTTCTGTCCCTAGAAAAAATGTTTTTTTTAATCACAATATAGCACAAGAAAAATTCACTCACTGTCCTTACAGGTCCCTGGAAACAAGGACTTGCAGAGTGAAAGGAAAAAAACACTCTCCCTACCTACAGTTTTCTGTCCCTAGAAAAAATGTTTTTTTTAATCACAATATAGCACAAGAAAAATTCACTCACTGTCCTTACAGGTCCCTGGAAACAAGGACTTGCAGAGTGAAAGGAAAAAAACACTCTCCCTACCTACAGTTTTCTGTCCCTAGAAAAAATGTTTTTTTTAATCACAATATAGCACAAGGACAATTCACTCACTGTCCTTCCAGGTCCCTGGAAACAAGGACTTGCAGAGTGAAAGAAACTGACACTCTCCCTACCTACAGTTTTCTGTCCCTAGAATAAATGTTTTTTTAAGCACAATATAGCACAAGAACAATTCACTCACTGTCCTTACAGGTCCCTGGAAACAAGGACTTGCAGAGTGAAAGAAAAAAAACACTCTCCCTACCTACAGTTTTCTGTCCCTAGAAAAAATGTTTTTTTTAATCACAATATAGCACAAGAAAAATTCACTCACTGTCCTTACAGGTCCCTGGAAACAAGGACTTGCAGAGTGAAAGAAAAAAAACACTCTCCCTACCTACAGTTTTCTGTCCCTAGAAAAAATGTTTTTTTTAATCACAATATAGCACAAGAAAAATTCACTCACTGTCCTTACAGGTCCCTGGAAACAAGGACTTGCAGAGTGAAAGAAAAAAAACACTCTCCCTACCTACAGTTTTCTGTCCCTAGAAAAAATGTTTTTTTTAATCACAATATAGCACAAGAAAAATTCACTCACTGTCCTTACAGGTCCCTGGAAACAAGGACTTGCAGAGTGAAAGGAAAAAAACACTCTCCCTACCTACAGTTTTCTGTCCCTAGAAAAAATGTTTTTTTTAATCACAATATAGCACAAGAAAAATTCACTCACTGTCCTTACAGGTCCCTGGAAACAAGGACTTGCAGAGTGAAAGGAAAAAAACACTCTCCCTACCTACAGTTTTCTGTCCCTAGAAAAAATGTTTTTTTTAATCACAATATAGCACAAGGACAATTCACTCACTGTCCTTCCAGGTCCCTGGAAACAAGGACTTGCAGAGTGAAAGAAACTGACACTCTCCCTACCTACAGTTTTCTGTCCCTAGAATAAATGTTTTTTTAAGCACAATATAGCACAAGAACAATTCACTCACTGTCCTTACAGGTCCCTGGAAACAAGGACTTGCAGAGTGAAAGAAAAAAAACACTCTCCCTACCTACAGTTTTCTGTCCCTAGAAAAAATGTTTTTTTTAATCACAATATAGCACAAGAAAAATTCACTCACTGTCCTTACAGGTCCCTGGAAACAAGGACTTGCAGAGTGAAAGAAAAAAAACACTCTCCCTACCTACAGTTTTCTGTCCCTAGAAAAAATGTTTTTTTTAATCACAATATAGCACAAGAAAAATTCACTCACTGTCCTTACAGGTCCCTGGAAACAAGGACTTGCAGAGTGAAAGAAAAAAAACACTCTCCCTACCTACAGTTTTCTGTCCCTAGAAAAAATGTTTTTTTTAATCACAATATAGCACAAGAAAAATTCACTCACTGTCCTTACAGGTCCCTGGAAACAAGGACTTGCAGAGTGAAAGAAAAAAAACACTCTCCCTACCTACAGTTTTCTGTCCCTAGAAAAAATGTTTTTTTTAATCACAATATAGCACAAGAACAATTCACTCACTGTCCTTACAGGTCCCTGGAAACAAGGACTTGCAGAGTGAAAGAAAAAAAACACTCTCCCTACCTACAGTTTTCTGTCCCTAGAAAAAATGTTTTTTTTAATCACAATATAGCACAAGAAAAATTCACTCACTGTCCTTACAGGTCCCTGGAAACAAGGACTTGCAGAGTGAAAGGAAAAAAACACTCTCCCTACCTACAGTTTTCTGTCCCTAGAAAAAATGTTTTTTTTAATCACAATATAGCACAAGAAAAATTCACTCACTGTCCTTACAGGTCCCTGGAAACAAGGACTTGCAGAGTGAAAGGAAAAAAACACTCTCCCTACCTACAGTTTTCTGTCCCTAGAAAAAATGTTTTTTTTAATCACAATATAGCACAAGAAAAATTCACTCACTGTCCTTACAGGTCCCTGGAAACAAGGACTTGCAGAGTGAAAGGAAAAAAACACTCTCCCTACCTACAGTTTTCTGTCCCTAGAAAAAATGTTTTTTTTAATCACAATATAGCACAAGGATAATTCACTCACTGTCCTTCCAGGTCCCTGGAAACAAGGACTTGCAGAGTGAAAGAAACTGACACTCTCCCTACCTACAGTTTTCTGTCCCTAGAATAAATGTTTTTTTAAGCACAATATAGCACAAGGACAATTCACTCACTGTCCTTCCAGGTCCCTGGAAACAAGGACTTGCAGAGTGAAAGAAACTGACACTCTCCCTACCTACAGTTTTCTGTCCCTAGAATAAATGTTTTTTTAAGCACAATATAGCACAAGGACAATTCACTCACTGTCCTTCCAGGTCCCTGGAAACAAGGACTTGCAGAGTGAAAGAAACTGACACTGTCCCTACCTACAGTTTTCTGTCCCTAGAATAAATGTTTTTTTTAAGCACACTATAGCACAAGCACAAAACACACTGACACTCTCCCTACCTATCCTTCTCTTTCCCTAAACTAAAGGAATCCAGGTTAAGCAAGAAAGAAATAACAGTCACTGTCCCTGCCTATGCTGCTCTATCCCTGCTCCGGAACACACTACACTAGGCCGCCGTGCTGGCGGCCTTTTATAGTGTGGGGCGTGTACTAAACACCCTCAGCAATAATTGGCCACAGGCATCCTGCCTGTGGCCAATCATTGCTCTCCTCGCTGCCGGCGCTGTGATTGGCCAAGCATGCGGGGTCACAGTGCATGCTTGGCCAATCACAGCGCCTGGATGACACTGCGATGGCGTAGTGCATTGTGGGCCGTTCGCGTCACTCGAATTTGGCGCGAACGGCCCAAATCGTTCGATCTTCGTCGAACGATCGAACACGAAGCTCATCCCTAATCCTGGCACACGCTCTTTTGACAAAAATCAGAAGCTCGGTCGTCCAACAATAGTATGGTGTGTACGAGGCTTAAAGGGGTTGTAAACCTATGTGTTTTTTCACCTTAATGCATCCTATGAAAAAACACCTTGCAGTGTCCGGCCCCCCAGCCCCCCCCCCCCCCATTTTACTTACCTGACCCCCAAATTTCTGTGGGCGCGTCCCTGCTGTCCTTCTCTCCTTGGAGTCCCGGCTTTGATTGGATAGATTGATAGCAGCACAGCCATTGGCTCCCACTGCTGTCAATAAAATCCAATGACGCGGGGGCCAGGGGGCGGGGCTGAGTCATTCACTCGGTGTCTATGGACACCGAGTGTATGACACAGGAGCACGTCTGCAAGGTAACCCCCTTGGGAGAGAGCTTCCCAGAGGGGGTTATCTAATGCGGGGAGGATCCGTGAGAGCCGCCGTAGGACCCCAGAACAGGTGGATTGGGGCCACTCTGTGCAAAACGAACTGCACAGTGGAGGTAAGTATAACATGTTTGTTTAAAAAAAAGGCTAATGCCAGGTCTGATAATATTGTTCCTTGGAGTAGATTTAACACCGCTTATACCAATAATATGACTGAGGAGGTTTGTGACCTGAGCATTGCTTGGTTTTTATGCGCTGACTGTTCATGCATGAATCCCATATTAGAGACCTGTGCATTGACCCAGCCAATCAGCCATGGAATGGGTGACATAGCAGATGTGACGGATGTCCTAGTAGTGAAGGAGTGTTATGCTTGGCCCCTTCACTAGCAACCAGTTCCCCACATACCGGAACCAAACCTGTGGGACAGAGTAACCAGGGACCTAGCCTGGAGTCACAGGAGAGAGATATAGTTGTGCCCCAGGAAGGAGACGAAGCATGGAGTTATGGAGAAGTTTTTTTCCTGTGTCCAATAGTAACATACGGATATTATCACTGGGAGTGAGGTGACAGGACTGGAGAGTTAGTGGAGACTGGTACATGCTCTGTGGTATCGGCTCAGAAATGCTGCACACTAGGAGAGAGAGAGGTGTTCTCTAACATAAGTTGTGTCAGAAAGTGCTTAGTGTTAACAGTGTTATGCCGCGTACCCACGACCGTTTTTCATTACGAGAAAAATGCCATTTTTTAAATTGGTCATGAAAAACGATTGTGTGTAGGCTCCAGAGCATTTTTCTCAACGAGAAAAATGGCCATTAAAAATTTAGAACATGCTCTATCTTTTCTCGTCGTTTTTCACGTCGTCGTTTTTCTTGTCGGGAAAAGCGCCCGTGTGTACGCTTTAATGACGGAAAAAAAATGCGCATGCTCAGAAGCAAGTTATGAGACGGGAACGCTCGTTCTGGTAAAACTAGCGTTCGTCATGGAGAAAGCACATTCGTCATGCTGTAACGGACTGAAAAGCACAGAGACTGAAAAGCGCGAATCGTCTCTCACCAAACTTTTACTAACACGCGGTAACACAAAATCAGCAAAAGCAGCCCAAAGGGTGGCGCCATCTGAATAGAACTTCCCCTTTATAGTGCCGTCGTATGTGTTGTACATCACCGCGCTTTGCTCGAGCATTTTTTTTAACGATAGTGTGTATGCAAGGCAGGCTTGAGAAGAATCACGTCGAGAAAAACGTTATTTTTTTCAATGACATTAAAAACGGCCGTGTGTACGCGGCATAAGAAGTATGGCCACGGATGACAAGGAGTAAACTGTGCAAGTGTACTGCTTGCTTTTAAGTCTAGAGTCCTGCCTTAATGTTGATTTCACATAACTGAAATTCCTGCCTAATGTTTAGGCATTAGTGAGCACAGTTCCAGTGTCCTTGCTAGGGTGCCTTAAGCCCCCCACACACCCTGCTAATCCCTCAAAGCTCAGGGCACCAGGAAAAAAAAAACCTTGCACTGGGGCTTCACCACACTGCAAGGGTTAAATGTCCATTAAGTCTAATGGTAGAGGAAGAAAACTGCAATGCTTACCTTATTCCTTGCTCTGACAGGTGCACCCGCCCAGAACAACAGTCCCCCAGAACTCCTTCTGTAAGGCACTCTGATCAGCGGTCACATGATACATGAAGAGAGTAATGCCCCGTACACACGATCGTTTTTATTGTCATTTTTTAAACCGACGTTTTTCTCCTCGTTTTTTTCCATGTTTCCTCTCAAGCCTGCCTTGCGTACACACCATCATTTAAAAAAACGATCAAGCAAAGCGCAGTGACGTTCAACACGTACGACGGCACTATAAAGGGGAAGTTCCGTTCGAATGGCGCCACCCTTCATGTTAGTAAAGTTTGTTGAGCGACGATTCGCGCTTTTCAGTCCGTTACTGTGTAATGAATGTGCTATCTCCATTACGAACGCTAGTTTTACCAGAACGAGCGCTCCCGTCTCATACTTGATTCTGAGCATGCGCATTTTTTTCACGTCGTTAAAGCATACACACTATCGTTTTTCACGTCGTTAAAAAAAACGACATAAAAAACGACGTAAAAAAAGAGAGCATGTCCGGAATTTTTAATGGCCGTTTTTCACGTCGTTAAAAATGCTCTGGAGCATACACACGATCATTTTTCAGGGCCATTTTTTAAAATGGCAGTTTTAACGGCATGAAAAACGATCGTGTGTACGGGGCATGAGGGCCTGCCCACAAGCTGGAGATTTTCAAAGAAAAGTAAATTAATTGGAGGAATACGTTAAGTATTACAGTATTAAAATTTAATTCCTATACCCCTATACTTATTGAGCTATTAACTCTTTGTTTATGTTTATTTTTGTAGTTGTGCTGTAGGCTGCTGGGGTCCTAGTCAGAATCCACCAAAGTTATCTGACCAGAAAGCTGTCACCAGTACTGGGCCAATCATCTGCGACCAGGGCATTCCCCACCCTGCAGCCACACGTATACAGGGGCGTGTGTGAGCAAGGTGCAGTAGTGGGCAGTAAAAACACAGAGTCCAGAACAGGCAAGAGCAATATATTGTAGCAAGGTTCAACACAGTACAACTAGGCCCGATGGGAGGGCACAGCCACCTGGAGCCACTTATGAACTGTAACAGCGGTCTGTAAACTTGAACGATGCCAACAACGTCTGCATCGAGGATCCGAATGCGGCCTGGCTGGTCTACACCCTAAGGGGAGGCTTCCTGAAGCAGGGTTCCTTTCCCTATCTTTAAGCACTATCCCTGCCAGACAGGGAACCTGTCCCTACATTACCTACTCGCATAAAGCGTGCCTAACCCAGGAGCCAAAGCCCTAAATAGATTTCAGACAGCTGTTAACATGTGACTGCTAGGAGGCACAGTTCCTCACAACTTCCTTCCCCTTGTGCAATGTCGCTTTTTTGGAGTGCTACCTAAAGTTGAACATACAGACTGCACCTGCCTTTGTATATACATGCAGCTTTGGAGTGTGGAATGCCTCGGCCACTTATGTTTGGCACAGTGTAGTGACAGCTTCTTGGAGGGCTCACTCAGGTGGGTCCCAGTTAGGGTCTGAACACACCTGAGCTCATCCAAAAAAAAAAAAGCACGGAGATATAAACAATACTTCTGGGTATGGGAAACATGGGCCTCATCTCCCATCTGACAGCGCTAGTGCTTGCTGACTCGCTCTTCAGACACCTGCTACATGGGGAAGGTAGAGAGTCGTCAACTATATGTAAGCTTCAGACAACACCCTGGATATATCAGGATTTCTCTCTTTGCATCTGGCAGACATATGCAGTGGCAAAGGAGCAAAAGGAAAGTGAATATGTGCAGCAGGCAGAGGCGGCAGTAAAGAGAACCTGTTCCTTTGTCCCGCGTGGGCAAAGAACAGACTGACTTTCAAAAGGGATCATTCCTCACGGTGTGTTTTAATATCCCCTTTTCTTGAATTTAATATGAATCTTTTATGGACATTTCAGGGTAAAGGTTATTTTGCTTGCAGCTTTGTGCATTAAACACATGTGTAGTTTGTTTTACATGTGGTATCAATCATCTCTGCAATGCACATTTTTATAAAACTATTTAAGATGAAGCAAGAAGGTTTATGACAAAACACATCTCACAAAAAGGTATAGATTTGAAGAGCGTCATTGAATCCACACAGTTCCAATAAAATGTGCATGGACTCAACCCCCCGTGTCGCCCGTGCCTACTTTGTACAGCACCATGAAAATTGATAAAGTTGTACATATCAAAATATTAATACAAAGAAGAATAACAAAGACATGATGCCTTTGTTAAAGTCTTTTGTTTCTGCATATAAATGAAGCTGCTCTACTATGTACTTCAGACTTACTAAACATTCTGTCAGTGCCTGGGCTTTCCCTTCTCCACAGTGGAGAAAGACTGATGTTCACAATTTCCTGACCACTGTCCAGTTGGTTTATTCTTCCAAGCTGCCTGACGTGTCAGGAAATCCTGCTCCAGAGGCTTCTTTTTGTAAAATGGACAATAGGAAACCAAATGAAAATAAACAGTAAATACTATTTAAAGAGGGTTTAAAAGTAAACTACATAAATCTATATGGTTGTGACTTGACAATAGGATGTTTTTATCTCTGAACCATTTAATTGCCTTTATTCTATACTTGACTAAATAATTTTGCCCATCTTTCTCCTTGTTAGAAAATGACAAAAGCATAGACTCTGGGTCATAACTAAGTGGGTAATTCCTGCGTCACGTGTTCACAGTCACAGGACGTACAAGCAAACATCACGAAAGACTGATTATAGATTTCTGCCATGACTTGCTCAGTATAGCACCCACCCGTTTGTGTCACTAGATCACTAACACATTAAGGGATTTGTTGTTGGTGTATTTGTTCAGTGATTGATTAACCACTTGCCGACTGCAATATGTATGTACAGTATACGTTGTGGTTTGCAAGTGGTTTACCGGGGTTATGGCTTAAGCGATTACCCATAACCCCGGGAATTTTTTCTACAGTCAACGGCTAGATTTCTCATGAAAGCGGTCCGAGTGGCTCATGAGCCACTGGACATCCCCCCCCCCCCCCCCCCCCGCTGCAGCTCGCCTGTTTTTTTTCGGGCTTACCGTTTTTACCGCCGTGCCTGAGAAACGATCCCATGGTGCGACCAGCTGGTCACAGAGGCTATAAAAGACTAGATCGTCTTTGATCGCCTCTAGGCCTTTGAGGACCAGAGCGATGCCAAGTCCATGGTGGAAGTAAACACCTTTTTTTTTTTTTAAATGATAAAAAAAAATATTAGATTTTTGGAGCTAAAACTCCAACCATAAAAGAAGGGATTTGTGGTGTTTTGACCGCTAGATCTCTCCATAAAGAGGACCTGCCATCCTTATTTCTATTACAATGGATGTTTACATTCATTGTAATAGGAATAAAAGTAATGAAAAAAAAAGTTAAAGGGACAGTGTAAAAATAAAATAAGTAAGAAAAGCGCCCCCATCCCTCCATGCTCACACACAGAAACAAACACATACATAGGTAGCGCACACATATGTAAACTGTGTGACAAAAAAATTGTGTGACATAAAAAATTGCAACATACTGTAAGTAATTTTCTGGCATAAAAATACTGATTTAAACTTGTAAACAAAAAGTGCCAGAAAAGGTCCTAGGTGAATGCAGTATCGCTCTGATGCTACATCTGTCTCCTGACGACTCTGCAGTGCGAACTGAGCAATCCAACACCGTGATCACTCAGTTCTCCAATCAGCTCTGAGCAGAGATACACAACTGTCAATCTCCGGCTCCCTGCTCTCCCCCAATCACTGGAGTGCTGGTCTGTGGAGGGTGCGGGAGAGGATGGTTTAGGCTCTTGGTGGACCACTGAGAGGCTGAGCCAGTCTAGGCGGCTCCTGGGTGGATCCTGACCATATGGTCTGGATCTTTTCAGAGCCTAAACCAACAATGTGACATCAGCCCATAGCGGGTTCCAGAACAAAGTCCACTCCTGTGATCCATAGGAGAAGTAAAGCCAAAAAAGCTTTCGCCATACTTCTCCTTTAAGTCTGATCTAGCAACACCTTAGTCTCACACTAAGCTGCTGCCCTTTCTTGATGTTGAATAGTTGTTAGTTGCCCAACTCCGGGCAACTAAAAAATGATCACTTGCTCATTTATGTCTAGGGGAACAATAAAAACAGATTTACTTACCCAAACCTCAGCTCCCCCCTGCAGGTAAACTGGTCCATGAAGTTTCTGCACCCCCACCAGTCTAGGTTGCTGACATCAAGACCAGAGCAGGGTCCATATCCCTGCACTGGATGTGAGGAAACAAAAGAATAGTTCACAGCTGGATCATGGGGGAGCATTGCTTGCAGGGGAAAAACTTTTTCCAATCTCCTAGACATACCAAGCTAATAACTCTTGCAGCCCCACTGCAAGGGATCATTGTTTAGTTGCCCAGAGTTGGGCTTTAAAGACTCCCAATCTGCAGAGAGTTTCAAGGCAATTAATATAATTTGCATTCTACATTTCAATGAGAATATCAGCTTGAATGGAGCATGGGTTGTTACAAATCTACTAACTAAACTGTATCCTTTATCACTCAAGCACTGCCATTTTCATGTAAAATTAAGATTTTTTAAGAATGAATGAATTGTATGTACATTTTTACATAGATGGGTTTAAAACGTTAATTGTCTTCAATTTGAAAAATGATTATAACATTATGCCTTTAAAAAATATGACTCTTGTATGGCATGGTACAACCTACCTACAGATGTTAACTTAAAGGTATGGTAAGCTGGGGTGGATAAAGAGTAAAGCCCCGTACACACGGTCGGACTTCCATCGGACTTTTCCGTGGTTTTTTGTCCGAACGGAGTTGGTTGGGAACACCCATAGCATACACACACTCGGACTTTTCTGCAAACTTTCTTAAAACTTCTTACAACATTGCGTGTTTTTTCTGCTCTTTTCTGATCTTTACTGCCACCCTTTGGTCAACTTCTGCTATTGTTGGTTGATTTTAACATTAGTTGTTTTGTCCATCGGACTAAAGTCCGATGGTTATCTGTACACACGGTCGGACTTTGCTCCATCGGACTTTTGTTGGGCAAAAGTTTGTCCGTTTGCAGACCCAACTTTTGTCCGATGAAATCCAAAACCAAACGAAAAAAGTTTGTCCGATGGAGCGTACACACGGTTGGATTGTTGGTCCAACTTGCTCAAAACGAAGTTTGTTGGGCAAAAGTCCGACCGTGTGTACGGGGCTTAACAGAAAGGCCAAAATATTTAACTTTTCCTGGGGTAAGCGGGGATGAACAAAGAGTAACAGACTTTACAGTATAAGTGCTATATATATTCTGTGTACTGTATATTTGATACTGATACATTGCAGTGAGTTGCAGTTTGTGTGGATAGGGAGAGTGGAGTGTAAGCCTACCTGCATTCACTGTGACCCAACAGTCCCTTTCAGGACTAATATTTTATTAGTGTGCCAGTGGCAGGGTTGCCAACTTTCACTAAATTTACAAACGGTTTGTAAAATCTGTACTTTTTGCATCTGTCCTTGAATGTCCATTACGGACATGTAGGCTTCATGTCCGTAACTGACATTCATGGACAGATGCAACAATTATGGATTTTACAAACTGTTCGTAAATTTACTGAAAGTTGGCAACCCTGGTCAGTGGCAGGTTTTATTGCTGCGTTACTGCTGTTCCCTTCATTTTTTTATTTGGTTTGGGGTGTTTTTTTTATAAAAAAAAATAACATTATTTCACCACTTCATTACCGGGCACTTTCACCCCCTTCCTTCCCAGGCAAATTTTCAGCTTTTAGCTCTGTTGCACGTTGAATGACAATTGCGCAGTCATGGCAACACTGTACCCATATGAAATTTTTATAATTTTTATCTCACAAATAGAGATCTCTTTTGGTGGTATTTAATCACCAATGGGTTTTTCATTTGTTTGCTTAATAAATGGAAAAATATATATTTTGTCATGTTACAACCAAAAACGTAAATGTATTTTATTGGGATTTTATGTGATAGACCAAAACAAATTGACACATAATTGTGAAGTGGAAGGAAAATTATAAATGGTTTTCCAAATCTTTTACAAATAAATATCTGAAAAGTGTGGCATGCATTTGTATTCAGCCCCCCTTACTCTGATACCCCTAACTAAAATCTAGTGGAACCAGTGGCGGCTGGTGCTCAAATTTTTTGGGGGGGCGCAAACAAACTGAAAAAAAAATAAAATCATCAATTGCCGCCACTGTGCCCATTAAAACGCAGCCACTGTGCCCAAAGGCCACTAGTTTGTCCCCAAATGCAGCCAGTTTCCCCCCAATATACAGCCAGTTTGTCCCCCAATAATACAGCCAGTTTCTCCCCCATAATACAGCCAGTTTCTCCCCCAATAATACAGCCAGTTTCTCCCCCATAATGCAGCCAGTTTCTCCCCCATATGCAGCCAGTTTCTCCCCCAATAATACAGCCAGTTTCTCCCCCAATAATACAGCCAGTTTCTCCCCCAATAATGCAGCCAGTTTCTCCCCCAATAATACAGCCAGTTTCTCCCCCAATAATACAGCCAGTTTCTCCCCCAATAATGCAGCCAGTTTGTCCCCCAATAATGCAGCCAGTTTCTCCCCCATAAGGCAGCCAGTTTCTCCCCCATAATGCAGCCAGTTTGTCCCCCATAATACAGCCAGTTTGTCCCCCATATACAGCCAGTTTCTCCCCCAATAATACAGCCAGTTTCTCCCCTCATAATACAGCCAGTTTCTCCCCCAATAATACAGCCAGTTTCTCCCCCATATGCAGCCAGTTTCTCCCCCATATGCAGCCAGTTTCTCCCCCATATGCAGCCAGTTTCTCCCCCAATAATACAGCCAGTTTCTCCCCCATAATGCAGCCAGTTTCTCCCCCATATGCAGCCAGTTTCTCCACCATAATACAGCCAGTTTCACCACCATAATACAGCCAGTTTCTCCCCCATATGCAGCCAGTTTCTCCCCCAAATGCAGCCAGTTTCTCCCCCATATGCAGCCAGTTTCTCCCCCATATGCAGCCAGTTTCTCCCCCCAGCCCTGCACTTACCTTCCTTGAGTCAGCACCGTCCTTCTTCCGTCCTCGATGTCTTCTCCCGCCCTCGATGTCACTTCAGCCAATCAGGTTACCGGTAACCAGACCCGGTGAACCTGATTGGCCAGGGAACGCACCCCTGTGCGTCCTCTCATTAGGTATTTAGAAGCCGATTACAGCCCTCAGGCTGTAGTCGGGAAGCCTATCAGGCTCTGATAGGCACTTCTAAAGGCCAATCAGACGCTGTGATTCAGATGGCCGGCGCTCAAGGGGCCGGCCATCTGAATAGTGGGCGGCAGCAATACATAGGTTCATGCAATGCATGAACCTATGTATTGTTGTGGTGAGTGACGGCCGGGCGCAGAAGCGAGCGGTAGCGGCGCTTCTGCGCCCACTATGGTCGCGCCGCCATGTGTAAAAAAAAAGACATTTAAAAAAAACTCTTAAAGGGCCCGTTTTTTTTTTTTGGTGACCACAGGAGGGGGGGGGGGGCGGCGCCCGGGTGCCCCCTATGGACGGGCCGCCACTGAGTGGAACCAATTGCTTTAATAAGTTAATTCTTATTAACTAACGACTTTCCTAACCTCCGGGAATTCACTTGTTATTAGGAAAATACTCCTTCTTTTTACCTTCTTTCATTTGAAGTTTATCCATGTCTTACACTATTTAATATATCCTTACACTCAGGGTATTTGCACAAGGTTAGCGCTGTTATAATATAGTTTTTGTGCATTCTGTGAATTCAAAGAATGTCACAGAATTTAAAGACGTGAACTTGAAGGGATCTTCACAAAGTAAGTTTACACACTTCAAGATTCTTCAGATTAATAGGAGTAGTCTAGAAATAATTAAAATGTAATATGGAAATCAATATATGATTTTTAATTTTGACTATAGATAAACCTTAACTTTCTAATGCCCCTGTGACAGCAGGAAGGTAAAGTCACCTGGTTGCATCCAGGGGGGTAGGTATATTTCTCCC